>JBCNJP010000006.1:15813626-15914469 GCA_039602395.1 Deinandra increscens subsp. villosa | reverse complement strand
ATAAGTTCATCAAGAATTTTGACACCTGGTTTGAGGACTATGGCCTCTTTCTCATTAAACATTAAATTCAAATTCTTGTCACACATTTGTGAGACACTGAGCAGGTTGAAATTCAATGTATCAACAAAATTGACTCTATCAAATTTTACCAGTCCATTTGTCACATCACCTTGTGCTGTGATATGGCCTTTTGTGCTTCCAAAGGCAACTGGTCCTCCATTGATTCTTTTTGTGTTTTCCAGAATGTGCTTATTCCCTGTCATGTGGCAAGTGCATCCACTGTCAACTACCCATAGGCTATTTTGGCCTTTATTTAGCACCTGCACACATCAGAATTGATTAATTTCTATAGGAGACCCAAGCCTGAGTGGTCTTAGGTCTGCCATAAGCATCATTATACTTGTACTCCTTGAGTACTAAAGTATTTAAGACTGGACCTTCATTAAGTAGATCATCATTGTCAAAACTGAAGTTCTCATGCTGAGCACTTGTTTGACTAGACCTTTCACCTTTGGTGTTCTTTCTTTCAGCAATTTTCCTATCCCTATATTCTTTAAACTTCCTTTGCTTGTTGGTTAATTTCTTAAGTTTTTCATTTTCTTTAATGACCAACTGAGTTCTTTCACGTGACTTTGAAAATCTTTGAGGAAAGTGTTTGTTTTGACTTGAACTCTCCCCCTGAAGTGGAACATAGAGATTTCCACTTGAACTTTTAGCAAAGACAGTTTCAGATTGGTTAAATTTGCTGTTTCTTGAAAAGTTTTCTCTAGAGGTAACCTTTCCTCTAGAGGGATTTCTTCTTCCTTGAGCTTCAAATTGCTCAAACCCTTCAGCAAAATGTACTTAAGGTCTCTGCTTTGGAGCAGTAGCTGATCTGGGTTGAAACTTATTTTCCGGTTGAACATGAGTTCGAGCGGAAAAATGTTCTGCTTGAACTTCAGCCGAAAAACGATTTTGCTTTAAAACAGTAAAACTTCCATTTCTTTCATTACCAATCAAGACTCTGTTGGAATCAGACCCAAAATGCTTCAAAGTGTTGTTTCTCACAGGTGAAATTCTTCCTGTGAGCTTCTTTTGAAAATCAGCCTTTGGTTTCAAAATAGGTTTTGGTTTTTGAAATGGTTTGACTTTACTCATTGGGTTGAACTGACAAACAGCAGCTAGGTGACCTTGTTCACCACAACACATACATTCAACAACTTTGGTTTCAAACTTTCTAGGAGACTCAAGTTTGGTTACTTGGTTAAATTTTAGTTGACCAAGCCTTTGAGTTTCACTTCTCTTTGGTTGCTCAAGTTGCTTTCCTCCAACTTTTGAATCCTTAGGTTCATAAACAGTTGGTGGAGGAACAACAATTGATGGTTTTAAAATTTTTGATTGGTCAACTGAAGCAGATGAGCTTGCAATAGTGACTTCAGCTTTCTTAGACTCAACAGTGTTTTCAGAACTTGACTGTGATGAAATGTCATCAACTGTTAGGCTAACTTTACATTCATATTTTAAAGCATCAATTGGTTTGATTACAGGTGAGTATTCAATTGGTGGCTCAACACAGTTATACCCAACACCTGCCTTTCCATACATCCCTCCCATCCATAATTTCTCAGCCTTTTTGTTTGCTGCATGGAATTTATCACAGGTGAACAAAGCATCTTTCAGCTTGATCTCAAGAACATCAACCTCAGCCTTAGCATCCTTGGTTTCGTTTCTTGACTTTTCGAGTTTTGAGAGTAAATCATCAAGCTGAGTTTCAAGCACTGAGTTGGTTTGTTTCAACTGTTCATATTCTTTGGTTAAATTTTCAATTTTTGAAATATATGAAGATTCAGTTTTCTTGAAACATTCCTTTAACTCATTTAGATTTGAAACTTCATCAATCAAGTCAGTGTTGTGATTTCGGTACTTTGACACTTGTTCTATGCAGGCAGGGCTGCATAGATTTTCTAGGACTTTCTCTAGGATAGAGTTTACCTGATCAGAGGTGGAATCTTGTTTGGCCATCAAAGCATGGTTGACAGACTCAAACTCAGCAACGAAATCTTCCCATTCAACACATGAGGTTTGATTTGCAATAACAGCTACCACATTTTGGTGGTTTCGACTTCTGGTTGGTTTTGGTGGGGTGGGTTTGGAACCTGAGTTGTTTCCAGAGTTGTTGTTGTTTGAATTGCTTCCTCCATGATATTTCCCTTGAGCATGACCTTGATTCTGTCCTTCTCTTCTTGGTTGAGGGCATTCTCTTGCAAAATGACCAAGTTGGTGACAGTTATAACACTTCACCTTGCTTTTGTCAAGGCCTATGTGAGCACCTTTTGCTCCCTTGTAGGTTCTACCGGTTCTTTTATAGAACCTTTGAGCTCTAACAGAAACCATAGCAAGTTGTGTCATAATGTCCATTTCTTCCAAATCATCGGCACCTATGCACTCAAGATCTTCGGGTATGAAGTCTTGGTATGAGTCAGTTGCTACATGAGCATTGTGAGAGTTTTCAAACATGTTTGAAAAACTTTCTTGACACCTAGGTGTCTCAGGGAAACTGACAATAGGTGACTGATATGATGATGAGTTTGAAGACCTTTGACTGTTAAAATCAGTAGTTACTAGTGCAAATGAAAACAGCTGAGTTGACTCAGAAGATGAGTTTTGTTTAAGATCTAGTTCCATTTCATAGGCACTGAGTATGCCATGAAGTTCACTGAGTCTCATCTTTTTCAAGTTTTTACATTCCCTGATGCTTACAGTGTAAACTGTCCACACAGAAGGTAGGGAACGTAAGAACTTTCTGTAAACATCTACCTGGTCTAGTTTTACATCTACCTTTTGGAGTTCATCAAGCAAAGAAACAAATCTTAAGTACTGGTTTGTCATTGTTTCACCAGATTTGAAAGTAAAGTTTTCATACTTCTGTTTTAAGACATCTTTCTTGTTTTCTTTAACTTCACTGGTTCCTTCATACATTTCACTTAAGGCATTCCACAGGTCAAATGCAGTTTTATATCCTTTGAACCCACTTAAAATGGAATTAGGAAGTGCAGCCTGTAGAGTCCAATATGCCTTATGGTCAAATGCGAGAGCAGTATAGTCAGATTTAACATATTTATCAAGTGGTTTAGGTATTTTGACTTCTGCATCATCAGCAGATCTAACCATGGGTGAGTAGGGACCTTCAGTAAAAGATTTCCAAATACGACGGTCCAGAATCCTAACAAAACCTTCCATCCTGAGTTTCTAGGTACCAAAGTAATCAGGAGTGAACATTGGTGGTTTGTTGGAAGAACCATTTGGGCAACTTAAACTTAAATCACTCATTTTGAAAACTTTTAGAAAGATAAAACAGCAAAGCTTGTATAGTAAGCAAGTAAAGTATCAACCTTGAAGCACAGAAAGTCTTCAAGGTAAGAGCCAAAGCTCTGATACCACTTGTAGGATCGTTAAAAGTTAGAGTTAAACTTAAACAAAGCCCTTTACTTGCAAATATAACCCTGCGGAATTAAAGTTATATTTCACTTTACTTGAGCAATATTGAGTTCTTGTGTATAATGTAAAAGCTTGATTTGCAAAAATATAGTAACAACAAAGTATCAAATACTCGGCACTATTTGCATTAACTCGAAGCTACACTATTACAAATTGTTCAAGAACTGATAACAATAGAGATGACAACTGTGTGAACTAAGAGCTAGCTATGCTATATATAGTGCAGATGAGATCGATAACAGCCATTGATCTCATGCGATCTAATCTAGACCGTAAACTAAAAAGTCAAATACAAACTACCAAAAGAATAAACATCGGCAATTGGAATATCTTGCGTGTTTGCAGCAACATACTACTTTAGGAGAGCGGCTTGAATCAGATATAGAAGCATATGAGAAGCTTTTACAGGATTGGACTTGCTGAAAAGACATCTCAGGAAAAGTCCGGTTGAACTCATTATCTGGTGGATAATCGAGTTCACCCGGAATATTCGCTAAAAGACAAAACTGCTTCTTTCCGCTTGAATTGCCAGTTCTGCTTGAAGTGAGAATTCCGCTTCAACTTCAACTTCAGCCGGAACATAGTAAAATTGGCATTCAGCCGGAAATCTTCCAAGCGCAATATTCCTTACAGTCTGCGTTTACGATCCTCCACAGAAACCCTAACCTTCGCCGCTGACCTCATCGGAAAATCATTTCCGACCACCTCCGGTCGTCATTTGTGAAATCCGAGCACACCTTCACCTTCGGAATCAATTTTCGACCAAGAAACCTCTCTCAATCGAGTGTTTCCTCGTCTTTTCGTGGATTCATTTACGGTTTTAGAAGTTTTTGAAGGGTCGGTGTTCTTCATCTGTATTTTTTTGAACTTTTCCTTCGATTACGAGTGAATAGAAGTCGGATTTGTGTTAGAAACTGTTAAAAGGTAGTGCTAAGTGTTATGTTTACATATTTGATGTGTTTTAACGAGTTTACGAGTTTGTTGCAGGTCAGTTAATGGCGGTTTTTGGTGTTTACGATCGTCGCAGTGAAGGAGATGACCGTTGGCGTTCACGATCCGAGTTTACGACTTGCGTTTACGACCGGAAGATTACGATAGAGTTTACGGCTGGGCTTCAGTGTTTACGGCTGGGTTTCAGTGTTTACGATTGGACTTCGGAGTTTACGACTGGACCGTGGCCAAGTCGTCAATGCTTTGTCGTAAACCCACTACAATTGTCGTAAACCTATTCTTCAATTCTATTTTTTTTTAAACATTGAAACTTGTGCTGGTTTTTAGATTTCATTTTGTTCAATGATGACTCTAAGACTGATCCACTTGTCTCGTTTTGTCAGATGGCAGATGCTATGATAAATGATGAAATGCTCTTCGATAGGGATCATTGCATTCCTGCATACCTTGACAACCCTCCAGAAAAGCACATGGAGTTATTCTATTCACTGATTGCAGGAATGAATGTCTGCAAAATTAACCATGCCCTGAGGACTCATGTGCAGATTGATGAATGCCTAGTCAGAGAATTCTGGGGCACTACAAGGGTCAACTCCAACAAGACAAAGATCACTGCAAAAATTCAAAACCGCCCGATTGAGATTGTGGAAGATGACATACGTAAAGGGTTGATCATTAATGATAAAGCGACAGACAAGATGGAGTACACTAAGGATCAAGTGACAGAAGGCACTCGACTTTTGGGTTATGAAGGAAACTACCCGCCTATCTACAAAAGGCTCTTACCTCATTACTGGAGGTGTCTGGCACATTACTTGCAAAAATCATTTCTTGGGAAAAGGACTAGCTTTGATCAGCTAAACAAAATGCATGCTACTGCATTCGTTGCTCTTGCATTAAATTGGGAGTTTAACTTTTCTAAGATGATGCTGTCAGATTGGGCGAGCAATGCAATGTCAAGTGCAAGAGATCAATTTCTGATGACTCCCAGATTTGTACAGATGGTAGTGATGAAAAAGTATCCAATGATTGAAGAAAGGGTTGAGAAACTGGACTTGAAGTTCATGAATGACAGTGTTTTTGGGCTGTAGACTCAAGAGAAAAAGGGAAAGAATATGTTCCAAGGTCGACTTGAATGGATGAAGAGAGGAGCATTTCCTGAGTGTGCCAGAGAACAAGTAGTAGAGTCTGATCAAGAAGCTGATCCTGAACCAGATGTGCCTGCTATGAATGTGTCACTTGCTGAAGATCAAGATGCTCCAATAGATGTGCAGGCATCACATGTGTAGGTCCATAAATTTTACCAAATCACGATATTGATATCACAAACGAGTGCGGAATCCTCGTAAGTGATCGATTCAAGAAAAGAGATGAAGAGAACACAAGAATACGATGATTAAAACAGTAAAAACTTGGTCTTTGCACACAAGATGAACTTGTCGGGTACAACACAAGAAATCGTAAACTCTGTCTCTCGGGTTTACGATCGTGAACAACTAGAATCAGCCCCCCTTAAATGGTAAACCAATGGGGTTTATATAGCCACCCCATTGGGTTTACTATTGGGCCCCTATTGATCTTAAACCCAAGCCCAAGCCCATATCTAATAGTAAACTAGTCCACTAATCTAATTAAACCCTCTAAGCCCAGCCCAACATATTTAATATTACAAGCCTCATAATCTAGCCTCTACAATCTTCCCCTAGGCTTGTGATATTAAATGTCTTCAATCTTGAAATTCTTCTTCTTGACTGGTTGGCATAGATGCTGATGAAGATTCTTTCCGCAGAAATCTTCATTGGGTTTCATAACGGGCACTTAGGGCTTTCTCTTGATCAGCATCAGCTCGAACTTTTTGAAATGAACAAGTTAATGAGATGGAGGATTCTCAATGACTTGCTTCTTTTGAAAGAACTGGTTCTTGCTGAGTCTTCGGTAACTGTCTTGAGTCTCCAAAAATTAGAGGGTAAATTTTGAAAACCTCCTAACTTTGGAGAACTTGATTGTTGATCTTCAAACTTCATGATCTCTGACTGCTCTCTGTATCATTTTCTTTTTCAAAGATTTGACTTGAAATCTTCAGCTTCCCCTAAACTTGAACATCTTCTTTGAAGCTCTTTTGAAGTTTTTGAAAACTTGTAAAGACACCAACAACTTCCCCTGAATAGTTTCTTTTTCAGATGGAAGTCTTGTCCGGCTGGTTCTTTAACTTTGAGCAGCAGCAGCAGCATCTTTCTATCATCAACCTGTCTGACACACATTTGAAAAAATATACTCCACCAGACATTTGATGACTGGTCTTTGGGTTAGAAGGTAATTATCATCTGTTTAGTTGATTCAAATTAACATAATTTTAACCAAAAACCCTAATATAGATTACGGGTTTTCTATAAAACTTCCCCTGAACCCAAGACCTCTAAAGACTTCCCCTTAGCTGATAACTTCCCCTCAGCTAAGGACTTCCCCTGAGATAATACATATTATCTTCGAGTTCCCTTCAGATACTATGTATTATGGAAGTCTTTTCATTAGATAATAAGTATCATCCTCGAGTTCCCTTCAGATAATACTTATTATCCCCTCTCCTTCCCCTAAAAATTTGTCAAGATCTGACGGAGGAAGTCTTTTCCATTAGATAATAAGTATCATCCTCGAGTTCCCTTCGGATAATACTTATTATCCCATACTCCTTCCCCTAAAAATTTGTCAAGATCTGTCGGGGGCATATTGTCATGCATTAAAACCCATGAAAAACACATTTTGACTTCTCAAATCAACCTGGCCAAGACGAAAACACACCAAAAAGAACTTAACAACTCACACACGAAAGATATAAACTAAACAGATACTTACCAATCCAAACATGAGAAAGTTTATAAGGGATCAAACCGTATGAATCTGACTGAGGAACCCTTTTCAGCTTCAGTTACTCGACTAGTCCAGGTGATTGCCGGTATGTTTGTCCGCTTTAAACTCAAACCCGTTTAATCTCAACCGAATGCGTCATGCTTAATATAGTACAATATTACCATCATGTTTAATTGTCCCCACACCCAAGCCTACACAGCAAAACTTACCCAACCTCAGAGTTTATTGAGGATTCACAAACCCCCAACTTGAGGAACCATGCACCACGGCTATGACTACCACTTATTTTAATTAACCATCAGTTGGTGATCAGGTCGGCCGCTAAGCACGCAAAGAAGACCAACTGAGTGATTATTTTTCATTTTCTTTTCTTTTTCATTTTTTTTCATTTCTTTTTCTTTTCTTTTTCTTTTCTTTTTATTATGTGGTGTAGTCATGACAGCAGAGACATGACGTGTGAGAGAGTGAATACTAGGTAATTACCACTTTCAACCCATTTTTGCCGGGACTCAGTCTTTTAAACCATGCAACCTGGGATGGGAAGCTAAACATATATATCTTTTAAGTTCATTGCACTTTCATTGGAGGTCATAAGTTTAGGTCGAGCCTACCGAGCATATCACCGTGGAGCTTGCCTTTCACTTCCGCCTTAAGCGTGTCAGCCATCTCCAACCCGGACATTCATTTTACTTCCCCTAAACTTCTCAGAAACAAGACACAAACAATTAAAAATTGAAAAGCACACTAATTTTGAGGGGTCAACGTTTTCTTCATCTTTACATTTCTTCCCCTTGCTTTTTGATTTTTAATGTCACAATCTTGTGAACATAAATTTTTTTTAAATAAAAAATAAAACACACACACACACTTAAAAGGACAAAACACAAAATTTTGAAGATATCTGGCCAAGCTAACTTTCAAAGTATTGATTTGAAAATTTTTAGAAAATTGGGTTTCATGACATGCACACTTCATTGCATTTGAAGTCAAACACATAATCAATCAACAACTTAATTGAAACTTTAATGAAATAGGTTTGACTCAAAAGACCCTTTGCTGCCTCATCATTCAAACAACCAAGTTAAGAACCGTACCTTTCATGCTGATTTTGACCTTTTACCTCTCAATGAGACATACCTTCCATTTATAGATTACTTGACACGACATGAAGATACGTCTCCTAAACTGTGCCTGGAACAATCACTTATCAACAAACAAATTAGTAATAAAAACGTTAGTGATAATCCTCCTTGATCGTTCCTGCACACAGTGAGAGATTAGCTAGCTAATAGTACCCAGGCCATTGTTTTTCTGGGTACCCCTGAGGAATCAATGAATGAAATTTCTTTTAAAAACATTCCTTTTGAAAAATCAGGAAGTTGGGATGATTCGGTTGTAGCTGCATTAGCCTTTGGTTTCCAAGTTCCAGGTGATTTAACATTTGTTTTAGTCACCTTTGGAGTTGTGACCTTAGGTATTTCAACCTTCTTCGTTTTAGATTCACTTTTCAAAACAGTTTTTGTTTTAGTCACCTTTTGAGTTGTGACTTTAGGTATTTCAACCTTCTGCATTTTAGAATCATTTTTTAAAACAGTTCTAGTTACCTTGGGAGGGGTAACCTTGGGTTTTTCAGACTTTGATTGTTTTGAAAATGGTTTCTTCACCTGTTCTTGGAAATTTTGGTAACTTGGAAAGCTGTTGTTTTGATTTAAAGATTTTCTTTCAGCTTTGGCAGCACCCCAATGTTGATCAGAGGGTTTAACCTTAGGAGCAACAGTCTTCCTTGCCTTAGGTGTTTGCACCATCATTGGCTTAGACTTCACAGACTCCTGAGATGAAACCCTTTGAGTTTTCGGATCATAGGGTTCATAAGGGCGATAAAGACAGTTTCTAGCAATATGACCAGCGATGCCACAATTAAAACAAGTCTGCTTCTTTAGATAGAAGTCAGACGTGTACCCATTTGTCTTCGGTGGCTGATATGGAGCTGGTTTGCCTTGTGTCTGCTTCTTTGCTTTAACTGCAGCTTCAGATTGGACTTTCTGCTGGTTTGTCGAAGCCTGTGTCGAACCTGTCTTTACTGTCTTTGTGCTTCCTTGATTCTTTGACGTTGAAGCACCTTTCTTGCAATTACAATGGCAACTGCATGATCCAACTGAAGGAATGGGAGACACAGCTACTCCCTTGAGTTTTTCATTCTTCACTCCAGCTGTTGGTTTCATACTCGGATGCTTGATGGTGATCTTTGGCCTCTCAACTTTAGGTTTACTAATCACTCCATCGGTTATTCCCTTGAACTTGGAGGAGAATGATGGTAATTCATATCCTACATCTGGTTCTTGGTCAAACATTGATCCAGATGTCATAAATATCTTCCCCTCAGGCCGTGTCGTCAAGATCACCTTTTCCCTTTTGACTTCGTCAATTACTTTGAAGCATGGGGTTTCAATTTTAGGGTATGGTTTCAACTCTATCCCAGCATCATCAGACTTAGAGTTATGACACCTGTCATATTTCTGACACTTAGCATCATTGTCTAATATATCCTTTACTCTCCCTTCACCATAAGTCATGTTTGCTTCATTATCAATTTCTTCTTGAGTCAATGGTGTAGTTCCAACCAAGACACTATCAATAGGAGGAGCAGCTTCTTTATAATCAGTTGTTCATTGCCAAAGATTTATCAGTTTTCTCTGACCCAAACCCAGATGTGTCTTTCCCAACTTGACCAGTCACAACAGCATGTGACAATTCCTTTCCAGCATCGAGCATTCTTTTGCTTCTCATTTTATTCACATCTAGTTTCACTTGCAACTCATTGTTCTTATGTGTGAGCTCATCTACCTGCTTCCTAAGCTCAGCTATTTCTAACTTTGCATTGTCATACAGGAGAGTTTTCTCAGTTGTAAGTTTTTGATATTTCACAATGTCTAGTTTCTGAGCTTTTACCTTCTCCTCATTCTTTTGCCATCTACCCTTAAAAGAACTCCTCTCGCATTTTATCTCAAACAATTCTAACTGATAATTTTTACAGATTTGTCTAAGTCCAGGAATTATACGAGCACAAGTAGGATTGGGGCATATCTCAGTTTTGTCAACTTCATCTGCGAAAGCATCTTTGTCCTCAACTATATTCTTTTCTTCAACCACTGAACTCATTTTCTTTCTTTAGATATGCAGCTTCTGAAAATTTAGAAAAACGGCAAAAACGGCAAAATCGGCAAAAGTACTATTCAAAGAATAGTGTCAAAAACTTAAAACGCGAAAACGGAGGCCTTCGGAGTGGAATTTGGGGGTCCAAACGAGCTCCCCTGGACGTTAGTCTGGGGTAATTCTGGGGCTCGGTGTCACGAACGTCGTGTTCAAATTTGAGCCTCTAACTCCAAACGAGTCAAAAGTTACGTCCGTTTCCGTGAAAGTGTGAACAAATGACTTTTTGCCGCAAACTAGATTCCGATCGTAAACAGTGTTTCTGATCGTAAACACCTTAAACGTAAACACTCGCGGATCGTAGACTCCTGATTCCGATAAAAACCAGTCGTAAACTCGATTCCGATAAATTCCAGTCGTAAACACGTTTCCGGCAGGTTAAAATCGTAAACGCTGATTCCGGTAAGAAAAAATCGTAAACACCCAAAGCTCGAGTCTTGAAGTCGTAAACTCAAATCTTGCGATCGTAAACGTCAATATCAGCCCAGAATTGGTCGTAAACTCGAAGAACACCAAGAACACCGAGTCGTAAACACCAAAAACGCCCAGAAACTGATCGTAAACTCAAGAAGCAGCAGCAGATCTGATCGTGAACTCGAAGAACAGCTCCAAAACCTTCAAAAATTCGATCTTTTTCCAGAAAATGCTTGAATCCAATATCGTGAGAACCTCGAAACACTCGTTTCTTGGCTCTGATACCAATTGTAGGTTCATAAATTTTACCAAATCACGATATTGATATCACAAACGAGTGCGGAATCCTCGTAAGTGATTGATTCAAGAAAAGAGATGAAGAGAACACAAGAATACGATGATTAAAACAGTAAAAACTTGATCTTTGCACACAAGATGAACTTGTCGGGTACAACACAAGAAATCGTAAACTCTGTCTCTCGGGTTTACGATCGTGAACAACTAGAATCAGCCCCCCTTAAATGGTAAACCAATGGGGTTTATATAGCCACCCCATTGGGTTTACTATTGGGCCCCTATTGATCTTAAACCCAAGCCCAAGCCCATATCTAATAGTAAACTAGTCCACTAATCTAATTAAACCCTCTAAGCCCAGCCCAACATATTTAATATTACAAGCCTCATAATCTAGCCTCTACAACATGTTTCTTCTGAAGATGGTGAAGAAAATGTATTGGATGATATATTGCCTGTAGATGAAGATGAAGATGATATTTATAGAGATCTGGAGCCTATAAGCAACAAAAGAAACAGGGATGATGTGAGCCATGCATCAAGTGATGACTCAATCCCTTAAGACTTGAATGATAATGTTGCTGATAATGTCATGTCTGAAAAATCTAGTGAACCTTCTGTAACACCCGTTTCATAAAAACGCCCAATCGGGCTAAAGTTTGCAGCGGAAAAGCATGTCCCATTTTTTTTTCTATTAATATTTAAGACCACAACATCATTCACGAAATACCACTATTAACTTAAACCAAAATGGACATACGTGACTTCTCAACAACTTAGTACACTCCACTTTAAAAAGCAAGATTTGTTTCAAAAGTGATCCTATCGACGAAAGGATCCAAAAACTAATTGAAGCTAACGCACACATACTCTTGGTGTGCTCCATTTAATTAATACAACTTTTATTTATATTTATTAGATTTAATCACATCAAGTGATCCGCCCACCCATTTCCCTTACGTACAACCCAATTTGGCAAACTTGATGTTTATCCCACTTGCTCATACGCAAGACCCGGCAATAAGGCCCCGTGAGAAGAATCTCCAGCATAGTCTTCTCCTTGTGCCCGGTTCTTCCTCACCACCCACTCTCTCGATGATTACCAACTCGAGAATTACCTACCATAAACACCACAACAATTAGTGATTATGTTATTAACAACTGAAAAATCAACAAGGAACTATATTCACTAATAATCATCCAATGGGTGGACTTGGATGATTGATTCCGCTAACCACAACTTAATTCTCATGATCCGGCTTTGCTTTTCCTAACCACAACACCAGTAATGCGTTAGATTTTATGGCAACATGTCAATATCAGACAATAACATTCTAAGAGGCAACGCTCATGGTTACTCTTTACCTACCACATCATTAATAGCACCTTAGAGGTGGCGAAATAACAACATTTACTTACCATAATGAAATACAATCGGTTGGACAAGAAAAGAAACCAAAATAAGCCCTCGGACCCGCTCGCATATCGCGACGCCTGGTCGCATTCCCCTCGCGTACCGTGAGGGCCTGAGGCGTATCGCCTCCTGCTTACTCACTTCCAAGCGATACGCCTGGAGCAAGGTTTCCAGGGATCTTGGCTATTTTTCCCCGTTTTTGGTACTTAGCCAATTCTTTTTGTGGTTTTCACAACAAGTTCCCAACCCTATGAAACTTCCTCCTCGTTTACACCTGCAATAACACTTATTATTCTTGTTATAATAATTTCCCGTGATTTCGACATAAATCTATGATTCTCAAAGATTACAAATCTCCTTTCACCCCACAACCCGTTTGACCCGTTAACAGTATGGTAAATAGAAAACATACCTTCTACTCAATTTCAACATCTTCTCACAAGTAGCCAACTAATGTCATTACGTTAACATGTAAGACCACCAAGGCAACAATTTTAATCAATAATTACAACATCAATCATAAATTTCTTCATTTTTTCTATAACTAGTAAATGCTATATTTTATCAACTATTATTTTCCATCTTTTTAACATCCACTCATCCCATTCGTATGTTCAACTAGTAAAGCAACTACCTTCAACTTGTGCTAGTTATAATAATGATAGAAAGCTTTAAAGCTACAAAGTTTCACACACACCTTGGTTTACTCCATTTGTAAACCCGCATGTCAACATAAAAACTACATTTAACATCCAACAATTTCCACACCTCAATGTCATTAAATCATACTATGTAACCGATATGGGACCTACTAAAATGGTGTAAGATATACTTACCTCGCATCCATGTGAGCATCTCCACCTTCACTTTACCCGGTTAACCCATCAAGACCAACTATCATATCATGTCCATAAAATGGTTATGTTAGTTTTCATAACATACATCTTCCATTTCCATGGATTTAACTACCTCATAATTCATCATTTCATAACTTAGGCCAGTTTGACTTTTAAAAGTCAAACTACCCATTTGAGCATAGTTTTGACATTACCATTTAGCTAGGTAATGTCACCTTAGTTAATGAATAAGCAACAAACATATAGCATCGTGCATCTTTTTCATACTTTCGTACAATCCTACACGATTTGCAAGTATTTATATATCATCATAAGCATTTCAATTCTACGACTAATAACATCACCTACTATGCTTCATGATCTCATTTGAGATTAAGATCAATATAAATCAATTAAACATCATCAATAGGCAATCTAACACATAGGTAATTCAACTTGTTCACTCTTATTAGATTTTAGAGAAGTGAATTCCCGTGGTATTATTATTTATTTTTATCTTTTATTTTTTTTATAATGCTGCTGTAATGGTCCATTTTGACCACTCTACGGATTTTTCCAGCCTTCCAAGTTCAAAGATGGAACGTAGTAGACTGAAAGACCTTTCCAAGCATATATGGCACGCCTTCTAACGATTTTTCTATGATTTTATACATTAATTCTAAAATCAGGACAGCAGCTCCATTCTTTTTCCAAACAGCATGGTGGAAATCTAAATGGCCATATCAACGTGCCATTTTGACCCCTTATACATCAGATTCAGTTGCTAGGGTTCAAACACGAAATATAGTACTCACAACAAGCTTTTCAATCATATATCATACATGCTAAACGGACATACGAGTGAACTTATACAACGTTTTCAAAACAGCCCATAACTAGATTTTCATCTCTTTTATGGTTCTTCACTATTTCATTCAACTAGATTTACAAGCATGAATTCTACAATTAATGCTCATTCATATTTCATGATCCTTAGAAGAGTAACCTTCATACTTTAAATCATGAATTCAAGTAATGAAACCCACTTAGGCATTTCATCAAACACTTGGTGTGCATAAAATTTATACATATAATTTGCAACTTAGCATGTGGTGAGTAAGGCCTATTTAAGCATAACAACATTCAAGCATTCAATATCAGTCGTGACAAATCACAACATTCATTAAATCTAGTGAAATCCCATCTTTCTTGTTAACATCTAACAAGTATACCCACATGTTTCCACCAAGTCTTTCCTCACTTCACTAACATACTAGGTTTTCACATACAACAACATATTCATGGAATTTCATCACAACTACCATTATAGTAGCTATAGACATGAAGAACTAACACTACAAAACCACCAATTTGATGTTTTAATAAACTTTTCTCATGGACCCAAAAGTGGGTTACGAATTTTGAGATGAATATGAGTAAGATTACCTTCCATGAATCGTCCTTGGCAACTCCTAGTTCCATGGCATCCAACTAACCCGATTTTAAGTCATGCAAGACTCCATTTCCGGATTTCATCATCAATTTGACAAGGATTTGGGGTGTTGGTCGCTGCCTTCACAAGAACAAAAATGGGTTTCTTGTTTTCTGCCTAAACTCACGACCCCCACCCCCCTTTTTGTCTAAATTTTGTTTTCAACATAACTAGCCCCTCCACTAACAACATCTTTGGTCATTAGACAATATAAACCCCTCCATTTTTGTGTTATTTATTTTAGGTTCACGTTTCATTTACCTTCTTAAGTTTGACCATATTAACCTCCAAAGTTAACTTGGAGATAACTCAACCGACTCAACTTATAATTTCGACTCATAATATGAGTAAAACATCCGACTCTTTTATATCTACCCATTAAATGGAAATTTAATGATTTGACTATCGGGAATTCCGAATAAAATAATCAACTTGGATTTTGGGATGTTACACCTTCTGACACAACCCCAAGGAAAAGAAATGACCCATGAATTACAAGATTCAAGATGCAAAAGACAAGCTCAGGTCTGATAATGTTCCATCCAGCAGGTCCAAGTTCACAGATTCCGGTCATTCAAGAAAAAGCCTCAGATCAGAATGATGTAGATCAACCTGCCCTAGTACAGACTGAAAATCCTCTTCTAAATGAACGTAGCCAAGTTCATGAAGAAGGGCAATTTCTGGAGGTTGACGATACTTTTATGGAACCCAGTCCAGTAAGAGTAAACTTCTCTACTGAGTCAAGTCTGCCACCAACTATTCCAAGCTTCCGACCTTTTCAGGCTGCTGTGGGAGCATCTGATCTCCCAATTGAGATGAGGTTAAGTGCCGATCCTCAAATTAATTATCTTATGTCTCAAAACAGAATTCGTCAAAATGAGATAAAAGCACTTAAAGATGAAAAAAAGACTTTGAAAGAGAATGAGGCAGCTAACAAGCTAAGGCTTAAGTTCTTGTATGAAACCTTGATGGATCTGAAGAAGAAGCATTCAGAGTTGAAAGGTGCTGTTGAGTCAAAATAATCTGGTGACCATGGCCAAAGCTCATCTCAAGGAATTCAAGATATAAGTGCAATACATGAAGATGAAGGAGATGACACAATTGAGATGTCTGAGTATGTTCGTGGTGGAAGATTTATTTCAAAGGCTCCTGAAGGTCAAGTTAATTGGTTCAAAGAGTTCTTCAAAGGTCCTATCCCTAGGCTGTACTCCATAGATGTGGGAGATAGTGATTTAGACAAGAAGGGGAGCCGGGAACCAATTATGTGTTGGCACTATGATGCTGAAAAGGAATTGTTTGCTGTGGTGAGAGGTGGATATAGTCCAGTCGAGTACTACCGATCAGAAGGTCAATTCCACTCATGGACTGAAACAGAGTTGAGGAACTTGCTGAGGGCATCGTTCATTAACAGGTGGAATAACAATCATGGTAATCTGGTTCGCAACAATTTGATAGCCCAAATGGAGGAAAACTTTGCAAACTTTGATCTGAAGGCTGCAAAGTGGGTTGAAACCGGAACAGATCCTGTCACCGATGAACCAATTGGTGAAATGAGGTATCCTCCCACCAAACGAACTCGAGTTATCAACATGCTCGATGAAATAGAAGACCATACGCTTGTAAAGAATTTTGATAGCTGGTTTTATGATCCTACAACGCATGAGGTGGTGGTTGTTTGCAAGAAGCTGAGAGAGTTCCGCATGTTTGATCCCGTTGATTTGCTGAGATTCGGAGAGAATGATATCAAGCTTCTGTCATCCCGTCCAATACTTGGTGATGAACATGACATGGAGAATGCTATACGGGTGGGTATGTTTCATGGCAGGGCAAATCTAATTGTGGAGAAAGGTTGGTGGTCAAGGAAAGAAGCTCATACATTCAGATTGGATTTATGTCTTCCTTAGACAGTCTAATGGTTCATGCCTAGGGGAAGATTGTTGGGCTATACTTGAGAGGCATGAACATTAGATCTTTGGGCTTTAGTTTTAGACAGGTTTGAGCTTAGTATTTACGATTGGGCTTATGTGGGCCGATTTTGTTGTGTTATTAACTAAGACTAGGGTTTGTAATGGGTAGTATATAAACCCATAGTGTTTATGATTTTCTAGGTTTTTGGATTACGATTTCTCTCATATTTGTGTTTACGAGTTCTTCAAGTGATATGAAAGTTTGATCGGTTCTCACTCTAGATTTGATCTTTTGCATTGTTTCATCTTTGCTATCAAGTCTCTTACATCATTTTTCTCTTGAATCAATCTCTACAAGGTTTCCGCACTTGTTAGAGATCACAATATCGTTTTTGGTGTTATTTCTGGACCTACAATGGGTTTGAGTTCTTCATATCGACCGGTTAAAACAAAAATTGATGAGTACGTGTATCTTGCTCTAAAAAATTGATGAGTACCTGTTCACATTGTCATTATATATTAGTCTACAAGATGATAATTTTAAGTTAAAAGATGCTGTTTGGATTTAATATATCTATGTTGAGTGAGACGGATTTCTGTAAACAGAAACAACCAATCTATTGTCATAGCCTCTGAGACTATATTTGATTCATTAGCTAAGCACAATGATCCATTATATAAACTGCTACAGTCGTACTACCATATACTACTACATGTTACCTAAAACAAGGATTTTGCACTTAAGTATTTGTAATCTTACATGCAATTTTAGTGCTTCTTTGATCTTTTGCTTCTATATTTCTCAATTTTAATTTCGTTTCCAATTATCCTCCTTCCTTTTACTTTATGTTTGTTTTACTATTTTTAGATCTTTGAAGTCCACTTTTGTTTAAAGGTTAGCATTTTATAAATGGTATTAGTTTAGATCTGTATATTTTATCCAATCATTTATTATTTTATTGGTTTTTTATATATGTTATTAGTTTAGTCTATGTTAGTTTGTTAAGGTATATTTGTAGCATGTCCTATGAGTATAGGTTTCTTTCTTTTGATATGAAAAAAGAGTTCTTCGTTGTTGTTCACTTCTATTTCTGTAATTATTGTTTTTCCTAATATGTCGTTCGCTTCTACTTTTGTTAAGAGACCAACAGCTGATAACCCGCAACACAAAACACCATCTGCAACTACTGAAAATATCACAAGCATAGACTCATTTTTTGTTTTTTTTGGCTGAAAAAACAGGGCATGATGCTGCTAAACCAACAGCTGCGAGGGAACTCTTCAAAAGTAAAGGTAAGCAAAAAAATAAAAACACGTTCTAAAAATAACAACTAATATAAAAAGTAACACATATGTTCCTCTAACTACTGAGAATTTGAAGTAAATTTTCGTTTTGATTCATGTTCTTTTTGAGAGATATTTAACTAATGTACGTTCGTTTTGAACAAAAACAATGAATTTACAAATGCAAGTTGCTTATGATATCGTGTGTTATACCTGCAGCTCTTAAGAAGATATGGTTGTGCATCGATCTTGCTTACGTCTCAGGTTAGTTATTTCTTTCTTCTTCTATTGTTTAATAAGTTTACGTTTTGCTTAAGGTTTCTATGAATCAAATTCATGATAAACATAAACAGAATTAACTAATATTTTGGACACAATAGCATAGTCCTATCCATTTAACTGATGTATAGGTTCTTAAACACGCAACTTATTTGTCCTTAGACCTGTTAAAAATTGCTAAAAACTGTCTATAAACTTTGAGAACCCACTTAAAACTTTTGTTTAGCATGTGTAGTTTTTGTTGCCTAGAAATCGTATGTTTACCATCACTTTGATCAAGAATCCAGTTGGAAATCTATAGTTCATTAATTGTTTGTTAATCTTACAAAATTTCAATTTCATTGCTTTCATTTCTTTGGGATTGTTTTTAGAGTTTCTGAATTCCATGTTTGTCAGATCTGTTCTTCATTTATTTCTCTTATAAAAGTCAATTTAATTGGATTTGATTTTGTATTGTTCAACATGCTTTAAGAGTAAGAACGTTAGGCCACCAGATTGTTCAACCTATGTGTAATGATATCAAATGTTTATATTTCTCTTGCTATATAACGCCTTGTCAATCACGATAACAAACCTGGACTTTCAAAAAAAAATTATCGAATAGTATCTGTCGCAAAGCGCGGATTGCAACATCTTATTTGATTGTATTAATTTCCCCCCTTTTTATTTGCAACAGTTCTTGACGATTGCTCTTAAAATTAGGAGAACAAAATATCTATTATTCATCGAAGTGTTATTTAATGTGTCTTTAAATGGGGAATGACATTTATCCATTTTATATTTTGTCTGATTTTGTTTCACCCCTTTGTCCGCTTACATTTCATAAACAATATTCACAATGGAATACATACCCTTAAACATCTCAAATTCTCCCTCAATACCCTGCTTTTGATCGACTTTATCTTTGTTTACATAATCTGAATTTTAATGAATATCATTATATATATATATATAGGGAGAGGATCATTTGAGAACTAATTGGTTATAAGAACTTTTGAGAACCATTATAAGCCACTAGTTATATTTACATATACCCCCCTCCCATGAATTGTAGTGGTCCCCAACTGAAATTAGTGGTAGAGATTTAGTTCTCAAAAGTTCTCAAAATAAAAAGTTCTCATTTGAACTTAACCATATATATATATATATATATATATATATATATATATATATATATATATTATATATATATAGGTTTAGGGTAAAATACATCCAGCAAAAACGCTACATCCATTGCGGATTCATCTGGGGCGTCCATCAAGATCATCCAACAGCCAGGATCTATGGTGTTTCCGCCTATGGCGTTTTTCCCCCACCGAAAACACCATAGGCGGAAACACCATAGATCCTAACTGTTGGATGATCTTGATGGACGCCCCAGATGAATCCGCAATGGATGTAGCGTTTTTGCTGGATGTAGGATAACTCGACTCTATATATATATATATATATATATATATATATATAGGGTTAGGTTCAAATGAGAACTTTTTCTTTTAAGAACTTTTGAGAACCATTCTAAGCCACTAATTTTCAGGGGGTAAGCATTCAAATTCATGGGGGGGGGGGGGGGGGATTTCCTTATATATAACTTGTGGCTAAGAATGGTTCTCAAAAGTTCTCAAAACCAAATGGTTCTCAAATGATCCTCTCCCTATATATATATATATATATATATATATATATATATAGGGAGAGGATCATTTGAGAACCAATTTGATTTGAGAACTAAAAAGAACTAATCTCAGCCACAAGTTTTTTATTCCTTCTCTTATACTTACAAGGGTAATTTAGGCTTTTCTCACAAAATCTATATATCACGTAATCTTCTACTTCTCTCAGATCGATCAACTAAATCCTCCCTCATCATCATCGCGATCTGCTGCCATCTCCTCTGAATCGATCGCCGATCGCGATCTGCTGCCATCTCCTCTGAATCGATCCCCCATCATCATCGCGATCTGCTGCCATCTCCTCTGAATCAATCTACTCACATCATCATCGTTCCAGTCGATCATCATAATTAGGTAATTGATTTTACTCGATCATCATCGTTCCAGGCGATTTACTCGTATTCTACTCGATTTTAGCTTCTGATTCTTCAAATTTGTAGTTATATGAGAAAAATTGAACGCTGCTATTTGATTATGTCATTCAGTTTACTAGATCTTTCGATTCTGTTTTCTGAATTGTAGGTTAATCGATTTGATTTAGTTTCTGTTTGATTTAGTGTGTTTTTTGTTTGGATTTTTTATTTACATATTTATGATCAGATTTCCCAAAATTCTCAAAAAAATCCGTTTACACATGTGTAAATTCGTGTTATTTACTAACTGTTCATGTATTAATTGAATTTATTTTGTGTAATTGCAGATATGGTTTATCCAAAATCATATGTCAAGTTTGCCATTCAGGGTAGAAACAATATGTCACCTACTAGTTCTACTTCAGTAGTAGCTAGTAATTCTGTTATTGTTGATGCTCCTTCTTCTGATACGTCTCTTTTCGATGTTTCTCGTGTTAACGTTCCGTCTTCTGTCATTGTTGATGCTCCTTCTACTGATGATGCTCGTTCTGTTGATATGCCACTTTTGCTTTCTACTGTCACTTCTGCTAATGAGGAAGAAGGTATTTCTGCTCAGACTGGCAAACGTCTTTGTACACTTTGTGGCAAATGGGGTTACCATGATGCTAGAACTTGTCCAAACAAAAACAAATGATATTCTTTTGTAATTTACACATGTGTTTGCTAGATGTTTGTGAACTCTAATCTGCTTGTCCTTTTTAGTGTGTTAGTTTAACTTATTAATAACCTAGTTTTTTTTTTTAATTCTATATGTATTAGTTAAGATTTTAAACTTTTTCACCTGGTCTGTAATACACATGTGTAAGTTATGTTTGTTTTAATTATAATTCTGCTTTTTATTTCTTATTTCTTTCAGCATTTATTTATTTGCTTGTTTTTTTTATGTTGTTAATAGTTTTTGATGGAGAAGAAGTTCATGAACATGAAGTTAATGAACAGGGAGTTGATGAACAAGAAGTTCATGAAGCCGTTGTTAGCGTTAATACATTTATGTCTCCAAAAGGGACTAAATATTTTATACCTGAAGTTGAACCCCAATTTAAACCCGTTTTGGGTTCTTTATTTGAGAATTTGGATGATGCTGTTAACCTCTATCGTAGTTATGCTGAGCTTGCTGGATTTGATACTAGGTTGTCTACAATTAAAAAAGAAGATAAAAGGAAAAAAGAGGCTGGAAAAGATTTAAAGATTACTCATAGGTATGTTCTTTGTACTAGAGCAGGCAACCCTAGTTGTGAAAAAGATGACCCTTTAGATGTTACATCTATTACAAACATACCTCGTTCTACGAATATCAAGGTTACTGGTTGTACTGCAAGAATCAGGGTTAAACTTTTAAAAACATGTAATCTTTATAAGCTGTATGAGTTTAGAGAGGCACACAATCATCCATTGGTTTCCTCTGACAACATGGATTTCATGAGAAAGAGACGACAATTGTCTTTTCATGCTAAGGAATTCATTCACAAATTAAGCCTTGCTAGGGTTGGGCCTAATGTTGCTTATCGAGTCCAAAGTGCTTTGCAAGGGGGGTCCCATAATGTAAAAGGTACAAAGACAGAGTTCAAAAATTTTAATAGAGATTTGCGTTCTTTTATTCTTCCTAAAGACGCTCAGAAGGTTAAAGATATGATGGAGGAGCGATCAAAAAATCTTGAAAATTTCTATTTTGAGTGTATTGAGAGTGATGGAGAGCTAAAGTCTTTGTTTTGGGCGGATAATGTATCAAGGTGCAATTACCAAGTTTTTGGAGATGTGATGGCATTTGATGCTACATACGA
Source organism: Deinandra increscens subsp. villosa (assembly GCA_039602395.1). Taxonomy (NCBI): domain Eukaryota; kingdom Viridiplantae; phylum Streptophyta; class Magnoliopsida; order Asterales; family Asteraceae; genus Deinandra; species Deinandra increscens. Next base: position 15,892,176 of record JBCNJP010000006.1, on the reverse strand, counting down.
CACGAATATGTAAGACATCTGTTTTATTGTATTTGTATTGGTTGTTTACTAGTATTTATTTATTAAATGTTTTGACAGTTTCAATTTTACACATGTGTAAATTATTATTTCTTTATCAAATGGTTTGACAGGTTCAATTTTACACATGTGTAAACTATCTTCTGTGTATGATTTTTTTCCCCCCATGTTTGTTTTTTTATTATTCCTAACATTATTTATTTTAAATTGTTTAGGTATGGGATGATTTTTGTTCCATTCACGGGTGTCGACCACCACAAGAAGTGTGTAACTTTTGCTTCCGCCCTTCTATATGATGAGACGACCGAGTCTTTCACTTGGATGTTAGAATGTTTTCTGAAAGCTCACGGTACTCAACCCAAGTTGGTTTTAACTGATCAAGACCCAGCAATGAGACAAGCTATTCTTAAGGTTTTCAATGAATCTGAGCACCGTTTGTGCATGTGGCATATCATGTACAAACTTCCTCATAAGGTAAGTTAATTTTTTATACATTAGTTTCCGTTGTACATTTAAGTTCTTGTATTACATCAGTTTTATTTTAACACTTTATTTTCTGTTTTAAACAACAGTTTATGTTTTACACATGTGTAAATTTTGTTCTGATATACAGATTAAGGGTGATATTTTGCAAAACACTAATCTGAGGAAACGCATTCATAAGCTTGTGTGGAATAAATATATTACTTCTTCTGAATTTGAAGAAAAATGGAACTTGTTGATGGCCGATTGCAAATTAGAAAACCATAAATGGTTACGTAAAGTGTTTGCTATTAGGAATGAGTGGGTTCCTGCCTTTTTCCGGGATAAACCAATGTCTTGGTTGATGAGAACAACGTCAAGAAGTGAAAGTTCTAATGCCTACTTTAAGATAAATTCATCTTCAACTAATAGTCTTGTTCAATTTATGTTATGTTTTGATATGGCAATCGATCGTCAACGACACGAGCAGCGCGTTCTAGAGTTTGCAACAGACACTACAACTCCTGTCTTAACCACCAGATTGGAACTAGAAAAACATGCTGCTTTGGTTTACACGAGGAACATTTTTAACCAAGTTCAACGAGAGATGTCTTTATGTGTTGCTTATATTATGATTGGCATACCTCAACTTGTTGATGGTGTTGAACATATTCTTGTCTCCCAATTCAAACGTTCTAAAAAGTATTTTGAATGCAAGGTACGATCTTTTGTTTTATTTATATAACTTTTTTTCTTTTTATTTGTTGTACAATACTTTTCTTCTAACATTTTTATTTACACATGTGTAGGTTATTTACAATCCTACTGATTGCTCTTTGACATGCTCTTGTATGGCTTTCAACTGCATTGGTTTATTATGTAGGCATATGTATGCAGTTTTACGAATGAAAGATATTACTCTAATTCCAGAGAAATATATTTGTCCAAGGTGGAAAAAGAATGCATTGCCGAAGAAAGTTTTTAGCCTTGAGTTTCGATACGGATTTGACAATTCAGAATCTTTTAAACTCAGGAAGGAAGCGTTAGAAATTGTTCAAGATTGCTATGATAGGATAAGGTCTAACCCAGAAAAACTCGCTCAACTTGTAGAGCAACTGACAGTTATTAAAAGTAAAATTTTTGAAGAATTCCCAAGTGAACCAAGTTCTAAAGCTGGAGATGTTTTTAAGGATTTAACTTCACTGAAGGAACCAGAACACATGTCTACTGGACCTCCCTCTGGCATTAAAACTAAGGGTTCTGGCACAAGTAAAAGTCGGCGATTGATTGGGCTTCGAGAGAAGGGTAAACTTAAAGCTAAAAGGAAGAAGAGGAGATGCAAGAAATGTGGCAAGTTAGCATATCATGATTCCAGGAATTGTACTTACAAAGGAAACAAAGAAGATGAAAGTGATGAAGATGATGAAGATGATGAAGATGATGAAAGTGATGAAAGTGATGAAGATTATGTTGGTGATTAAAGTTTTCGTATTTCTATGTTTTGTTTGAATTTAATTGTTGAAATAGTCGAGATTTTATATGTTTATGAGCTATCTTTTCAATATTTTTAAATAGTATCTACTTTTTTGTTTTGTTTCATTTGTTAATTTGCATTTTTTTTATTTAATTTCTAAACAGTTGCAATATTACACATGTGTAAATCAATGATTCTACATGTATGATATTACCAATTAGACGAAATCCATGTAAATCAGTGATTTACACATGTGTAAATTTTTCATTTATACATCTAATTTTCACATGTGCAAATATATGATTTGCCCATTTTCTTCTCAAGTCAAAGTACATGAGTTACCCTTGTGTAAATATTACACATGTATGAATCAATTAGATTTACATGTATGAAGCAATTAGACGAAATCCCTGTATATCAATGTTTTTGCACATGTGTAACGTGTAAATATTTGATTTACCCATTTTCTTCTCAAGTGAAAGTACATGATTTACCCATCTTTAAATATTACACATGTATGAACCAATTAGATATTTTAGATTTTACATTTTATGAACCAATTAGAAGAAATCCCTGAATATCAATGATTTGCACATGTGAAAATCTGTCATTTAGACTTATGTTTTTACCTGTCTTGTACTTATGTCAAATATACCAACCATACTTGATAAAAAACAACCTATTTAACAATTCTGTAAACATTCATCAAAGATTCAAACATGTAGAACAATCATAGATCAACAAAATAAACATAGTTTTAAGCACATATTCAAACATAGTTTACTGTCAATACAAAACAATATTCAAAATCTCAATCTAAACCTTCTTCACCTTGTTTTCTTTCTCATACTTCAATGACTCTCTCAGCACCTTCCCTTTGTGTATATTTGATTCTGAAAGCACGATCATCACAGCAAACTTCATTCTAAATTTCTCTATCTGCGCCTTATAACCACGAGCACTTTCTTTCTTAAAACCACAATCCCATTTCTTTACTTTGCTTCCATGGTACATATCCATGTGTCGCATTAGATAAACTCCACAGTCACTTGTGTTTTTGGTTGTTTGCCAATCCAAAACCAACTTCTTAGGTTGTGCTCTATCTAGCGACACCCACTTACAGTTTCCAACGGATCTCAGATACTTGACTACAACATCCTTCTGTATCAACAAAAAACAATTTCTAAGTTATCTAAATAATTCAATAACAGACATGTCATTCAGTTATTTACACATGTGTAGATCAGTGACCTAGTTTACAAAAACTATTTCAAAGTTACCTAAATAACTCTCTAACCAGTTTCCAGATAATTAGAAAATGGACATGTCATTCAGTAATTTACACATGTGTAGATCAGTGACTGATTTACATATATGTAAATCAGTGAATGATAAATATCTAAAAATTTTCTAGATCTGAAAAACATAAACTTACCACTTTGAATACTATATCTTTCAGGTCGTATTCGGGATCGTCCACTAAACCAACCAAGCTCGTTTCCTCCTTCATATTATCTATGACTTCTATTACCTCATGCTTCAAGTCGAAACAAATGAGGTAATAGTGATTGTTATCGATTATTGGCACCAGTAATATCTCATACACTTTCATGTCATGCCTATTTTCATATCCATATAGCAGCTCATTTACGTTTGTATTGAAAATAGCCATCCTTTGATCATCATTCAATTGTTTCTGTTTGATAATTCTATCCTGTTAAAATCAATTCAACTATTAACATTGTGTAATATATTATAGTTCCTGAAAATAATAAAGATAGTTTTACATAGAAACTTACAAAAGTTTCGATGTAAAAAAACAGCCTTTTCGGGTGGTGACTCTTTTTTTCTTCTTCATAATTCAAAATTGATGCAAAACAATCAATTATGTTGCTTTCTATCCAGACCCCTTTTTTCAGAGTTGTAAGTAGAAATCTTTTTGTGGAACTCTCAAAAGGAGTCTCAAATAAATCCTCCCTGTCAAAAACATATATATATTCAACTTCTGTTTTACACATGTGTAAATTTCTATTCTACACTTATTGGCATTTAATAATAAATTTGCATAGTTAATGATTGACTTACGAAAATGTTTTCACCACTTCAGCAAATTCCTTGTCTGTTTCAGCCTCCTCATTCTTATTTTTCGTCTCTTTCACTGCACCATCATATATATAATTCCAGACTCTTTTTTCTTTTGCTGTTAGATTTTGCAAAAATTCTACTTCCCGAACTGCATATGGAGAGCCAAGAGCATCAGGTGTGTGCTTTGCCCTTTGAGGTCTTTTTCTCTTTTGAACCATGTCATCCTCCTTAATTTCCATCTCATTGGACATCTTAATAGGTGAATCTATGTTAAGCTCAAAACTTGGTCCATCATCGATCACATTTTTGATAATCATATCAACTTTTCTTTGTTCCTCATCTCTTTTCAAGGCTTCTTCTGTTACCTCAGTTCCTTTTTTGGCTTCATCAACCTGAAAAATAATCATTTACACATGTGTAATTAGTTTTTATGTAAACATGAGACAATTTTATTTAAAAAGTTGCGAAAGACCTCTGTTAGTTTTTCACTTTTCTCTTTTTGTTTATTCTCTTCTGCTTCTCCTTTACTTTCCTCCATTTCTGTTTTATCTTGCTAAAATACAGTCATTTACACATGTGTAAATATATGTTTTCAAACGTGAAACAGTTTCATTTCTAAAGTTAGTTAGTACCTCAGCTTCTTTTTCATTTTTTTCTGTCATTTCTTCACCATCATCTTCTTCTGCATCTTCATTGCCTTCATCTTCCTTTTCTGTTTGACTTTCTGCTTCTTCATCATCTTCTCCTTTTTCTTCCTTTCACTTTCACTTTCTTCTTTCTCACTCTGTTTTTCCAATTCATTTTGCTGAAACATAAAGATTTACACATGTGTAAATTTAATTTTTATTATTACTTGAGACAATTTAATCCAAAAGCTCTGTTAATACCTTTGATCCTCCATCAGATTCATCTTCTTCTTCTTTCTCTTCTTCACTTTCATCACCTTCAGTTTCATGTGTCGTTTCATTCAAAGACAACCGATATTGGTTTTGAAAGTCAACTATTTCTTGACTTTCTGGAAAATCTTTTTGTGCCTGTGCGATTGACCTTTCCAATCTGGATTTTTCTCTTAAAAATAAATAATGACTTCTCTTGATTCTACTCATGTGTTCCTGTTTTAATATTTTTGGATAGCAAAACAACATATATTAGATATATAAATAATAAAAATATATAACACACATGTATATTAATCTTTACCTCCAATGTCTTAGTTGTAGTTTTTGACACATCTGATTTTGTAGCTCCTCCTTCATCTCTTTTAACATTATCGTACGCATAGTCAAAATATAATCCCCGCTGATCTCCTAACCCAAATTTTCCTCGTTTAATTTCAATTTCTTCTCTTTCTTTGAGCTTTTTGTAGCTCCAAAACTCAAGTGGATGTGTCACTCGGATTTCATTAATTCCTGTACAAATTATGCTGTCTACATACAGCAACTACCAACAAGTTTCGTTAGTTTAATTTATTTACTTATACAATACAAATTAAAACATGATCTACACATGTGTAAAACTGAAACTGATGTGTAAGAAAAAGTTACAACTGATGTGTAAAATAGAGTTTTCTCGTGTGTAAAACATAATGTACACATGTGTAAAATAGTAAACTAAAACTTATGTGTAAACCCAAATATTTTGTTTTGTAAATCAGAATGTACACATGTGTAAAACTGTAACTGTTTTTTGATTAATTAACTAATATTAAGTAGTTATAAGAGCTGAAATCATACCACTAGAATTGTTAGTGCTCCACTGAAATAATCCTTGGGCATGTTGATATCAAACTTGTCCTTGCATTTTTTGATACGTGAAACAATAAACTCACACCAATCTATGTCACTGAAATCAGATATACCATCCAATAGATCAACAATCCCAAATTTACATATACCATTTTTGTGACAATCAACCATTCCATTGACAAACAACACGATGAAGTCTAGCTTGAACATACGGTCATCCCCATCTTCTTCCGCCTTTTTGACAACATCATTAAATGAACAATTTGTATTCCTGTACCTCTTTCTATATTCTGTTCCCAGTGGTGTCAATTTCTTTTTCACTTTCTTTGAAGTTATGTCTATGCCACTATTTGGAACGCCTAATAACAGCTGAATCGAATCATTGTCAACATTTATCACCCTATCGTCAAATATAATTTTCAATTCTTTTGGATCTAAATGATCAACTACAAAATAGGCCAACCTACCCGGAATTCCATTAACTCTCATTGAAATTAAACTCCCAAATCCCATTTCTCTTATTATATTCTTTTTCCGTTCAGTTAAATCATTCAGAAATTCTGAAAACTTTTTTGGTGATGATCTTGTTCTTAGCAATGGAAACTTCAAATCCAAGTCACTCTTCCCTTTCTCAACGCCTTTTTTCCCTTTCCCAACAGCTTTCTTTCCTTTACCAGCACCCTTCTTCCCCTTGCCATCAAATTTCTTTCCTTTACCAACACTTTTCTTCACTTTCTTCTTTCCTTTACTTGTTTCATCTTCTTCCCTTCTTCTTTTTTTTTGTTTCTAGTAGTTTACAAGATATATCATAAAATTCATATGTGTAAATCACTGTTCAATGAGACTGTTTATTTTACACATGTGTAAATCAATGATTTACCCATGTTTACACATGTGTAAATCACTGTTTAATGAGACTGTTTATTTCACACATGTGTAAATCAATGATTTACCCATGTTTACATATGTGTAAATCACTGTTCAATGATACTGTTTATTTCACACATGTGCAGAAAGTTTATTTACACATGTGTAAATTACTGTTCAATGAAACTGTTTATGAAATTTAGTATTTACACATATGTAAATCAATTATTTACACATGTGTAAATTGATGAAATTCATAATTTTCTCAACGTGGAAATAATAGACTTGAATTTGCCAGTTTTCTGTTGATGAAATTCAATATTTAAACATATGTAAATTAGTTATTTACACATGTGTAACATAAATGTTTTCTTAAGTTCAAATTAAATCAAACTTTAAACAATATTTTTTTGTGTATAAAAACTGATTCTTGTAATTTATAAATCAATTTTTTGTACTTTTCTGAGTATCAAGTTCAACATTTAATCATGTTTAATTTAGATCATCTAACATGCGTAAATAAGTAAGCTTACACATATTATATTTAGTAGACATACCTTTCTTCCCTTTTGCTTCATCATTTTTTTCTATCTCGTTCTGTTTACTTATAGTCCTTTCAGAGTCACTTTCAACACTTTCATTTGTTTTAGATGTCATTTTAAAATCGCTTCCAGCAGTTCCATAGCTTTCAGAATCTGATTTGGGTGCAGTTCCATAGCTTTCAGAATCTGATCATACCCAAACACAAGTCATTACTGTCTATAAAATTTTCTCACTTTTATAAAGGAAATTATTTTTTTGCATTAACTTACCTATATTAACCGATGATTCTTCTTCAACAATTACAGGGCATTTTTCATTATTTTTGAATTTGCTAAGCCCACGTTGTTTAGCAACCCTTCCACTTTTACGGATACCTCCCTGCTTGATAACTTTCTCCTTGTTCTACAATCAAACAAAAATTTTAAAATAATTAGTTAATTTTAAATGTGTAAGTGTTGACATGTTTATATAATTTCTATAGGATTACACATGTGTAAATCATTTACTTACACATGTGTAAATTATTCATTTATTTATACATGTGTAAAACAAACATTGTGGGAACCTATCATTTAAATTAACCCATCCATTTTAACATATTACATAAGTATGAACTATTTACACAAGTGTAAATTATACTATTAAACTATGTGAAACATGAATTTCATGAATATGAACATTTATATCCACATTTATATTTACACATGTGTAAAACAATGATTTACACCTTGTAGAAACTATCAGTTCAATAATAATAACAATTACATATGTGTAAATAATCAAATAACTCACACATGTCTAAGTCTACCATTTCATCACTGTAAACATTTACGCATGTGTAAACAACTATCGGTTCATCAGTTAATCATGCAAACAACTATCAGTTCATAACCCTAAAGGTTTATAGATTCAATGTAACTAGATAAATGGATGATTAATCGATACCTGTTTGCCTCTTACAGATTTATCTCTTGATTTCGGCTTTGTAATCTTCGGTTCTTCTTTAACATTTGAATCCCCTGCGTCTTGAGAAACCATAACCGATTTCGTTGTCGCCGATTTGCTTTCTCGAAGCCCTAGAACCTGAATCGCCACTCGCTGCACGTAATCTCTGAATCGCCTCTGTCAATCTCCCCTCTGTGAATCGTGAATCGCTCTCTGTTAATCGAGAATCGCTCTATGTGAATCGCCTCTATGAATCGCGCCTCAAAACCCTAGAACTTTTGGAATCTCCGATTTGTGTCAAGAGTGTTAAACGCGTACTTTTCTAATTTCTTGTACAGTTCCAATTTTACCCCTTATTTTAAAAAACCCCCTTATGTTTAGGTTAATTAAATTAGTGGTTGGAATTAGTTCTCAAAAGTTCTCACAAAAATTAGTTCTCATTTGAACCTATCCCTATATATATAGGGTTAGGTTCAAATGAGAACTTTTTCTTTTAAGAACTTTTGAGAACCATTCTAAGCCACTAATTTTCAGGGGGTAAACATTCAAATTCATTGGGGGGGGGGGGGGGATTTCCTTATATATAACTTGTGGCTAAGAATGGTTCTCAAAAGTTCTCAAAACCAAATGGTTCTCAAATGATCCTCTCCCTATATATATATATATATATATATAACCTAACCCTATATATATATATATATAACCTAACCCTATATATATATATACCTATATATATATATATATATATATAGGGTTAGGTTCAAATGAGAACCAATTGGTTTTGAGAACTTTTGAGAACCAATTTGGGCCACTAATTTTCAGGGGGGACCACTCAAATTCATGGGGGGGATTTCCATATATATAAACTAGTGGCTTAGAATTGTTCTTTTTAGTTCTCAAACCCAATTAGTTCTCAAATGATCCTCTCCCTATATATATATATATATATGGTGAGGTTCATTGTAGACACCCCCATAAGTGTAGACAGGTAGACACCATATTTCACATGTGAAATTACTTTATTTCACATGTGTTTTCACATGTGAAATTTTCTGAACAATGAGAATAAGGAAAAAAAAGAAAAAAGAAATTAATCACAACCATTAGATCAAGAGATCTAATGGTGAAAAAAGGTGTATACCTGTCTACACTTATGGAGGTGTCTACAATGAACTTTTCAATATATATATATATATATATATATAGGGTTAGGTTCAAATGAAAACTTTTTTTTTAGAACTTTTAAGAACCATTCTGAGCCACTAATTTTCAGGGGGGAAGCATTCAAATTCATGGGGGGGGGGGGGGGGGATTTCCTTATATATAACTTGTGGCTAAAAGTGGTTCTCAAAAGTTCTTAAAATCAATTGGTTCTCAAATGATCCTCTCCCTATATATATATATATATATATATATATATATATATATATATATATATATATATATATATAAAGCAAATGCACTATTTTGCACCTTCATAAATGTTAAATCATAAATGCATTTTTATGAAAAAAATTACCGATTCCTATTGTGTTTTACCATTATAATCATTAAAACATCATTCATAAAAATAAATATACTTATTAATAAACATATCATATTACAATAAATAATAATCAATAAAGGAAAACCCATCGGGTTCTCAACATCTTATTTATCATCATTACACAATTATACATGGACATTTAAAGATGCCTACTTAAATTCTCAACTCTTATATAATAAGGTCACCATAATAATAAAAGTTATCTTTATCATTAATACTTACTAGCCGTGTGCCCGCGCGTTGCGGCGGCAGCAGTTTATAGGGCGTTATTTGTCATTGTTCGCTTGTTATGGTGGCGCGACAATTTACATTGCGACATTCTTTTTTAGCGCGATGGGGTCCGGTGTTAACTTATAATGCGGTATATGCGCTTTCATTGACGGAAACAATATGTGGTTGTATTGTATAAGAGAACCAACGCGGTATTTGAGTTTAATTTGTTGTTTAAAAAACCAATTTGTTTAAACGGTAAGAAAATAAATAGACAGTGATAGGTGACTTTGATCTTGCCACACTAATCCTCATTATTTTGTTTTTTTTTTCCGAACAAAAACTAAACACCTACAACCAAGGTGGTAAGTAAAATGGGGTAAATAATCATCGACAACCCTCATCCTATTGATTCTTCAATCACAAACATGAATAAAGAACTCTGTTAAAGCTACAAAAAACTCATATGATCAAAATAAAGTACACTTGAGCAAAGCGGATTTCTCCATATCACTAATTCTCCTAGCATGTTTGCTCTGTATGACATCAACCCAAGGTTCTATAGTAAGAAAACAACACCCGAAATGTTTCAAGTTCTACAAAATAATCAAAGTAACGGATAGAAAGTAAATGACAATCTCAATAAGTTTAGTTGCTTCAGGAGCAATCTCTTCAGCACACCTCTCAACTTTCACACTTGCATCTTGAGAGTAATCTCCATGAACCTGCATATGAAAAAATACATAAACAATAGTAGAGTCAATTTAACAAGATCATCTAACTCTGGTGCAACGGGATGACACAAATTTCTTTAGTCAAGATAAACATCACAAACAACTAAAGTTGTATGTGACTACTAATCTGAAAAACCACATCTAGTTAGCAACAAAACCTCTTCCATTAAAAAAAGAAAAAATTAAAGCACACCTTGTGGTTTGAAGCCAACGTATTGGAGTTATCCCTATTTACAAATTTTCCTTTTTATTTACCATGGTCAAGTGGAAAATTAAATAGTCAAATTGTCTTCTATTTTTTTTTCAAGTATTCACGTATTTATCTTGGTCCTTTAAAAAATTGATTCTATAGTTAACTCAAATACAGAGTTGTGTATACATATCTGTAGTTTGATTTTTTTTGTGTAGGTTTTTCAACGTAGAAAAGATGGACTATCTGTATTTGTTTTATGCATCACATACGTACGTGTGTGTGATTTGAAGGATATTGAACATTTTAAAAACTTTAGAAATTGGCTGAACACTGATGGCACTGGAAATTTCTGTGTCTTTAGATGTGATTGGAGAATTAATGTATGTTCTAGTTTCTATCGAACACAATGTGAGTATGCAAGCCTGTCGCAGACTTTGTTCACCACACAATGTGAGTATGTGAGGTAATTGATTACATATAGTTTCAAGTCAGCTACTTGATCAAGAGTGTTTTTTTAGTCGACCCTTTCAAACCCAAACCCATCCTAACCAGAACCAAAGAAGAGTTATGACCCATTCTATCCCAAACCCAACCCGACCTGAACTTCCTGTTTTGCCAGTTGTACTCTATAGTCATGCAAGAAAAAGGAAAAAAAAACTTGGTGCAACCTATCTAAGAAGTTGATAGGAGCCAAACCTTCAAAAGCAGGTCTTAGTGGCATGTAGTATATCCATCTCCATCCTCTACAATGCATCTTGAATCCTATTAAGATATCAATAGTAACTGATCCATATATCCAATATTTTAACTGGGATGAGTTGGGCTGTTTTATTTCAAACGGGTCAAATAAATATAATATCTTTCTATTTCATTAACTAAAAAACACTATAGTTTAAAACATGCTAAATCATCTTCTTCACATGGAACTCCTTTCACAAGAATGTTGCATCTTTCTTGCATAGAATTTTTCAGGTTTGTGTGGGATTCAACCCGCAAACAAAACTTAGTTTTTATTGTTTCACGAAACAATTAGACAGAAAAATTTCATCAAAATTAGTGAAGTGAGACACGAATTATATAACATTGTACCATAACAGCCTCATTTTGCACATTTAGATTGAAAAAACAAGTATAAGCACAACATAATTTTGAAATAATTAATCTCATTACAGTGAGCAGTATTAATTAATTACCTGAAGAGCAATATTAAGACTATAGGAACGCTGTGAAAGTTAGCTCGGAACAGAGTTGAATACCCCATAAGAAAAACATCACCAAGAATAGTAATCCTTGCATTTTATAAGCCACTCCATCCAGGTATCTATCAAGACAATTGTCAGAAAAGATATATTTAAAGATGATTAAGCTGTGCACAAATCATACTTACTCGAACCACCACCATGTACACTTTGGATCTGCAAACAAGTTCCTTATGTGTATAGCTAGTGGAGAAAAAGAAACTATTAGATCTGCAAGTTGAATATGAATATAGTGTAAGTTGAATATGATATCACAAATCATATGTTTTTGTGTATTATATAGTGTAAGTTGAATATTAGATGTGAGGCCACCTGCAAATGCAGATTTGACCATTCAATATATAACATGTTTAGCCTGAACAACCCATTTGCCTTATCTAACATTAAGTATCCATGATGTATCTAAAGCTATGAATTCAAGTTTCAGTAAGTTCAAACAAAAAGTGTACTTGATTAACTAATATGATAAATCTCATTAGTTAAGTCATCGAAAATAGAAATCCAAAGAATAATATTAACCAAGGAAACAACTGATATAGCAATAATTCCCTTTTGATTTGATAATAATGCTGCAAATTCAAATGAAGTTTCTGTCCCCGTGTAAAGCACAAACTGAATTATCATACCACATCAAGCAACAATCATAAATATCACATCATTCACCCTGCTCTATTAAAGAAAATTAACCACAAAGCTGCAAGATCTCTTGAAGCATAGTTGAAACCTCATATATCTTCACAACTATGACTATAACTATAAGATGTACCTTTTTCATTCAATGAATATCACCTGAGCACCTTCACTAACCATGTTACCTGAGCAGATCCAGAGTTCTAGGAATGTAAGGATTATACAAGCTTTAGAATATAAAACAACAAGTCCCAGTTTCAACCTGAAAATCTGATAAACCAACATGGAAGCCAAAACTCTGATCACAGGTCCTTGTTTCAACCTGAACAATAAACATCACAATAAGAGAACTAATTATTTGATAAACGGTTCATATTTTTAAAATTGAATACTTCTGAATACACGTATGTAGGTTATGTAAATAAAATCCATCAAAACTAAGTTGTTCATATATGTTTTAGTACAAGTGGGTCGACCCGCGCTTCGCGGCGGAGTCGAACCGTTTTAAAAAGTCGGATAGCCAAACCATGTGTGATACGGGTCATGCGAAATTCGTGTCATGAATGCATATAAATTTAGTTCTAACAAAGATGAAAAATGTAAAAATATAGGAATCCATAAAGAGTTTATGTTGTATATGCTCTGAAAAAATGTGGCCAAGTCCTCATAGCGATGAATCCTATTTGTGAACTTCATAAAACATCATTCCAAGGCTAAAAACACAACCTACATTAGAAACAAATACACAAACCATAAACTAAAGCGTGAAAGGTATCCCTTTTGAATTAAAATGAAATACCTTAAAAGGAACAAAACGTAGATTCATTTGACAAAACAGGTCCCGAAGAACAACCCTTAACATTCTCTACGCATCTACATTCTACTAAAGAGGACCTAGGAGACATACTAATGATATAATTTCTAATAGATACAAACTGAGGTGCCAATATAAAGCCTAATAAGTATAGGTTAGCAATGAAGCATAACTTCAGTACACTATAACAGACATTATAATTATCTGAATAATAGGTAAAACAAAAAGACAAAGGAATATAAGAAATACTTACAACATAGCAAGCAACTTTCACAATCCTGAAAAGTAAAACCAACGAAATTATCAACTAAAGCTGCAAGAAAAATTATCCTAATTACAAACATACCCAGCATATAAAAAAGAATCTAATAGTAGACATAAAAAACTGATAAAACAATGTAAAATACAACTTTTAAGAAATTCAGATGTATTTTATGCCTCATTACATTGCTCTCAGACAACTTTTATACGTTTGAAAGCAATATCAAATGCTTCGCCTGCTCATATAATTTATCCTAAATTTAGCTCAAAGACTCGCCTTAGCGTCTTAATGAAAATAAAGAGTGACTGCTGCCCGTAGGCTACTCTTTGACTACATAACCTCATATAGGACTAAAACTTACAAATTATGTTTTATGTAACTGAATTTCAAATTAGAAACATATTAGGAAGACAATCCCGAGAACCAACATTTACTCACTTTATGACAAACAATATTGAGTTACAATCCCGAGAACCAACATTTACTCACTTTATGACAAACAATATTGAGTTTTAACCTATTAACATTAACTACTCAAATACATATTCAACTATAACAGAGATCAAAAATGAGTTGAAATTCTGAATATCAAAAACAACTTTATAACAATTCATAAGCCACTCACCTCTGAACTCAAAGAGGACTGCTGGAACAACCAAAACAAACTTAATCACACTGCAAAAATATAAATTCATTATGAACATTGTATATCCTTAAACATGATTTAACAGAATCAAGTATCCATTCAAAGGCCTATAATAAACAAAAAATATACAACAAAGTTAAAAATAAAATAAAAAAGAAAGAAAAGATATCTTATAAGCAACTGAAGTTCATAAATAAATAAAAAATTCACCCAAGCATCCATTCGAACAGCCGTTATAATGGAAAAATATATCATGAAGAGGCTAACTTGTGTCTTATTATCAATTTCATCATGATCATTCCCTGAAATTCCTGCAAATGCTTAGTCTAATCTTATTTTGCTATTCTTCAAATGTTGTTTTATGTTTGACGCCACCTAATATAAGCATAACCCCATTCGACCTATAGACGGCCATACTACTTCTACTAATCTGACTGCAACACTTTTAATACCTTTATGAAATTGTTTATGTGTTTCAAGAAACTGAAAAGATGATTACAAAAAAATACCCCAAAGAGGTGCTAAAGAAAGAACTACATACCTTCTCTTAGGCAGTTGAATCGACATTAATACTTTCACCTGACTAAATGCTTTCCACATAGAGCAAAGAGAGAGATTAAAGAGCTGAGGAAGAGACAAAATAAGAAGCAACAAAATGAAAAGTGGATGATAAACGTGGCAATCAAAATGATGCTTCAAGGGTTGTAAATGGAGGAAAAGATATGTACAAAGTAAATCAATCGATCTTACCTCTTAGTGGAACGGATACCTGCAACAACGAAATTTCAATGAAATAAGAACAACAAACCTAGGTAAAGAACTAAATGTAGACATGGATGAGCAGATCTAGAAGAAAAGCAACAAAGGAAATTAAAACAAAGAAAACCATCACTCACGTACCGTTGAACAGTTTAGTAGGACGCACATAAGGAACCGTGCGTGATGAACATGACGAAAAATACGACTGGAGCGGCAGCACGGGAAGAATTACCGGCGGCGATAGAAGAAGAAGTGGTGGCGTCGGTTTTGTGGATGAGTGAGGAAGAGAATGGCAGTGATATGCAAACCATTGATCGAGAGAAAGAGACCAGAATGCATATGTGGTATGGTGATGGGATAGAAGTATGGTGGGTGCCGAGATTTGCGGGTATTCAACGGATGGATGACCCAAATGAAAAGGTGGAGTAAATATGGGGTTTAAGACCATACTTGCCTATCCACTCTTCCTTTCTGTTGACAAATATACCCCCTCTAGGCAAATAAAATTACCATAATGCCATAACCTATTACTGGTCTTGGATCAGTAATTGAAAACACCTCAAACTTGATCAAAATTACAAACATGCCATTATTTTTTGTAGATAGTAATAAGAGTTGGTGCTTCATAGACTTGTACACTATGCTTAAGAATTAATACCATAAGTTACCTTATGTTAATATAGGATAATTATACCATTTAGCTACAGGTGTGTACAGCTACGCATGTGTAGGTTATATACATAAACAAACCATCATAAATAGAGATTGATCTCACTTAATTATTAAATTAAAATAGTAACATCATATAAAGTGAACATCAAACGTACTACAAATCTAACAGATGCTTATATACATGTAAAAATACATCTGCAAGTATAGCACTTTGGTCAAATCAATGATGTAAATATACGTTCTTATAATCAAAAGCAGTGGGGCCATGCGCATACCCAAAAGAAAACCAAACTCAATATTGCTTAACTTAGGCCTCATGTGCAGATATAACTCCTTGTTTGGTTACATACTCCAAAAGAAAACTCAGAAGTTGTTGGATGACATGTTAAGCATTTTTTTAATAGTAGCAGGGACTGAAAAAAGTTCATATTCTGAATTTGATGTTAGTCCTTTTGAGTTACTTATCACTGCATAACACACAAAAACATCATTAGAATCAAGACATCATGAATCTTTATACAAAGGAAGAGATCTTAAATTATACCAGTGACTTTCTTGATCCGAAAAATATTGATCGAGAGCCCACATGGAAATAGGATTTTCTTGATGGCATTAATAGGAAAATATATTTCATTTCAGAAACAAACTTAGCCATGCCATGTCATATTCTTTTTGGTAAGACCCCTCTTTTGATCTTTATTTATACTCCCATTCAAAATCACGTTCGGCATTTCAACCATAAAACAATGAAAACAAACATAAAAAAGACTCGTGAGATATCATTTATCTTTATTAGACTAACTGGAAATCAGGCTTTATAGGCAAAAGCTAACCTCCAAAGCTCAATATACTAACTAAATCACATTTTTTTACTTTAAAACTAACTGTTGCATATTTTGTTATCATTAGCTGAAAAATAAACAGGTACACAGTTAGAATCTATGGCTCTATGCTAATAGAAAGTACTCAAAACATACAACCCAACTGTAATAAGCAATCCTTGAAAGGCGAAGACAAAGAAACAGCAGCCTTAGACCTGCAAAGAAATACAAAAAAACTGAAACAAATTGGAACCAAATCGAAACTGAAAACAACAAATAAACATTATAAAATTTGGAACAAATTGGAGATTTAAAGTAACATAAGAACGGAGAAAACTTTCACACCTCTGTGGTCTATATGATTGGGATCCCTGTGACAGAAAAGAGTAAAATGATTCTGGAGAATAGCTGTCAAACTGATATCCAGAAAAGGATGAAGTCGATTGAAACGATGATGAATGTCTATATCCTGCCCCTTCTTCCCGTGTACTCCAGCCCTCCCATCGATTAACCAGATATATTCTTCTTCGTAAAACAACTTATCGAAAGCAAATTGTGAGCGCAAAATCTAAAATCTGAATTGAAAACCTTAATTTATAATGAAAAACGCGGTTGTTTGAACTTTGAAGATATCAGTTTCTGTACAACCTTACGAAGCCGGTAGAAAGGCGGAAGCAAATCCAGTGACACCTTTAAAAAACATGACATTAACTAACCTTCAAGCAACAATCACCGTCAATCGACGTCGATTAAACGGCGTGTGGTCGTAAAAGGGGCCGGCGGTGGACAACCGCGTGCTTCTAATGCGCGAGAAGGAGCTCGTGCTCCCGCCGTGGCCGTCTTCGCCCATCGGATTTCTATCCCTCGCTGTAATCTTGAACCTGCAAAATCGATGGTGAAGAATAGAGAAAGAGAGAGTGTTTGAATTTCAGATTTCGTTGAGAGAGAGAAGACGATAAAGGGTGATGATTATAGTATGCGTGAGATGCCCTAATGTGGCTGAGTTTGGCCAACCGAGGGGAGAGAGATGCTGGAGTGTGGCTGTGATGTAGCTACCGAGAGAGAAGGTGGGCTGTAACAGGTGGAGGTGGGCGGCGCCCTGATCTGGTTGTTGGATGGAGGCGTCAAGCGTGCAAGAAAGGAGTAAATGCAGATCTTCGCCATCGAGGAGTGGTTGACGGGCCAAAAGTAAAGAGGTTTTTTACCTTTTCAACCCTGAGCCTTTTACATGTGTAATTGACAACCAATCTTTTGTAATTCTTTTTATGCTTTAGAGGCTTGTACATTTTGCATAATTTATTGTACGCGTCTTAAGGATTAAGCATTTTTCATGACGAAAATGCCCTTTAGAGCAATATGTATTATATATAGTAATAGATATGATGATGAAAGTTATTATTATTGTAGGATAATGTTTCATATTTCCAACTCTTATGTGTTAATAATGGATAATAATGGATTAATTAATTATACTTTATACCATAAGCTTCTTTTGCCCTATATAAGAGGCTTAGGAATTCGGTTTTGTTTGCCTCCTCACCTGTCCCGTCGCCAATCGATGTAAGTTTACTCTTTCTCTTCTCCTTCTTTCTCTTACATTTCATTTATTTATAGTCTTCATTCTCCGACCATTGCGGTGATCATACCCTTTCCTCTGGCGTGAAAAAATTAACGTCGGTGGTTAATTTACGGTGATCATGACCTTGATTCCGATGTGAAGAAAATGTAACGCCAGTGGGTCATCTATGATCCGTTAGACTTTTGTGGCTTTGTCCGACGTGAATAAAATGAACGTCGGTGGCTAATGTTTCACCCCTTATAATTTTTGTGCCTGGCCTTATTTCTTATCTGATTGTATTAATTTTCCCCCTTTTTATTTGCAACAGTTCTTGACGATTGCTCTTAAAATTAGAAGAACAAAGTATCTATTATTCATCGAATTGATATTTAATGTCTTCAAATGGGGAATGACATTTATCCATTCTATATTTTGTCTGATTTTGTTTCACTCCTTTGTCCGCTTACCTTTCATAAACAACATTCACAATAGAATACAAACCCTTAAACATCTCAAATTCTCCCTCAATACCCTGCTTTTGATCGACTTTATCTTTGTTTACATAATCTGGATTTTAATGAATATCATTTTATATAGCATTCTACTTATACAAGTTACAATTGAATGGATGAGATTAGCCACATGTTATTCAATGAATATCATTTTATATAGAATTCCAATTATATACTATAGATACCACAAACTTCAGCAAATGTGTTTACGTATAATGTTTAATATGCATCGGATAAAAGTAATGTTATAGTTTGGATTATTGTCTCTGTGATGGATAAATGTTACTCATAAAATTTATAAAACTACAAGTTTCAATCGGACTCTTATATATTTATGTACATGTTTTCAATGAATATCATTTTATATAGCACTAAAAGTTTCAATCGGACTCTTATATTTATGTACATGTTTTCAATGAATATCATTTTAGTTATTGGTTGAAGGTTTGAACATGGAAGAATCATTTGGATACTCAAAGATGCCTATTTAGTTTAAAAATCACTATGTGTAGGATTGAACGTGTTTGCTTAATTTTTGAGGTTAAAAGATTACATGTGTGTAATTTGATTGCTTCACACACTTTTCATAGATTGATATTGATATACTGCTTAGGACACTTTGCTTGGTTCATGTGTCAATTTTTCTCTCTTTAATCCTTTGTTTGGAGCAGCATCCTGCAATGGACACGAATGGAGGTGTGTATCATATAATAGTATAGACATCTTCAAATTAACTATTTTACTTTGGTAAAATAGACTCTTTCTTTTAACCTGAACTGTAAATAAGAAGGAATCATCATATCTGTTGTCAAACAGTAAAAATTAATACAAGTAACTAATGTGCACAATTTTCTTCAATTAATGATACTAATACAATGATTTTTTTTATTAATATACAATACAGTTGAATACAGTTGTATGTTCTAAACTTTTGTGTAGAAGTCTTAATTCAAATAGGGTATTATGACAAAAAGAAGAGGACTACTAATTCAAAAGTTTCAATGTACTCATTTTATTTACTTTCTTCTATACTTTCGATGGTTTATCTTACTTTGCTGCTAATTGTAAACTCAAATGATTCGTTTTGAGATAATTTGTTTTGTATATACCCATTCTTAATCTTAACTACCTTTTCATTCATTTTCACTAGGACCATGAAACTTTCTCACATGCCACATCTTTAAATGCATGTTTATACTAATGATATAATATGATTACTATATAACCACAACCTTCACCTCCTCCGTCTTCACCATCACACCCTACACGATCACCATCAACCTCGTCCAACCCTAATTTTAACCATAACGCCCTTTCACCATTACAGCCCTATTATTCACCCCGTTTCTCATCATTTCGTATCCTATTTTACCCTCAGTGGCTGTTCAATTTATCCAAAGGTAATCTCCTTAGACCAACAATCCCTACATTCTCAAAAAGCACAGGAGCACACGAAATTTCATTGCCTGTTCGATCCAAAAAAAAAACAGATAAGATAACAAGGCAAAGAAGGCAGCTCATCCCAACGACATTTTTGTCTTCGTTCATTCGATCCAACCCTAACGTTGGTAAGTCAACCAATCCTTTTTTACATTTCATGTGTTCGTCTGATTTATATTTCTCTCCCAAATGTTAATCTCAATGTGTTATGTCTATTAAGTCTTCAAGTTCCTCTCTTTTCCTACGATTGTTACAAGATTGCGACATGTATTATTGTTACATCTTGGTTTAAATT
Organism: Deinandra increscens subsp. villosa; assembly: GCA_039602395.1. Lineage (NCBI taxonomy): Eukaryota > Viridiplantae > Streptophyta > Magnoliopsida > Asterales > Asteraceae > Deinandra > Deinandra increscens. The sequence goes on along the minus strand of JBCNJP010000006.1, from coordinate 15,871,686 downwards.
GAATACTATAGCCAAAATATAATATGATCAAACTTCAAGATTTAGTTTAATGATAATAATGGTAAAGAACTACAATATCATGAACCTCAAGAATCATTAAATTATTTACACCTATATGAAAATCCCCTTGAAAAAAAAAACTGATGAATCAATAAGAGGGAAAATAATGGACATGATGAGATTGCTACTTTGGTCAGATTGATTTTTCCCTGAATTTATATGAAGTTGGTGTGAATGTCTTTAGTGCTTTGACTTGAGAATACTTACCATAGATTGAAATTCATATGTTTATTATAGTCCGTAAATGAAATGTTGGAATTTTGGGAGAAAAAACTAGTGAAAAATGGGTTTTTTTCACGAAGTGTGAAAATGAGTTTTTCGCCAACTTTGGACTAAAATAAAATACATATAACATAGGTTGTTGCCTCTGTATTTAATGGGATTGTGTAGTACGTTGTGAAGGCTTTCCAACACATCAAACCACGTCCAAATCCGAGCTCGTATGAATGAGATATCGAAGCTCAAAGTTGAGGTCTCGCAACATGTGAAGCTGCGAAAATTAGAGAGAAAAATGCTAAGTATAGCATGTTAATTCATCCCACATTGGTTGGTGAATGAAACCAAACCAAAAGTGGTTTATAAGGTGGGAACCATACCAACTATTATTTCCTTTAGTAGGACACATCCCTTGGACCATGAGGGGTGCGAACCCCTAACTCGCACTCGCACACGCGCGCACGCGTGGGCGTATGAGGCGCAATGTGGCGCTTTGATGGCGCACTTCCGGTTGAAGACCAAGCGGATAGGTTGAAGCGGACTGTGAGTTGAACCGGAAAAAGTCAGGTTCGAGCGGAACCAGTTCAAGTGGACCTAGGTGGTTCGGGCGGAACCGAGTTCAACCTGAACAGTAGTTCCGGTTAAAGTTCAAGCGGAAGTTGAGCCGGAAGAATTTCCGGTTGAAGTTGGAACGGACCGAAAGATCAGTTATTCCGGAAAACAGCTGTTACGCGGAGTCTTTCGGAATGACAGCTGGGTAAACGCGTTTTTGAGCTAATTAAAGGTAATTCCGCGTTAATTAGAAATCAATTTGCATTAAAGACGTTTAATACAAAGTTTGACTACGAATTAACTTTTCAGTGCTCAACAAAAATTCTCACTACTATAAATACAACCTCATTAGTTAAGGCAAAACCACACCGAATTCACACAGAATTCTCTCTTCTCTTCCTCATACCTTCTTTCAAACTCTTCCTCTTCGTTCTTCATTTCTTCAAGCTTCAAGGTAACTTCAAGCTTAGAGTTATCCCGGCCGTACAATACGGTTTAGGCGATTGTACCCTGGGAAACAAAACAGTTCTTCGGTAGACCCGGAATTTGTTTTAAGGGACCCGGGTTTTGACCCGAAGCCTTCGCCAAGGTTCCTTGGAACCTTTCTCTTTTTTCTTAACTAATATCAAAAGATTTCCTGAAATCATTTTTCTTTAACTTTCAAAACATTTTCCTTAATTCTCCCTCTTTAATTTTCTTCATTCAAATCAAGATAATTTCATTTCACTTGTATTGTAATTTTAATTTATTTCATTTCCTTGTAATCTTTTATTTATTTCTTTGTATTGTATTTCATTTCCGTGTAACATTTTATTATTTCCTTGTAATTGTTGATGGGAGTAGATCACCTTATTTCAAGTGTATTGTAATAAAATAGGTTTATTTCTTTTGTTGTAATCATACTAAATAAAAGTATTTATTTTATTTAAATTTGCGAACGGTTTTCCTACAAACTTAAAATAATTTTTTAAAACACCGTTCGTTTTTATAAAAACTCCATTGCCTCGAGTCTCAAAGTTGGACATAGATTTCTCGAGGTGATATAGTGTTTTAAAAATAAATATTTTTTTAACTCGTTTTGACTCAAAGTTGGACTTAGAGTTAAACGAGTTGTCGGTTACGGCAAAACCTTAACATCCATTTGTTGGGCGTTAAATTTTTCTTTATATCTTTAACATCCATTAGTTGGACGTTATAAACTTTCTTTAAAAACCATCTAACCTCCATAAGTTGGAAGTTAAAAAAATTTATTACATCTCTAAATCCGTCCATCTGTTGGACTTTAATCTCTTTAAACGTGTGCGTTTAGAGATTAAAACTCTCTTCTACTCCTCGAAAACCATCCATTAGTTGGAGGTTTTTTCTTACGTTTTAAACGTGCGCGTTTAAATAATAATTCTGAATATTAACTTGTGTAGTTTTCTATTTCAGAAAAATGACTATTGAAGTTGTAAAGACGGCCAAAAAGCCTAAGGAAACACCATCGGTTGGTACCTCCACTGGCATAACGGCCAACACCATCGCCAGTCATGCCGAAAAACCCGAGAAGTTCTCGGGTTTGCACTTCAAAAGGTGGCAACAGAAGATGTTATTCTACTTAACCACCTTAAACCTTGCGAGGTGTCTCACTGAGTCCGCTCCCCAACTAAGTGAAGGGGAAGCCTGTTGGGTTATGACAGTGGCATTCGGGTCTCGGTAATAGCAATTTTTTTTTAAGAAATAATTATTTACAATAAATAATTATTAAACGATTACCGAGTAAATCAAAACAAATAATTAAATTAACATTTAATTTAATATGCAGCGGAAAATGTATTAATTTACAAACGCGAAAACCAGATAATTAGCATAAACCGAAATCAACAGGATTCGACAATCACCAAACGCACAAACACCAAAACGCGTTAAAGAGAAACGCAACATGTATATAAATTAAATAATTGAATCTAAACTTATAACGAGTTTAGATATACCTGAGCGGTGATTCAAACAAACGCTTGAGACACCGAAAGTCAACGTGTGACGCTAGGGTTTCGCAGAACGTGATTCGTCTAACGAATCTAACTTTCCTCGCGGATGCGGATTTTCAACGCGGTGAATCAAGCACCGAGAAAAACTCGCACGTCGGATCGGTCGCGAACTAGGGTTTCGCGGACGACGGCGGAACACGCGTGATACGCGGTTCGCGACTGGGGTTTGTCGGCGGCGGAGCCGGCGACGATGAGGAGGGCCGGCGGAGCCGGCGACGATGAGGAGGGCCGGCGGTTGTCGAGGCGGCGGCGAGGTGCGACGGTGACGGCGGCGGTGAGCGGCGGCGGGCTGCGGCTGGGCTGCAGGCGGCGGCGGCTCGGCTTCGTCGGGCTGCTGCTGCGGCGGCTTGGTCGCGGCGGGTGGCGGCGACTCGGTGGCTGCGGCGGCGGCGATGGAGGAGGGCGAACGGCGGCGGCTTCGTGAGCGGCTGTCGGCGGCAGTGAAACGACAGGGCGGCGACGGCGACTTGGATTAGGGTTCTCGCGATTGAGTCGTCAGAGAACAAAAGAGACGGCGGCAGTGGGGTTACCGACGGCGTCGGAATCGTGAGAGGGAGGAAAGGGAGGCCGAAAATCTCACTTTTTTGGATTAGGGTTTTCGCCTCCCTTAATCAGTTATATTTATAACTGATTTAATTTCCGTTTGGCCCCTCGATTTCACCTAATCCTTAATCGAACCATTTAATTTCTAAAATTAACATTTAACCCTTTAAATGTTTGTCGCTTGCCGAGTATTAGTCAAACTAATAATCTGTCTATTCTCGTCCATGACGTAAATAATATTTAACGTCTTTTGTCGCTTAATTAAACTTAATAGTAATTAATTATTTATCTATTAAACTATTTAATAAACAAATAATTGATTCCTCTGCGAATTTGCCGGTTATAAAAGTAAGCGGTCTTAAATACCCGTTGCCTCCGGTGTAACTCTTACGGGTCTTGACCGGGTCGGGTACTTGATTTAGTCGGGTCTGGACACCTAAATTCAACAGTCTCCCACTTGGACTGATCGCGACTATTAATCAAGTTACAGTCAGAGGTGCTCTAGCTACACGTGGCTGTCCCAACCAGTCATGACACTTCAAGTCAAAACAACCAAGGCATATCATTAAACTTGTGATATAGTTTAGACTTATGGTATTAGTAATGTCATCAGATCCTTTCTGTATGTGACACCAATCGAACCAGAGACATGGATCTTTGCATTCTCTTTGTGTTCGATCATTATGTTTTTCGTTTTACTGTTCGAAGTGGTACTTGATTTAGTCGGGTCTGGACACCTAAATTCAACAGTCTCCCACTTGGACTGATCGCGACTATTAATCAAGTTACAGTCAGAGGTGCTCTAGCTACACGTGGCTGTCCCAACCAGTCATACGGGTCTTGACCGGGTCGGGTACTTGATTTAGTCGGGTCTGGACACCTAAATTCAACAGTCTCCCACTTGGACTGATCGCGACTATTAATCAAGTTACAGTCAGAGGTGCTCTAGCTACACGTGGCTGTCCCAACCAGTCATGACACTTCAAGTCAAAACAACCAAGGCATATCATTAAACTTGTGATATAGTTTAGACTTATGGTATTAGTAATGTCATCAGATCCTTTCTGTATGTGACACCAATCGAACCAGAGACATGGATCTTTGCATTCTCTTTGTGTTCGATCATTATGTTTTTCGTTTTACTGTTCGAAGTGGTCCAATCAAATACACAGTAAGTTTGGGTAAGGCCTTACACTTCACACTTGGAATAAACGAGAGGGCCCATGATGTCAAACTGTCGCATTGTTAATGCAAGAGTACAGAATCCCATATTGACTACATACAGCTCCCAATAAACTTCAGATCCATTCCCAAAAGTAACCGTTATGGCTGGCAGTTACGCGACAGCGTTAAGCTACAATCAAAGAATGTTCTTTGGCAAACGGGAGGTCGCTCATGTATCTCAGGTCAAAGGATACCGTTGAGTATACCATCAATCAGATTTGTCTTATGCTAAGATCCATGAAGACATTCTGATACGAGTTACGTCCCGACGTCATTCTCCAATGAGGCCTTGTGAGTCTAGAGGTCAACACCTTGAGTCCAGAGTCAGAATAGTCTTGCTTCAGGCGTTGCTCCCGCAATGTCTGATCGACTACGAACTTTTAGAATATTAACGAAATATTCATGGATATTAAAACGTATAAGATTCGAACGCGTTACGCAGAATTCAGACTCTCGTCTAACAACTTAGAGGAGGCCGAATGATATGGTGCAAACGACAGTGTTCGACATCCAACACTAGAATCGAATATCGAAGTGATGCAGAATTCGTGTACTATGTAGTAGTTTAATTTCGCTGATCTAACCCGATCGCAGAAATTATGAATTCGCTATCAAGTGCTCGTATTTCGATTTAGAATTGCTAATATCTGTTGTTTATTGAGATTCAGCGTTTATCTTGAACAGTGAATCTTCTTAAGTGAATCGAACTTGTGATAATGAAGTGCCCTTGGTAAGCACACGTATGACTGTGTTATCACTTGAGCATGTTAACCGACTATTTATAGAGTCGAATTAACCCTTTGAATGTTTTATAGCATTCTTAGTTCAGATTCAATTAAGGTGGCTATTAATGTTCAACGGATACAATTTGTACTCGGTCGATGAACATATATTCTCACTCATCAGTGTTTAGCAGTGATGATGTGATTTTCCATCTATGGTCATGGCGTAACACTTTACGGCAATATTCCATGCAATATTCAAGTATTGGATTCATGTCTACATCATATTTAGTATGATTTGAAATGTTTCAAGAGATTGATCGCGTTAATGGTTGCTCAGCCATATTACGATCAATACTTAATTTAATCTTGAAACTTACAATTATTTGAGGTGTCATTTAACGTTTCAATCCAGCAAATTTAAATGATCTTTGGATCGGCACTTGATCGTTATTCCAGTAAGGATCTATGGCGATGCTCCCACTTGCTTGAGGCAGATTGACATTCCTATCTTCATCTTTCTTTCAAACCGCTTGGATATTAATTTACACGAAAAAGACGTTGTAATCAATTATCGTTTTCAAGAACGAAATTGTCTGACTTCGTAGTATGTGGTACGGGAGTCAAAACTTGATATCCAGATGTTATGACTTGCTCATAAGTTCATAGACGAATGTCAAAGTCATTTCAGAGTTTGATAGCATGAAAATGCGTTTGTCTATGATTGTTTGAAAATATCTCGTGATGATCGAGATGATGATATATATTCTATCAGAATCTTGGGTCCGACACTAGAGGATGTTTCCTTATTCAGGTAAGGTTAAACATGCCAACTCTAATTTGAATGTCAATATGTTCCACTAAGCAACAATCCAGTGTTGGCGAAACATTACTTATCTGGCTCGTCTCGTTTAGATGCGAGAGTTGCTTTACACGGTCCAGTGACTTATCAAAGTCACCTTTCTTTAGATATTTAAAGATCTAGCTTTGGACATGTAAGCTAAATTCCATTTTCGCAAGATTCAGGTCTTGGGATTGGAAGTTAGTTAAGCAAGTGTTGTGTGAAGGGGCGTCATGGTTACATGAAGTCAAGGGATTTGTTGTGGCAAGTCATTAGTCTTGTGTGTTACCAGTTTCATAATGAAATGTTGGATCGACGTATAAAACACTTAGTGCTTGTCGGTTTAAAACACACGTGAGTACAACTATTGTAGTCTAAGACTTCCAAGATGTGTCTAGGTATGAACATTTAATGGTAATGTGCACCAGAATTGGTGTGACCATACTACAATATTGTAATCAACAGGTGATTACCCCTGTAGTTGTTTAGCTGATGATTCGAACTTATATGATCAAACGTCTACGTGAAGCAGAGGATTGATATGTTCATACGATTGTAGATCGAAACGGCGATCTTCAATCGGTTCGACTTGATTTAATATTATTGACGCTGGATGGTTTAAAGTCATTGGACTTTATGAACCATAATTGCGTCGTGCGTTGTCACGTAACAATTACGATATACGCTAAAGGCATTATGTCTTTGATGGGATATGATAACCAAAGGTTATCATGTCGCATTTGAGCTAGCCTTAATCAAATCAAGTGCACCAGGTTGGAAGATATGTTGTTATGGGATTTTTGAATTTAATCTATCAAAAGGTTGAATCAAATTCAAAGTAGATTAAAACCAATCATGTATGTTTCGAAAATCAACCATTGTCAAAACATGTCATAATCAAAATCCAAAGAAAGCAATTTGTTCATCCTAGAAAACAGCCAGGGAAAACCAAACAAAACCAGTTGTTTTAAAATCACCAAGAATTGTTTTAAATCAAAACTCAGGACACGAACTTTATTTGGGTGCGACAATCGCAGGGTAGTTCAGCGTCGTCTTGGCTTGCTTCCTTTCAGCTTCATGCACCTACAAAATGTAAAGTATGTCAAACATATATTTTGTAGGAATAAGTGAAGCATCATACAATATAATCTTATGTGTATACCTGAGGAATTACCCGGCTGGGCTTTTCCACTTTTCACCTTGGCAAGATACTCTGGGCAGTTTCTCTTCCAGTGCCCCATCTTGTGGCATTCAAAGCACTCGCGTTGTTCAGGCGGTGGTGCTTTGGTTGCCTTAGGCTTGCTTTTCTGGGAGCTTCCAGACGCTCTGGTAACAGCTGCCTTGCCCCTCTTCTTGTTCCCACGTCTGCCCTTCTTTACCTCAGGCTTCTTGACGCCTCCTGATCGGATCGCGAGTACATCGGGTGCCTTACCGTTAACAAAATTAACTTCAGCGGTCTTAAGCATACCGTGAAGTTCAGTCACTGACTTTACCATGCTATGCATGTTAAAGTTTACCCGGAAAGGGGTAAAGGCACTGGACAGTGAGTGAAGAATCAGGTCTGTCGCCATTTCGGCGGGGATGACGTAATTCAGCTTTGCTAAGCGGTCGATGTAACCCTTCATCTTTAGGACATGAGGGCTGACGGGAGCGCCTTCGGCCATGCGACAACTAATGAGTGTCACAACGGTGTCATAGCGCTCCTGTCGGGCCTGAGTTTCAAACATGCCCCTCAGATCACCGATCATCTCATAAGCCGTCCTGTCAACCATGTTCTTCTGAATCTCAGAATCCATGGTGGCTAGCATAAGACACGCGACATTCTTTGCATTTGTGCGCAGTGTGTTATGGGCGTTTCGCGCCGCGGCCGTGTCAGCTTCAGGTTCCTCAGGAACCTCAGCATCTAACACGTTTTCCATGTTAGCCATTTTCAGGACGATTCTCAGATTCCTTTCCCAATCTAGGAAGTTGGCGCCATTAAGTTTCTCCTTCTCAAGGAGAGACCTGAGATGGAAAATCTCTTGGTTTGCGCGGTTAGCCATCTGAAACAACAGGCAAATGTTTTAGTGTTTCGATGTTTGATTCGTATTCAAGGATGGCAAGCTAATCTTGAATAGGAATTTGGAATTCAATTAGTTAGACAATTTCTCCAGACAGCGTAAAGTGCTTTCAAAATTTCTAAGTAGCCGAACGGACAACGGTTGTCACTTGTGAGTCTACTATCACAACTCCCGTTATGGGGCTTTCGCGAACGGATCAACGAAATACGTTTAGCCCCATCTATGCCCATTTTGTCTACAAGCCAACCAGAGGTACGGTGTTGAAATACTCCAATACCAAAGGTGCGTGTAAAGAAAATAATAGTTGTCCTAAGTGGTCAGTGTGTGCGTACGGTGTTGAAATACTCCAATACGCTCACCTCGGAAGATACCCTAAACACCACGTGCGGTGTTGAAATACTCCAACACGGATGCATCGGTTAATATGTTCCAAGTTAGACTTGACATAGGATGGCATAGACTACCGGTTTTAGGCTTACCAGATAGGATTATTAGGTCATATTTTAATATTAAATGTGACGATAAATTTTGTGAATCCTATCTCACTCGGGACGATCATTTAAATAACCTAAATATTAATGATCTACGTGTCGCGAGACGATAACCAATTTCTTTTATTGTTCGATTACATTATCGAAAAATCCGAATTTAATGTCGAATTGAATTGGTTAATAATTTTTATGAAGTCGTAATAAATTAGGACTTTTATTTAATTGATTGAAAAATTAGTTTTATATTGATAAAACTAAGTTTGGATTTTTAGTTGGCGCGTTAATCAAATTAAGACAAGCAACCAAAAACAAGCAAACACACATGCACATATCCGGCCTAGCAGGGGCTTCGATATTGTCAGAGCCTATGACAATATCGAATAAGGGCAAGGGACATAAAAGTAAATCAACCACGAGAATAGAAAAACTCCCTGATCGACTTAGTTGCTCCCACTGGCTTCAACAAGCTCCTGCGTGTCATGGGAAGCGTCGGTCTTGTTTTGACTTCTAGCCATTTTCGAAAATCCCATACAGGGATGATCTCAAATGGGTCTTTGTATCAAGCTCGTCTTGTTCGTCCAGGCGAAAATGAGCGATAACAATTAAAATAAAACTATTCTATTTTAAATAATTACAACTTTGAACCCAGCAAAAGTGGGCCAATCCAAAACAAAACACATGGGCCTAATGGGCCAAACCATAACGAAACCATGACAAAATAATATAGGGTTGGGCCGAATATGCACGAAAGATAATTCAATCAATTATGTTGAATCGATTATGTTTAGTGGATCCAAATCGACTAAACACAATTAAAAGGCGATTCATTTAATTTTGCGACTTTCGGGTTCAGAACCCCAGTTCGCGAAAGTATACCAGTTTAAAATTGACCGGCCTGGGTTTGCGTGTGGTGATCAAGGCTCTGATACCACTGTTGGGTTATGATAGTGGCATTCGGGTCTCGGTAATAGCAATTTTTTTTAAGAAATAATTATTTATAATAAATAATTATTAAACGATTACCGAGTAAATCAAAACAAATAATTAAATTAACATTTAATTTAATATGCAGCGGAAAATGTATTAATTTACAAACGCGAAAACCAGATAATTAGCATAAACCAAAATCAACAGGATTCGACAATCACCAAACGCGCAAACACCAAAACGCGTTAAACGAGAAACGCAACATGTATATAAATTAAATAATTGAATCTAAACTTATAACGAGTTTAGATATACCTGAGCGGTGATTCAAACAAACGCTTGAGACACCGAAAGTCAACGGGTGACGCTAGGGTTTCGTAGAACGTGATTCGTCTAACGAATCTAACTTTCCTCGCGGATGCGGATTTTCAACGCGGTGAATCAAGCACCGAGAAAAACTCGCACGTCGGATCGGGCGCGAACTAGGGTTTCGCGGACGACGGCGGAACACGCGTGATACGCGGTTCGCGACTGGGGTTTGTCGGTGGCGGAGCCGGCGACGATGAGGAGGGCTGGCGGTTGTCGAGGCGGCGGCGAGGTGCGACGGTGACGGCGGCGGTGAGCGGCGGCGGGCTGCGGCTGGGCTGCAGGCGGCGGCGGCTCGACTTCGTCGGGCTGCTGCTGCGGCGGCTTGGTCGCGGCGGGTGGCGGCGACTCGGTGGCTGCGGCGGCGGCGATGGAGGAGGGCGAACGGCGGCGGCTTCGTGAGCGGCTGTCGGCGGCAGTGAAACGACAGGGCGGCGACGGCGACTTGGATTAGGGTTCTCGCGATTGAGTCGTCGGAGAACAAAAGAGACGGCGGCAGTGGGGTTACCGACGGCGTCGGAATCGTGAGAGGGAGGAAGGGGAGGCCGAAAATCTCACTTTTTTGGATTAGGGTTTTCGCCTCCCTTAATCAGTTATATTTATAACTGATTTAATTTCCGTTTGGCCCCTCGATTTCACCTAATCCTTAATCGAACCATTTAATTTCTAAAATTAACATTTAACCCTTTAAATGTTTGTCGCTTGCCGAGTATTAGTCAAACTAATAATCTGTCTATTCTCGTCCATGACGTAAATAATATTTAACGTCTTTTGTCGCTTAATTAAACTTAATAGTAATTAATTATTTATCTATTAAACTATTTAATAAACAAATAATTGATTCCTCTGCGAATTTGCCGGTTATAAAAGTAAGCGGTCTTAAATACCCGTTGCCTCCGGTGTAACTCTTACGGGTCTTGACCGGGTCGGGTACTTGATTTAGTCGGGTCTGGACACCTAAATCCAACAAAGCCAACGCTGAAACCGTTAATACGGTTAACGCTTGGAAACATTCGGACTACTTGTGCCGCAACTATGTGCTGAATGGCCTAGTGGACTCACTGTATAATGTCTACTCGGTGTTTAAGACTTCCAAAGAACTATGGGAGTCTTTAGAAAAGAAGTATAGAACGGAGGATGCTGGCACGAAGAAATTCGTGGTAGCCCGTTTATTGGACTACAAAATGGTTGATAATAAAACTGTGATGAGTCAAGTCCAAGAGCTTCAAATTATACTACATGAGGTCCATGCAGAGGGTATGTCCCTATGTGAGACGTTTCAAGTGGCGGCAATGATTGAAAAGCTTCTGCCTTCGTGGCTTGAGTTTAAGAACTATCTTAAACACAAAAGAAAGGCGATGACCGTTGAGGATCACATTATCCGTCTTCGTATCGAGGAGGACAATAAGACTGCTCAAAAAGCCACCACCATGCAACCTTCGGCAAAGATGAATATGGTGGAGGTTGGTCAGTCTTCCAAAGGAAGCAAGCGCAATGGTGGGGCCAAAGCCAAAGGTAAAGGCAGAGCGGTGGAGCACTTGGTACCGAAGAAAGGGGTTGTGAAAAAGAATCCCCAGAAGTTCTCAGGAAAGTGCTACAACTGTGGGGGGCATGGTCATCGAGCGGATCAGTGCCCGAAGCCACAACGTGCCGCGCTCACATGGTGGAGGATGACATGCCACTGGTGGCCATGATCACGGAGGCGTCTGCCTTAATTTCTAAAGTTAACATTGTGGGGAAGAACCCTGGCTGGTATGTTGACACCGGTGCCACCTGCCACGTGTGCGGAGACAAGACCTTTTTTAGTACGTTTAAAGAGGCGAAGGGGACCGAGAAGCTTTATATGGGGAATACAGCTACTACCGACATCATGGGTGAAGGCAATGTGGTCTTGAAGTTCACTTCCGAGAAGGAACTCACGTTGAGCAACGTTTTGTACGTGCCAGAAATCAGGAAGAATCTTGTTTCTGGATGGCTGCTTGTTGAGCAACGTTCTGTACGTGCCAGAAATCAAAAATCAGAAATCAGGAAGAATCAGGAAGAAATCAGGAATAATTAATTTAATTTGTTTTTAATTAAAACTACGTCGTTTTGATGTGTTTCGCACATAACTTAGGTGCTTAACATCACCGTATTCACTTTCCCCTTAATATATTCAGGTTCCCGATATTTGGTTATTCTTTAATTTTGAGGGTAAGTTAGTAAGGGTAACCCGTTGTGTGAAACAACTCAGAAATTTATGTCAAATAAATAAAAGATGCATGAAGCAACTCATGTGAAATGATCAAGTGACGAAGATACGAGATGGATGACAAAGAACAACAAACAACAAGTCGTGTCATACGAGATCAAAGGAAGACACGCTTGAAGGATAAATCAAAATTATAGAGAAGCAAATGTTGTAAATCAAATAATCTAGATCTATCCTAAGTTAGTAATTAAATTTGTATTATTAGGTAATTAGTATAAGTTTGGGCTGTTAAGATTGTAACAGTCTGAAAGGTTGTCTTAACCACCCTCACACGCCTTCACCCCCTATAAATACCGTGTAATATCATTTGAATGTTAATGAAAATTTATGTTCTTGAAATCTGTCTGCAAAATATGTGTTTAAAATTCATGTGTGAATCACCAAACCATCAATTTTCACTAAGGTGTTAAAAAAGACTTAAAATAAAGCTAAAGAAAGACAGACTGGTTGCTATCATTGGTGTTTCAGAGGTTTGTGAGAACAACCCAAGGAATATACAAATGGTACCGAACCTGTTGGATTCAATCACCATAAAAGGAGAACGATTAATTTACAAGGTATGGTTCTTCCTTTCCCATGCATATTAAAGATGATTCTTCACTTTAACTATGGCTATATGTAGGACTTAAAATGATTAAAAGTTAATGCTATGGATTTTCATATATGAATAAATTGAAGTACTTTTGTAATGGTTAAGTCAGGTGTTGTAGAGTTGTATAATACATATATAACATTCTTTTAGTTAATGCAATTCATAAAAAATAAGATAAATAAATACTGGTTTTAATATACTTTTACAATGTATCTAATCAAATTTTTTTACATGTGTCAGGAAGTTCTTCTAAGGGGAGTAAAAAATAAGTCTCCAAATGGTTTGTTGTGGAGTGTATTTATTAAAAATAATATTTGAATTATTAACCTTAAAATGGGAGTTTTATGTGTCTGGATGTTAAATAAGTATATATGATAATTATATTTATGTATGTGTATGAATAAGTATAACTTCCGGTTTTCTTTCTTATGTTAGACAAGTATATATGTGATAATTAATTTATATATGTGTATGAATAATTACAACTTCCAACCAACATCCCCATTCTGATACTCGGCTGGATTCATGTTGTCTGAAGAAATCCATGCCAACGAATCAAGACTCGAGAAGCTAGGAATGATGCGCAAGGAAGCTGAAGGAAGGTAGTGCGAGGTTGCAAGTCGTGTGGCAACGATGTTCCCACCAAACATATAGTTGTTGTTTGGTCTTCTTTTTTGATAGTGTCCTGTTTTGGAAACCGTTGTTAACTGCGTTATGTAATTTGGGTCCGTAAAAAGGATACTGACTTTTTTTTGTATTACCCAAGTCTGCTACGATATGTTTTATTATTATTTTTGTAAATGGTGGTAATGAAATTAATATGTAGCCTTTAAAGTAAGAATGTCCACTCTTATAATACTTCAAATGTGATTTATTATATGCTATTCTTATTAATCAATGTTTGTGCTACATTAAAAGAAATGTAATATGCATGCTCAAAGATTGCATATATGTAAAACACAATAACGATCTTGCTAGTGCATGGTTTAACCGGATTTGGTAACAAAGACGTAAATAAACTTTTCGTTTATTGATTTCCAAGCTCAAACACTCTAGAGAGAAATTACAGGTTACACCATAGAAAACACACAGTTAAAAGCTCTCTAACCTCGACAACTACTCTCTCTAACTGAGCTAAAACTATTTATATAAATTCTGTCCAGCGGACAAACTAACCCGCGTACCAGATGGTCCGGCGTACCATCTGGTCCGCCACTGGTCCGCTGAGACCAGAATACACAAACTTATCTATTACATAACAAGACCTATCACTAGACAACAAAACTTGTTCTAACAATATAAATATATAAACTTAAAACCCTTCCCTAATTTGGCTATGCTACTCTTATTAATTAACCAATGTTTTCTACATTCCAAGAAACATAATATGCATGCTCAAACATTGTATATGAATCTATCAAGTTAAAACATTTACCTAATTTGGCTTGCATTGTTGATGAAATGTCAATCTGTTTTCATGCTTTTAAAATCTGCTTTAGTTCAAGCAAGTTGTCACATGCAAAAGGCTCCCGTTTCTGGGTAGCGGGTAACACCTATAACCCAACCAACTAACCTATGTTTTACTTCCGTGCAACTGTTGTTTAAGATACTGATTGATGTTAATGGAGATGATGAACACCATCCAGTGGGTGGTAAGTTTTTTCTTTAAGCCATTAACAACTAACCAAACATTATACGACCCTCCTACTAATATGGTTTCTTTTTAGATTCTCCCACTTCGATTTACACAAGACTTGCCAAGAAAATGCACATCTATACACTTTGTCGATTACAAGAAGAACAAATTCACTGTGAACCTGGTCAGTTTTCCTAAATTCGTTCAATGGTGAGGATATACGTAAGCCGTGCTTAAAATGGAAGAAGGCTCGAGATCCGAAAGAATAGGAATGGGAAGGAGGTTGTTCATTCATGCATGGTTCAGAAAACCGATGAATCATACCCTAAATAGGTAGTGTTACTTCTAGCTATAGATACAAAGCCTAACCATTAACTATGACCTACCGTTATTTTTTAACAAATAATTGATTCACTACTAATACCAGAAATTCTCTTTTTCGCTCCAGGTGTATCCGACTCGATTTCTTGAAAAGCTCTTAAATTCGGAGGTTCAAAATACACCTTTTAGGTAAAAGTTGAACCCTAGGATGAAGCGGCCGATGCACAGGTGAGCGCCTTCACATTCTTTAAATATTTGTTGGTCTTAGTACTGATTTAATAAGGTAATAATGGTTAAGTGTTTTAAAATATTGTTATCATGGCATTAATCAATTATACATTAATTGGGATGAAATTCGAACACCCCCAAAACCCGGTTTATGAAACAAACAAGCCCAAAATCATTTATCAACTACATCAGGACCCAACCTAATTGCTTTACCATAGAAAGCCCACTGTGACCTTTTGCAAACATGCCCATAAGCATATATCAAACTACATCAGCGCCTAACATATTATAGAGGAATATATGTGATATTTTAATTATTAAAGACTAATATATATGATATCTAGAATGTGGCTTGGATATTTATGATGATTAATTAGCATGTCTCTAAGGTTATATATGTATTTTGAAAATTTTTTAAGGTTAATACGATATTTAGAATTTCATTCGAATGGATTATCTGATGGTTATCAACCATATCCAAACACCATTTCTACAGCCCAATTTGTATGTCATAATCACTTTTAAATACAATGCCAAACACCCCTTCAACCACTAAATTGACTCCTAAAATGTGCATTGGTATCTATGTTTCTGATGCATGACATGAGTCATGTGAATATGAACATGATATGCAGCTGAAACTTATGTTATTTAAATATATTTAAAATAACATACTCACGTGGCAAGCCAACCATTATTATTCATTTCAAGAATATTTTCCCAATACAAATTAACATGTTGGGGGACTTAAACATTTAAAAAAGTGTAGGATAACTTTTATCAGAAAAAACTAAACTTATGTTGTTTTATGGTATTTATATTGCTCTTAATTCATCTTTATAATCATTCTTCCTTTTCTACAGAACCACTCATAAAAATTATAGGGTGTGATGAATAGTGGAAAACAAATATGGATGATGAGTGTAGTTTTTCCTATAATTTAGGGTATGGTGTATAGGGTGTTCATAAACCTTCTATACCGTCTAAAGCGGCTGGGCGTTAGTTAGTTCACTATGCATGTGTTACTAATATTCTGCATCATTTAACTACAGGTAGCACCAATTCAGTTTCCACAGTGGTGTTCACGCAGAGGGGCAAAGAAAGTTAAGCTTTATGGTGGGAAACAAGATTTGGTTGTAGATGTGGGAAGCAGGATTCACGGGCCTAACCTGGCCGCTGTTCTATGTTGAAAATGGGATTGATTCTGGCGACTGATTTCTTTTCACAGATCAAGGGAGCAACAAAAACCAAAAATTCAACTACAAAGTTGATATCTTCACGGATGCGGGAGTTACACAGCACCAAGAGCCTCCTCATTACTGCACCGTCTCCAACTCCACCCATCTTCACAACGACCTCAATCGACACTAAGAATGAAAGGGGACTGGAATCATCCCTTCAGAAGATGAGGCTGCCTCGACACTAGGTTTTGCAGTTTGAGCTTCATGAAGAGCGGACCCACCCGGATGAAACCGCTCATCTCAAGGTTTGTTAGGATGTGTTTGTGGTGCTTTGCATCATATATCTTGATTTGTATTCCAACATCTTTAAACTTGCTACTGACATCCTTGAACAATTTAACCTTTTTAATGTTTGTTGTTATATACAATTGTTGGTTGATCCACTATCTATGATATTTAGTGTTAATTTGCGATATCTTTTGAATCTATACATGTTCTGTTATCATTTTTTTAGTTCTGTTGTGTTTTATTATTTCTTATTCACTTTTTTTTAGTTTCATTTGTTGGTTGATTCATATTTATTTAGTGTATGCCTAAGGAATTTGGATATGAAGGAGTTATTGCTAACATATTTCCATGTGGGTTTGATTATGAGTACCCCGATAAATGGTGGTTGGTAGAGGTGACGATTTCAACTGGAGATGTTGTAATTATTTTTCCAATCCACCAAGTCACTTTTAACATTTCCTTACATTGGGTTCGTCCGTGCATTGCACGGGCCTGTCGACCATCTGCATGTAATACCCATGTACTATTTAAAACAAACTTCATGCAAAGCTCCTAAGAAAACTAATACATGCGTATTATTAAGAATGTACATGTTGCTTTTTAAAAACTTATGTAATTGATTTGAATCTAGCATGAAAAACAATGGCATTTAATTAGTAATTAAAGAAGGCTAATACTACTTAAAGACAGGGACTTTATCATGCCATCATTTCAAGCAGTCACTACATAATCGCCTGTTCTTCTTTGCCTTACTTAGTCATCGGAAAACCATAGTCGGCCGTCCAAAATATTTTGATCTGAAGATGTTGGGTTTTATTATTGCACCTAAACCTTTAATATCTGCGAAAACAGTTTTGAAAGGGTTTTGAAAGTGAGGTTGAAAGATTACTCTTACCTTGCCTTATCGAAAAATTACACATTCTGATTCTCACTGATGTAAATAAATGTTAGACAGTTTGCATACTACCTGAGCACTGTATTTAGTGAACAACGATGGGATAAACTAATCGTATGATAATATTGATGAGCAAATACATGATTCGTATCCGTTAGCTTTGTAATTAATAAATTTCCGATGATGCAAATTTTTCTGCTTGATCATTAGAAGTATTAAATTATGAGAAATATTAAAACCAAAGTAAACAATAAGTTTTAAACAGAAACCTAATTGCGTGTACACTCAGTTTATTAATAAGAATTTGGTTAGAAAAGTGTAAGACACATTGTTTCATTTTTCATTATTTATATGAATTACATATCCCTACATGATCATAAAACACTAATTATATGGTCTAGGCCATCCCAGTTAGGTTTCTATTTTGTCGAACCTCAAGCCCAACTTCGAAATGGGCTTTAACCCGGTTCCTTAACAAAAATAAGGAGACAAAATGACGGCTAAAAAGAAACTGAAAAGACAAGTGATTTAACAGGCCATCATTTAAATCGACCTATTACATATCTTCTTTGTAGACAACCTTCGGAAAACCAGGAGACACCCTTCATCTCAAAGGTGAAAGGTAAGAAACCCAACCTCTATACTTCGTTTTTCTGAACTAATACATATCTACCCACATATTTGCTTTGTTGGATTTCATATCTTTCGAAATCTATACATCAAATCCTCTGTTTTAGGAATACATGTATTTCTGTTTTGATTAGTGGAACACTGTGGTTCATATATATACTTATATGGATATTGGTTATAGATTAAATTGCAATGCTCATCTGCTTCATGATTGTATAGATATATCATTTGTGTATTCGTTTTTCTGAAATATTACGTATTTACCCGTGTATTTGCTTTGCTGGATTTCATATCTTTGTAATTCGATACATGAAATCCTCTATTTTAGAAATACATGCATTTCTGTTTTGATTAATGAAACACTTTCATTTTCTTTTAATCTATATATTGACAAATAACAACTCACCAACCAAACATGTCAATTAGTAGTGGTAGGTTCAGTTGTTTTAGACACATTACTTTTGGTCGTGCTTAATCTCAGCTTCTTTACTTACACTGTTACGTTTTTTCGCAAGCACTGGTGTGCTCAAAAGCGTTTCACATATACAAATAACTAAGCATGTTAGGGTCGGCCAAAGTTCCATCCGGCCGTGCATCGCACGGGCCTGCACACTAGTATGTTTAATATGGGTGTGAGATGTCATTTATGACGTTTTTGCTAGAGTTTATCGGGAAATGGGAGATTACAAATCAACATTTAGGTTTAATCAAAGAAAAGAAAATCTTAACCTTAAATAAAAATAGAACAAAATAGAGGCACTTCTTTTATGTTGTTAACCGAGCGCAAATGGTATGTAGTTAGCCGAGAGCGAATAGTATAGTTGTATAATCTTATTGTTGTAGAGTTTGATTACAAAATTGTTTCATATTTGGGATATAAATCTTAAGGGGAGGAGGTATGGTAACCAATCAAATTCTGCCAACTCAAAATCCTTCAAAATGGAGCCATGTGAAGCCACACCACATGGTATGGTGGTGGTGTGGCTTCAAACCCAAACCGTTTTCTATTTTTTTTTTGTTTTTTTTATTAATTTAAACAACTTAAGAAAATAACAACTTTAATAAAAACAAAACATTTAATACTAGGAATTAAACCATACAATACTTGAAATTTAAAAAAAAAACCTAAAAAAAACTTAAAACAATACTAGATTTTTTAAAATATAAAAACTTAAAATGGGCAATCCCATCTATATTCTTCCGCTATTTCTCGTTTTTGTTGAAGCACAAGTGGAAGGAATTGAGGATCAACGTCGTCGTGCAGTTTCATGAAGTACTCGAGATCACTTTTCTTTTTTTGTTTTTTTTGACGTGCTAGTTTGTTCTCGATCACTTGACGTTGAGCCGCCACTGTATTTTTCACCTCATCGTACATTGCTTGCTTCTTTCTAAACGTTTCATCCCGAATCTTTGACTGCATCTCCCTTTCTTTCATCCAATTGCTTTGAAAATCCGACATCATCTCCAGCGCCCTTTCTGAAGCCGAACTCTTTGCGGTGGACGAAGACTCACCCGACTTGTTTTTCCCTTTATGTTTTGGGTATGTAGGGGTTGAGTTCTCATTTAAATCGGGCAATTGAGTCGACCCAACTTCATTTGAAGTTTTGTAGTGCCCCGACTCGGACGTCTTGGTCCTTTTAGCCGGTTCCGGTATTTCACCGGCTACGACCGGAACCGAAGCCCACTTGGGATGGTCTTTCACCTCGAGCTAACACGGCAAATGAGAAAACCCATTTTTTTCGTATATTTGTTTATACAAGTTTTGGGTTTTTAACAAAATATCGACATCCGCACTCTCGCTTGCCCAAGTGTTACTCTATTACAAAAAAAAAATAAAAAAAAATTAATCAAGATATGTCATTTACAAAACTCAAGTTAATTAAAAAAAATAGTTGTTTTTTACCGTTTGGATGTAGAGAGCGTTGAAGTTTGACAACTTGGTGTTCAACTTCTTCCACTTTGAGGCTACTTGGTCCCTAGTTCGCCCACTAGGTTCATCCATCAATCCGTCGAAATGAGCAAGAACTTTACCCCAAAACGAATCACGACTTTGTTGATCCGCCTTTTTCCCATCTTCGGTCCAATGGATGTAAGCTTTAGTCAAATTTAGCTCCTCATCCGACGTCCAATTTTTCCCTTTTGCTCGCGAGTGAAATTTACCTTTCTTAATCACTTGGACGTCCTCATCCATCACCTCAATCTCCTCTTCTTCAACCGCAACTTCATCACCTTCTTCCTCTTCAACTTCTTCTTCATTCTCTTCTTCTTCGGTTTCGGACTCGATTGCACGCCTTGGATCACGATATTGCGTGTTTTGGTACATGGCGTTTGACGTGGAGAATTGTTGCACTTGTGTTGAATGTGGGGGATATAACTCCCCTTGAACCCCGTAGCGCCCAGATAGAAGATCAACTAACGATTGTTTAGAATGATGCGTTTGATTAGTGTAAAAGTTCGGTTGTGGTATGTAGGGAACGGGTTGTGATTGTGGTGGAGGAGTTGAGTTGGAGGTTTGACCGGCATTTCGTACCTTTGGTTTAAATTTTTTAGGAGGAGCGGGTGATTTTTTGGTAAGAGCGGGTTTTTTCTTGGATGATTTATCCATGGTGAAAGATTGTAGAGAAGAAAGAAAGATGTGTGAAAGATTGTAGAGAAAAAAAAATATTTGTGTGTTCAAAATATGTGAAATATGGTGGTATTTATAATGTGTTAAAAAAGTAAAAAAAAAAAATAGAAACTAGCCGTTACAACGGCTAGTTAAACGGTCACATATCACGGCTTAGCCGGGCTCGTAGAAACCGTTCGGAACCGGAGAGGGGGAAGCCGGCCAAGGAACCGCGTGGGATGGTGAGCCAGGTGGAGCAGCCCGGCTCCCTTTGGAACCGGGTGCCGGTTTCACTCGATACCGCCTCCCCTAACAAATCATAAACGATAAAATGCAACATTTATAACAATATTTGGGATTTTAAATTTTTGCTATAAAATCCTTTCTATTGTCACCAAAATGCAGCATTTATAATCATTCGAACGCATTGCAAAACTGGTAGAATTTTCTATAAACCAATAGAGATTATAATAGAACCACGATTAACGTAATCTAAAAAGTTTAACTTCAGTTCATAGCATCCGGTCCAATGCTTAACTATGTTGCTGATTAAAAAGTCGTGAAGATGGATATAAGTAAATATGTCAAAGCGATTTAAATAAGACAATTAAAAACAAAGAAGATGACATTGGTTAATACAGCTAAAAAATGTTGAAACTGAATGTTCATCGTGGTTAGAGTTTCATACAACAATGTCTAGATCCAAATTATCTACTTCAACTTAACCCACAATAAAAAGAAGAACTTAATGGGACCTCCCTTGATCCCATATTGAGGTCATGGATAATCTCAAGTTGAAAGTCCTTTGTAAGAGAGGAGCAGGTCTTTCGTTTATAGTAATTTGGCTAAAACCATTTCCACAACAACACCATGATATGCTCATAAGCTATAGGTCTTTTATAGAAGTGAAAGCAAGGTACTTTCATTAACAAAATTTGGCAAAATTTGGCTTTTTAGCCCTGGTGAAAATTTTAAAGCTATTGCATATTGCATATCTGTTCTCATATAAATTTCAATTGGGCAAATCTGTTGCGTCATATGTTGTTACAAAACAAATAACAGGCAAAATAACCAATAACAACAACAGATAGCAGAGGCCAAACAAAACTTTCAAATTCCCAGTCAGTCACTTCTTGATTCAAGAGCAGCCCACATGTCGCACTCCACTCGTCACTAAATTGACTTTTAACTACACCGAAGTCTT
This sequence comes from Deinandra increscens subsp. villosa, assembly GCA_039602395.1. Taxonomy (NCBI): domain Eukaryota; kingdom Viridiplantae; phylum Streptophyta; class Magnoliopsida; order Asterales; family Asteraceae; genus Deinandra; species Deinandra increscens. The sequence continues at coordinate 15,849,823 of JBCNJP010000006.1, read as the reverse complement.
GAAAAATATTTGAATGAAAACCACGAATTTTGCATACCTTGGATAATTCCAATGTTATTGAATAAGGGTTCAAAAAAAGCTAAATTATCTAACAAAAACACACCTGCAAAAAAAGCCAATATTAAAAAACAGCACATAACATTGATGCCCAAACTTTGGCAATATTAAAAACAACAACTCTGGACAACTTTTAACCATTAAACTAGTTTCCCTTAAAGCTAAGGAAAATTGGCCTGTAATAATACAAGTTATCACTTCTTGGCCAATAATAATATGAATTATTGACCTAACCCACAATAATACCACTTATCCAACTATTGGACTATAACGGTACGCCGTTTGTTTAAACTTAACGGGGTTAAGTCTTGCATACGTGGCTGCCCACGTGGATTCCCCACCTCCTTTTACTCAGTTAAAGAAAACCCTATCCCCCCAAATGTTTACCCTCATCGATTCCACCCTCATTAACTCCGATTTCCAACCCCATTAACTCCGATTCCACCCTCATTAACGCAGATCAGCTCCATCTTCCACCCTCATTTACTCAATTCCAGGTAACGAGCATTAAGTGAAACTTGATTTTACAATCGGTAACTTAATTTAACAGCTTCTGATTTTTTTACGCAGGCAGACATGTCCGGAAAAGTGCTTGTGAAGATATGGTTTGGAGGTAAGTTCTTAACTAAGAAGAAATGGGAGTATGTGGGCGGTGGGATAGTCACCTTTGAAGTCGGTGTGGAAAGGATATCTTACCGGCAGTTACTTGATTATGTGATGGATTATGGTATGTACACAAGCATGAACTTTAACCTTTATTACCTTATTCCTTGCAAGTCATTTGAAAATGGTCTTGGTCACTTGAAAAATGAGAAGGATGTTTTAGACATGATGAACCAGTTGGGTGATGATGAGCCTAGACATATGTGTTATTTATATGTGGAACTAGCAAAACACCCATCTAAAGCCACAACCCATATTGAAGCCCAACCCACTGTTCCCATAGCCCATAGTGAAGCCCAACCCATAGTGACCACAACCCATGGTGAAATCCCTATTGTAAGGCAAGCTGTCTTTGTAGGTGATATAGAGGTAGATGTGGTTGAATCTGAAACACAAGTACATGAGGCTGGTGTAGTTATAACTAAAGAGGATGATGATGTTGTAGTTGAAACTCGAGATGGTGAGGCTGCTGTAGTTGCAATTGAAGATCCTGAACTTGATAAGAAGATTTGTTCAGATTCTGATACAGATGATGAGGAATGGAGGTGTTTGAGTGGGGATATATCAAAGGTTCAACAAGAGGATGAGTTGCTAAACAACAAGTTGATAGAAAAGTTGAGTCAACCCTTCAATGAGGAGTTTACATCACATGAAGAAGAGGGTAGTGATGAAAGAAACTATGAGGATTCAGATGGTGACATAAACTATCCTGGAGAAAGTGAAGATGATGACCTGTTAGGCAGTAAGAACAAGGTAAAAGTTCCAACTGTTACTGAAAATACTGACTGGTGTAAATGGGAATGGGTTGTAGGAACTAGGTTTCCCAGTAGAGATGCTTTCAAACAGGCTGTAAGGACTTATGCTGTTGCAAATGGAAGGAATTTGAAGATAAATGTAAGTTCAATAAAGGTAAATGGTAAAATCAGCTACACTTGCATAACAGGATGTCCATTTACCATTTACTGCTCATTTCATGCTAAGAAGAGCTGCTACATAGTTAAGGGTGTCAATATATAACAACCATAATTGCCAAAGGAACATGTCCAAGAATAGGCAATTGTCAGCTGACTTTGTGTCTAATCATTTTTTGGAAGTTTTTAAGGCTAAACCTCACATATCTGCAAAGGAAATTCAGGATCTTGTTAAGGTGGCATTCAAAGTCTTTGTTAGTAACTGGTTTGCATACAAAGAAAAACAAGCTGCTCATAGGAAGTTGCATGGTTCTATGAGAGATCATTATAGTATGTTTGGTTCATACTTAAAGGCTTTGAATATTGCTAATCCTACATCAGTATTCAATCTTGTTAAGGTTCCACCCCAATTCCATGGAGATGACAGTTCAGACATAGAGGTGTTTTATAGGATTTTTATCTGTTTTGATAGCCTTAGAAAAGGGTTCTTAGCTGGATGTAGAAAACTACTTTGTTTAGATGGATGCTTTCTGAAAACTTTTCTAGGTGGTATGTTGGTTGCTGCCATTGGGAGAGATGCTAATGGGCAGATGTACCCTGTAGCATGGGCAGTGGTGGAGGGTGAGAATACACTTAGTTGGACATGGTTTATGGAAGAATTGAAGAAATGTTTGGGTGTCTTAGATGGTGGAAAGGGATGGACACTGATTTCAGATCAACAAAAGGTAACATTTAAACTTATAAGTGTGAAGTTGTTCAACCTAAGAAGTAGAGGGGAAGGCTAAAGAAGACTCAACAAGTTTCTCATCAAGCTTCTCAGAGCACTCAACAAGCTTCTCAACAATCAGGGATAAGCCAAGCAGGTGTTTAAGTTATGAAGGCTGCAAGTTGTTTTGGGAATGTATGGTTTATGAATTTATGTTTAAACTATGGTTTATGATTTTATGTTTTGGGATGTATTACAACTATGTCTGTCCCTTTTGGAATTCTGTTGAAACTATGATTATGATGTTATGGTTGAAGTTTGGTTTGATATTAATGTGTTGAAATGGGTTTCATTTGAAGGCTGCAAAATATGATCATGTTTGAATTGGTTTGATATTGGTTTTGACTTGGTTTGATTGGGTTAGAATTGATTTGGGTTTGATATGGTAAAAGATGAAGGCTGCAAATTTTGATATGATTTCATTTGAAGGCTGCAAAATATGATCATGTTTGAATTGGTTTGATTTTGGTTTTGACTTGGTTTGATTGGGTTAAAACCAAAGGATTCCAAAACCAAATGGTTAAAGTTTGATTTGAATTGCTTACCATGTTTCTTCAAAATTATTTGTTACTAAATGCATAACAAAACACTCAAATTCATTGTGCCATATACAACCAAATGGTTAAAACCAAATGGTTCATTTCATTTCATTTCAAACAAGAAATACAAATGGTAAAACTACCATAACTGACACTACAAACTCACTGACCCTCTTCTTTGTGCCATATCCAACATAACACACACTACAAACTCACTGACCCTCTTCTTTGTGCCATATCCAACATACAACCAAAATAATCAGTATCACTACATAATTGAACTTTCTTTTAAGACTTCTGTTTTCTTCTTGAAGCTTCATCTTTTCCAACTCTAAAATTCTAATCTTCATCTCCAATGATTCATTCTTGGCTGCTGTAATTCTTGAACTCTCACCATGGTTAGTGGCATTATCTACTACATCCTTCCACATGAAAAACCTACAATCAGATTCCTCCTACACAAAATTGTCAGTCATCAGAATCCTTCCACATAAATCAATCATCAGAATCCTTCCAAATAAATCAGTACAACAAGCAAAAAAAGCAACTAACTTTAACCTACCGGCCACAATCGACATGCATAAAACTGATCTCCTTGTCTTGGACTTCGATATCCAGCTTCCCTACAAACAACAGCTAAATCGTGGAAGCACAACAGGTTACCATCAAGGTCGAACCTTAAAATCTTTGATTTGCGGTTACTTGTTGAAGAATGGCGGTTGGAAGTTGAAGAAGAAGACATTTTCTCGTCTGATTTGAGAGGATTTCCCGATCAGTTTTTTTAGGGTTCGATAAATTGGGGGAGAATTCCATAATTTATAAAGTAAAAGGAGGTGGGGAATCCACGTGGGCAGCCACGTATGCAAAGACTTAACCCCGTTAAGTTTAAACAAACGGCGTACCGTTATAGTCCAATAGTTGGATAAGTGGTATTATTGTGGGTTAGGTCAATAATTCATATTATTATTGGCCCAGAAGTGATAACTTGTATTATTACAGGCCAATTTTCCTAAAGCTAATTATGATATTTTACCCATGTAATCCATTCATAAGTTTCCTTCTACAGGTATGTAACATATATGTTCTATTAGATTAAGAACATATAGTTAATGAACAAATGAATAATACTCCTAGAGTCTCTAGATCCATAAGTTTATTCTTTTTAATGTAGGAAACAGTTGGAGCAGTAGTGATAAAAAATAAAACCAGAAGAAAATGTAAAAAAGAAAAGAAGAAAACCTTCTGTTCATGCACTCTGAAACTCGGTTTTGGGGCAAAAAAAAAAAATTAAACTAATTATCACCTGAGTAAGTAAATATGCAAATCTTCTGGTTTAGTCAAGTAATGAATGATATATAATTAGTAATTGAGTTGACCATCGATGATGGGAAAACCATACTAGGGCTCATTATTACCAAAAATCCAAATCTGATTTACTCTTTTTAGAAACAGAATCATGACTATTAATATATTAAATACAGAATAAGCCATACATATACTATGTTCCAGTCAACAAACTGGATCCATTTGACCCAATTAGCTTGGTTTATCATTTTGTAACAACCAAATTCCATGTCACACCCCGGTCAACGGATTTGGGTGTGAGCGAGACGGAATCATAGTCGCGGATATACAGAACAACTTCTACTAAATTCAAACGTCATTTAAAACATAATACCATTTATGTTGCAGCGGAAAGTTGTGGTGAAATGATAATGTCTTATATTTGAATAAAAGTCTTGGATTGATATTGAAATCATAAATCAGTTTATTTAAGATAGGTCGGGACTACGACTCCAGTGAAGCAGGGTCGAAAGTTTCAGTGAAGCCCCATTTGCACGTCTTCCATGATAAGCTTAGATACCTGAGAAATCATGAGTTTTAAAAAGGTCAACATAAAGTTGGTGAGGTTCACAGGTTTATGATTCTATGGTAAGTTTGTAAAAACAGTTTACAGTATGTTGGAATAACAGTTTACGGTATGTTGGAATAACAGTTTACGGTATGTTGGAATAACAGTTTACGGCATGTTGGGATAACAGTTTACGGCATGTTGGGATAACAGTTTACGGCATACTTAAATGTTACGTTGGTTTACTGTCGTGGTTGTAAGATCCTACCATGAACCTCAAATTCGAATACTAACGGATTACCCACTCATAGCATTCTATCCCAAGAATATCGAACAGGCGAGAATAACTGACGTGTACCCCTTGACAATATACGAAGTCAGGATTGGAGCTACCAATCTGGGCAGGGTTGTCAACCCAAATAGATCTATTCACTAGTTATCGTTTCGAGCAGAACTAATCGAATTCAATTAATAGTGGGATTCAGTTATACTAACGTTGATAACGATAAAGTACCAGTTGTTTGGGATACAGAATGGAACATGTAGTCATACGGCTAACAGGTAAACCATAACATTAAGTAAAAAGCAGTTTATCAGTTCATGATTTCTCCCCCATAAGTGTAAAACAGTTGTAAAGAAAAGGGGCCGTGAAACTCACATGATTCAGTGGTGATGATGGATTACCGAGTGGCAACTAGCAAGTAAAGTCCTAATAAAACATAGGACAACATGCATAAGGTCCACATAATCATTTGAGTAACGAACGTTACCCAAATGATACCGGTCAAGTCTTGACGTATAATCCCGTTTGTAGCGTTTGAAAACCCGTTAGTTAATCAGTTTAAAATCAGTAAATGCTAAGGTTCACGTATGAATGCATTTAATGCAAATTGAGTACGAGGAATAAACATGCGATAACATATCGTGAAGACCAGTTCAATCAAGTATTAAACATCGTTTTAAATAATAATATTTATTATTATTTTTATGTTCGCTCGATCGATTGAATAATTAATCGTGTTAAGTTATAATATATATAACTAGAGTTGATAATTATTATCAAAATAATTATTCTAACTTGTTGGAATAATTTATCAAATTATTACAAGTTAAAGATTTAATGATTAAACACAAGTAGGTAAATATTAAAGGTTATTTTAATATTAAACTCATGTTTTGAAAATTAGGGTTTTGAGTTAATGTAAATATAATTATTATTAAAAATAATTATATTAACAAACCAAAATGATTTTAACTCAAATTAAGGTTTCTAAAATTCATAAGGATAATTATTTGCTGAAAATAATTATTTACGATTTCTTATGTCGTAAGACGTTTTAAATCGTTTTAAAGATTTCGTTTATTCCAAACGTTTAAAATATAAACATTTGATTCGGTTAAAACGTTTCGATTATTTTGATTTATTTAAAATAATCAAAAATGTTTTAAAATATGTTTTTCATAATTTCTATAAGTCTTTTGATTTTATTTTTATAAAATCATTTTTAAATAACTTTATTTATCAAACAAAGTTAGGGTTTTAATAAAAGACTTTTTATAGAAATAATCTCTAACATAAAATGTTTTTATTTTTGTATAAGACTTATACTTTTATGTAGGATGTCATAATTATGATCTTTTACCATTTTGATATAAAATATATTTATATATATTTTATCCATTTTATTTTTATAAAATCTAAACAAGACTTTTAAGTCTTGTGTTTTTAGATATTACATTTTTATAAAATGTGGGCATTTTATATATTAAGTTCCATGGTGAGACTTCATGGTTTATATTATCCAAGTAATTTTATAAAATTACTATCTTTAATACTTTACCATAAAATTCATTTAAGTGTTTTAAATGTTATCATTTTATGTCCAACATTTTATATATCTCCTAATGTCCAAGTTAAGTCCATAAGTGCTTTTAAACACCAAATTAGTCCATGATGATGATTAACCACTAAGATTAGAATTAATAATTCTAGTGGGTTATAACATACTAACACATGTTAATAGCAATACTTAACCATCTTATAACATTTTTGCATATGATAATAACTCAAATGAACCATGCAACATGTATAAATCATCATCAAGTCATCAAATAATCAAACCAAATCCATTTAACTAGTGATTTAACTATAGATTTTCATTATTAATCAAAACACTAACATCATTGTGCTAGACAATTATAAAATGACCATAGTTGGTTAACTAGCTTTTATAACTTGATTTTCATAGATTAAAAACATCACTTAATCCATTTTCAAATCTTACAATCTTAGGGTTTATGGAAAACAAAGAAAAGATTTGAAAACTCGGGTTTTTAACGGTTCGATTGTCAAGACTCGGGGATCGTTTGGGAACATTTAAAATGAAATAAAAACGTAATCGTGAATGGTTTAAAAGACTCACAATGAGTGAGTGGGTAGAAGGTGGCGGTTGGGAGTGGTGGTTCACGGTGGGCACAGCAGCGGCAGCAGGAGCAGCAGCTCCGGCCACGGCAGCGGCGAACAGCAGGTGGCAGCGATGGCAGCTCAACAACAGCAACAGGTGGCGGTTCTTGGTGGATGTTCACGGCTGCAACAGCAGCTGCTAGCGGCGGCAGACAGCAGCTCCGGCGAGACAGCAGCAGTAAGGTGGGGAGCACGAGGGCAGCAGGAGGTGGAGCATAGCAGCGTGGCAGTAGTAGCAGCAGGGTGGCGGTGGTTCAAGGTGGTGTTGGCTGTGGCTGTTCACGACAGAAAGGGAGGAAAGGCAAAAGAAAGAGGTGGCGTGGGTTGTGGTTTACCGAGAGGAAGAAGGAGGAGGAAAGGGTGGTTGATGTGGTGGTGGCGGTGGATGTTGGTGGTGTTCACGATGGAAAAGAAAAGGAAGGTGGCGGTGGTGTTGCGTGGTTGTTTCTTCGGCAGAAAAACAAAGGGAGAAGAGAGAGGGTGGATATGGTTCACGGTGGCTGGACAAAGGCAGCGGCCCAGCGGCGGCAGCAGCTCCACGGCAGCAGCAACAGTAGCGAAGTGGTGGCTGTGTTCGGTCCAGGGACTGTTGCGACGGTGGGGGTGTGACTTGTTGGTTGTTGCCGAGAAGAGAGGAAAGGAGGGGGCGGGGAGAGGGTGATGATGATGGTGAAGGATGATGATGATGGTGGGTGTGTGCATGTATGCTATATATATATATATATACATACCCATATGTGTGTGTGTTATTTTGGACAGAAAGAAAGGAAGCAAAAGCAAAGAAAAAGAAAGAAAAAGAGAAAGTAGGTAGTGGGTGTTTGCTTGTTCTTCACCGACAAAAAGAAAAGGAAAGGAGAAAAGGGAGGGAGATGGGTTGGAGTTGGTAGAGTTTGTGGTGAAGATGAGTGTAGAGTGTATGCAAGTAGGTGAGGTGTTGGCCAAGTAATATTCACAATTTTGTAACAAAAATCTCGTACCCATTTTTATAAAAATGCCATGTGTAGGTGACTCATTTTATAAAACTTGCCATGTTTTATAAAAGGGGTTTAAATGTTGTGCAAGACTATAAAACATAAATTTATTTGAGAGGAATTAGCTCACAACTTTTTATATTTTAACAAATGCATAAGAATATACAAGTTCATGACTAATATTTTTATAAAATAATAAGTGGTAACAAGTTTTATAAAAATTAATACAAAGTTGATGGGTTAATTTTTATTAAAAATTAATCCATTGGATTTGGGCCTGGTATTGGGCCAAAATATTAAAGAAAAATGTACTTGGGCCCGTTTGTCTGTATTGAGCCGTACGGGTCCAAACAGGACGCCGTTACGAGGCCCAGGCCCGTTATGCGTCGGTTGAGGTTACGGGTCGCCAGATCATTCGGAATATTACGCTTGAGTAATGGGTCAAGGTTTCGGGCTCGGTTTCATTGTGTAGGCTTATTGGGCCTATTGGGCCAAGTCGGGCCCAATTGGTTAACGGTTGGGGTTTGGCTTAAGTCTTGACAACGAATTAGTTTGTGATGTTTTTATTTTATAAAAACAATTGTTTAAGTTGATTATAAGAGTTTTTCAGATATCAGTTATGTTTTTCAGTTTTCGAACGGGTTACAGATAACGTTTTCAGTTTGTCAGTTTGTAACAGTTTTAAGCTCGACCGTTCATATTGTTTAAAACCGAATAGTTTTAGACGATCGGTCGCTTATCAGTTTGACGTGTCGATTTTATAAACGTGACACCAGTTCTGGATAAAATATAAAAATACATTTTTATTTACTTTTCTTGTTATTGAAGTTCCATGATTAATACATGAAATCTTTATGTTTTTAACGGATATACGCTTTTAGTACAAACGCGGGATTAGGTTTACGTCATCAGTTAACGGTCAGGTACAGTAATTAACAGTTTAAACAGTAATCAGATCGGTTAATGCACATTAATACTTAATTAAAAGTCAAAGTAAAGAGGTTTGACCTAGGTTTTCGGACGAGGTGTCACATTCTCCCCCAGTTAGAAGAATTTCGTCCCGAAATTCAGTTCTTGATCATTGGTTGAATGCGACGTTTCCGAAAAGTAGAGGATATTTCAGACGCATTTGAGCCTCGCGTTCCCAAGTGTACTCTGGACCTCGCCATGAGTTCCAACACACTTTGATAATGGGAATGCGACTATGCTTCGTTCTCGTAAGGTCTTGGTCAAGTATCTCGACAGGTTCCTCAATAAAGCGAGGCATTTTGTCAACTTGATTTTCGATAAGCGTTTCGCCAGATAAGCATTTCTTTAAGATTACTAATGTGAAAGACATCATGCAAACTGCTTAGCTATACAGGAAGGCGTAGACGGTAAGCCACTGGTCCGATTTGTCTTAGTGATTTCAATTGGACCAATGTAACGAGGGTTAAGCTTTCCTCGTTTGCCGAACCGGATGACACCTTTCCAAGGTGACACTTTTAACATGACGCGATCACCCTTTTTAAAGGATAAGGGTTTTGCGACGATTGACGGCAGATAAATCTCAATAGTCTGATAAAAGAATGAGGATTGACACATGGGTGAACGAGATTTTGAGTATGAAGGTTTCTGGACAAGTCAGGATTTCTCATGCATGGGCTCTACCAGGATTTTCATGCAGTTCAAATTACAATTATGTGTGCACCCACAATTGTGATTTGCCTTACATGATCGGCCTAAGCTTTGCTCATACTTGAGTTTTCAGTTTGTCGGAAAATGAAATGTATCGGGGACAAGGTGGCTTATGGAAAACGTTTAGATTGATTCGCTACCAGACGGGATCTTCCTTGATTCCCGGGATTTCTAATGATAACAATAATGGAATATGCGGTTGGGCTCCAGTCTATTGGTCTTGCAGTCTAAGATCTTAATAGGTTCTAGACAAGATGGGTGTGTAGGCCATTGGTCCAATCCGTTCCAGGATCTCAAGGGACCGATGAGGTTTAAGCATGCCTAGCTTTCCAGGCCTAGTTACCTCCGTCAGTGACATAATCCATTATAAGGTTTTGAACCCCCTTATAGATTCTAAGGGTTCGCGTCGAGTGTTAATGTAGCTCTCCTGGAGATTACCTATGGCTTTTAGAAATTGAAAGGTCTCCTTAGTAGTTTCATGAGCTATCACTGGACCAGTCAGATGACTGATACTGGCTTTGGTCCAGCGAAGGGGCGAATGAAACTTTCTTCCATACAAGCCTTCGAAAAGCGGCGGCTTGAATATTCGAGCGATATCTATGGTTATAAGGAAACGTAGGCGACGGGAAAATGGTTGTCTCAACCATTGCCTAGGTTTGTCTTGCGTAATGACAATCTGTCACATAACTACGCCACATACCTTTTTAAGGTCTGGATTTTTCCTTTTGATTTGGAAATCAGTATAACTCCTTCATACATACATTTTGTTGGATCCATGGGTGGATGGAACATCTTGAGTTGTGGGCTTCATCAAACACTAGCCTTCTCAAGTCTCTGAGGCTAGGTGCCCGTAGTCTATCCAAAAAGCTCATGGTTCCATCAGGCTTTTCAATCGAGTTGTTTCTCCATGCCGTGCAAGCATTCATTTTCCAGATTCACAGGCTTAAGAGCTTCGATTTGAGTGTCACGAACTTGTGACGTGAGATTCGAGCGTATGGTCATACTTAATGCTCGAGCACGACGCGGTTTGGCATGTTCCTTCCTGCTTAAAGCATCGGCTACAACGTTAGCCTTGCCCGGGTGATAACGAATCTCACATTCGTAATCGTTAAGCAGTTCAAACCATCGTGGTTGTCTCATGTTTAGCTCTTTCTGGTTAAAGATGTGATGGAGGCTCTTGTGATCGGTGAATATAACGCACCGAGTCCCATAGTGGTAGCGCCTCCAGATCTTCGAGGGCAAAGACAAATGCTCCAAGTTCTAAGTCATGAGTCATGTAATTCTTCTTATGAATCTTCAGTTGTCGAGGGGCGTAAGCGATGGACTTTCTCACGCTGCATCAGTACGCAACCCAAACCTTGATGCGAAGCATCACAGTATACAAAGAAATCATCGATTTCGTCTAGGTAAGGATAGGATTTGGGGCGTTGTAAAGTTTTTGCTTCAACAACTGGAAAACAGCTTCAGTTTTTATCATCCCAGATGCATTTCTTATCTTTCTGGGTCAGGGTGGTACGAGGCTGGGCTAACTTGGAAAAAAATTTTAAATGAATTCGGCGGTAATAACCAATGAGACCTAAGGATTGACGAATCTCAGTTGGGGTCGTGGAAGTACTCCAACCTTTGATTGCTTTAATCTTGGACGGACCAAGGTGAATATCGTGGTCGTTGATCACATGACCCTGAAAGTGTACTTCGCGAATCCAAAAATCACATTTGGAGAATTTCCCGTACGGCTTCTTCTTTTCTTCAACAGTTCTAAAATGAATCTCAAGTGTTCCTCGTGTTCGTTCTCACTACGTGTGTAGATAAGAATATCGTCGATGAACATGAAAACAAATTTATCCACGTATGGTTTGCACACGCGATTCATTAAGTCCGTGAATACGGATGGTGCGGTAGTCAAACCAAATGGCATAACGAGGAACTCGTAAATGACCATAGCGTGTTCTAAACGCTGTCTTCGAGACATCTTCATCTCTAACTCGGAGTTGGTGATACCCCGACCTTGGATCGATCTTTGAACAGAAGCATGATCCTTGGAGTTGGTCAAATAAGTCATCGATCCTTGGAAGTGGGTAATGGTTCTGCATAGTCAGTTTGTTCGACTCACGGTAGTCGATACACATCCTGAACGTTCCATCTTTCTTCTTCATGAATAATACGGGAGCACCCCACGGGGAGTGGCTTGGATGAATAAAGCCCTTATCTAGCGAACTCTTGTAGTTGGCTAGATATCTCTTCGCATTTCATAGCGGTGCCAGTCGGTAAAGGGGACCTGGCAACGGGGCGGCTCCGGGTGTTAGGTCGATGCGAAAATTTACTTGTCGTGTTGGGGGTAAGCCTGGCAAGTCTTCTGGAAAGACTTTCAGGTATTCGCAGATCAATAGGAATGTCTTCGATACGCTTCTCTTTCAGTTTCTTCTCAGTGACTTGAGCTAGAATGGCATGGCATCCTTTGTGGAGGAATTTCATGTGCCTTTATACAAGATATGATATTTAGCTTGGCTTCACTCATTCCGTCTTGTACGTTCAGAGTGTTGCCATCTGCTAACGGCACTCTAACCATTTTCTCATGACACACAATTTCTGCATGGTTCTTTGCTAACCAATCCATTCCAATGACTACATTGAAACTTCCTCAATCAATGGGCATTCAAGTTGATGCTGAAAGAACGGTCAGTAGGTTAGCCTGGGTAGATTACTCTGGGTTCTATCAAATCTCCCTTCGCAAATTTTATTGCAAACTTAGCGTATAGGGTAACAGGGGCGATTTCACGTAATTGACTAAAATCTGATAGACACAAGGCTTCTGTCGGCATCAGTACCGAATAACATAGAGGTAATATTGGCTATTTAGCAGAAACGTATCCATCACCGTACTGGGGTCACGACGGTCGTTCTCTGGCATTGATCACGAAAGTTCTTCCTCTAGCATGGTTAGCATCTTGATTCTTCGCCTTCGGGCATTCCTTTGTAATGGCCAATTTCCCAGCAACCGTAGCATGTGCGATTTGGGCAATCGCGTGCTACATGTCTCTCAACCTTGCAGAGGTTACAGTAGACATTTCCACAATCGAGATTGTGGTGTAGGTTGCATTAGGAGCATAGGGGTGTTGTACCAGTGTAACCGGTCCTTCGGATAAGGTGAACAGCTCACGGAACCTCTAAAATGTGTAGGCCTTAGATTCATAAAGTCCTTTTATGAACATTCACGAGGGCTTACAATGTCAGGTTAAAACATCGAACACAATTTGGTGGAATCGTAGTCTGGTGTTTCCTAACCTTGGTTAATTCGTTCATACTGCGCGCCCCATCGTCCGCGTGACGTTAGGTTGCAGTAGCAGCGACGGTTTCTGCAACGCGTTGGGTAATCAATTTCGTCGATTTCAACAGCGCTCAAGGGTGGAGGAGGCGAAACGTTTCTGGTGGCTCGGCGTCTAGGCGACATACTTTCGCCTTAAGCTATTAATGTAAACATAAAGGGAAGTCTAGATTATATGTGAATGAGGTTATTACATGCGCAAGAATAACTGTCACGACATACATCAATGTTACCCAAAACATGACGCGTGTAAGCACAACCGAGAAACAGGAAGCAGAGGAAAACAACATACGCGTATAAATGACATGATAAAAAACGATATAACGACAATAACAGTAATGACATCGATCATGAACATGGAAATCATACTCATATTCATAACACCATTTTCCTTTACCACCATATTAACTGGTAGAATATATGATAGTCAAAGGAGGATATGTCTTCGTTCTAGGCTCGTAGTCCCATTGCAACAAAATATGTAAATATTTTTCATTGCCAAAAGTGAGGGATCTAAAGGTCTGGATTCTTAGTCAAGCAATCTAGAGTGGCGGCAGTCCAGAGGGCATAGTTAAGGTGGTGGTGATCTGAGCAATGAGGTTCATGTAACAGAACACTCGCCCAGGGAATTCCTCTAGGTTAAGCGACTCTCGTCTGGAGGGACTCGTTGGCCAACCGCAGATCGGTGTAGGCCATGTTGACTCCATTCATGTGAGCATGCAGTGACTCTATGGCACCTAGTGTGGCAGCCTAGTGATGCTCCATGGCGGCTAGACGGGTCTCTAGTGGCGCCAGATCGGTATAGGTGGGGAGTCTAGTGATCTCATCGTCGATCACCTCAAAGGCCTGCTCGTGGCATCGTATGCATGTCACCAGTAGTAGTGGTCGCACTGTCAGCGGCAACGGTGGGAATCGGGTGGTTCGAGGAGTTGTCTGAGAGGCGGGGTCACAATGGTCTTCAGAAAACTCGATGGCAATGAGGACTGTCGGACAGTACCGACCGTGAGAATGTCCTGCTCTGGACTGGACAACTCATGGTCCTCAGGGGAAGGTGTGTACTCAGGCACGACTGTGTCTTTTCCAGAGGAAACAGATATGCAGATGACCTCTTCGGAAGTCATCTCTGCGATAATTATTCCATGAGAGAACATAGCTGGTAACACGATAACAGTATCTAGAATAAAGATATAAATGTACCAGTTGCAGTAATAATAACTCGTATATGTAAAGCATAAGTTAACATAACCAATATGATAAGGAATTGGTCTTGCGTGCAAACGGTAGATTCGGAGCGGGTTATAGTCCAGGTTTGGTTTTTGTTTATTTGTTTAACCTAGTTCGCTATAACCACGGCTCTGATACCAATCTGTCACACCCCGGTCAACGGATTTGGGTGTGAGCGAGACGGAATCATAGTCGCAGATATACAAAACAACTTCTACTAAATTCAAACGTCATTTAAAACCTAATACCATTTATGTTGCAGCGGAAAGTTGTGGTAAAATGATAATGTCTTATATTTGAATAAAAGTCTTGGATTGATATTGAAATCATAAATCAGTTTATTTAAGATAGGTCGGGACTACGACTCCAGTGAAGCAGGGTCGAAAGTTTCAGTGAAGCCCCATTTGCACGTCTTCCATGATAAGCTTAGATACCTGAGAAATCATGAGTTTTAAAAAGGTCAACATAAAGTTGGTGAGGTTCACAGGTTTATGATTCTATGGTAAGTTTGTAAAAATAGTTTACAGTATGTTGGAATAACAGTTTACGGTATGTTGGAATAACAGTTTACGGTATGTTGGAATAACAGTTTACGGCATGTTGGGATAACAGTTTACGGCATGTTGGGATAACAGTTTACGGCATACTTAAATGTTACGTTGGTTTACTGTCGTGGTTGTAAGATCCTAACATGAACCTCAAATTCGAATACTAACGGATTACCCACTCATAGCTATCTATCCCAAGAATACCGAACAGGCGAGAATAACTGACGTGTACCCCTTGACAATATACGAAGTCAGGATTGGAGCTACCAATCTGGGCAGGGTTGTCAACCCAAATAGATCTATTCACTAGTTATCGTTTCGAGCAGAACTAATCGAATTCAATTAATAGTGGGATTCAGTTGTACTAACGTTGATAACGATAAAGTACCAGTTGT
This sequence comes from Deinandra increscens subsp. villosa, assembly GCA_039602395.1. NCBI lineage: Eukaryota > Viridiplantae > Streptophyta > Magnoliopsida > Asterales > Asteraceae > Deinandra > Deinandra increscens. The sequence continues at coordinate 15,834,431 of JBCNJP010000006.1, read as the reverse complement.
TTGGGATACAGAATGGAACATGTAGTCATACGGCTAACAGGTAAACCATAACATTAAGTAAAAAGCAGTTTATCAGTTCATGATTTCTCCCCCATAAGTGTAAAACAGTTGTAAAGAAAAGGGGCCGTGAAACTCACATGATTCAGTGGTGATGATGGATTACCAAGTGGCAACTAGCAAGTAAAGTCCTAATAAAACATAAGACAACATGCATAAGGTCCACATAATCATTTGAGTAACGAACGTTACCCAAATGATACCGGTCAAGTCTTGACGTATAATCCCGTTTGTAGCGTTTGAAAACCCGTTAGTTAATCAGTTTAAAATCAGTAAATGCTAAGGTTCACGTATGAATGCATTTAATGCAAATTGAGTACGAGGAATAAACATGCGATAACATATCGTGAAGACCAGTTCAATCAAGTATTAAACATCGTTTTAAATAATAATATTTATTATTATTTTTATGTTCGCTCGATCGATTGAATAATTAATCGTGTTAAGTTATAATATATATAACTAGAGTTGATAATTATTATCAAAATAATTATTCTAACTTGTTGGAATAATTTATCAAATTATTACAAGTTAAAGATTTAATGATTAAACACAAGTAGGTAAATATTAAAGGTTATTTTAATATTAAACTCATGTTTTGAAAATTAGGGTTTTGAGTTAATGTAAATATAATTATTATTAAAAATAATTATATTAACAAACCAAAATGATTTTAACTCAAATTAAGGTTTCTAAAATTCATAAGGATAATTATTTGCTGAAAATAATTATTTACGATTTCTTATGTCGTAAGACGTTTTAAATCGTTTTAAAGATTTCGTTTATTCCAAACGTTTAAAATATAAACATTTGATTCGGTTAAAACGTTTCGATTATTTTGATTTATTTAAAATAATCAAAAATGTTTTAAAATATGTTTTTCATAATTTCTATAAGTCTTTTGATTTTATTTTTATAAAATCATTTTTAAATAACTTTATTTATCAAACAAAGTTAGGGTTTTAATAAAAGACTTTTTATAGAAATAATCTCTAACATAAAATGTTTTTATTTTTGTATAAGACTTATACTTTTATGTAGGATGTCATAATTATGATCTTTTACCATTTTGATATAAAATATATTTATATATATTTTATCCATTTTATTTTTATAAAATCTAAACAAGACTTTTAAGTCTTGTGTTTTTAGATATTACATTTTTATAAAATGTGGGCATTTTATATATTAAGTTCCATGGTGAGACTTCATGGTTTATATTATCCAAGTAATTTTATAAAATTACTATCTTTAATACTTTACCATAAAATTCATTTAAGTGTTTTAATGTTATCATTTTATGTCCAACATTTTATATATCTCCTAATGTCCAAGTTAAGTCCATAAGTGCTTTAATAATTCTAGTGGGTTATAACATACTAACACATGTTAATAGCAATACTTAACCATCTTATAACATTTTTGCATATGATAATAACTCAAATGAACCATGCAACATGTATAAATCATCATCAAGTCATCAAATAATCAAACCAAATCCATTTAACTAGTGATTTAACTATAGATTTTCATTATTAATCAAAACACTAACATCATTGTGCTAGACAATTATAAAATGACCATAGTTGGTTAACTAGCTTTTATAACTTGATTTTCATAGATTAAAAACATCACTTAATCCATTTTCAAATCTTACAATCTTAGGGTTTATGGAAAACAAAGAAAAGATTTGAAAACTCGGGTTTTTAACGGTTCGATTGTCAAGACTCGGGGATCGTTTAGGAACATTTAAAATGAAATAAAAACGTAATCGTGAATGGTTTAAAAGACTCACAATGAGTGAGTGGGTAGAAGGTGGCGGTTGGGAGTGGTGGTTCACGGTGGGCACAGCAGCGGCAGCAGGAGCAGCAGCTCCGGCCACGGCAGCGGCGAACAGCAGGTGGCAGCGATGGCAGCTCAGCAACAGCAACAGGTGGCGGTTCTTGGTGGATGTTCACGGCTGCAACAGCAGCTGCTAGCGGCGGCAGACAGCAGCTCCGGCAAGACAGCAGCAGTAAGGTGGGGAGCACGAGGGCAGCAGGAGGTGGAGCATAGCAGCGTGGCAGTAGTAGCAGCAGGGTGGCGGTGGTTCAAGGTGGTGTTGGCTGTGGCTGTTCACGACAGAAAGGGAGGAAAGGCAAAAGAAAGAGGTGGCGTGGGTTGTGGTTTACCGAGAGGAAGAAGGAGGAGGAAAGGGTGGTTGATGTGGTGGTGGCGGTGGATGTTGGTGGTGTTCACGATGGAAAAGAAAAGGAAGGTGGCGGTGGTGTTGCGTGGTTGTTTCTTCGGCAGAAAAACAAGGGGAGAAGAGAGAGGGTGGATATGGTTCACGGTGGCTGGACAAAGGCAGCGGCCCAGCGGCGGCAGCAGCTCCACGGCAGCAGCAACAGTAGCGAAGTGGTGGCTGTGTTCGGTCCAGGGACTGTTGCGACGGTGGGGGTGTGACTTGTTGGTTGTTGCCGAGAAGAGAGGAAAGGAGGGGGCGGGGAGAGGGTGATGATGATGGTGAAGGATGATGATGATGGTGGGTGTGTGCATGTATGCTATATATATATATACATACATACCCATATGTGTGTGTGTTATTTTGGACAGAAAGAAAGGAAGCAAAAGCAAAGAAAAAGAAAGAAAAAGAGAAAGTAGGTAGTGGGTGTTTGCTTGTTCTTCACCGACAAAAAGAAAAGGAAAGGAGAAAAGGGAGGGAGATGGGTTGGAGTTGGTAGAGTTTGTGGTGAAGATGAGTGTAGAGTGTATGCAAGTAGGTGAGGTGTTGGCCAAGTAATATTCACAATTTTGTAACAAAAATCTCCTACCCATTTTTATAAAAATGCCATGTGTAGGTGACTCATTTTATAAAACTTGCCATGTTTTATAAAAGGGGTTTAAATGTTGTGCAAGACTATAAAACATAATTTATTTGAGAGGAATTAGCTCACAACTTTTTATATTTAACCAATGCATAAGAATATACAAGTTCATGACTAATATTTTTATAAAATAATAAGTGGTAACAAGTTTTATAAAAATTAATACAAAGTTGATGGGTTAATTTTTATTAAAAATTAATCCATTGGATTTGGGCCTTGTATTGGGCCAAAACATTAAAGAAAAATGTACTTGGGCCCGTTTGTCTGTATTGAGCCGTACGGGTCCAAACAGGACGCCGTTACGAGGCCCAGGCCCGTTATGCGTTGGTTGAGGTTACGGGTCGCCAGATCATTCGGAATATTACGCTTGAGTAATGGGTCAAGGTTTCGGGCTCGGTTTCATTGTGTAGGCTTATTGGGCCTATTGGGCCAAGTCGGGCCCAATTGGTTAACGGTTGGGGTTTGGCTTAAGTCTTGACAACGATTTCAGTTTGCGATGTTTTTATTTTATAAAAACAATTGTTTAAGTTGATTATAAGAGTTTTTCAGATATCAGTTATGTTTTTCAGTTTTCGAACGGGTTACAGATAACGTTTTCAGTTTGTCAGTTTGTAACAGTTTTAAGCTCGACCGTTCATATTGTTTAAAACCGAATAGTTTTAGACGATCGGTCGCTTATCAGTTTGACGTGTCGATTTTATAAACGTGACACCAGTTCCGGATAAAATATAAAAATACATTTTTATTTACTTTTCTTGTTATTGAAGTTCCATGATTAATACATGAAATCTTTATGTTTTTAACGGATATACGCTTTTAGTACAAACGCGGGATTAGGTTTACGTCATCAGTTAACGGTCAGGTACAGTAATTAACAGTTTAAACAGTAATCAGATCGGTTAATGCACATTAATACTTAATTAAAAGTCAAAGTAAAGAGGTTTGACCTAGGTTTTCGGACGAGGTGTCACATTCCAGTACAAAAATGGTAAGGGAATAAGTAATTGTTCAGGAACATACCTCTACCAAGATGTGTAGCAGAACACCAACAATACAAAAACCACTATTGATGTTCCTAGCAACAATTGAATTCTTTATATAAAAAATTTGAATCCCTTACATAGTTTTTGTGATCAAATCCCCAATTCTTTTATCTTCATCGTGTATTTTCTTAAATTCACCCTGCATCACAGGTAAGAACCCCTAAAACCTGAGGAACTTACTCTTGAGTTTAAAAATTAATAATAACTAAGCATAACCATCAACAAGCATTTTCCTTTTTCTTTCTTCTACTTATCCCTGATAAAAGCTTTAATGAATTTCAAAATGTTATCTAACCTTAAATTTGATAGAACATATGCTGGCTCTTCCTTTTCTTCAGCTCGTGCAGCTATAGCTACAGCTACAGTAGAACACCACCAGCAATACAAATCAACACAAAAAAGCATTACAAAACAACTTATACCGGCCATTATTAATTTAGATCAGGAAATGCAATATAAATCAAGACAAAGAAAGCATTACAACATTATGAAAATAAAGAATCCTTTAAATGATAAGAGATGAAACCTGCTAAGCCAAAGATGATTCTAAATCAAAAAAATAAACTATGATCCTAGCAGGACTACAGGAGAAGGTTTGTTTTTACATGCATGGATTTGGTTTCAAGATTTAATTGTGTTCCAGTTTGTGTAGTTGCATGGCTAAATCTCAGCACTTGCTATTCCTTGCGCTACTGACGCCTTGTCCTGCACGAGTTAGAACAAACATTTAGATGGTGTACAATACTATCTCCCATCAACTACAAATTTGGCCTATTGTATAGATGTCGGTGTCTATTATCTCAAACAATTTTGTTATTTTCCTTCAACTACATACATTTCTACAAAACAACTAATACCGAATTTGATTTCACAGCCATTGGTTTATCAAACACGTAATTTGAAGAGATTTATAAAGGTCGTATAAATCCCAATATTTATCCCATTAATTTTGTTTTAAGTATATTGTTAGGCATGTTGCAAGAAAATATGTGTCAACTCACATGTTGGTTTGAAAAACTTTCGCTTTACCACTGATATAAGGTGTTCCGTATCTTTGCAGGTGCAGCAGGAGCTGGAGTTGGAAGTGCCGAGGTTTGACCCTCCGCAGGTGTGTTTTGATTATCAGTTTTATATTATCACGCATGATTGATATTTTCCATTTAATATTATCAGTTTCAGATTACCAATCTTGACACGTACTTACTAATCTTATTAAAGAACTTTCTCAAACATTCCAAATGAACATCCTTGATTACTCGGGTTAAACCTTAAAGGATGACTTTATCTAGACATTAGTAGCAGGCGAAACTTTTGAAAAGGAGCTTTGTCAAGCGATGATTCAAATGGGTGTACAATCTGAAAAATACAGAAAATTGTCAAAGGATGATTCAAATAACATCTACCACGAACAAACTCTTTATGTAAATGTGTATCAGAAAAAAAAAAGATGAATATAAGAGTAGAGCCTAACACCATCTCCAACAGCTATTTCATTTAAACCCCCCTTTTAAAAAAAAATATTAAATACAAAAATCACTATAAAAACAAGAGTTAATGAATCTACGAATCTGATCTACAAATTTACTTGACAATTCATGGGTCACAATTAGATGAAGGGGTACCCATTGACCCTGCATTAACATGAAAAGATGTTCTTTAACAAAACAAATAAAAATGATGTAGGATCGTTAATAGTTACAATTAAACTAAAACAAGAACCCTCTACTTGTAAATATAACCCTGCAGAACTAAAGTTATACTTCACTTTACTCTAGTAGATTTAGTTCTCTTGTATTAGGTAGTGTTTGATTTGCATAAGTATAGTAACAACGAAGTAAGAAATACTCAGCACTATTTGCATTAACTCAAAGTTACACTATTACAAGGTGATCAAGAACCGTGTGTAAAACTAAGAGCTAACTATGCTATATATAGTGCAGATGAGATCAATGACAGCCATTGATCTCAAACGATCTAATCTAAACCGTTTAATACAAAGTCAAATATAAACTACCCAAATCATAAACTTCGACAATTGGAATAACTTGCATGTGATCAGCATCATACTACTTTTGGAGAGCGGCTTGGATAGATTTAGAAGCAAACGAGAAGCTTTTTCAGGATTGGACTTGCTGAAAAGACATCTCTGGAAAAGTCCGGTTGAACTCATTATCTGGTGGATAATCGAGTTTACCCGGAATATTCGCTAGCTGACAAAAATGCTTCTTCTGCTTGAACTGCCAGTTCCGCTTGAAGTTGAGAATTCTGCTTCATCTTCAACTTCAGCCGGAAGTTATCAATACTGGCTTTCAGCCGGAGATCTTCTAAGCGTAATATTCCTTACAATCTCCTCCTAAGCTGATGTTGTCATATTATTCTTTAACTCCAAAGTTTATCTTCAAAAATTGACTTGTACGAAAAAAATTTCCTTCTCCTCAACCTACTTGTCCGAGGTTTTGATGTTGGCATCCAGACTTTGAGAAAGCTCATTTGAGTTGGTTTTGGTCACCTTCACGTATTCAAATGACTTCCAATCTCTTTCACTCCATTCAGTCTGCACTAAAATGGATTCATGAGCAGTGAAGGTGCCATCGGCTCTGTGCACATAAAACAGCTTCTCCTCTTCTTCCCAAATGATGAATTTGATATCACTAACATGCTCTCCTTCTTCAGATGAATCATCATCTAAGTTGCTCCTGTAGAGCATTCCACAATTTAGCACTATTGGTTCAATGTGAAGCCTTAACAAGTGCTCAGCTCTTGATGGATTTAGAATTTCTCTAAGTTTCAGAATGATGTTAGTCATTTATAGTGCAGTACGAAGTGTAGTGGCCTTGTGAGCATTCACCACTTGAGTTGTGCCATTTTCCAATTGGAAAGAAAAATCAAAATTGTCTTCATTTACTATCCACCCAATGATTTTGTTCTTTCTGGGTGGCCCTTTCCTTCTTTTGCTTTGATCTTTCTTCTTTCTCGCATGCATCAGCTTCCTCTTTTTCATTTTCCTCTCTTCATCAGAATCACTTCCTGATTCTTGCACAAAAGGTGCTTTGCCTTTTACTGCGGATGAAGAGGATCCATGTTGAACTACATAGGTTTGGCAGGAGGGGTAGGCGCATTGGTGGTGGCTGATGGTTCTCTGATGGTTAGTGGAGGTAAGGAAGTTTGAGATGGTGGTTTACTGGCTTCTGGTGTGGGACTGGAAGGTGGAGTAGGAGGAAAAATTTCTGAGAAGTCAATGGTAGGTGGAGGCTTTTTCTTAAAAGGGACAATTGGTGTGAAATTGTCTGTTCTATATTTTGGGTTGGCAAGTTTGGTGGCTACCTTTCTGGAAATTGAAGGTGGTTTGTAGGGTATGATGGCAAGTGACTGTGGAAAAGATGGAACTGTTGTAGGTATGGGGTTTGGGTTGTATATGAAAGAGGGTGGAGGTTGTATATCTGCATCATCAGTAATCTCAGGTTTGACATTTAAGTTAGATGATGTACCTGAAGTGAATTCTGAGGGTGCAGGCATCTCTAGCTTTGGATTCACAGCAGCTATATCTCCTTTGAGCTCATGAAAGATTGTGTCAATCAAGTTGCAATGCTCCCTGACTTTCAACTGAGCTACCTCTTCTTCTGTTTTCAAATTTCTGACAACCAGGACCCTTTTTACCTTCTTCAACAGTAGGTAGTTCTCATCATTCCTTACTAGTTTGTTAGGCATCTGGGAGGCAATTGAGATCAGCCTTTGCCTTTCAACATCAGTCATTGCATCCAAATTATAATCCTTCAGTCTCCAATCAAAGGACCTTTTCTTAGCCTCTTCCAATAAACTTTCAACAACCTCAACTTGTGAATACAGATCGAATTCCTCTTGAAGCTCTTTGGCTAGCCTCTCATCTTCAGCTACCCTTCTAGCATCTTCCACCATCTTTAACGCAGCTTCAGCTTCAGGAGTTTGAACAACCTGCTGAATAGTTTTAAAAGTTTTAGGTTGAACAGGTTCTTCAGCTTGAACTGGCTCTGTACTTCCCATAGCTATTAAGGTTGCAGCTATATCTTCAGCCTCTTCACTTAACTGTTCTTCCGGTTGAACCTCATGTGGATGATCACACCCAAAGATTGATTGACAGGGCCATAGGTTGGATCAGGAGTATTTTCATCGATTTGAATTACTTCCACCTGGGTTTCAGCTTGAATTTCCAGTTGAACTACCAGTTGAGCTTCCGCTTAGACGTCCGGTTGAACTTCCAGTTGAACAATGTTTAGACCTTCAGTCACCACCTGAGGTTGGCTGACTTCAGGTTTTTTATCTGTTAACTCTAAAATCTTTGTTCCTTCTTGTTTACCGATCAGATTTACATCTACTCCTTCAGACATAGTAGCAACTGCAACAGGTGCTTTCTTCAATATGAGTTGCTGCCTTGCTGGTGGAAGTAGTGTTCCTCTCCACTTGATCACTGGCTCTTTCAGCCGGAAAGATAACATCTTTCAGTAATCTTGTGATCATATTAATGTGCTCAGGGAGAGCACCAGCAATCAGCATTGAAGATTGTACTAGCTCAGTGAGGTCGGGGTCTTCAAATGGAGAAATGGCAATCAGTTGACTGCTCTTCATGTTAACCCAACTTTCTTCCACTGTGAAGGGCTTAACACCAAGTTTCTTGCAGGTTGTAGCTCTAACTTCAACTGGTATTCTTTCAGTTTCTTCTATTTCAATTATTTCAGGTGTTAAAGTCGTCTTCTCCCCCAATTTGACTGTATCAGCTTCATCAGCTTCTTTGTTTGGGTTTGAAGGACCTGCCTCGGCTTCTGTTAGAGCAGCCTTCACCAATGTAGCAATAGTTGCATTCAAGTGATCAACCTGTGCTTGAAGATTAAGGTATAAATTCGTCAATTCGGGTAGTGTATAACTGTCCTCAACTGGCTTTTTACCAGTATCCCTAGACAAAACCAAGTTATCAATCCGAGATTGATCAACTGTGGTACCCATGGCTTCTTGGCACCCAGGATTCTCTTCAACTATCCCAACAGCCCTTGGTTCCAATGAAGGACCCATGGGTGCTGATTCAGAGAAGATTACCGCAGTTTGGGTCTTATTTATGTTACTGCTAGCACCAAGATCCAGTGGGGATGGTTGCAGCAGCCCACTCTGCATGAATCTCTCATGAACTCTTGAGATTCACCTCCGGTGAGGAGTGGGGGTTCAGTGCAGCAGTGTCTTGGTCCATCAGTATGTTCTCATGTAATAAGGTTTGTGAGTTAATAACACCCTCATTTGGACCAAGATTGGGTGCACTATCACTCCTAGGTGATAGAGGTTGTAGGGGTGAAAATTGTTCAGATGGGGATTGTACATCTGCTTTCAATGACTCCCCCTCAAGTGAAGGTTCATCCCTAAGAGCGAATCCTAATTTTACCAGTTTTCGTTTAGGATTTTTGCCTTGAACGGGGTTTGAAGCTTCAGGTTAGTTGGTGGTACGAGGGGGAGGAGACCTAGTGACCACATTTCTTTGTCTCTTGAATATGACAGGAGGGGATTTGGATGAGGAAGTGGCAGTGGTAGTAGGTTTAGTGGAAGCTTTCCTCTTTTTGGATCTGTAAGTTTGTAGAGTAGAGGAAGCTGGGACAGATGTGAGATCAGGAACTATTGGGTTAATAGCCCTGTCATCTTGAGCAGGGTGCTCAGTTGCTGCCATATTTTCCGTTTGAACCTCAGCTTGAGTAGGTTCATCAGGAAACTACCTTGGAATTGGTAGGGGATAGTCAGTATCCCTTCCAAGAAAGACAGTCTTGTTTAAAGCTAAGTTTGAAAATGTTTTCTCATTTAGGTGTTTTGGTTGCAAAATTTTACCACCTAAGACAATTTGGGAGTATTCCTCCCTGAGAATACATGTTAAAAACCTTGGGTACAAATAGACATAGTCTGGTGAAATGTTTGTTTTTAGACCCTTAAAAATTAGTTTAGAGAAGTTGAAATTTTAACCTTTGACCACAGCATAAAACGCCGAGGCCTGTTCAGCAGTAAGTTCATCAAACCCGCCTTTCTTGGGAGTCAGGCAAACCAGAAGGGTGTGGGCTAAGAATCTCCACTTGTAAGGCAATTGCCCCTTCTTTATGGTTTTGCTTCCCATTGAACCGCCATAGCCAATATCTCTGAAAAGCTTTAGATACACCGATGAGTTAAAAAACACATACCCATCTTCATCCCTTAGTTTTAACACCTTTCGAATCTTAGCTTCATCAATTTCCACTATTTTTCCCTGAACTGTGGACACAATCTTTTCACTACCACCATCGGCCTCGGCAACCCTAGCGTGTGACCAGAACTCCTCCATGATTTCTTCAAAGATTACCGCTTCAACTGTCAGCGCATAATGAAGATGACAGTTCTTGAGGAAGTTTATCATACCATTGTAGATGTCAGTCTTGCTGGGTTCTTCGAGATAAGCCACCATGTTATGTTCCATGGGCAACCTTGTGTCACTGGAAGACTTCTTGCCACTAATACTCGCCTTAGGAGCCATTTTTGATTGCAGGTTTGAGAGAAGTTGACGGTTATTTGGAAGTTACGGAGAGGGTTTGGGAGAAATTTTGGGAGTAATTTCTGAGTGGGGTTTGAGAGAAATGGGAAAATGATAGTAAATTAGGTCTTTTACCTTTTTCGTCGATGACGAGGAGGAGAGAGGTTTTAAACCGTCGATTCAGTAACTGATGTGACTGGTGCTTTATGGGTTATACGGTACAACTTGGTAAAGCACACTACTACAAAAATGGCCTTTCTTGACGCTTTTTGCGCGTCAAGAAAGGGCCCAGATGACGCGCAAAAAAGTGTCAAGGAAGGCAGGGTCAAGAATCCTCTTGACGCGCAAAATGCGCGTCATCCCATTTATGACGCGCAAACGATGACGCGCAAAAAAGCGTCATAAATTTGTGTCATAAAATAAGCGTCAAGGAAGCCCCCGTCATAAATCTTTTTTTTATGACACACATTTTTGCGCGTCATGAATCTAAAAAAAATTAAAAAAATATATATATATTTTTTAGATTCACTCATTTCCACATTAATGACAATTAACCTCAAAATCAATAATAGATTCACTTATAACAAAATAATACATTTCATATATATAGCAACATTACAAAGTTAACATGAGTTTACATAAAAAAAAATAAACTATGAACTAATTAGTTAACATGAGTTTACACTTGCAAAACTAAACACTACCACTACTATCTTCACTCACAAGGGTTCCACATCTGAGTTGTTTCCTGCTTGAAGGATGAGGCAGATATCTCACAGTTCCAAAACTTACGCAACACTTGAGTTTCGCCTGCTGTTGGAAAGTCAATCATATGTTCTACTTGAATCTACAACCTTATACATACGGGTGTGCAGAAGAATAAGTTGACCAACAACTTAATAAGTATGTATAAGTTCTGATAAAAAGATAAAACTAACATGATTCATGAGTTGTAAACAAACCTGATTATGATAATAAGAAACATCAAACCAAAGAGTCATCTATTAACAGTGCAGCACATGTATTCTGCAGATTCCAAAAGTGAACAATTAGAACCTATATAACAGGTAAAGGTATATATATTTGAAATCATGTTTCAAAACACTCCTAATTCTTATGAATTATTCAGTGTTGTAGCCTTGTGTCCATTTCATATGTAAGATGAAGAACTAAAAATGGGGCCCTTTTTCTGAGGATTTTCACACCTTCTTTACTTGATTCCTCAATGTGTGAGGTAAATTTTAAACCATTGTCAATTCTTTAGTGTTTTGTAGCCTTGTGTGCATTTTATATGTAAGAAGAACTCAAAAAGGGACCCTTCTTTGAGGTTTTTGACAACTTTTTTACCCAGTTCTTCAATGTGTGAAGTAAATTTATAAACCATTGAAACCTACTTCATACCTGAGTTTTTGAATCTCTAAAGGGAGCCTGAATCTCTAACATTGGGCCGGTATAAACAGCAACTTTGATTATCAAGCTGTATACAAAATAACATTGGGCTGCTATAGATATATGGTACCTTCAAATCAGTAGCAGTCAACCTTATACCTGCAAAACAAAAACTAAGACACAGACCTCAAATTAAGATTTTGACCAGTCACCTTTAGATTTGATCATTTAATATCAAAAGTGAAAGTAAGCCTCATTTTGATCTTGAGAAAAGCTTTTGCAGTTTTAGTAACAACCCAACACTTGCTTTCTCATCCTTCCTTCCTCAAGATCACAACCAAAGGTCTACTTTTTATTTTAATCCAAACAGAATAGACATTTCTTAAGGGAACCAAACCCCTAAAGCCTTAACAAACAATCAATAATTCAATACTGAAAGTGCTAAACCATATAGATTTAGCTACAATACTATAACAACGGCCGCCGCAAAGCTGCAAGTTTTGGTTGTATTTTATCAGCCACAACAGCTTACAAATGGTGTTTGTATTAACTGGTATAAAGTACATACCATGCACTAACTACGCCTGCTACAAGCTTGCATACAAAGTAATACAAGCCTACAGATTTAGCTACAATACTATAACAACGGCCGCCGCAAAGCGCGGCCGGCTCTCATCCTAGTTTAGATTAAAAGAAACAAGAAGATGGAAGATGTAACATTGACAAGTAAATTAATTCTCAAATATTCATGCATTCCGCCTAAAAAGTTGTTTGATTTACCTTTGCAAATTCGTTTTTAAGCGTTGTTGTCCAGTCTCCTAAAGTGCGAATATGCACACTTAAGTAGTCATCTTTTGGTGCCAAAATTATGGAGAACGGATGCCTGCGTCCAGCATTCAACATGTGTTAACAAAGTGTTTATATCGCGATTTTTAAATACTTCCTAGACATTATGTACAAACTTGGACAGCATCAAAAAAAATAAAATCCAATAAAAATTTGGGTAAAACGGTCCGTGTTTGTGGTAACCTGCGAAAACTTGTGTCGTTTACGGGTCCATTTGTTTGACACAATGCCAGGGTCTGTGCTATGTCCATGTTCGTGCCGGGTTTGGGTTTCTGTCAGGTTCTACCTGCAAACTGGCAAACATAACCTATTTGACACCCTATCCTATATGGCTATATCCATTTCAGAACATACCATGAGTTGTGATGTATGTTAGCTGTTCATTATAGTTATCATAACAAGATAAAGGAAACATGGTTCTATAGGTAGGTAGCAAAATCATGGACTGTTGTTGCAGGGATGTATTGCAATTTAAAACTTCTTTATTATAGTAAAGTATAAAAATAATTATCTCACCTTCTTGATTGCTCCAGAGTGAGGCAGCAGAGCTGTTGAGAGGACTTTTTTGGTTCTGCATTAAAAAGAGAAACTATGAAAGGGTAGTCCATGGGAAACTATAAAAAGAGTTTATAAGATAAACCCTCATACATGGTTCCTTTCCCACTCTCAATAGTAGCAATCCATGTAAATATGCTCTCTCCTTTTGGAAAAGTAGACACTCCAAGATCTCCACTCGTCTATAAGCATCAGCAACCTTAACTGTTATACAACAAATAAGGTATAGGCAAAAAAAAAAGTGTGACTAGATATAACATTGTAATATCTGAGCACAGGAAATTAGTAAAGCTTTAGCAGTAACATATACTTTACTAGAGAAGTAGAGAATACTCATATCTCCCTGATATGTGTATACATAATAGTTGAAGGTCTTATAGCCTAGTGGAATGGTGATCAACCTCTAACAAAAGTGGCAAGGCTTCAAATCATTGCAAGTGCAAGGTTTAGTGAATTGTGGAGTAACAAACTGTTAAAAAATGTATATATAAGTACATGACAAATTGATTATCAATATCAAAGTCAATCTTATGACTTTCTCAACTAAAAATTCGCACAGATATAGCTAAAGTCTAACACCAACATTTTCCGTTTCAAGCAATCAAGCATGTAGAATTGTAGATATCACATTCAAGTTTAAAACCAAATAAACAAATACAGATTTCATGTATAAAAAGTATCCCTCCTAAATTAAATTAATAAGTTTGAAACTTGTAGTTTGTTCTTTCCCCTGTGTGGAAAATATACTTTTTCTATACATGAATCACAAGTATCATAAATAATGATCATAGATGACAACGTACTATCATACTAGGTATTACAAATTTGCCGAACTTTTGATTATTTTCTTATATTAATTAATTCATATATGTATATTTGCAAATTCAAGCTCGTTATATCCTACAGCCCTTATAGATTAATCCTTTAGCACAAAACATCAGCAGTAGAGCTTTGAGTTTGATTAATTCACGATAAGTAGCATATATCAAATTCAATCAATAGCTTCTGGAGGGAAGAAAGAGCATTACATACCATAAGAGCCATAAGTTATTTGAGGTCAGCATTTATATGCCAGTTTTGCCCCTAGTTTCTGTTCGTTGGAAGCCACCCTGTTATTGAACCCTTGTTCTTCACAGCCATTATATCCCCTGCACCAGCAACATTGTTGATTAGCATTGATAACTTGATAAGAATATCCCAGCTCCATCAATGGTGAGACGCATTCCTCATTCCTTTCTGCACTTAATCCTATCAACAAAGATGCCTTCACAAATCAACTCCAACCTTAATTAAACAAAACAATTTTGCTCGGTTGTTCTATATTATTAAATGATTGGGCTAATTTCCATTTGATTACAAAATTTCAAATATGCACTATCAACGGAAAGAGGATCAAATTGATGCTTCAAGCCCTATTTTATGGTAGTTATATAATATTGAAGTGAGCAATTTGCAATTCAGTATGAAATTGGGGATTAAATTTCTTACCTGTGGATTAAAGGCCTTCCAGATCGCAATCTTCTCAAAATCTCGATGGGTAAAACAAAATGAGCATTAGGAATGTTACACTCGTCGCCGCCATCAACCAAAAACCGTAATTAGGGGCACAAAATAAGTGGCGTTGGGATGATAGAAGTCCCCGGAATAAAGCAGCAGATCATGTATTCAGAAATTCTGGAGATGGTTTTGAATTTTAGATGTGAAAAAAACGCATTTAAAATCGAAGCCCTTCATCGTCATTCTGAACTAACAAAACCCTAGCTTTCACTCCATTTAAAGTCTGGTGTTGGTGATGGTTCGATTTTGGCGTTTGGGGCGGTGAAACATCAGTAGCAAATCGAAGTCAGAGATGAAGGAGAAGAACAATTTGCTATTAAAGGAGATGAAGTTGGAGATGAAGGAGAAGCGGTAATGGAATCAAGGCGGTGATGGGGCTGAGGTGAGATTAGGGCTTTTTGTGGAGATGGAGCCAAGAAATGGAATAAACAATAACTATGAACATTCTCAAATACGAATACCTGAAATTACTAGAGGTGTGTCTCAAGGCGAAGCCTCTTCTGCAACTGCGAGTGAGTGTGTGTAGAGATTAGGGCTAACTCCAGTAGAGAGTAGGGGTAAATCCAACAGAGATGAAGGCGTCGCGCTGAGATTAGGGCTAGATCCAGTAGAGATGAAGGCATCGCTGAGATTAGGGCTAAGTCCGGAAGAGTATCGGCCAGAGATGAAACGTGATGGATAGAGCTTGCGTCAAACGAGATGGAGTAAAAGAACTAGCGTCGGCCAAAATGAAGCGAATGATGAAGGCGAAGAATTTGAGAGTGAGATGGATAGAAGATTGGACATATTCGAGAGGATCTTCGACTGGATTTGAGAGTGAACTATGTAGAAGCGACGAGCGGGGTGTGGAGGAGATAAACTATGTAGAAGCGAGGAAACAATGAAAACTATGTAGAAGCGGAAAATGGAATTTTGGGGAAAATTAGGGGAACATAAAACGACACTTTTTAGATGACGCGCATTTTTAAGTGTACTCCGTGTTTTTAATTATGACAGGAATTTTATGACGCGCAAAAATACGCGTCATCTAGCCTTAGGATTTTATAATTCTTGACAGTTTTTTTATGACACTGGTTTTTGCGCGTCATTAAAAACCGTGCGTCATCGTTTGCGCGTCAAGAAAGACCCTTTTTCTAGTAGTGTGCATGTCATTATCCAAAATAAAATTTACTGAAACCTCGGACATTTAATGGTTAAAAACTCAATGGGTAATTAATGTGTATCCACATAAAAAGTTGTGCCTTCCGGGTAATTTAATGAAAAGTAACTTTGAATTTGTGATCCGGAAGTTCAGGCGGAACCCATTTTCTCCTTTATTTTAAAAACCAAATTTCTTCCGTCTGAACTTCAAGCGGATAATATTCTTCTTGGAAGAATTGTTTTAAAAAACTTTTCCCACATAATTTACAAAGCATTTTTCCGGTTGAAGTTCACCCGGAGATTTTCAAAGGTTTTGTTCTCGCAGGTTGAACCGGAACTTGGAGTGAAAAACCAAAACACATGATTTTTGAAAATTTGTGCTAATCGTTCATAGTTTAGCAGCAGTTACTGACTATGAACTGAAATGTTTTCTAATTATCACAAGAAATTTTCATTTTTCTTTTCTTTTTGTATCAACAGACGGGCTCATGAGCACATGCTTCTCTTTTATTAAAATTGTGAAAAGTTTGTTAGTCAAAATTAATCATTCCAATGGCTGTGATAAGGTACTAGCCTCATCAAAAGCTTTGGTAAATAGGTCAGCCAATTGATGATCAGTATGAACTTTGAACAACTTAATTAAATTCTTTTCTGCACAATCCCTAATAAAGTGATACCTGATATCAATGTGCTTTGTTTGGAGTGCTTGACTGGATTGTTGATGATGGATATGGCACTGTCGTTGTCTGCAAAGATGTGAGTTTCCATGAAGGTGATTCCATAATCAAGCATCTGATATTGGATCCAAAGGACTTGACTACAACAACTTGATGCAAAAATATACTCAGCTTCAGCTGTTGATGTATAAACACAAGTTTGTTTCTTACATTGCCAAGATACAAGCCTTTCACCCAAGAATTGACATCCTCCTGATGTTGATTTCTTGTCAATGTCACATCCTCCATAGTCACTGTCAGTGAATGCCTTGAAGGAGAAGTCAGAATTCTTAGGATACCATAAGCCCAACTTGGGTTGACCCTTCAAATACTTGAAAATTCTTTTGACTGCTAGCATGTGTGATTCCTTTGGTGAAGACTGATATCTTGCAAATAAGCAAACACTGAACTTGATGTCAGGTCTACTTGCTGTGAGATACATCAGTGGTCCTATCATGGCTCTATATATGTGTACATCCACTGACTTGCCACTTAAGTCACTTGTTAACTTGTGGGAAGTGGATATAGGAGTTTTAGCATTTGAGCATATCAACATGTCAGCATGTCAAATCTCTTCAGTATATCTTGAATGTACTCTGACTGATTCAGAAAAATCCCAGCTGCAGTTTGCTTCACTTGTAAGCCCAAGAAGAAGGTTAGTTCTCCCATGGAGCTCATTTCAAATTTAGACTGCATCAAAGTTTCAAACTCTTTTGCACAAAGCAGTGTTAGATGAGCCAAAAATAATATCATCTACATAAATTTGAACCATCATCATATCCTTACCAACACATTTGAAAAAGAGAGTTTTGTCAATTGCAACTCTCCTGTAGCCATTATCTAGAAGATAGTTAGAAAGAGTTTCATACCAGGTTCTAGGAGCTTGTTTGAGGCTATACAGGGCTTTGATCAGCTTGCATACCATGTTTGGATGAAAAGAGTCCTCAAAACCAGGAGGTTGTTTGACATAAACTTCTTGTTCCAGTAGGCCATACAGGAAGGCACTTTTGACATCCATTTGAAACACTTGGAAGTCTTTGAAGGCAGCATATGCTAGAAAAATTCTAATTGCTTCCAATCTAGCTACAGGTGCAAACACTTCATCATAATCTATGCCTTCTTCATGTGCATAGCCTTGCACAACTAGCCTTGCTTTGTTTTTGACAACAATACCCCTATCATCTTTCTTGTTTCTGAATACCCACTTTGTACCAATTGGTTCTACTCCGTCAAGCAGATCTACCAGTTCCCAAACTTTCTGCTTGTTGATTTGAAATAATTCTTCTTGCATTGCCTCTACCCAGCTGCTATCTTCCAAAGCTTCAGCTACTTTCTTGGGTACTTCTTGAGACAAAAATGCAGCATGCAAACAAATGTTTGCATCAACAGATTTACTTCTTGTCAACACTGGTGCTTTCACATCTCCAATAACATTCTCCAAAGGGTGATTCTTGTTGATTCTTCTGTCTATGAGCATAGGGAACTCATGGCTTCTTCCATTTGATGGTATGTTGAGCCTAGGAATTAAGTGATCAAGCTCAACACTTCCAAGGTGTGACACAGGATCTGAAACTCCAACTGATTCATGAGAATTTGTGTCTGGATTGTAGGTCAGATGCTCTTAATTAGACTCATTTGATGTGTCATCATTTGAGTTTTCAGCTTCATTTGACCCTAACTCAGTATTCTCTTCAGTTTCTGAAATGGAGTTTTCCGGTTAAACTTGAACTGGAGAAACAGGTTCCGCTTGGACTTCAACCGGAACTATTTCTTCTTCAATTTGAATTATTTCAGTCAGTTTCTTTTCATTTCCTGGCAAGATAGGTTGAGTGCTCATTGAAGAGAAGAAGATTGGCTTCTTGGTCACAGTTTGATTCCTCTTCCAATGCTCATCAGCAGACCTATAAAAATTATGTTCCTTCACTAAAGAGCTCACAGGCTTATCAACATTTATGTTGAAAGCAGAGGTTAGTGCATCAATATCAAATAACCAACTGGGTTGAGATTCAAAATTGTTAGGAGATTTTTCATTGAAAGACACATTTATAGTTTCCTCAACAATTTTGGTTCTCTTGTTGTATACTCTGTATGCTTTTGACACACCAGAATACCCCAAAAAATAACCTTCATCTGCCTTTTCTGCAAATTTAGGCAATAGCCCATTAGTTATTAAAATTGTAATAGGACAACCAAATGGCTTAAAGAAATGTATATTTGGCTTTCTTTTTCTCCAAAGCTCATAAGGTGTATTATTCTTGCCTTTGACAATTAAAATCCTGTTTTGGACATAGCAGACAGTGTTCACTTCTTCTGCCCAAAATATCACAGGGAGTTTGGAGTCTGCTAACATAGATCTACAAGCTTCAATCAATGTCCTATTTCTCCTTTCAGCTTTTGCTGTGGAGTTCTAGGAGTACTAAATTGTCTCACAGTTCCCTTTTCCTCACAAATGAATTTAAAACATGATTTTTGAATTCTGTGCCATTGTCACATCTGATTGTTTTGACTTTCAGGTTGGATTCATTTTCTAAATTGATCACAAGTGTGTTCAACAATTTAGCAGTTTCATCTTTTATTTTAAGAAAGAAAACCCAAGTGTATCTAGAAAAATCATCAATTATTACAAAATAGTATGACCTTTTCCCCAAACTCATTACTCTAGTTGGACCAAAAAGATCCATGTGCAACAGCTCTAGAGGTTTTGAAATAGTTGGCTTGAAGGAGGTTCTGTGTTGCTTTCCCTTGAGACATGGCACACAGTTTTCAGAACATGCAAAATGCTTGTTAGGAAGACCCTTAACCAAGCTAAGATTTACAATTATGTTCATGTTCTTGTAATTCACATGACCTAACCTCCCATGCCACAGATCAGACTCATCAACAGAGGCTTTGGATATAAAACAAGCAGTGCCACAAGAAGGTGCAACAACTGAAATATCCAAAATGTACAGTCCATCTCTCCTAGGTGCCTTAAGCATAATTAATTCATCAGGAATTTTGACACCAGGTTTGAGAACTATAGCCTCTCTCTCATTAAACATTAAATTCATATTCTTGTCACACATTTGTGAGACACTGAGTAAATTGAAATATAATGTATCAACAAAATTGACTTTATCAAATTTTACCAGTCCATTTCTCACATCTCCTTGTGCTGAGATATGACCTTTAGTGCTTCCAAAGGCAACTACTCCTCCATTTATTCTTTTTGTGTTTTCTAGAATATGCTTATTCCCTGTCATATGGCAAGTGCATCCGCTGTCAACTACCCATAGACTATTTTGGCCTTTATTCTGCACCTGCACATATCAGAATTGATCAGTTTCTTTAGGGGACCCAAGCCTGAGTGGTGTTGGGTTTGCCATAAGCATCATTATACTTGTACTCCTTGAGTACTAAATTATTCACAACTGGAGCTTCAGTGAGCAGATTATCATTGTCAAAACTTAAGTTCTCATACTGAGTACTTGTTTGACTAAATCTTTCACCTTTGGTGTTTTTCCTTTCAGCAATTTTTCTTTCCCTATATTCCTTAAATTTTATTTGCTTATTGGTTATTTTCTTGGATCTTTCATTACCTTGATTAACCAGCTTAGTTCATTCAGGAGATTTGGAAAATCTTTGAGGAAAGTATTTGTTTTGGTTTGAACTTTCCCCCTGAAGTGGAACAGTGTGACTTCCACTTGAACTAGCAGCAAATTCAATTTCAGGTTGGTTAGATTTTTTGCTTCTTGAAAAGTTTTCTCTAGAGGTGGTCTTTCCTCTAGAGGGATTTCTTCTCCCTTGAGCTTCAAAATGCTCAAACCCATCAGCAAAGTGTACATGAGGTCTCTGCTTTGGAGCAGTGGCTGATCTGGGTTGAATTTTGTTTTCCGGTTGAACTTGAGTTTGAGCGGAATAGTGTTCCGCTTGAACTTCGGCCGGAAAACGATTTTGCCTTAGAGCAGAAAAACTTCCATTTCTTTCGTTACTAGTTAAAACCTTGTTGGATTTAGACTCAAAATGCTTCATTGTGTGGCTTTTCACAGGTGAAATTCTTCCTATGAGTTTCTTTTGAAAATTAGCCTTTGGTTTTCGAACAGGTTTTGGTTTCAAAAATGGTTTGCCTTTACTTAGTGGGTTGAACT
>JBCNJP010000006.1:15775217-15813126 GCA_039602395.1 Deinandra increscens subsp. villosa | reverse complement strand
AAACACACTTTTTTGTGAGAACTGCGTAAACAAATCTTAAAACCTACATAACTTTTTTATACATTAATATTTTTTTAAAAAATTTGCACCAAAAGTCTTAAAATTATATTATCTTTAATCCTATAAAAGTTTTAAAAAACTTAACGTTTTTTTTATTTTTTTAAATATTTTTTGTGTGGTGCACATGTGCATCACAAAAAAAAACCATACTTTTAGTATGAGTTAATATATATTTTTTTTAGTCGCACCATATGTCATATATTTTCATCATTTTTTTGCGTTTTTATTGAATGATGCACATGTGCATCATACCAAAAAAAACGCTCATACATGTGATATACATTAATAGTTTAAAAAGAAATTGCACCCTAAATCTTATAATTGTGTTATCTTTAGATTTAAAAAAAATAGCATTTTATAACTTTTTTTAATTATGTGATGCACATGTGCATCACACGGGAAAAAAAACGTTCAGTTTTTTTTTTTAATATTTTGCTCCAGATTTAAAGATAACGTAATTCTAAGACTTTTGGCGCAAATTTTATGAAAAATCGTTAACGTATGAAAAAGTTACGTGAGTTTTAATATGTGTTTTCGCAAGATCCTAACCCTATATATGTATATATATATATATATATATATATATATATATATATATATATATATAGAGAGAGAGAGAGAGAGAGAGAGGGGGGAGGATAAAATGAAAACCTCTCCGAGTTTGGAAAACCGTGAAAACCAAGCTAAAAAATTCGGTTTTTGTTCCGATTTTTTTATGGTGATTCTCTAAGTTAAAAAAAAACCCTTTATGCAAAAAAAGTCAAAAAAACACATAGTAAATATTTTTAAAAAAATATATTTTATAACTGATGTTACATATGTAACAGGGTACTATTACATATGTAACATCGGTTATAAAATATTTTTTTAAAAAAAATTACTAGGCACTTTTTTAATTTTTTTGCATAAAGATGGTTTTTTTAACTTAGAGAATCAACATAAAAAAATCGGAACAAAAATCAAAATTTTTAGCTTGGTTTTCACGGTTTTCCAAACTCGGAGAAGTTTTCATTATATCCCTCCCCTATATATATATATATATATATATATATATATATATATATAGGGAGATGATCATTTGAGAACCAATTTGATTTGAGAACTAAAAAGAACTAATTTGAACCACAAGTTTATTACATGTATCCCCCCTCCCATGAATTGTAGTGGCTCCCCCCCCCCCCCTTGAAATTTGTGGTTGAGATTTAGTTCTCAAAAGTTCTCAAAACAAAAAGTTCTCATTTGAACCTAACCCTATATATATTCTCATTTGAACCTAACCCTATATATATATATATATATATATATATATATATATATATATATATATAGGGTTAGGTTCAAATGAGAACTTTTTATTTTGAGAACTTTTGAGAACTAAATCTCAACCACAAATTTCAAGGGGGGGCACTACAATTCATGGGAGGGTTTTCCATATTTATAAACTAGTCGCTGAGATTAGTTCTTTTTAGTTCTCAAACTCAATTGGTTCTCAAATGATCCTCTCCCATATATATATATATATATATATATATATATATAGGGTTAGGTTCAAATAAGAACTTTTTCTTTTGAGAACTTTTGAGAACCAATTTGGGCCACTAATTTTCAAGGGGGGAGCATTCAAATTCATGGGGGGTTTTCCATATATATAAACTAGTGGCTAATATTAGTTCTTTTTAGTTCTCAAACCCAATTAGTTCTCAAATGATCCTCTCCCTATATATATATATATATATATATATATATATATATATATATATATATATATAGGGTTAGGTTCAAATGAGAACATTTTATTTTGAGAACTTTTGAGAACTAAATCTCAACCACAAATTTTAGGGGGGGGGGACCACTACAATTCATGGGAGGGAGGATACATGTAATAAACATGTGGCTCAAATTAGTTCTTTTTAGTTCTCAAACCAAATTGATTCTCAAATGATCCTCTCCCTATATATATATATATATATATATATATATATATATATATATATATACTATTATATAAAGCATATTGAACAAAATGGCATTTTCGTAATATTAGGCGTCTTAAAATTAAGACGCGTACAAAATATAAGGCATTGTGTACAACTGATAAAGCATTGAAACCATCACAACAAGCTTCTACCCCTTTTAGCTTACCTGCGCTTTCTTTCTCAAGTTGCAGAAAATACAATATCCCTTCTTTAATTGGATACTCAATATCTACCCTAATTCAAAATCCATCCAAAACGCAGGAGTTGCAGAAACCCGATTTTGGAAAAGCAACAAATGATATCCTCTTTTGAAGAGATTCTTCCTCTCTTTTTATGTTCAAAGTAAACCTAAACATGAATCTGGTAATCTGATTTGAAATTTGAATCTCATATTCACTTTATCTTTTACCTTCAAATTCATGAGAGAGAAACTCCATCACTATCCAATAACTGCTTAACATCATCATCTCTCTCCTTCATCTTTAGGGTTTCTCTACTAGATCTGCCATAACTTCAATCTCGATCTCAATCCGAAACAGAAATGGATGTGTATTTGAGTTGAACGCCTCGGTATGTTGTAAGTCAAATCGATCCCGACACACCATCAATCCGACAAATTAGTCTTCTCCTGTAAGTCAAATCGTTCTTCTGGATCCATCCCTAAATTCTCATCTGACCTAATTAAAATAATCGTTTTTTCAGTTTCATATGAATTAACAACAATCCACAATCAAATCGATGAAGTTTTTTTTGTTGATTATTGTGCTACATTACGTAGGTATGGGGGCGGCTTATGGGAGAACGAAGAGTGGCGTTGGAGTGGCTTCAATGGGAGTGATGAGGCCTGATTTGGTGATGAAGTCAATTGTGCATATTTATTTTCTTTCCTCCACTGCTCTTAATTTGAAGGTACACCATTTTTGCCTTATCTATTACACAAATCTTTTAAAGTTCTATGATCATACTTCACACAAATAAACGTTTTGTGTTAAACAATGAATAGAATGGAGAAAAAAAAGTTTATTGCCATGCTTAATCGTTTACAGTTCTATGATCAAACTTTAACACAAATAAGAATTAAAGTAAATAACTATTGTTGGTTTACAAGTTCGCAAGTTAGCAGCTGAGGTTTATTTTCTTTTTTCTTTTTTAAATTATATTTCAATGTTGTGTTTTTAATTTGCTGTTGGTGAGTGTTTTTTGTCGTTTGCAGTTTTCTACCAGTAGTTTAGAATTGTGCATTCCACTTGGTAGACAATATTGGGGTGTTTTTCGATGAACATATATATATATATATATATATATATATATATATATATATATATATATATCGATGCCAGTTGATCGGGCAAATTGGTTTATTGACTATGAAAACTGTTATACATATCAGCAAGTTATTCATGTTTGTATTTTTTCTTTGAGGTGGGTTTTTTTCTTCTTTTTCTTTCTTTTTTTGCATTTCCTGTTATAGCTTCGTTTGTCATGCTTTGTTAGAATAGTCATGTTTTTAATAGGTATCTTTTCAGGTGTGCTTTGCAATAGTTATGAACCGTCGGCTTGGAGGAGACAAGGCCACAAAAGAAATTCCAAGAAATTTATCACCCCCTTTGTAGTTAAACAAAAGGGCTCACTGGAAGTCAAAACAAGTAGAGCAAGACTACAACAATCTTAAATTTCTAATGAGTAATGTTTTTATGTTTTATTGATGAACCATACACTTTTACTTTCTGATGTGTGATTCTTTTATTTTTTGTTGGCAGGTCTTTGAAAGCAATTCTTTGCAGGTAGGCTGTATGACTTTTTGGGTTATGCTCCCTAAAGAAAATTATTGAAAATTATATCAACTGTTTTGTCTTTGGTCCCTTTTTTAAGAAACTCTTACTTATGATTTTGTAGCTGAAATCTGTGTTCTCATATGTTGGGATTTCGTTTATGCTTTTTTATTTAAAATTTCTTACTGTGGTTAACTCCATGCTTAGTACATTAGACATTTTATTTTTTGGTTTTCTAAGATTTGGTAAAATGGTTGTTAAGGTAAGAAAGGCCATGTTAGTCATGTGAAGGGGGTATGGGTTTTCTTTGTGTTTTTTTAACATGGAAATGATTTTGATGAGGCCATATTTACTCCGATGTCATGATGTTTTTTTGTGGTTGGAGATGATCATTTTTTACTTGCTTCATTAAGTTGAAAGCTGTTTTTTACATGGTTAAGTTGAAAGATGTTTTTTAATCTTTTTTCACTCTTTCTCAGGGCTTTGCCGGCGCTTCGCTTCGTTTTTAAGTGTCCTCTTTGATGTTAATGTGGTTGATGTTCTGAAATAGTTTACCTTTACATCATTTTCTTAGTATTTTTATTTGATGCAACCTTTTGTGGTCTTCTCTTGAGATGGTGACTGATTATGTTTAGCTTCTGTGGATTGTTCACAAGAATCACAGTTCTAATGGTACACTAGGACATTCACCATTTTTAGAAAAAGACCCAAACTAAATGTCTAAGACTCAAACAGGTGCTTAACATCACCTATTACGTAATTATAATTTGGATAGTGTTTCTTGGTTGACTTTTAATTAATAGCTATATGACCTTTTGTCTAATTTTGTTGGCTTTCATTTATTGAACTCCTCATCTATATCAAGTTTGGACATGGTGAATTTTCTTCTGTTTGAATTTATATTTGTGTTGATATCTGCTCCATTATTTGACTTTATGAGAAGATAATGCTCTTTGATATCTTTTTAAGACCTTTTTTGCAGATTCCTTAAATAGGGTGAGCCAAGTTTAACAGAAACCTCAATCTTTCATGTCACAGCAGAAATTGATCGGAATCAAGACGGTAAGCAAATAAGTTAAAGAGTGGAGAAATTGTATTCGATTCGGATGCGACTTAAATAGCTTGGGTGTGACTTGATTATATTGGTTGCTGCGCTCGGATATGCTTGGGTTCCTTTGAAGGTATTCTGTATAGAATTATAGACCTTGGTTTATTATGGCTGCATGTTTTGGGCTGGTTTGTTCAAGTGCTGATGGCGATGATATTGTTCTGGGTGCAAACTAAATTTGGAAGTTCCCTTTGAAGCTACCTGGATGTCTCTGTTCTAAATTATAGGTGTGGCTCTAGGTTGCTGTTGGTTATTCTATTTTTAACTTAAGTGTATTGGGCTAACTTCTTGCTGGTCGTGTTTATGTGTTCTAATGAATGTGCTGTTTCAAAAAAAAAAAAAGATATTACTTTTTAAATTATATATTTGTCAGGTTAATAGTGACCCATTTCAAATATAAATATTCATTCATATTTTATAATTCAATTTCCGATGCAACAATTCATTAAAATTTACACATTTATTGATCAATTTATAAAATCTTAAAAGGTGAGCGGTTCATTAAATTATAATCTCAATATTTGTTCTTATATTACTAAAGTCATGTGAAATCAAAACTTTATATGTGATAAGATATTTTATTTTATGGCTTCTAATTGGATATCCGATGGGTGTTCAGATGGTATCCGTTCCATTTTATGAGTTTGAGGGTTTAACTGACATAAAAGTTTGAGTAGATTATGGGTAAGTTTTCAGGGGCGGATCCAGAAAAAAAAATTCAGGAGTAACGTTTAATTTTTTTAACCATAATTCATAACGTTCAATTTGTTTTAACCATGATTCATACAATGTAAAACTAAACACATACCGAATAGATGTTTCCTCTTTGATTTTTAAAAACTTGAAATCGAGCCATTACAAATAGGTTTAGTTGGTTCAGGTCGGATAAAGTTGATCACGTCGTTTCTAACTTGTTTAACACTATAAGACACAATATGTCAATCCTAACAGGATGTTACACATATACTAAAACTCCAAGCTTTAGAAGAAATTAATAAATAACTCCAACTCCATAAGACAGATTCACCACCTCTAATTCCAAGAGACTAGACAATGTCACCCTTCAAAAGTCAAATATACTACTCTGCATTTATGGAACTAACAAAATTTATACTAAATTTAATCATACAAGAAACAGACTTAGCCTAATGTAATCATCCATTTATGAGAGAAATAAACAAAAAATGATACTTGTGTGCTTAAGAGAAAGCTAAATGATGAGTTATGAGCAAACCAATTATCAAATATCCGCCGCAACGTATGGGGAAATTTTATAAATATATCATTTAAAAAATATTTAATTAAGTGGGTATTATTTTTATAAATTTAATTTTCTCATTAGATCATCACAAAGGTACCAGTGAGGCTCTGAAAATCTCATACCTATGGTATTTAGAATTTGGTTACCAGGACTACGATATCACTTTTTGTTTCATTTGTCATCATACAAACTCTAAATCTATTTAATGATGTATGTCTTTTGGCACCCAGCAAATAGTTAAATAGGGAAAGTGTACAAACAGGTCACCCAACTATTCAACTTTGGTCTAACTATAAAACTATTTCAAGGGCACCGACAACTATGTATATTGTTCATTCACACCGTATCCAAAAAATAAGTCTAGATGATGAATGTAACCCCAAAATTAACACATTCGGATTATTTAGCATACTTATGCTCTTGACGACAACATAGGATTGATAAACTAATAAAAAGGTAAAATGTTTATTAAAATAACCAAACCCATAATATGATCTAATTGATCCACCCCACCATGTTGATAAAATTTAAAAATAAAAGGTAAGACATTGGTTCCCTTTATCAAATCTATCATTTACAGCGCTATAAATTGTCGCCGCCGTAACAAGCGAACAGAAAAACAATACCTCGAGGTAAATTGTCGTGCCGCCATAACAAGCGAACAGAAGACAAATAACACGTTATACACCGTCGCCGCCGCAACGCGCGGGCACACGGCTAGTATATATATATATATATGGTGACGTTCATTGTAAACATCCCCATAAGTGTAGACAGGTAGACACCCTATTTCACATGTGAAATTACTTTATGTCACATGTGTTTTCACATGTGAAATTTTCTGAACAATGAGAAAAAGGAAAAAAAAAGAAAAAAGAAATTAATCATAACCATTAGATTAAGAGATCTAATGGTAAAAAAAAATGTGTCTATCTGTCTACACTTATGGAGGTGTCTACAATGAACTTTTATATATATATATATATATATATATATATATATATATATATATATATATTAGTTTTTTTTTATCCCCGTGTGTTACACGATTGACTTTAAAAAAAATTATAAATACAATTATAATTTACGACAATTATGTACTTTATATCTATATAAAAATTTCTCAGTAATTATAGATGGGTCGGAAGTAGGGGTGTAAACGAGCCGAGCCGAGCCCGCGCTCGTCTAGACTCGAGCTCGGTTCGTTTAAATCTAACAGAGCTCGAGCTTGAGCTCGGCTTGATTCGAGCTTCATTTTCGAAGCTCGAGCTCGGCTCGTGAAAATTATTCAAGCTCGAGCTCGGCTCGGGCTCGGCTCGTTTATTATTAATTATTTTTTTATATATATTTTTATAGTTAAATTTGTATATATTTAGAATTATACTTTTTATATAGAAAATAATACATATTATATACTTATTTTATCATAATTTTATATATAATAATCATTATTTTTTAAATATATTTAAAAAATAAATTAAAATAATATAAATAAAAGCTCGTTTAGGCTCGCAAGCCGGCTCGAGCTCGTTTATTAAACGAGCCCTATTTCAAAGCTCGAGCTCGGCTCGAGCTCGTTAAGGCTCAGCTCGTTTCGAGCTTTTAATCGAGTCGATCTCGAGTAGCTCACGAGTGGCTCGGCTCATTTATACCCCTAGTCGATAGTTTTACGACAGTGGATTTCCTCTAGGATGGATGTAAAACACAGAGGGTCTTGGTTACTTGTATGGACTGTGGTCGTACGTGCCGTGGGTATCATTATTGTCATGATGAGACCCCTGGGTAACTGGATGTTTGCGGTTAAAAAAAATAAATATAATCATGGAAAATAAAGATTTTATTTATTATATTAAAATAACATACTTGATCAATTTGAATTTAAACTCAACTAAAGTAAAAAAAAAGTTATAAAATTAAATACAATAAAATATTTTATATTACATGTATAACGTTTGATTAAAATATTATTAAGAATAAAGTATTATAAGTATTATATTAAAGTATATGCAATAAAATATATTATTTTAATAAAATATAATATATATGCAATAAAAATATTATCTTGATTAAAATATTAACCTTAATATTAAAATTTAGTATATGAATTTTGTTTATTATATTAAAATAAATACTTGGTAAATCTGAATTTAAACTCAACTAAAGTAAAAAAAATATAAAATTAAATATAATAAAATATTTTATATTAAATGGATAATATTTAATTAAAATATTATTATGAATAAAGTATTATAAATATTATATTAAAGTTTTATTGTATATGCAACAAAATATATTATTTTAATAAAATATAATATATATGCAATAAAAATATTATCTTAAATAAAATATTAACGTTAATACTAAAATTTAATATTTGGATAGTAACTAACTTTAATATAAAAATTTATATTTAAATAATTATAATATTGGATAATTACTGTGACAACCAGTATATTCCAGGTTAACTTTAATATTATATTAACGTGTAATTATCTGATTATCTATGTGCATTAGGCTTAATTTATTTAAATTAGGTGAACTTACGTGCGAACATAGACAATTAGGTCCGACAACATTTACCCGTAGTAGAAATCAACTTGAAGTTCCGTGTCAATTCAGGATGGAACTTCAATAATAAAAATATAAAATATTCATTTTATATTTTCATAACATTACGTTACGTCGTAACGTATTCAAAACAAGTCCTTTAGTCAAACAACGAGTTCATTTCAAAAACAAAGTTCTATATTCATAAAACTCAGTCATTTTATTCAAACAATACTTTATCCTCACTTAATAATCTAAATATTCGTTTAGATTTAAATGTCAAAATTCATTCCGTTCAAAACAAAAGTTATATTCGTTAAACTCATTCATTTTATTCAAAACATTATTTCACCACGACAAAAATAATCTTAACATTCGTTTAGATTCAAACGTCAAATTCAAAACTACTACATTGTGTCCGACGTAATCCAAACATAACGTTCAGTCGAACGACAATTCATTTCACGCAATAACTAGTATTATTCCTAAAACTATTTCAATCCAAAATATATTATATTTTTCACCAAGACAAATATTAAACGTTGTCACCAAAACTTCAAACAATAAACGCTCATGTCGAGCAAAGTTTTTATTTCTAAACTTTAGTACGTCATAGTGCATAATCAAAACGACAAACAATCAAGACATGTGACATTCCCGTTCATTCAATATTAAACGCGACGCTTATTCGTTTATCTTTTTTTATTGATTTATATTTGTATATAAATCATCCGTTCTCGAGTCAAAAACCGACTTTCTATCCGTTTATCGTTTCGACCCAAACGAAGTGTCGTTGGACTCGTTGGATCGACCCGGACTCAACCCGACCCGAGACCCGGTTCAGCCCAGTGAGCCCAATGGGCCTACCGGCCCAACTTCCTTTTCTTTCCTTTCTTTCTTTTTCCTCGGCCCGATTTCCGGCCCACTTCCTTCTCTCGGCCCACAGGCCCGGCCCGCCGGCACGTTTCCTCTTCTTTCTCGGTTTGGGCCGAAGCCCAACACTCTTTCTCTTCTTTCTTTTGGGCCGCCGGTCGAACCCGGCATTTTTCTTTCTTTCTCGGTTTCGAACCCGAGACCTCTTCTTATTCTTCCTCTTTTTCTTTTCTTTCAACCGAACCTAGTTCGATCCCGGCTCACTCCATTTCTTTTCCTTCGTTTCCGGTTCCTTCTCACGGTTTAGACAAAACCGAAAAGAAAAAAAAAAAAACCAAGACCAACCAAACATGTTTCTTGGTCTCCTCTTCTAGCTACCATCGAGGCACCCTCCTCTTGTCCCTCTAGCCGGCTTTAGCCACCTCCAAGCCACCAACTTGCATGCTTGATTTCAAGCACAAATGTCTCCCAAAGTACACTACAAGATCAAGACCCATTGGGTAAACCTTTGAACCACTAGCACACTTGACAAAGTTGTCTACTTAGCCCCTCATTTGTCTCCCTTGTCCCCTCCTTCCTTGCCGGTTTTTGGAACAAGAAACAACACCACTACCACACTATAAAATGGAACCTTGGAGCAACCATTCACCCCCTTCACCACTTCACCTACTTCGGCTCACACCACCAACCGAACTCCCCTCCTTCTCTCGGTTCTCTTAACCGCCAACCATCACCATATACTCAAACACTTAGCCACATTTCCTCTTCAAGTTCAAGCAACCAAACACCCTTTCACTCCCTCTCTTTTGCTCTCGGTCGAGAACCAAACCGCCACCACCATCCGTTTCACCTCACCATCCTAACTTAAATCAATATTCCAATCCATTCTTTGATCAAGGTAACCTATCTCTATTTCTTTTTCATCATTCTTTCATTTATTCTTTCATAGAAATCCATTCTAATCTCTATTTCTTTCAATGAAACCATGGTGATTCATCATTTCTTTCACCACTTTCTTTCCAAACTCAAGATCAAGGTTGGGTTAGGAGCTTAACCGGAAGCTTAAATCAACAACCCAATAACGTCATAACCGATCCGGTTTAAGAATAAGTGAGAAACCTTCTTCTTTTCTTAACTTACTCCATGATTTATTCTAATATGTCACAAACTCATGTTCTTGACTAAGTCTTGATTGTGTTGTTAGATGATTACTAACAAACTAATATGTTAGTAGCATTATGTACTTTGATGGAAAACTAGAATATTGTTTGAAATAATTTATTTATAAAAATTTGATCATAACATGAACTTTTATGTTAAAAAGCTTTACATTGGTGACAAAGTTTATAAATCATAACATATTATAAGTTTTAAGTAATTTAGTATGTTTGATTTGGTGAAAAATTCATAAATATAATATTTGGAAATAAAGTTTTAGATGAAATATATACTATGTTAAAAGTGGTAAGAGATGACACTCATTTTGTGTGTCATAAAAATGTAGTTACCATAAAACATATATATTTTGCAATCTTGAAAACACCTCATGACTTTAACTCTAAATCTGGAACCAAACATGTTGTAAGATGGTTTTTAGTCATAAAAATTGTTATTTAAAGGTGGGATCCTGGAAATTCAAAGAAATGTAAAAATGGAACTTTTATGATAAAATATCATTCATCTTCATAAAGAAATTAAGTAAAAATCCTTGTGACCAACAAATGACCACTTAGGACTTGTAATGGATGATTTAGGGCTGCCAAGATTATGGTTCAAACTTACAAAACGATTCGAGAAGTTAAACACTTGAAAACGGAACAATCGAATACCGTAATACGACATTTCAATGGAAAATATAACTTATTTTTGAACAAAAGTTGGATCTGGTCCAGAACATAAAACATGCTTATTTTGACATATAAAAGTGTTTCCCAAAGTTTCAAAGTGGAAAAATATGTTTTAGAAGCAAACCGGACCAAAACTGTAACTTTCGGTAACTCGAAAATGTCAATTTTACAAGTTAAACTTCCATCGGCACACTTGGCAACTTAAAACCCTAAACCACATTAAAACAAGTCTAATAACAAATCCCAAGTGTTAAGGAAACTTAAAAGGTCATTAAACGAGTCAAATCGGTCAAACCGGTGAAACCGGTTAACTACCGGACAAACCGACACTTATATTTTACAAAAATATAATATCATATATTTTTGGAAACATTTCTTCATACAAATAGACATATTTTTAAGTGTCTAAATTCTTTTCATAAAACGCGACATGTACCGTGTATTGACGCGCGGTATAATGCGCGTGTTCAAACGTTAATAAATGAAAGATTTATTTATTAATCAAAAGGGTTCAAAACTTTACAAATATTTAATAAATTAAATATACGTGATGATTTATGAAAAATAACATATATTATTCAATATATATTTCAAACACAAAAATTCAATTATTATTTATTTATTCAAATAAATAATAAATTCCATCAACTTCAATATTATTTATTAGCCAATAAATAATATTCTAGGATTTCCATCACTGTCATCGGGTAATAGCAGTCGAGACTTAACCTTGAACATTGGGTGACGTATTCACTAACCCATATAGCCAGACCCCTAAGACGTCTTAATATTACATTGTAGACGCTTGCTAGGCTACTTCATTCGATTCATATCTGTCAGACCATCTTCATATCAAGTGAGTTTCACGGCCCCTTTTACTTTTCTGTTTTCAAATTATGGGGGAGAATTCAATGAATGCCTTTCAAATTTCATTTTGTCTGATATTATGATTTCTGTAAGACGTACTGATTGCATGTTCTTTTCATAAACCCCAATCTGTGTATTCATGTTGATTCTTGTTATATGCCTAAGTCCCACTATTAGTTGGATTCAATTAGTTCATTCGAAACGATAGCTTGTGAATAGATCTATTTGGGTTGACGACCCTGCCCCGACTTGGTCGCTCCAGTCCTGACTCCACGGAAATAGTCAAGGGGTACATTAGTTATTCTGGTCATTCGGTGTACATGGGGTTGGACACCAGGAGTGGGTAAATAGTTAGTTTTGAATTCAAGGTTCATGCTTGATCTTTACAACATCAGAGTCAACAAAAATAATATCATGACGACCAAACATTTCAAACATTGTTTCAAACACTGATTCAAACACTGTTCAAACATTTTCATGTGTCATCAAACCTGTGAACTCACCAACAATTCTGTTGACTTTTTAAATTTCTTGAATTCTCATGTGATTAAGGATG
This sequence comes from Deinandra increscens subsp. villosa, assembly GCA_039602395.1. Taxonomy (NCBI): domain Eukaryota; kingdom Viridiplantae; phylum Streptophyta; class Magnoliopsida; order Asterales; family Asteraceae; genus Deinandra; species Deinandra increscens. The sequence continues at coordinate 15,800,259 of JBCNJP010000006.1, read as the reverse complement.
CAATTCAATGTCTTTCTGCATAGATCCTGCTTGTCTCATATCATGGTCTGCCTGCTGCATGTTCATTCATTCTTTTGGAGATTTAGTCACATTACACCTTAGGGTTGTCACAAATTAAAATCCCATAATATCGTCTTTCGAAACTTAACATGTGTTTCCACTACTATTTTTCGCTGCCACTGTTTTAAATATTTAAATAAATGTTTAAGAATTATGTTTTTGAAAGACAAATGACTTTTCTAAACGTTCACTTAGATGTCAATCATTCATAACCATGACCATGATGCCAAATCAGTCACATGCCCACATTCAGCCATTCTCGGGGTGTGACATAAGTCCTACCTCCTATGTTCCTTGTGCAACCTCTTTCCTATGGTTATAACTATTCTGACTGGCATTTACATTTCCTATATTACCTTTCTTTCTCTACCAAGATTCCTAGTTTAAGTCTAGATACTGTGCTAGTATCTAAATATCTTAAACCAAGGCTCTGATACCAACTTGTGACGCCCACTCCCAAACTTAGCACCAGAAGGGGTCACTAATCGGATTTACTCATGAACACATGGTACACCAGAGATAACTAAGTAGCGGAAATTAAAAAACTTTTTATTTATATATAAGCCAAGTACAACAGTAAGGAAGATAACAACATAATCTAACAGCTAGATCTTATATGTGTCTATGCCAATACTACTACTGAGTCCTTCCTGATAACGTGCCCATCTAATCAGCCCTCGCTAGAGCCCTTCCTTTGCTAATTTAAACATCACCACTACCCGACATACATAAATACATTTTTGGAAATGTCAGCTTACGCTGGTGAGTTCTAAGTAATTAAAACTTTACCTTAACCTTGAAGGGTTACTTCAAACATTTGGGCCTAACGGCCCCTTTCTTTATAAACATTTAACATGTATAAAACCTAACAGGATTATACAAAAACATTTAAACCTTCAGTATTAAAATCATTTAATACTCTAACATACCTTGGGCCTCCGGGACCCATACTCTGTGCAAATAATCATTACGTATAAAAGAGTCATAAGAAACATTATAAGCAAACCCTCTTTTTACTAAGCATTGTCTATCTTGGGACTACTTTAGTCCATTCGGTCGGCCGTCACCTCCTGACCTCGTGAGTAACTGTCGTTACTCTGGTGGATTTTCATCCACTGCTTGAATCGTATAATTCCCCTCTTACCCCCGTCATAGACAATCTTTGCTTAGATTAAAATCTCTTCAAAACATCCTCAAAATTCCATTTATATAACCTTCTTTAAAAAAACTTCCTCAAAACCTTTAAAAAGATATATTTTTATAAGAATCATCTATTATAACCCTTCTTAAAACAGTTCAATTCTTTAAAACTATTTTTCCTCCTTTTTGAACTTTACTTCAAAAGTTTAACTTCTTTATTACCCATTCATTATAACCTTTCCGAAAAGAGCTTATAACAGGTAATAACACTTTAAAACAGTTATAGGCATTAAAACATTCCACGTATGTGTATTAACACAAAACACGTAACAACATTTAACTCAAATACTTTGTCAAGTAAACAGTTGAATATATATATCATTGCATGTATATCAGCACGAAAACATTAAAACATTTAAAACATTTAAAAATTGGCTCATAGAACTCACCGTATTCTCTTAAGCAGTTAATTCAGGCAAAACCTCTGCTATGCCTTCCAATTAAACCTAATCGTGTATTGTATGGCGTTAACGCAAGGTTTAATATAATAAACACATCCTATGTTTATTTTAACATCTTATTATCTTAATACTGTTCAATTATTAAGTTTATCCCTTTTTAAAGATCAAAATGACCAAAATGCCCTTTAGGCGATTATACTTTTCTTTTAACGATAATATGAAGACGTGCATTCCTATAAGTAAACGCTCACTCTGGGATCGCCTAGTGAGGTATGCCAGGTCCCATTTGGGATTTATGGGACACCCCTACTTTGCCAGAAACCCCATTGTACATGCGTTTACCCTTCCGGTTTGCACAAACTTCTAAATATCTTATTAACTCGGTATTTTAAATACTTATCATTTATCTATTTTAAGTTCATATATACTTATTATATATATAAACTTAGTTCCATACCAAATATCAAGTCCTTATACCCTCCAGATTATTTTATATTAAATAATCATATTTTATAACGCCAAATTTTCCGTTTTCTTATTTCTTTATCAAAACTAATTTTTATTCAAAACCAATTTAGGGTATTATCCATTATAGCATTTTATAATGTATTTTAAACTATCAAAGCTTAGTTCGTCACCGTTTACTTAATTTGGGTAGAACAACGTCTAGAAAACACTAATTTTGACATTAACATTATATATATATATATATATATATATATATATATATATATATATATATATATATATAGGTAAAAGATCCGTGTAGACCCCTTATTTTTTGTAGACCCCGTAGACCCCTTATAAAACTCAATAAAACTCATTAAAACTCACTAAAAATAAAACTCAGTTTTGTTAATTTATTTTTTTTTATTTGCGATAAGCATTTAAGAACAAAAAAAGACAATTAAAAAAAAAGAAAAACGAAAAACATTAAAAATTGAACATTTTAAGACAATGAGTTTTAAAAATCAATGAGTTTAAAACTCAATAAACTCAATAAAACTCAGTGTTGCATTTAAAACTCATTATTTTAAAACTAATTGTCTTAAAATGTTCGATTTTTAATGTTTTTTGTTTTTTTTAATTAATTAATTTATTTTTTTGGTTCTTAAAAGCTTATCGTAATAAAAAAAACCAAATTTACAACACTGAGTTTTATTTTTATTGAGTTTTATAGGGTCTACGGGGTCTACAAAATTTAAGGGGTCTACACGGAACCCTTCTCTCTCTCTCTCTCTCTCTCTCTCTATATATATATATATATATATATATATATATATATATAGGGAGAGGATCATTTGAGAACCAATTTGGTTTGAGAACTTTTGAGAACCATTCTAAGCCACTAGTTTATATATATGGAAATCCCCCCATGAATTTGAATGCTTCCCCCCTGAAAATTAGTGGCTCAGAATGGTTCTCAAAAGTTCTCAAAAGAAAAAGTTCTCATTTGAACCTAACCCTATATATATATATATATATATATATATATATATATATAGGGTTAGGTTCAAATGAGAACTTTTTATTTTGAGAACTTTTGAGAACTAAATCTCAACCACATATTTCAGGGGGGGGGGGGACCACTACAATTCATGGGAAGGGGGATACATGTAATAAACATGTGGCTCAAATTAGTTCTTTTTAGTTCTCAAATCAAATTGGTTCTCAAATGATCATCTCCCTATATATATATGTATATATATGTATATATATATATATATATATATTAAACATTCTTTAATCCGATAATTTTATTATTATCGTTTATATTAAATATTATGTTTATATGTATTTAATATTAAATACCAAATTTCCTTTTAATCAATTTCATTAATAAAACTGATTAATAACTATATATATATATATATATATATATATATATATATATATATATATATATATAGGAATGAGAACTAATAATAACCCCCTCTTATAGTGATAACCAAATAACTCCATCTTAGTGGTTGGATCAAAAAGCTGGTGCTATGGATGAGTGCCAAGTGGCACTGACTTGTTTTCTTTTTCTTTTTTAATTGAAAGGGTATAAGTGATATTTTAACCAAAAGAAAAAGTACCACCCCCATTTTTAAAACGGCTATAACATTTTTATCCGAAGTCGGTTTTTTATAAAAATTATACCATTAAACTCGCCTCATTTTTACCTTTAATTCGGATGTGGTCTCGACTTTTTTTAAAACTTCTTTTTTCAAACGTCCGTATTAATATCATTGCTACAAAAAAGGGCAGCATCGCCACAAAAAAAGGCACCAATGCTACTTTTTGTAACATTACATGTCAGTACGAACGTTTGGGAAAAATTATCAAAAAAAGTCGGGACCACATCTGAATTAAAGATAAAATTACAACGAGTCCAACGGTATTTTTTTTATAAAAAACCGACTTCAGATAAAAAAGTTATAGCCGTTTTAAAATGGAGGGGGTACCTTTTTTGTTGGGTTAAATGTCTAAAATACCCTCCCTGGAAAGAGAAAGAGGGTGACACTTGTCATGATTTTGGTGGTTCAAATGGGTTATTTGGTTATTGCTCCAAGCAAGGGTTATTAATAGTTCCACACCCTATATATCTATTACTATATATAATACATATTGGAGAGAGAAAGAGGGTATGTCTTAATTTTAAGACGCGTACAAATTATAATGCATTATGTACAAGTCTCTAATGCAAAAAACTCTTAAAACCTAGATATAAAAGACATTCTCTCTCATTAAACATTCAACAAAACAGACGGAGAGGCTTTCAAACCCTAGCTCTCTCCATCTTTTCCTATCGCCGTTGGTGTATGCGGCCAACTCCTAGGGTTTCTGTGGTGATGGTCGACGGTGATAAGAGAGGATCTCTCTCTACCGATTATTCTCACTTCTCGCATTTTATGAACGGTGTACAATACAATAAATCAATATCTCGATTTCTCAGATTTCTCAGATTTTTTAGGGTTTCTAAATCTTTCTATCCCACTCTTGCTGCTTCTTCCTCATCAGCTCTCACAGGTATGTTCCTCCTTCTCTATTTTGTTTTGGTTTATCGATTTATCGCAAAAGGCGACAAATCTGGGTTTTCTCTTCTCTATGGTCTCAAAATGAGACGAGAGTGAATATTTTGTGGGTTTTGATCGTAGATCGGCAATGGCTTCGAGTAGCGGTGGACCGCAACCGCGAATCCGGCAAACACGGTCACGATTCTGGCGGTTGTATTCGTAAAATCGATGGACTAGGATCTGAGCTGAGATGGCTAATTTTGGGTTAAACAGGTTTGTTATTCTTTCATTCCGGCAGGTACGTCTCTCTCTCCCTCTGATTTCTTCTTGGGTTTTGATGGATTTTAGATTATATGATTCCATTCATAATTTTCACTTCTTGGCTATGGATTCATGAATCAATGATAAGGGAAGCATAATCATGGATTATTATTTTGCTAAACAGGTATAAGCTGTTAGCATTCTGATAGAAAAATGTGATGATGTACATACCAGTGTTTCTAAAACTGGATATTGGATTTGTATTATATATCAGCAAGAACCGGAAGTATTATGGGTTGCTTCAGTCAGTAAGTATTAGTGAGCTTTACCTTTTAATTTCTTTAAATGGTAATCTCTTTGTTTTTAAAATCTGTTTTAAGTTTTTGTTGTCTTTGAATTCCCTAACATGGATACAAATGCCAAGTACTGTTGGTTGCAACTTCATTGGTTCAAAACGTGACACTACAGTTTTACCTAGATATTGGTGTGAAATAAAATAAATTTGTGCATCCTTTTACAGTTTTACTTGATTATTTGTAGGTTGGAGATGTGCGCCCAGTTCTGGATACCATGGGTATGGCTAGAGTAAATAGTTCTGCTATATATAGGGCTGCACAAGTTATCGATTCCATTCCGAACAAAACGTACTTCAGAAAGGTGAGTGAGAGTCTTTCTAAGGTGGAAAAAAGGACAGGTCCCAGGTTGCATATTGGGTCCTGTTGACCCGTAAACATCTTTTCCCCTTTATTCAAGTATACAAATAATCACTGTATTACACATGGCTGCAAGTTTTGATCCATTTTCAATAATATTTAGCTTGTTATATTTTCTAAAACTACACATGGCAAGTTTTGATCTGTTTCCTATTAAACTACATTTTTACATAGTCATAACTCAAATTGAATTAAGCATAATCATGTTTTTTCCCATTTGCACATTTATATAGTATTTATCTTTTAGTCAGTGTGAAATTGTTTATTCATTCTTCAAACCATCAAATTGACAAAACTAAAACTCACTAAGTTGGAACACATGAATGAAACAAAAGTCAGAATGAAACAAATTTGTCTTTCAGCTACTGTTCAGAATTTGTAAATATTATTGTGTTGTAACAAAATTGTTCTATAAATAACATGGATCATAAGTAAGATATAAAGTTTCTATGCAGAAGATACATAACAAGATTTGTTGAATGATTAACACAAAATAGTGGACAACTGTTTGACTTTTGTGAAGTCAAATTATCAAATTTCAGAGGCTCATGATCAAAGAAAGGTATGGAATTCGTATTGCAATATATATTTTCAACCTCTACATTTGATTGACTAAAATTTGAATTGAATTGTTAATTGGTCATAACTTGACGTCTTACCTGAATATTTTACTCATTTCTCTATGATATCTTGAAGATGAAAGCTGTAAGAAGCTTGAAGAAGCTCAAAATGAAGCCAATCTTATTCATGGGCAATCCAAGTTTTCGCATCACTAATCATCAAGTCGAAAAGAACACCCCAATGGTATAGTTTCGGTTACCGCATTTTCTTTCTTTGATTAGTACTCATATGCCTTGCTTACCACCGCTTAAGTATAGTTTTGGTCTAATGCCGATTCAAGAACAAGGATTTATTTCTTTGCTCTGTACTTTGCTTCAATACAACTTTGGTCTGATGCAGATTTAAGAACAAGAACGAGAATGAGAACGCTCACAGCCCTTGCACATGTTTGGATAGACGCAACAACATATCATCATATGTATTACGGAATACGGATAATCAGGAAGCAAAGTAAGTCGCATCGGTTGTATTGCGGTACACTTATGTCATTTGTAAAAAAATCACATCAAATGTATTACCTTCTGTTAAAATCAAATATATTATTTTGAGAATTCTATTGATGACATTTCACACAAAATGTATAACAACTAAAAAGGACCAAATGTGAGCTATATACTTCACCAGAAAACTTACATCTGATGTGGGTGAACTAACAGTTTGACAAGTGATATCATCAATGTTGAGATACATAGTATATTGGAAGCACAGTTGTGTACTTCAACTGGTTCTTCCTGTTTTGGTGTATCAGGTTGACTTCTGGGTGCTCAGCAGAAGAGATATTGGTATTGGTTTCTTTATGTTTGAATGGCCTTAAAATGGTGTGCTGGGAGAAGCTGCTAGATACCTTAAGTTAGGCTAAATTAAGTTAGGCTGACCTACATATACTTTTACTTCATTCCTAATACCTTTTAAAATTTTAACTTGTAAGTTGTTATTGCAATTGATTCTAAATATTATTAATAAACAACTTACGAGATTGTATGTGTTAAAAATACTGTACAGATTCGAAATGGGGTATGTGTTCTATCTCAAGTTAGTTTAGAAAAAAATAGTGTTACTATATTTAGTATTGTAAAACAACTAAACAAAATTGTAACATTTAGTAGTGATGTAGATCATTATTTTCTTTGTAAATTCCCTGACCATTGAAGAGTGAGGCACAAGCTTTTCTTGATTGAGTTGTTAAATATATGGAGGTCAAAGTTTTGAAGTTATTGTATGTTTGACAACCTATGCCTTGCTGTGTTGATAAAGTTCTGTAATTGGTTACATTGAGGTTGCTAATTATATCACAAACACTGAACTTGAATGCTCGCAGTTAATATTAATACCAATGGTTATGATTAGTTTAATTATCTTCTTTACTCTATTATACTTGCTTGATGCGATAAAGCTTTTATTTTTTTGTAGTAACAAGTGGCTGATATCTATAGGCATTGGGAGTCCACCAGGGAAGATGGAAGCTACTAGATATGTTATTCGATTATTTAACAGGTAAAAAAGTGAGGAGGTATGTGACATATCACAAAGAGGGTGGCAATTTTTGACCGTTTATATACATACGGATTTAGGTTTTGTTTTGATCTTTAATGAGCCGAAGATGTGGAAACTATGCGGAACATATAAAAATGGGTAGATTGGGGTTATATTTTTTCTATAATGGGTCGAACTACGTTATGTTTTACTTACAGGCTACAATGTATGCGTATCAAATGGGTTGAGTCGTCCCGCATGTAGATAGAGGGTATTTTTAAACAGGTCATTGGTAATGTTCTACAATCGGATTTCACATTTCAAACCCGCATTGAAGCGACTCGAATTCTTTTACTCCCAAGGTTTTGACAAGAGTGCAACATTTGTGAACATTTAAAATCCAGTGAAACGGATTCAATAGGTAATTTGTCTACAACACGACTATGAATATATTATTTTTGATGAATCATATTCGTGTATTGTTAGGTATTTGATTGAACTTTTATGAAAATGATGTATTGATTGTAAACTTTTGACTGGGAACTTCATTACATTGATATTAGACATTTAGAGCTTTTTAAGTGAGTTATGTGTGTATATAATCATATAATAACCAACACATTTCCAGTGTCGTTCTTCTCGACCCGAATCTAACCATGCCATCAAACTATAAAGAGGGGCTCTGACTTGAGCTGTGTTTGAGTCATGTCACTTGAGTTTGGTTTAGTTTTCTTTTTTTTTTTTTTTAGTTTTCACCGTTTTGCAATTGGTCGATCTACAAACCATTATCATATTATTATTTAACCCCAAACTTTCACACATTATTAACCCCAAACTCTCACACGTTATTACAAGAGTAATTAAGATTGTTGTAATGAAACGTTACTAAAGATTTGGATTTAGTTTGGGTTCATTGGAAATTTGTAATGAAAGATGCATAAAGCATGATCAAAGAAGCGCTAAGTTAACGGCTAAACATTAAGGACTTACTATGTATTGTATTGTATTTTTAAGCAAACTCCTTTAATCATGTGTATAATCTAAATTAAATTAATTAGTCATAAAATTGGAATGGTGACGGTAGGGATCTTATCTGAAAACGACCAAACAAGATTCTAGACTCTACACATTTGATCACGTTAAAGACTCCCGGTTTTAAACCAAGCTTTGTGTAACTCGATCCCATGCAGCAAATCTTCCTTTGAAAGTATGTTTCTTCCTCTCAATTTCCTAACTCTGTGGCACTAAAAATAAAACTATGGTTATCGATGTCGGTATCGCTTCTCAGTCACTGTCATCGGCATTTCTTACCGCTTCTGAACCACCGTCAACTAACAGACGTATGATACAATATATCACAAGATGATTGATAAACTAACAAAAAACAAGAACTGAGTTGTTTGATTTTTGTCACCGCCGCATCGCGCGTGTCGTACACTATGTCACGAGTCTAAATTGTTTCCACCGTCAAACGTGCATGTACCGCATTATAAATTGTTGTCACGATGTATCGCGCTAACAGTAACGAATATCACGTTGTAAATTGTCGCGTCGCCATAACGTGTAAACAGATGACGAATAACGCATTATAAACTGTCGCCGCCGCAACGCGCGGGCACCATGCTAGTATATATATATATATATATATATATATATATATATATCTATACTATCTTATTATGCATATTCTATTCAAGTGGTTGAAAATTAAGATGTACAACTTATTTATGCATAAGGTACAAGTGAAAATTAAGAGGTACAAACATTTAAAGCATATTGTACAAGTATATAGAGCACAAGTCAAGAAGCTAAGAGGTACAAGTCAAGAAGCATCATATACATGTCCTTTAAGCTGTCCTTTGAACATAAGCAAAGATTTAGTTCCTTTCAAACCAAATCTCTGCAAACTTACAAGCCTCTGTTCCTTTTTCTTCTTCACAGTCTGCAACATCGAGATTTGTACCTCCCCTTTATGAAATCTCCTAAAAAGATGATAACATTTGAAATTTGAATACCAGATCTCCATCTGCTTAAAACTCCTTCTCTCTCTACTCTCTGTTCATCCAAATCCTCCTTGCTTCGAATCTACACAATCATCCAAATCCTCCCTGCTTCGGATGTACACAGTTGACAGGTAATCGATTTCAAAGTTTGAAAATTAATTCCTCTGTTTGGATTTTGATATCTTAGTTTACAAACACACAGGTAATCCTTTGGTACGAAGATCCTTACAAACAAATAGGTAATCGATCTTTCATTTGATTATAGGATTTAGTCGTGTTCTTATTTTTTGCATCAATTCGAAGGTTTAGTGGTGTAGATCTGTTACAAGCAAGTGTAGATCGGAGGTAGAAGGAGGTGATTCGCGTGCTTTTCGGGCCTCACCCAATTTTAGGGTTTATTCGCTTAAGATGTTCTTATATTTTGCAGGGTTGGCTATCCGATCTCGTGGGTTTCATCGATCGGTCAAACATGTTTCATCTAATCGGTTTCTATCTCACATTCTCACCTTCTTTCAGTGGTGGTGGCTTCACGCCTCCAAGAAATTAGGTTTTCTTTCACTCTACCTTCTTCTTCTACAGCGTATTCTGCAGTAAATCGGTATGCTTCGTTTAATTTTCTTTTTTGGTTGTGATAAGAGCTTGATTCATTCTGCATCTTAGTTCTTTTTCGTGTGATTTGGTCTTCTGATGTTTGTTTAGCCTCTTTTGTCTTCCGGTTGTTTTGCTGTTGTTGTTCACCCAATTCGAATTTTTTTTGTTTGATTCTTTTTGGTTTATTTAAGGTTAGGTTTTATTTTTGTGGTTTAATTGTGACTCGGTTCATAAGAAATGCTTCATATGAATGAGATTGAATAGAACGTTAATTATTTTAACCCTAAATGGTTTGTAAAATATAATCTCATTTTTGTATTTTTTTTGTAGATTGTTGACACCGAAGTCACAGGCTCATTTCAAGGGAATAACAGGTTCATTCTGATTGTGACATGGTATAGGCTCGATCTCCTCTCAGATTTAGAATTTAGAACAAAATGACAGCATATTGGTTTCAAAGTTTAGAATTTAAACATGCAGAATTTAAGGCCCAAAATACCTAGATGTTGCCCAGGTTCTCTTTCTACAATGGGCAAATATCTACATACATATCATCTCTGTTTTCAGAAATCTACCTAACATAATTTGTTGTTTACATTGTTATTCTGCTGAGTATGGTCCATCATTTGTAGATGTTAAATACAAAATTGTGGAATTGAGCTTCCTGCTGATGTAAGTGAAGGATTACACTTTTGTATTGAGAAACTGATATTTGAGCTATTCTTTCAGTTGGGCATTCTCCACATGAGGTATTAAAAGACTTTGCTACAAGTTCCGGTTAATTTCTCAAATTTTTTACAAGTATTATTCATCTTTGTCCTTTATCTAACGATTCATTTTAGTGTGTTTTTTTCTAGATAGTTAATGAAAGCTAATGCAGCACCTACTTTCAAATCATAATCTAGATTGGTAGCCAGTAGCCACACAAGACTTGTAACATGGTGAGTTTAGTGGTTTTTGAAGAGGCTTCTAATTTTGGGCATGATTTGTCAAAGGAGATGGATTTGATGAGGCTGTACTTTACTGTGATATATGTTCCCTTCAGGCTGATAAATTGGGATTTAGGTACCTTAATACTACCTTTTCTTTCATATGGTTTTTTTTTATATTTACTAGAATATATTGAATCTATATCTACTGTAGATAAGCTTTTCTTTCAAATGGGTTTTCCTTGAAGCTCTTGATATTTTCTATACATGAATTTTTTCGTTAATTTGGTAGAATTGATCATAATTGAGGTTCATTTGTCCAATGCTCATCTGTAGTTGTTATTTTGTGTAGAAAGCATGCGAGTAAATATGGAGGCGGGCTGCGAATCAAGATGGTTTTTTTTTATCGATCAAGTCTATGAAGGAATTGCTGGGTAGCAACAGGTGCGCGGGAAGGGGTAGAAGGATATGTGGTGCAAGTTCGTTCCTATCAAGATAATATATTTTGTTGGCAAGCTAATCTGGGCATCGCTACCAAGGATAGTTTAGCAAGAAATATTGGAGGGCAGAATCTGTTATGTCCCCTTTGCAGGGCTGGTAATGAGTATGCGGAAAGGAATGAAGTTGTGTTCAATAATAAAACCCTATTGGTTACCAGAATTCTGGTGGAGCTGAAAAGCTTAGCGCAGCTGTGGGTTAAGATTAGGGCGAATATGAGCTCGGAGGAGTGGCTGGACTGGAGTTTGGGTAATATGTAGTCCTGATTTTTAAATGCCAAAGTTGTTCAAAAGTAATGATGTTTAATGTTTTCAGGTTGTGTTGTTTAGAAAGTTAAACATGACTTTTCTTCTTTTATTTTACAGCCAAGCGTTGTGCAGAAAAAAGCCCATGGTTCAAACAAATTGAGTAAGCTGCCTTTATAAATACATACCTTCTACCTCTCGATTGAAATCGCAATTCAAAACACTGATTGAGATCTTCAACTTGGTACAAAATACGGTTCTTTGTATTGTTTTCTAAATCTGATCAGTTGTGTTTTATAAAATCTGATTCTAAAACCTAATTATGTGTATACTTTCTTGTTGTAGCTTAAAGATCTTTAACTTCTTTGTTAATTTCATCTCTGCAGTGGATAAGGTCAGTTTCTTTTATTTATGTTTTCTATTTGATTGAGATTTCTTTTAAGTGAGAATCTATTATACTTGATTTATGTTTTCCACGGGAGAATTTTTTAGGTGAGAAATCTATGGGAGTTTGAGATTTGTTTAATTTTTTTTTGCTTCTTGCCTATTTGAGATTTTTTTTCAAGCCATCCACTAAATTTCCAAAGAAGTTGTTTATTCTAATCTACCACCTATTTCCATCCTCTTAATTGGTAATTTTGATTTAAATGATTTCAAAGTATTCTGATTTCTTTGTTTTTAGTAGTTTTTGTATTTACATCTATACCTTCAAGGGAACTCAAATAAGCATCTAAACTACATCAGTGAGTTTACAAGGGATTTTTGGGTTTATTTAAATGATTTAATGATTAGGAACTGTACCAATCAGTCAGTCATAGTTTGATGGTAGTTTTTAAACCTTTGATTGAACTTTCATTGAATAGTTGGTTTAAGAAACTTGTCAAATGGTCTTATATGCCCCGGTTAAATCAAAACATTTTAGAGCAAATTGCTGGACTTTGTTGCTATAATGAGAGTGAATATGGATGTATTTGTTCTTTTGAGTAGATACAAAGACTCCATTGTTTAGTCGTCAAACTGTTTCGTTTTAATTGATTATTTATTGATCTGTAGGTTGTGAAGGTTCCACCGGGAACAAGTTTAGAATTGCCACACATAAATGAAGCTGACTGATTCATGATTGCAATTGTTCATATATTAATTGGTAAGCACCTATTTCTTTTCTTTTGTGTTTTACTTATTTGATTTCAAGTCCATTTATCAAAATTTGTGAGCTTTATGATAATCAGTCGATCTATATTTTTATAAGTTTTTTTTTTTAATTCGAAGGATTTTAACAGGTCAACGCAGAACCAATTGCTACTTTGTAACCGTTACATATCAAAATCTTTCTTCTATTTCAACGAATAGTTGGACACAAGTAGGTTAGTCAAACAACATGCTAATTAATTGCAGCTAAAGTTGATGAAATTTATGAAGGAGAGTTTCCATGTTAGATAACAAGGTATTTTCTTTAACTTGATGTGATTCTAACTTTGTATATCACAAATCTTTTGTGGCTTTGTGTCAAAGAAAATGCAGGTTCCTTAATATTTTTGTTTCACGTTCTATAATTGGGGAATAACAATGTAATGTTATCAGCTCTTTTATTTGTAGATTTCAATAGGTTTCATATTCAATTGTGCAAATAAGTTTCAAAATTAGTTTAGCAAAATAGGATAAGGTGTTTAATGAGCATTTACCAAGTTGCAATTAAGCTTTTTGGCAACATGGGGTTTTCAATGAAAGTTATTTTCATCAACATGTTGACCCTTGCAAAATATTACCAATTTTTGACCAAACTGTATTTTGTCTAAATCATTCCAACATAACCGACCCATTTTGAACCGTGCAAAAAATTACCCATTTTTGACACGAACCCATTGCCGCTTGTAATTTGGTAAGTAAAAAGCCTAAACGTGTGCTTACTTTTTCTTATTGTTACAGGTTACAATTGATGTGCCCAACCATCCACTTTTGTCATTCTTAAGTTTATTTAGGTGAAAGAGATTTGTAAGTGTGCGAGCATGGTGAGATAGAGGGGAAGTGTTTTGAAGAGAGAGCATCACTTGAAACTAAATACCAGAAATTGTATGAGCCATTATATTCAAAGGTGGATAGATTATTTTCTTAGGTTTGCATACCGATCATCATGCGATTCACATTTATCCCATACATGGTCATTGTTGGTTTGAATTAATGAGTTGTCTCGAGAACATTACAAACATATATAAGGGTTATCCATTGTAGATAACTTCTCAGACTCTATAGTTTTCTTTAAATGTTATGTTTATTGAATTTTTATGTTTCTCAATTGTTATAAATTGATTTAAGTTAATAAATTATTTTGTAAATTTCTATTTATTTTAGTCTAATATAGAACATGTTAGGTTTCTGTTTAGTATTATTATTTTATCTGATTTAAGTTTTTTTTATACATTATGTGACATTGTCTAGAGGGATATCTCGTGTAGATACAAAGGTATTAGTGCATCTTGCTAAAGATTTTATGCGAGATGGGCTAACAATACAGAATATCGCATTGTAAATTGTAGTCGTCGGCGAACATGTGAACAGAAGATAAATAACGCGTTATAAACTGTCATCCGTTAGAAGATGTAAATTGTTATCGGACCGCATATGCTAATCTAAATAAATACCATGATGTAAATAACCGCGCCATCATAACGCGTGAACAAATGACGAATAACACCTGCTTCAATGTCTGATGAAGAGTGGTGGGCAAACTTTGATGATGAAGTCATCGAAATTTGCAGCACGTATGACACAAATTGACCTCCTCACAATGAAGGTTAATTGACACCCGACTTTTGAACCCAAAACTACTATGTTATTACTGATATCTTAAAACTATGTTGATAACTTATCTTAAAACTCTTTTGGTTTTAAATTACTATGTTTGTGACCAATATCTATTTCAATTCGGCTGTTTACTATACGTACATTCGAAGATATATCACGAGGGTATGGATAAACGGACAAAAATCAAGTACTGCTTTCTTTGTTTCCCAAATGAATTCCCAAACCATTGTGTGGCCATAATGAGCGAAGAAATGACGAATAATGCTTATGTACTGCCGTCGCCGCAACGCGCGGGTACATTACTAGTATATATATATATATATATATATATATATATATATATATATATATTCATATATACATTTATATCGTTTAACTTGTTCTATTAACATTTTATATAAAATTTTAACTTAATAATGATATTTGTAATAATAACAAATATATAATATGATTACCTCTCCGACGGGTCGCGAAACGAGTCTGAATAACCAAATAATAACGTTTTCCGATTTGGACAAATGAATAGTCCTTCTCGATTAGTTTCTTGCCACGAGCATTTCTCCGTTGTCGGTTCGTCGTTTGGACCGCGTTACGCCACCGAAAAGTAATCCGAAAGTGTAGACGGGTTTAGTTCTGAGACCCATTTCTGCCTAATATTACAACCACAACCGTCCACTGTTAACAACCACCAACCATTGCAACCATTCTCCGATATCCCGTTGGTTCATTGTCGTTACCGCCATGCCCCGTCGTCAAACATACGTCACCAAAACATCAACTGAACATTACTGAATAACAACCGAGTAATCCTCATACAATCATCATCTTTTTCATTTATTATCAAAACATCATCTAAATATCATTGGAATTGAACGCGGAGGATGAAACTCACCATCACGACCATCGTTCGCCTGGCCGGAGGCCGGCGGCCGCTGGAGAAGCTGGTTACAAAGCGAACAGAGAAGGTCGCCAAGGGTAAGTTTGCCAAATATCAAGGCTATTGGTTGCTGGGTTCGAACTGTGTCATTGTAGGTCCGCCTGGAGGTCGTCGTGGGTTCATCGGAGTTAGAGAGGGTCGGAGAAGAAGGGTTGTCGGTGTTCTGGGTGAACGAAGAAGAGAGTCTGGCTAACATCGCCGGAAAAAAGAAGGGGGGGAAGGTGGGTTTGTTGCCGTCGCCGGGAAAAATGGAGGCACGAGGGGGCTACTGGGTTTCTGCTTTGGCCGACCAGAGAAGAAGACGGGGAAGAGGAAGGGTGCTCACCGGGTTTTGCGTCTTTGAGGCGCTGCTACTGCTGCTGGGTTCATCGGAGGGAGGTCGTCGGCAGAATGATCGGAGAAGTGGGTTGGTGTCGCTGGGGGTTTCGTCGGAATGTCGCCGGGTGAAGCCAGGGGGAGGAGATCGGAAAATCGAAGAGAGAGGGAGGGGATGTATAGCTTCTTTCTTTCCTCTCTCTCTCTCTCTATTTCTTTCATTTTCTCTTCTTTTTTGTCTGTAGTGTTTTTAAGAATTCAAATTGTGAATTGTGTTGGGTGTGTAGGGTGTATGTATGCATATATATATAGTCAACATAAATTGAAGAGATAATACACACGTATGTAGATGACTAATTCTTTCAATTGATGAATCAGGATACAGAAATCATTCATACAGAAGGTATACGCATATATATCAATAACCTTAATATAAGTTTAGATATTTTCTTTTAATGTGGTATAATATTAAACATACGGGTATACCTTGTTCTAACCCATTAAATATATATATTTAGTATAAAAATTCCTGACACTTAAAATATTACGGAAGTCTAATAAGTGTTATCGTAATATTCATTCGGTAGAAGGCGCGTGTTTCAAATGGCGTTGTGGTCACGACCGTTTCATCAGCTGAAGTCGTTGTCTCGTTGCTAAAGTTATCTTGAACGGCTAACCGAATTGATTTCGGTTATTATCATGTAACAACACCGGTTACCGATTTCACCGTTTTTCGTGCCGAACGTCGCGTTTGCTATCTCTAATAATTATAAATCAGGTATTTTGCAATACCTGATCTTCTAACTTTGCCTCGGTGTTACTTTAGTGACGTTCGTGTCTAAATACGGTTTATTATAAATCGTGCCCAAATCATTATTTTGCATTTTCCCTCTTCGTTATAACTCGGACCTAAGATTTTTCTGCGCCCACGATCTTTAAATTTTGTTATTTATTATATTCTATAAATACGTCTCTTGACAGTTTCTCGAATGTCGTGTCAAATATTCGTACGCGAATCGTGACGTTTCTCTATTCTACGTATATATATTACTTCACATATATTTGAGCTACTTAATAGATATACACGTATATAACTTAAGTCATGAAATTTTGGGGTGTTACAACTCTCCCCCCCCCCCCCCCCACTTAAATTAAGGTTTCGTCCTCAAAACCTGCTCAAACTGTGATTTAACTCAAAAATGAGATCCTCACATTTAATCTTTCTTTCCTAGATTAATTTGGAACATTTTCTCATGCATCTAATGCATCATATGAACCACCTGGTTCCTAGGCACGATTTTAGAATCGCAACAAACTCTCTACAATAATCTATCTTTTATCTATATTACCTATAATGTAATACCTCAACCATTCTATTCACGAAATTGTTCATAATTAGAATGTGAACCGTTTATTATAACGGATACTAATTCTTTTAAGCAAGAATTTCTCACAAACAATCTAGTTAACGCTTTGGGAGAATACATTTCTCAAATTAAAGGAACTATTCCTTTAATCAATTTCACATTATCAAGGTGGTGTCATAATTCTTTAGCTATATATAGGGTAGCTTAATTATGAATTCCACCGGAATATGCTTCAAAATTCCTCAAGGTTGAAATTTATTGTGAGGCTTTTGCCATTCTGTTTTAACCTTCTGCGTACGTTAGACGTTTATGTGGCAAGACTTGAACTTCACTTCTAGATACCAAAGTCCCTCACTTGTTCGTTAGTAAGTGATACATATCCATGAATGCTAATGCTTCGTTTTCTATAGTGGCCCGTAATATCTACTTACACGAGACTAATTCTAGTGCCACTTCTGGTTGTACCTCAGGTGTATGTATATAGGATGTAGCGGCGACGTATCCATCACACCCTTGATACAAGTAGAGGCGTACTATTACTAGCCTGGTGTAAGACGACATTACTATTCTAACCACAAAAAAATCAATATTAATTCATGACTATTTATTACTTACTTAATATAACTAGTTTGGACATCATGCGTATAATCTTATTCATTGAGTATAAATACTCCTGCTACAACCTCCAGCTAGGCATAATCGGTTAGGATTGTACTGATGCCTGAGCTAATCCGTTCGCTACTTCCTTTCATGCCTGCTACCGATTAGGATTCCAAAAGGTCTTGACATCTTCTTAGTTTGGATAATTCGACGGTAATAGTTTTGCTAAACTAAGATCTCCTAGAGTGTCTTTAGCGGCTTCCAACGTATTGCTACTTCTATTTTGAAGGGATTTGTTAGGGTGTAGATTATATGAACATTCTTCCTACCAATTTACACACTTCAAAGTCTTACATGTAGTCTTCAGCACTTCCTTCCAATGCCTCATGTATTCTTCTCTATTCTCTGAGAACGTTTGGAACATCATTTGTCAGCAAGCTTTGCCACGAGATTTCTGGGATTAAAGGGGTATTTATTATTCTAGTCAATATTACTAATAACTTGTAATGATCATTTTGCTTCCGAAAAGCCATTCTTTTTATAGGCTCACTATTAATCCTTTAGCTAGCGCTAATCCGATCTCAGATCGACCTCGGAGAATTATCTTGCTTCTCGTAGCTGGTTGAATGGTTTGATGATCCTTGGCAAGGGATATCTGCTTCTTATTGACAGCTTATTTATCTTCTTGTAGTCTATGCATATCCTTGGCTTCTGTCTTTCTTCTTGAAAATGCTGGAGTTCCCTAAGGCGAGATACTTGACCTATAGAAATTTCCCTGCTTCTAATGGAGATAACCGGTACGGTGCTTTTACTTCTGGCGTTGTTGCTTCTAGTGTTGTTGCTCCTGGCGTTGTTGCTTTTAATATTGCTCCTGACGTTGCTTTTGGTGTTGCTGCTTCTGGCATTGCTTCTGATGTTACTTCTAACGTTGCTTTCGGCGTCGAGTTGATTTTGGAACCCCATTTTTTGATCTGACGAGTTGCTCATTGGATTCGCTGGTACGTTCTTCGGCTTCTTGGTTTTTCCTCCGAGTCAATGACATATGTCGAGTATGACTTATCTCTTGACCATAAACTTCCACGTCTTGATTACATAAGTAATATTTACTACTGAGCCATTGTGATCCTTTCATATGAAGTCGAGTCTTCCTTCGGTTACAGACAATTTGTGCGTAGAATCCCGTGATTCGATTCATTCTCAACTCGACGTTCTAAAATTTATCTAACGTTATCATGAATAACCTAACAGGTAATTTACTTAATCATAACATTTCTCCCTAAGGCCATTTCAGTCTAAAAAGGTATCTCCTCGTTCTAAACATAAGCAAATACGTATAACCTACGTGATATAATATCGGGGTCGTAATAACACATATGGGGTCACGTTATCGATGGAAGCATACCTGAAACTACATTGGATGTAACCTCAGGTTCTGTGTCTACAATACTGAGTGTCCTAACTCCATTCTCCAGAGCTTCGAATGCTCCTTTGGGTTCGGTATTCTTTGCTAACTTAGGGCAATTTGCTTTCAGGTGTCTCGTTTCTCTGTATTCATAGCACTTCTTTTGTTCTAGACAGCTACCAGAGAAGTGACCCTCCTTTCCACACGTATAACAGCTAGAGAGTCCTGCTTGACAATTTCCAAAATGGTTCTTATGACATACGTGACATTTAGGCTTGTCTACACCTCTTTTCATTTTCAACGATTCCTGAGCTTTCATCCTTTTAGGACAGCCTGCTTTGTCGTGTCCTAAACTTCCACATTCGAAACATTTCTTCAGCTCCGGTGACATAGAGAAGATGTGATCTTCTTGACGACAGTTGTGACAATTGTTTGATATCCACATGGAATCCCTATGATGACGTCTCTTGTACACCTAACATATTGGTTTTCCTTCTTTAGTAGCTTCCTTAGCCTTCTTGTGGCACATGCCTTCAGTGTCTTCAAGACCTTTTTTAACCTCGGACTGATTCCGTTTACCTTCTATCGGGAACCTATACTTACTAGAAGTTTCTGCGAGAAAAGCTCCACTTGTGGCAACTTCATTGGGCACCTTTCTTGTTAGAGCCTCCAAGATTTGATTAGCAATTGATAATAACGTAACCCTTAATGCTTCTGCCATCGTGGCGGTCTTCTCTTCTTCACCGAAGGTACTCGTCCCTTCATTATTGCTAACATCTGAATTGGCATCGGACGTCCTATTCGCATTCCTATCGTGACTACGATTATCATTATCTCTATTCATCTTTCGATCCTATAATCAAAATAGCTAGACATTTTAGAACACATTTGACATGAAGTCTCCAAATTTTGAATTCATGATAATTAGATAAGTGTATGCGCGCTATACAATTATATAATGACGATGCTTTCAAAACCCAGTTACTTTCATCACAGTCATCCCTAGTGTCCATGCCTTTTCTTTCCTTACCGGTAACTCTTAAACCGGTCCTTTAAAACTACCTTCCTCTAGACACTTACAAGTTGCTGACCATGTATCTTACAGTCAATTAACCTACCCCGCACTTGGCCACACAACAGTTAGAACCTATGATATGTTCATTTGGGTAAAATACCAAATTGCAGTAGCTAAATGCAATCGGGTATTCTCCGCACTTGCATACCCTAAGTTGTGACAACCAATATATTCCAGGTTAACTTTAATATTATATTAACGTGCAATTATCTGATTTTCTATGTGCATTAGGCTTAATTTATTTAAATTAGGTGAACTTACGTGCGAACATAGACAATTAGGTCCGACAACATTTACCCGTAGTAGAAACCAACTTGAAGTTCCGTGTCAATTCAGGATGGAACTTCAATAATAAAAATATAAAATATCATCTAAATATCATTGGAATTACAACCGAGTAATCCTCATACAATCATCATCTTTTTCATTTATTATCAAAACATCATCTAAATATCATTGGAATTGAACGCGGAGGATGAAACTCACCATCACGACCATCATTCACAGAGAAGGTCGCGAGAGGTAAGTTCGCCAAATATCAAGGCTAGTGGTTGCTGGGTTCAAACAGGGTCGTCGGAGGTCCGCCTGGAGGTCGTCGTGGGTCCATCGGAGTTGGAGAGGGTCGGAGAAGAAGGGTTATCGGTTTTCTAGGTGAACGAAGAAGAGAGCCTGGGTAACATCGCCGGAAAACCGAAGGGCGGAAGGTGGGTTTGCTTCCGTCGCCGGAAAAAATGGAGGCGCTGCTGCTGATTGTTGGGTTCATCGGAGGGAGGTCGTCGGCAGAATGATCGGAGAAGTGGGTTGTTTCGATAGGGGTTTCGTCGGAATGTCGCCGAGTGAAGCCAGGGGGAGGAGATCAGAAAATCGAAGAGAGAGGGAGAGGTTGTATGGCTTCTTTTTTCCTCTCTCTCTTTCTTTCATTTTCTCTTCTTTTTTATCTGTAGTGTATTTAAGAATTCAAATTGTGAATTGTGTTGGTTGTGTAGGGTGTATGTATGCATATATATATAGTCACCATAAATTGAAGACATAATACACACGTATGTAGATGACTAATTCTTTCAATTGATGAATCAGGATACAGAAATCATTCATACAGAAGGTATACGCATATATATCAATAACCATAATATAAGTTTAGATATTTTCTTTTAATGTGGTATAATATTAAACATACGGGTATTATACCTTGTTTTCTAACCCATTAAATAATATAATATTTAGTATAAAAATTCCTGAACACTTAAAATATTACGGAAGTCTAATAAGTTTATCGTAATATTCATTCGGTAGAAGGCGCGTGTTTCAAATGGCGTTGCGGTCACGACCGTTTCATAAGCAGAAGTCATTGTCTCGTCTAAAATTCTTAATTATTATTATAATAAATATTTATACTTCGTTGAGTTGCTAAAGTTATCTTGAACGGCTAACCGAATTGATTTCGGTTACTATCATGTAACAACACCGGTTACCGATTTCACCGTTTTTCGTGCCGAACGTCGCGTTTGCTATCTCTAATAATTATAAATCAGGTATTTAGTAATACTTGATCTTGTTAGAGCATATTTATATGGTACAAAGTGTCTCGTGTATTGTATCTAAGTGAGCTTGTATTTGTGAGTCTTAGTGTCAACTTACCAAGGACAGCATGCCATTGGTACACTTCATGGTCCGCCGTACCAATTGGTACGCCGTACCAATTGGTCCGCCAATTGGTACGCCGGCTGGTAAGTTGTCACTATAAATACTTTATGTTAGAATGTGAGTTTAACACTTCAGAGAGTTCTATCATTTCTACACTTTGTGTGTGTTCTAGAGAGATAAACCAGAGAGTATTTTTGTAATCTTCAAGTGATTCAATAAGATAACTCTTATTTACCTTCTCGTGTTCACTAAGATCGATTGATTCTATCACCAGTAAGATCATTCTGTGTCTTTTCAAGTGGTATCAGAGCAAATCCAGGTTGCTCTGTTGGTTTGAATTGATCAAAATTGGGTTTTTCTAGTGAGAGAAAGTGGGTTTCCTAGGTTTTTCATCAATTTTCATCAAATACATGTGTTTCTGATGTCAAATTTGATTTCTAAACGTTCCTAGTGTGTTTTCGTTGCCTACTGCTGCAATTCACATTTCAAAACCTTTAAATTCGTGAAAATTCGAAAATTTCAGTTTGGTACGTCGGCTGAATGTCGTGGTACGCTGGATGAACTGTTGGTAAGCAGCTGGTACGTTCGTTGGTACGTAAGGCAATCTTCATCGTTGGTCTAGAGCAGTTACGCCATACCTTTTGGTCCGTTGATTGGTATGCAAGGCAATCTTTAACGGTGATATGTTACTGTTCACTGTGGTACGCTGAGTTCACTGGTACGCCCATTGGTTTGGTACGCTGAGATTGTGGTATGCTGAGTGGTTGGTACGGTAAAAGTTTTTGGTACGGTGGTCAATGATTTGGTACGCTGAAAGGGTTTTTAGTACGCTGGCAGAAAAAGAGGTGTTCACTAAAATTGACGTAGTTTGAGTTCTTTTAAGAGTTACGGGAGCTAATACCAGCCAAAACGACCGTCTCGGTGAGATCTACACTTTTACTCGCCTAATAGCCAGTACCCTCTAGTATGACCCCCAAAATCCGTCTTTAAGACCTTTTTTGCATAAGAAGTTTTCGACACCAACCAACATACAAATTAGCCCGCTGGCAACAACCAACCAGCATTGTTACTTCATATTTGACTTTCAAATTTTCATTTCTAAGACCTTCGGATTATCATTTTAAGATTTAAGTGGTTATTCAAATACTTTGAGACAAATGAAGACGGGTTGAAAAATGGTTCTTCCATTTATTCGTATTATTCTTTGAGAAGTTGTCAGCTGATTGAAAGCGAACTTCCAATGCTTCTTCATTTTGATGATTATTGCACTTGGAAAGGTCGATTTGCAGAGTTTGTGGTTGGTAATTAGGTGAATTTTTCTGGAAATAAATTCAAGATGGATATGAGTTTCCTGTTCTAAACAATTCGGGTCGAAAAGTACCACCACCAAAGTTTTTATCCAAGATGACCGAATACGAGGTTAAATGTCATGATAGTGAAAAGATAGCTTATTATGCTTTGATTAGGGCAATATCTAAAGAGATCTTTTACCAATTCCAATGGTATAAAACTTCAAAAGAGTTATGGGATGCCCTTGCTCTCAAATGTGCTGATATTGAGAATATAACAAATGTCAATGTAGGTGATGTTGTAGTGAATGAATCTGAAAACGAGGTTGATACTGAGGAATCCGGATCTTGTACAGATTATGAGTTGTCTGATAAAGTTGACTGTTCAGTTATGACAGAATTTCAGTTGCGAAAAGATAACACTGAGTTAGTAAAGAAAGTTTCTAAGCTAACTAAGGAAAAAGATGGTTTGTTGAAAGAAGTGGAGAAATGGAAGAAAGAAGCTAAAGAGGCTGTAGGAGATTTTGATTATTTGTTTGAAAATTCAAAAAATAAAGTTGATGTTCTTAACAAGACATGTGATGAACTTCCTGCGAAAGCTGTGAGTTTTCATAATGAGAACTTAACTTTGATTGAAGCTAAAGCTGCATTGATTGAAGAAAACAAGTTATTGAAAGAAAATGTTGAGATTTATAAACAAAGATGGAAAAAGGTTATTCAGGAGACACGTGATACTGATGGTGAACTGATAAGAGAAAAATATGCATCAGATATTGCTTCTAAGCAATTCATTGATTCTCAAAAGGAATTAGCAGTGGCACAAACAAAAATTTCTCAGTTGAATATTGAAATTCTGGATTTAAAGAGGTAGTTGCATAATTTTACAAATTCTCCATCTTTCACAAGTTACTTATGTGATGATAAGAATTTTCAACAACTGTTTGGTGATGTTATTCTGAAGAGTGTTCCACCTCCTGTGGTTATTGACAAGTCTATCAATACTTTGAAAACTACGAAAGAAGTTCATGATTATTCAAAATTTGCTTATAAGAGTTCAGGAAAGAAAACATAGTCAAAATCTAAAAAGAATAAAAACGAGGTTGATTATTGCAAAAGATTAAAGTTTGATTCAAAATCTACATTTCTTGAAAAAGAAAAGGTGTTTAATGGAAATCTAGGAAAAGTGAAAGTGTCAAAGTTTTCTGAGATTGTGATAGATGATTCGTTGATTTCCGAGAAGAATTATTTGAAAGGAAACAAGTCAGAATTTACAAAGCTTGCCAAACAAGGTCATGAGATACCGAATCCTGTTCAAGATAATTTCAAGCAGAAAATTGGTGGTTTGGAATTTGATGGAAAAGAAATTCAAATTCAGGATTTCGACAAGAAGAAATTCAAAGCTAAGCAAAAAAAGAAACAAAAGGTGTTTTCAGATAAGAAGCCTCAGTTTTGGAAGAAGAAAGTATCTTCACCATTTGCAGATGAAAAGATTTCTTCTTAAGAGTCTTCTTGCATATCTGATGCTACACCACCAGGCGGTAACAATTCAGATTCATTTTATTCCGCTAAATCTAACAGGTTTTATCATCAATATAAACTCTTTGGTTATGGAGA
>JBCNJP010000006.1:15714940-15774717 GCA_039602395.1 Deinandra increscens subsp. villosa | reverse complement strand
ATTTTCCCTTGCTAATTCACCTAAAATCAACCTAAAACCTCTAAGAAACCTCAAGAACACCAAGAACACCAAGAACACTCTAGCTTGCATTTTTGAAGATTCAAAGGGAGTTAGGAGCCCATCTTCTGGAATAGATCAACTTAAGGTATGTTTAACATAAGCCTTCAATTAGTTTCATGATTCATAACACTTAGATATGCCTTTTAAGAATAATGCAAGATTAAGGTTCTTGAACTTGTTTTGTTGAGATTGGGAGTTCTAGTGGGAATCATGGGTTGAAATTTGGTATGAAGCCTTAGAATAACATGTTTTAAGAAAGCCTTAAGTTAGTTCATGTTTAAAGAAGGTTTGGTATGGTTTCACCATGTTGGTTTATCAAGAACAAGTAAACCAAGAACAAGAACATAAGCATTGGTGTTTTGATCATAGTAATTCCGCCTCCTGGTCGTGATAACGCCTATACGGCCGGTCATGAGAATCACTCATCAAGGGCATAAAGGCTTGGGCAAGGGTAATGATATTAAACAAAAGAACATAATTATATATATGTACTAAGTATATATAAGTTAAAACATGGGTTTTGATAAAGTATTGAATGTACCGAGTTACTCGGATATCTAGAAGTTGGTGCGGACTGGAAGGGTGGCGCCTGTACACTGGGGTTTCTGGCATAGTGACGTTGTCGCATAAATCCCAACTGGGACATGGCATACGCTTCACTGGGCGATCCCGGAGTGAGCGTTTACTTATAGGAATGCACCTCTTCATAAGTATCACTAAAAGAATACTTTTCCCATAAGGGGCAAAACGGTTATTTAGACAAATGGATGTTAAACCAACAAGGGATTGGGTTTAGGATAAAGGGGTTAGCCTTAATGACCGCTTGTAACCTCTGGGATGTCTTGCTAGGGACATCACGTTAAAGCAAGTTAGTTTCATGAAGGAATAAGGCAAGAAACTACTTCGCAACCTAAGGTGAGTTCTATGAGACCTCTTTTAAATTCTTTAAATGCTTTAAACCGTTTTGGGCTGATATACATAACGTTTTGTGAAAATACACTCAATTGTTATAATTGCTTGTTATATGTATTGATTGTATGGTGATGATTAGAGGAAAGATAGATTGTCATTTCGATGTTTCTAGTAGAATAGATTAAGGATGGTAATCGAGAAAAGGTTGGTGAGTAAGGGGCTTCTGAAATAAGAAGTTAAATAGTGTTGTCCCAATGGTGTCAAAACCAAGCGGCAAAGCTAAGCGGTGTCAAAGCCAAAAGCGTCAAAGCTATATAGTGTCAAAACTAATGGGACCGTTGCTACACGATGTGTTCGTAAGGCAAATAGAAACACTATTACCCTAAGATAGAACTTAACATTAGGATACGTTCTTAATGTGAGACAAGGATGACAAAGCAACAGAAGGTTAGTCTCTTCACAAGATTAGGGTATGTGAATATATGAGCTATATGCTTTGTGTTTGATTGTCTAATTGCAAAAATGTGTTTGACAGACCTAAGTGCCTTCGAAAGGTAAAGTTTTCCAAAAACGTAGAACTCACGAGCGTAAGCTGACTTGTTAAGTTATGTATGTCAGATGAGGCTGGACCATCGGATCGAAAAGGGAAGGCTAAGATGTGAGCAGGAACTAGGGGGGCGTACACTATCAAGACAATGTCAAGCTATCAAGAGAAGACATTTTCGAAGACTGGCATGGAGATATTTTTCTCTTTTTGTATTTGTCTTTCTTACTATGTAATGCTTGGCATATAAATAAATTTGTTTATTTCCGCTGCTTTAGTTATCTCTGTTGTACCTTGTGTTCATGAGTAAATCCGAAGCGTGACCGCTCCTAGGGCCAAGTCTGGGAGTGGGCGTCACACAACACAATTTTTTCTGGAAAAAGAGCTTTAATTATGAAAAGTTGTAGTAGTTCTGATTGTCACTCATCAGTTGACAATGGTTCACAAGAAAGTTTAAAACCAAAACAGGAATGGAGACCAAAAGTTGTCTCCACAGCCAACACTGATTTTGTTGAAGACACTAGACGGCCTACCATCGTTGTGGATGAGGGTCGGGGTTTTAAGTACTTATTATTTTCTAGTGTTTGCAGGTATTTCAAGAAGACCTATTAGTAATCGAGAGATTACTAACAGTTAGATTCTTGTGGTTGATTTAAGTTAAAATGCATCGTTCCTATCTTTGAAATACTGATTTTCAATAGTATCATTTTCAAAAATGTGTCAAATGTTGATCGATCATTTTCATTTTTGTTTTTCATTTATATTTTTAGGGGGAGAAAATTTGATAATTAAAAAAATAGTGTTTGTTTGAATTTTAGGGGGAGAAATTGGAAAATATAAAAAAATGAATGAAAAATTGAGAAATTGATTCGACAAAAGCGAGAAATGATAGTACATCAGCATATATGTTTATCTGCCATGGATAGACTAAGTCTAAAGGATGTAGGTTCTTGCATAATCTGTGAATGTGCATGACTAATTTGATATATGCAAGTAAGATATAAACATAAAGTTTGCCTGATGATCTTTGGCTTTTTGCTTCTTGATGAATGTTGTGTAATGATTCTGAAAAAAATAGAATAAGATATATCATGATGAATGCATGTTTTCATTTTGAAAGATTTAAACTTTTTTGATTTTATTTACTTTGTCAAACGATCGGACTTTCTCTGCGTATCGAAAGATCCACTTCATCGTTGTTCGTTTGACATTCTGCTTTTTTTTTCTTGGCTTTTCCTATAATTCACGGACTTTCTCTGCGTATACGGAAGTATCGACCTGACCGTTGTAGAATTATACAATTCAACTTGTTTTTCTTTCTTATTAATTCAACTTGTTTTTCTTTCTTATTTTCTCAAATACTTGGGCTTTCTCTGCGTGTCCACAAGACCGACCTGATTGCTAGGTATTTGAGGTTTTTCTTTATTTTTGCATGACTCATCAAGGATGATGTCACACCCCGGTCAACGGATTTGGGTGTGAGCGAGACGGAATCATAGTCGCAGATATACAGAACAAATTCTACTAAATTCAAACGTCATTTAAAACATAACACCATTTATGTTGCAGCGGAAAGTTGTGGTGAAATGATAATGTCTTACATTTGAATAAAAGTCTTGGGTTGATGTTGAAATCATAAATCAGTTTATTTAAGATAGGTCGGGACTACGACTCCAGTGAAGCAGGGTCGAAAGTTACAGTGAAGCCCCATTTGCACGTCTTCCATAATAAGCTTAGATACCTGAGAAATCATGAGTTTTAAAAGGTCAACATAAAGTTGGTGAGGTTCACAGGTTTATGATTCTATGGTAAGTTTGTAAAAACAGTTTACAGTATGTTGGAATAACAGTTTACGGTGTGTTGGAATAACAGTTTACGGCATGTTGGGATAACAGTTTACAGCATACTTAAATGTTACGTTGGTTTACTGTCGTGGTTGTAAGATCCTACCATGAACCTCAAATTCGAATACTAACGGATTACCCACCCATAGCATTCTATCCCAAGAATACCGAACAGGCAAGAATAACTGACGTGTACCCCTTGACAATGTACGAAGTCAGGATTGGAGCTACCAATCTGGGCAGGGTTGTCAACCCAAATAGATCTATTCACTAGTTATCGTTTCGAGCAGAACTAATCGAATTCAATTAATAGTGGGATTTCAGTTGTACTAACGTTGATAACGATAAAGTACCAGTTGTTTGGGATACAGAATGGAACATGTAGTCATACGGCTAACAGGTAAACCATAACATTAAGTAAAAAAAACATTTTATCAGTTCATGATTTCTCCCCCATAAGTGTAAAACAGTTGAAAAGAAAAGGGGCCGTGAAACTCACTTGATTAAGGTGATGATGAAAGCTGTAGCGCTCTGGACGTAGCTAGTAAACCGTGTCCTAGTAATAATTAATAAGACGGTTTTAAGGTACTGTTACTGTTTTAGTTGGATAATGTTCCGTTACCCAAATGATCCTGGTCGAGTCTTGACATAATATTCCCGTTTGTATTGTTTGGAAAGTCCGTTTGGAATATTTATCGTTCAAATAAATATTTACATTAATGGATATATTTATGGTCGAATCAATATATATAGCTTTGTAGAAATAATTATAATCAAATAATTATTTAAGATTACGAAAATACATATTCAATCAAGTTTTGAACATCGAGATAAATAATAAAGTATTTATTATTTGAAGTTCATGATATATATTTAAGTCCGACTTCATAATTATAGACAACGATTATATATAAGTCATAGAAATATTTATGTAAATAAATATATATAACTTATAGAAATGATATATGTTTCAATATTCTCAAGATTTTAGAAGAAAATATAAATCTTTATATGTTGAGAAATTTAGTCGTTGGCTTTGCCGTGATAAGATACAAGTATCCGATAATTGACCGTAATGATAATAAATATTTAGCTCCGTAAATATTATTATGTTGATAATATCTCTCAAATACTTTTTCTAATTATATTTAGAAAATAATATTTAATAATAAAATATTAAGACGAGATATTTGTGTGAAGAGGTGTTGATATATTTGTCATAAATATATTCCGTCGCATAAGTCGAAAATATAACATTTTATATTTTTCAGTCCAACGTCTAGAATTTACACAATATATATATTGTTTATAATATATATTTGAAAAACTAATATTTAAGCCCTTTATATATTATGTCTAAATATACATTTGTTTATATATTTTTAGTCCAACGTCTCACTTTGAGGGTCCCCGAGTCAGTTTTTATCTCGTTCGATCTATAATCTTTTTATTTCTCTCAACGATTGTTAAATATATATTGTGACACAACTTCTCAAATATTAACGTTAGTTTAATATTTAGGACGATTCGTTCAGTGTATATATTTAGTGGGCGGAGTGTCAAGACTCGTTTAGGAGTGATTATAAACATTAACAACGAATAATAAATATGATTAAATTGAAAAGTATAGACTTTTACCTCTAGCACTAGGCTAGGTGACGAACCGAAAGAGGCGAGAATATCACCGTAGACTCGATCGAAGAATATCGACTTTAACCGTGTTGGCCCGAAGGGTAAAGTGCCATTTTGCGGGCTAGTTTTCGGTGGTTTACGGTGATCGTTAGGAACAAACGTTGAGGCCGTTTAGAAGGTGGCCGAGAGTACTTTCCATTGGTGGTGATTGGGTGGCTCGACGGTGGTCCGATGGTGGCGAAATGGTGGCCTAAAGATGGCCGTTGGGGCTGTTTTGGTTCAAGAAATAATAGAAGACTTCAAATCTGCTTTTCTGATTTAAAAGGGGAATTCGCGACGGGAGGAACTGGGTTTGCCATATTTTCTTTCATTTCTTTTATTCTTACATATATATATATATATATATATATATATATCTACATACACGTATATATACATATATATATATCCGTGAGTTTTGATCAAGAGGAAGAGATGAAGGTGATAGTGGTTGTGGCGGTCGGAGGTGGTGGTGGTTCAAGGTTGGCGACGGGTCGGAGGCGTGAGCTCGGTCCAAGGCAGGGGTAGTGCGAGGTGGTGTTCGATGGTGACGGTTGGCGATGAGGAGAATGGAGGTGGTGATCGCCGGCCGGGGTGGCGGTGGCGTTGGACGATGATGATGGTGCAGGTGGTGGCTGCGGTCGTCGGTAGCAGCAGGAGTGGTGGTGGCGACTGACGGCCGGAAGGAAGGTGGTGGATGGCAGCAGGGTGCACGGCGGATGGTGGTGGTGTTGTGCCGTGAAAAGGAAAAAAAAGGGAGGAGGAAGGTGTCGAGCAAGGTCGGCGAGAAAGACGGAAGGGACGGTTTTTGTTAAGATTGTGCTACTGCCGACAACTACTCTTTAATTATTTTCCCTTTTTTTTTCTTTTTTTTATAATTTCTAACTTTGTCTGTTTGTGGGTTTATGAATCGCAGTGCATGGATATATGCATATAAATATATATATAGATGAAAGGTATAAAGTAAGACAACAATCGTATTCTAAATGGCAATGTGTACACCTACGTATGATATGATTTGTGGATCTATTTCAAACACAAAACAACATTTGGGTGGAGGTACGTATACGTGCGTTAGCCACAATTTTAGAGAAATATTTTTATTCTAAAAGGTGAGTCATACAAAAGAATCGACACAATTTATTTTGATGATTCTAAGAATAAGATTCAGATGACAAAACAATAGATATTTTGGTGTGGTGCGAATTAAACATACAAGTATATATCTCATTTTCTAAACCCGTTTATGTTTCAGAAATAATCTATGGAAATTCCTAAACATCTAAAATATTACGGGACCATAATAAATATAATCGTCATATCTATTCCTCGATTATAACGTAACCCGGTGAACGTTCAATTAATCACAGGGTAGAATGCGCGTGTCCAATCGGTGTAGCGATCATGACCGTTTCATAAATCGAACACGTTGTCTCGACTGAAATACTTAATAAATATTATAATAATTATTTATAATTCACCGAGTCATCAAAATCATCTCGAACGGCTAAACGAATTGATTTTGGCTAATATCGCGTAACATAAACGGTTTTATTGTTTTAGGCTCATTGGGCCTATTGGGCCTAGTCGGGCCCAATCGGGTGTTAACGGTTGAGGTTTGGCTTAAGTCTTGACAACGACTTCAGATTGTGATGTTTTTATTTCGTAAAAACAATTGTTCGAGTTGGTTATAACATTTTTTCATAAATCAGTTATATTTTTCAGTTTTCACACGGTTACGGTTAACATTCTCAGTTTGTCAATTCGTGACAGGTTTTAAGCTCGATCGTCCAGGTTGTTTAAAACCGAATAGTTTTAAACGATACGATCGCTTAACAGTTTGCCGTGTCGGTTATACAAGTGTACGACACCGGTTCCGGATAAAATATAAAAATACATTTTATATTTATTTTCTTGTTATTGAAATTCCATAATTAATCCATGGAATCTTTATGAAAGTTACGGGTGTACGCTTCAAGTACAAACGCGAGATTAGATTTACGTCATCAGTTATCAGTCAGGCACAGTAATTAACAGTTTAAACAGTAATTAGATCGGTTAATGCATATTAAAACTTAATTAAAAGTCAAATGAGAGAGGTTTGACCTAGGTTTTTCGGACGAGGTGTCACATTCTCCCCTAGTTAGAAGAATTTCGTCCCGAAATTCAGTTCTTGATCACTGGTTGAATGCGACGTTTCCGAAAAGGCGAGGATACTTCGGACGCCTTTGGTCCCTGCGTCCCTAAGTGTACTCTGGACCTTGCCGTGAGTTCCACCACACTTTGGACAATGGGAATGCGGCTGTGCTTACGTTCTCTTAAGGTCTCGGTCAAGTATCTCGACAGGTTCCTCAATAAGGTGAAGTGTTTTGTCAACTTGAATTTCGTCAAGTGGAATGACAAGCGTTTCATCGGATAAGCATTTCTTAAGATTTCTAACGTGAAAGACATCATGCTCACTGCTAAGCTCTACGGAAGGCGTAGACGGTAAGCTACTGGTCCGATATGTCTTCAGTGATTTCAAATGGACCAATGTAACGAGGGTTAAGCTTTTCTTGTTTGCTGAAACTGACGACACCTTTCCAAGGTGACACTTTTAACATGACACGATCACCCTATTTAAAGGATAAGGGTTTTGCGATGATTGTCGGTAGATAAACCTCAATAGTATAATAAAAGAATGAGGATTGACACACGGATGAACGAGGTTTTCAGTATGAAGGTTTCTGGACAAGTCGGGATTTCTCATGAATGGGCTCTACCAGGATTTTCATGCAGTTCAAATTACAATTATGTGTGCACCCACAATTGTGATTTGCCTTACATGATCAGCCTAAGCTTTGCTCATACTTGAGTTTTTAGTTTGTCGGAAAATGAAATGTATCGGGGACAAGATGGCTTATGAAAAAAAAAGTTTAGATTGATTTGCTACCGGACGGTATCTTCCTTGATTCCCGGGATTTCTAATGATAACAATAATGGAAATGCAGTTTGGCTCCAGTCTATTGGTCTTGCAGTCTAAGATCTTAATAGGTTCTAGACAAGATGGGTGTGTAGGCCATTGGTCCAATCCGTTCCAGGATTTCAAGGGACCGATGAGGTTTAAGCATACCTAGTTTTCCAGGCCTAGTTATCTCCGTCTGAGACAGAATCCATTATAAGGTTTTGAACTCCCTTATAGATTCTAAGGGTTCGCGTCGAGTGTTAACGTAGTTCTCCTGGAGATTACCTAGGGCTTTTGGAAGGTTCAGAAATTGAAAGGTCTCCTTAGTAGTTTCATAAACTATCACTGGACCAGTCAGATGACTGTTACTGGCTTCGGTCCAGCGAAGGGGCGAATGAAACTTTCTTCCATACAAGCCTTCGAAAAGGGGCGGCTTGAATATTCGAGCGATATCTATTGCAATAAGGAAACTCGGCGATTGGAAAATAGTTGTCTCAACCATTGCATAGGTTTTTCTTGCGTGATGACAATCTGTCACATAACTACGCAACGTACCTTTTTATGGTCTGGATTTTTTCCTTTTGATGTGGTAATCAGTATAACTCCTTCATACATACATTTTGTTGGATCCATGGATGGATGGAATATCTTGAGTTGTGGGCTTCATCAAACGCTAGCCTTCTCAAGCCTCTGAGGCTAGGTACCCATAGTCTATCCAAAAAGCTCATGGTTCCATCAGGCTTGTCAATCAGTTGTTTCTCCATGCCGCGCAGGCATTCGATTTTCCAGATTCACAGGCTTAAGAGCTTCGATTTGAGCGTCACGAACTTGTGACGTGAGGTTCGAGTGTATGGTCATTCTTAATGTTTGAACACGACACGGTTTGGTATGTTTCTTCCTGCTTAAAGCATCGGCTACAACGTTAGCCTTGCCCAAGTGATAACGAATCTTACATTCGTAATCGTTAAGCAGTTCAACCATCATCGTCGTCTCATGTTTAGCTCTTTCTGGTTAAAGATGCGCTGGAGGCTCTTGTGATCGGTGAATAGAACGCACCGAGTCGCACAGAGGTAATGCCTCCAGATTTTGAGGGCAAAGACAACGACTCTAAGTTCTAAGTCGTGAGTCGTGTAATTCTTCTCATGAATCTTCAGTTGTTGAGAGGCGTAAGCGATGACTTTCTCACGCTGCATCAGTACGCAACCCAAGCCTTGATGCGAAGCATCGCAGTATACAACGAAATCATCGATTCCGTCAGGTAAGGTTAGGGTTGGGGCGTTGCAACGTTTTTGCTTCAACAACGGGAAAACCGTTTCGGTTTTATCATCCCAGATGTACTTCTTATCTTTCTGGGTCAGGGTGGTGAGATGGCTGGGCTATGAAAAATAAAATTCTATGAATCGGTGGTAGTAGCCAGCGAGACCTAAGAATTGTCGAATCTCAGTTGGGGTCGTGGAAGTACTCCAATCTTTGATTGCTTCAATCTTAGACGGATCAACGTGAATGTCTTGGTCGTTGATCACATGACCCAGAAAGTGTACTTCACGAATCCAAAAGTCACATTTGGAGAATTTCGCGTGCAGCTCTTCTTTCTTCAGCAGTTCTAAGATGAGTCTCAAGTGTTCCTCGTGTTCTTTCTTACTACGTGAGTAGATAAGTATATCGTCGATGAACACGATAACAGATTTTATCCAAGTATGGTTTGCACACATGATTCATTAAGTCCATGAATACGGCTCGGTGCGTTAATTAAACCAAATGGCATAACGAGGAACTCGTAATGACGTATAGCATGTTCTAAACGTTGATCTTTGAGACATCTTCATCTCTAACTCGGATGTTGGTGGTACCCCGACCTTAGATCGATCTTGGAATAGAAGCATGATCCTTGAAGTTGATCAAACAGGTCATCGATCCTTGGAAGCGGGTAACGGTTCTTCACAGTCAGTCTGTTCGACTCTCGGTAGTCGATACACATCCTGAACGTTCCATCTTTCTTCTTCACGAATAAAACGGGAGCACCCCACGGGGAGTGGCTTCGACAAATGAAGCCCTTATCTAGCTAGCAACTCTTGCAGTTGGCTAGATAACTCTCGCATTTCAGACGGTGCCAGTCGGTAAAGGGGACCTGGCAACGGGGCGGCTCCGGGTGTTAGGTCGATGCGAAACTCTACTTGCCGTGCTGGAGATAAGCCTGGCAAGTCTTCTGGAAAGACTTCCTGGTGTTCGCAGACAATAGGAACGTATTCGATGCGCTTCTCCTTCAGTTTCTTCTCAGTGACATGAGCTAGGATGGCATGGCATCCCTTGCGGAGGAATTTCTGTGCCTTCATACAAGACATGGATATTTAGCTTCGGCTCCACTCTTTTCGCCTTGCACGTTCAGAGTGTTGCCGTCTGCTATCGGCACTCAAACCATTTTCTCATGACACACAATTTCTGCATGGTCCCTTGCTAACCAATCCATTCCAATGACTACATTGAAACTTCCTCAATCAATGGGCATTAAGTTCGATGCTGAAAGAATGGTCAGCGGGTAGTCTGGGTAGATTACTCTGGTTTCTATCAAATCTCCATTTGCTAATTCTATTGCAAACTTAGTGTCTAGGGCAATATGGAGTGATTTCAAGTAATTGACTAAAATCTGATAGACACAAGGCTTCTATCGGCACCTGTACCGAATAAAACAGAGGTATAATGGCTATTTAGCAGGAACGTACCCGTCTCCGTGTTGGGGTCACGGCGGGCGTCTCTGGCATTGATCACGAAAGCTCTTCCTCTAGTCAGGGTTAGCATCTTGATTCTTCGCCTTCGGGCATTCCTTTGTAATGGCCAATTTCCCAGCAACCGTAGCAAGTGCGATTTGGGCAATCGCGTGCTACATGTCTCTTAACCTTGCAGATGTTACAATAGACATTTCCACAATCGAGAGTGTGGTGTAGGTTGCATCTGCGAGCATAGGGGTGTTGTATCAGGTGTAACTGGTCCTTCGGACAGGGGTGAACAGCTCACGGAACCTCTAAGAACGTGTAGGATTGTAATTCATAAAGTCCTTTTATGAACATTCACGAGGGCTTACAATGTTAGGTTAAAACATTGAACACAATTTGGTGAAATTGTAGTCTGGTGTTTTCTAACCTTGGTTAATTCGTTCTTACCGCGCGCCCCATCGTCCGCGTGACGTTGGGTTGCAGTAGCAGCGACGGTTTCTGCAACGCGTTGAGCAATCAGTTCCTCGATTTCAGCAGCGCTCAAGGGCGGAGGAGGTGAAGCGTTTCTGGTGGCTCGGCGTCTAGGCGGCATACTTTCGCTATAAGTTATTAATGTCAACATAAAGGAAAGTCTAGATTATATGTGAATGGGGTTATTACATGCGTGAGCATAACTGTCACGACATACATCCATGATACCCAAAACCTGACGCGCGCAAGCACAACCAAGAAACAGGAAGCAGAGGGAAACAACATACGCGAATATGTAACATGATTAATGACAGCAACAGTAGTAACATCCATACTAAACATGAAAATCATAATAATAATCATGATACTAGTTTCCATCCACCGTATCAACTGGTAGAATATACGATAGTCAAAAGAGGATAAGTCTTCGTTCTGGGCCCGCAGTCCTATTACAACAAAATATATAAATATTTTTCGTTGCTAAAATGAGGGATCAAAAGTCTAGATTCTTAGATCAAGCTATCTAGAGTGGCGGGAGTCCAGAGGGCATAGTTAAGGTGGTGGTGATCTGAGCAGTGAGGTTCATGTAACTGAACACTCGCCCAGGGAATTCCTCTAGGTAAGCGACTCTCGTCTGGAAGGACTCGTTGGCCAACCGCAGATCGGTGTAGGCCATGTTAACTCCATTCATGTGAGCGTGCAGCGACTCCATAACGCCCAGTGTGGCAGTCTGGTGGTGCTCCATGGCGGCTAGACGGGTCTCTAGTGTCGCCAGATCGGTCCAGATGGGGAGTCTAGTGATCTCATCGTCGATCACTTCCAAAGGCTTGTTCGTGACATCTCAGGCATGTCACCAGTGGTAGTGGCCGCACTGCCAGTGGCAACGGTGGGAATCGGGTGGTTCGAGGAGTCGTTTGAGAGACAGGGTCACAATGGTCTCAGAAAACTCGATGGTAATGAGGACTGTCGGATAGTACCGACGGTGAGAATGTCCTGCACTAGGCTGGACAGTTCATGGTCCTCAGGGGAAGCTGTGTACTCAGGCACGACTGTGTCTTTTCCAGAGGAATCAGATATGCAGATGACCTCTTCGGAAGTCATCTCTGCGATAATATTCCATGAAGAGAACATAGCTGGTAACACGATAACAGTATCTAGAATAAAAGATATCATATGTACCAGTTGTAGTAATACTAACTCGTATAATGTAAAGCATAAGTTAACGTAACCAATATGATAAGGAATTGGTCTTGCGTGCAAACGGTAGCTTCGGAGCGGGTTATAGTCCAGGTTTGGTTTTTCTTGTTTATTTGTTTAACCTAGTTCGCTATAACCACGGCTCTGATACCAATCTGTCACACCCCGGTCAACGGATTTGGGTGTGAGCGAGACGGAATCATAGTCGCAGATATACAGAACAACTTCTACTAAATTCAAACGTCATTTAAAACATAACACCATTTATGTTGCAGCGGAAAGTTGTGGTGAAATGATAATGTCTTACATTTGAATAAAAGTCTTGGGTTGATATTGAAATCATAAATCAGTTTATTTAAGATAGGTCGGGACTACGACTCCAGTGAAGCAGGGTCGAAAGTTACAGTGAAGCCCCATTTGCACGTCTTCCATGATAAGCTTAGATACCTGAGAAATCATGAGTTTAAAAAGGTCAACATAAAGTTGGTGAGTTTCACGGCGCCTTTTCTTTACAACTGTTTTACACTTATGGGGGAGAAATCATGAACTGATAAAATGTTTTTTTTACTTAATGTTATGGTTTACCTGTTAGCCGTATGACTACATGTTCCATTCTGTATCCCAAACAACTGGTACTGTTATCGTTATCAACGTTAGTACAACTGAAATCCCACTATTAATTGAATTCGATTAGTTCTGCTCGAAACGATAACTAGTGAATAGATCTATTTGGGTTGACAACCCTGCCCAGATTGGTAGCTCCAATCCTGACTTCGTACATTGTCAAGGGGTACACGTCAGTTATTCTCGCCTGTTCGGTATTCTTGGGATAGAATGCTATGGGTGGGTAATCCGTTAGTATTCGAATTTGAGGTTCATGGTAGGATCTTACAACCACGACAGTAAACCAACGTAACATTTAAGTATGCTGTAAACTGTTATCCCAACATGCCGTAAACTGTTATTCCAACATATCGTAAACTGTTATTCCAACATACTGTAAACTGTTTTTACAAACTTACCATAGAATCATAAACCTGTGAACCTCACCAACTTTATGTTGACCTTTTAAAACTCATGATTTCTCAGGTATCTAAGCTTATCATGGAAGACGTGCAAATGGGGCTTCACTGTAACTTTCGACCCTGCTTCACTGGAGTTGTAGTCCCGACCTATCTTAAATAAACTGATTTATGATTTCAACATCAACCCAAGACTTTTATTCAAATGTAAGACATTAACATTTCACCACAACTTTCCGCTGCAACATAAATGGTGTTATGTTTTAAATGACGTTTGAATTTAGTAGAAGTTGTTCTGTATATCTGCGACTATGATTCCGTCTCGCTCACACCCAAATCCATTGACCGGGGTGTGACAGATGATTAAATCTCTAAGAAAATTTACTTCTATATGATAAACATGATGATTTGCCAGTATTTCTGATAGAGTGGAGGCCGAGTTATCAGTGCATGATAATATTACCTTAAGCATATCTGAAAACGATAAAAATGATTGGTGCATGCTGAAGTAAACATAAATGTTCTATTTGCGATTATCTTTGCTTGCATGCTGAATAAGACCGAAATTGAAATGTGCTAGATGCGTTATGTCTGATATGATCTCATGTCGTGATCTTTCTCGCAAAATACCAAAAACAGAGTCTGATTCTATATTGCATTTATCTTTTATTTCAGAAAAAAATTTGGTGTGTTTTAGTATAAAATTCAAAAAAGCCAAAAAGATTTTATTTCTTGTTTGTTTTCGAATGATCGACACAAGATACGAACAACAATTTTCAAATATATATCTTGGATTCTCGAAGAGAAGTCTTGCGCCAATATTAACTTATCTTGGCTTGAAAATGGAAAACCATGTTTCTGTCTTTTGAAATTGCAGGTTCCGTGCTGTCAAGACTCAAACATGGTGAAAGGGAGAGTTTGAAGTATCTTTCACAAGTGGATCTTGAAGTTCAAAGATTATTCAGAAGTGATCCAGCCATGCAAGCTCTATTGCTGACAAGAAATTTCAAGTTGAAGATTATATGCAGCAATGCTGAAGATTGAAGACTGGAGTTTAGTCAACATAGATACACTACACGTTAAGGGGGAGTTTGTTAGAGCATATTCCTATGGTACAAAGTGTCTCATGTATTGTAGCTAAGTGAGCGTGTATTTGTGAGTCTTAGTGCCAACTTACCAAGGACAGCATACCATTGGTACGCTTCATGGTCCGCCGTACCAATTGGTCCCCAGTTGGTACGCCGGCTAGTAAGTTGTCACTATAAATACTTTGTGTTAGAATGTGAGTTTAACACTTCAGAGAGTTCTATCATTTCTACACTTTGTGTGTGTGTTCTAGTGAGAGAAACCCAGAGAGTATTCTTGTAATCTTCAAGTAATTCAATAAGAAAACTCTTATTTACCTTCTCATGTTCACTATATCGATTGATTCTATCAGCAGTAAGATCATTCTGTGTCTTTTCAAACTTGAAAAGACACGAGCCGATCTTACTACTACATGATTCAATCGATATGATGAACAACGATGTAAATAACGGTTTCTATGATTGATTCAATAGGCAAAGTTACAGAGAGAAAATCAGAGAGACAATACCAAGGATATCACACACATAAACTCACAGTGCTCACTCTTCTCCTCTGTTCAAAATGAATTAACCTATTTATAGTCTACTGGCCAGTGTACCAACTTAATAAACGTACCGGTTGGTACGGAGCGGCATACCAACTGGTCTGTCCCATGGTATGCTGGAACCAGATTACATACATTTACAATACTAACAACACACACACCTAGACGTAGCATTAGACACCAAAACTTTTCTAATAAACTCCCCTTGTCTCATGCTAGTCTTCAGAAGCTTTTTCTG
Organism: Deinandra increscens subsp. villosa; assembly: GCA_039602395.1. Classification (NCBI taxonomy): domain Eukaryota; kingdom Viridiplantae; phylum Streptophyta; class Magnoliopsida; order Asterales; family Asteraceae; genus Deinandra; species Deinandra increscens. Next base: position 15,759,473 of record JBCNJP010000006.1, on the reverse strand, counting down.
CAGTCTTCTTCCAAAATCGGTGTCGGTTGTTTCCAGAATGAATCCCGAAGGCATAACACACTCGTATCACTTTCCGGAATTATAAAGCTTGATTTGCATCTTCACCATGATACAAGATATTGTTGTGATAGAGCTTGTCTATGTCAGGCATCAGCCTCGGACAGAATAATCAACCACATCGGATCAAAGTTCATCACAACCTTGTTATTCTCCTTTATCACGATCACTGTTTCTCCAGTTCTTTCATCGTAGTACCACAATTTCAATGTCTTGATAAAATTTTGCTCTAACTTCTTCAGAGGAATCTTCTTTAGCTGTACTGGCTTCTTGTATTTTAACACAATCAGTGCCTTGCCAGTCTTTGAATGAACTTTTGTTGAATGCTTTTCATACGTTGGCCTCTGAGGCTTCATAGACCTAAATCTTCCTTGACATTCTTTGTACAACCTCTCTTTGAAGAATTCAGCAAGGGCATTTTGACCATAATTCAAGAACGGTTTCCTGGTCAACTCCCTCACATCACATACCGACAAAGTATCAAACCTCTTAGCACCCCTCAGATAGATGATCCCGAACTCTTTCTTGATAGCAAAACATTTAAGTTGAGAGTCATACATCCAAATGATAATCTTCCCAGCAGCTTCACCTTATTGTCAAAGTAACACTTTTGATTGATAGGTTTCACTGAAGGTACTTTATTTTCTCTTTGCTCCATCATCCACTCATCGAACAATCTTCTTTTCTCTTATTCTTCTGAGACTTTATCAGATTCATTCTTCTCAGCTTGTTTCTCAGCCTCTTTCTTTCAACTCTTCATCGATCTCCTCCTCATCATCTTTCCCAAAGAAGTTAAATCCAGTAGAAGTATCATCGTTGGTGAAATTTCCATACATCTTTAGATCGTTTGGATATTCTTCAGCCGTCATATCTTCTAAATCATGTTCCTCCTCAAACTCCATATCATCATCTGAATCATTTTCTTTGTATGGTTCAGCAAGAGGCCCATCATCAACTACCTCAACATTTAAAGCATAGTCTTTGAAATTGGAATCACATCACATTCGTCTCCCCCTACAACTCTCTCCCCCTGAGGTGTTCCAGCTGTAGAAGTACCAGCTGCAGTGGAAGTACCCGACGTACCAAACCTACTAGTACCGGCACCACCAACACGTCCTTCAGGGTCCTCTTCTTCATCATTCAGAAATTCTAACCCATCTCCCTTGCAAGTATCATCAATATTCTCCCCCTAAGCAGGCAAAGACTTTAGCACAAGGCGTAACTGCTCACCCAGAGTTTTTGAAATTTGCAATAACCGCCCAATCTCCCGATCTTTAGCAACATCTCTTTCATTTAATACCTTCACTTTTTCTCTTAAGTCGTGAATTTCTATAGATCGTTGATAGTCTGACTCTTGCAATAGAGTAACTTGATTTTTTAGTAACGCAAGTTGATGGTCAACAGAAACACTATCAGAAGAAGTTTTTGTAGTAGCAGAAGTAGTAAGTGCAGGAGCTTTGAATAGGATTCTTCTTGGTTGAACATATGGATTTATAGAACTTGGAATACTAGCAGCAGTGGTTTTTGTGGTTGGTTTTGGACTGAAGACTGAGTACCAGTAGTCTTTTGCTTCTTATTCAGTGAGGTGCCCATATAAGCTCTCCTTGAGTCAGCAAGAGAGGTATCGCGTTTAACTAACATCTTGGGCCTCGACACGGTTTTAAATCTTTTACCAGTAACTTGCATCGGAGCTTTGCCTTTCCCAGTAACCTCAGCTCTTGTACCGGATTCTTCCATAGCAGGATTGTATAATGGATCAGTGTCGGTTACAAAATCATCAGGCTGATCTCTTGGTTGTTCATATTTGGAACTATCTTTGTTCTGAGACTTCAGATAGGCAATATGTTGCTTTCAACCTTTCTTTACTTGAACACCTCTAGTATTATGCAGAATTGTCACATAATCACCAGAATCAGATTATGTATCTGACAAACTCGAATCATCATCATTATCAGAAACATTTGCATCAATATCATCCATTAATTCATCATCTTGAGCATTTACAGCTTCATGCTCAACCCTCTCATCTTGTATAATTGGATCCTGAACAATTGGCTCTTGTTGTTGTTGTTGCTGGACAGGTTGTTAAATTGCTTGTTCTTGCATGACCGGTTCTTGATTTTGTGGTTCAGGATTTGCAGCTTGATTTTGAACGACTTCCCTCGGCTCACCGTTATCATCATATTCTAGTTCAACATCTGAACTATCAGAATGACGTGGAGCACCTTATCCAGGAGCCACATAGTCTGGCTTTCCAAGGTGTCCGATTACCCTTATAACCGGTGTAGCAATGTTTGCACCTTTACGCTTTTGATAGACCGGTAATTTGCTTACAGCTGCCTGATTCATGTGTTTCAAATCATAGCACATGCTTCATTCTTTGGGAGTGCGGGATACAAAGCATTAAGAATCATATGGATGAACCTCGGATACATTAAACTTTTCTTTTGCTTCACCAGGATGTTTTCCTTCATATATTCAAACACTCAGCCAGAAAAGTTGAAGTTTTTGTTCATAACCAATGTTGTAAACAAAGGTAAAATCTTCATGTCGAACTCTTCACGCCCTCTCAGCCTGTTCCAAAAACATCGGATGATTACATGCAGAAAATACTTGTATGGTGTGACTTCTGAGCATTTTTCGAGTAGGATTAGTACTAAGTCAATGTATAAAATACAAAATTAAGAGTAAATAAAAAGGATGATGATGGATTACTATATTTATGATACCTGTGATAGGAAATAACAGGATGAGCACCGACTAAACAGGGAAAAGCTATACACCGAATGATCCGGAGAAAACCCGGATACATGATAAGGATGGAATTTCACCCGACACGTTTGACAGAGTTTTGATGGATGAGTCCAATTGCATATGATAAAGAATTAAAAACCAGGACCGTAGAAGAAAATGGATCTTAGTTCTGAGTAGTAACGAAGCGGGAAAGTCCATTTTAGTTTTTTGGGCCCAGTTGTGTGTTAACCGGTATGGACTCGGTTAGCTATACTTGATGTTACTAGTGAACCCATTTATCTTTAAATAATTGTTTTAAGATTTTCAGAGGGTTACAGTCAAGATATCATATTCAGTTCACAAAACGGTCACGTTCGTAATGCCAGTAGGATACCCATTTATACTGTTAAAAAAAACTGAATATTCACCAGATTAGGTAATATCCGGCGAAATAAATATTTCAAGAATATTTATGAGACCCTAAAATTATTCCAGTCTTGAAATAATGGTCGTTGATGTTGGATGCGAGATTTAAAACGTTAACGTAATCGAAAAGCGTGGTATAGGACTGATCAAACGGGTATATACCTGTCAAATAATTAGGTCTATATACAGGAAAAACTTTGACCTCTTCCTCATTTCAACACATTACAGCTGAGATTTTAGAGGGAGAGTAGAGAGAAGGAGGAGAACTCCGGTGGTGGTCCGGCGGTGATCCGGCGGCGGCCCGGCGGCGGTTCACGGCGGTCCGGCGTCGGCCGATGATGGTCGGAAGCCCGTTTTCACCCTTCTACCCTTTCTGGACGTTGCGAACGCAGTGGTAAGCTTAGTTTTCCCAAATTCTTTGCTTAAGTTTGTGAAATCGTCCGTTTAAAAATCTGTCACGTTTTGACAACATGCATGAAAACGCAGCTTTATTGCATGCATTATCCCTGATGATCTAACCGTTAGATTGAGCTGAATTTTGGACACCAGGTGCAAAACTCATACATGGTCAACATGACCGGCGGGATCGATGATCAGAAAATAGTAGGTATGCGTTCTTTCATGTTAAAGTTCGCTGATCAAATTGTCAAAATCTATCTAAATATCCAACGATTTCGCATGTGCGATCTACGCAGATCTAACCGTTAAAACTGACCAAATTTTTAAAAGAAGGTGCACAATGGATCATATCGGGATTTTGACCGTTCGGATTTGCGAGATAGTTCCCAGAGGTAATAGATTTTATGTGCTTAAAACCGACTGATCGGAATATCTGAGCTGTGTGACACAGGTCCAAAGAATCGTAGATCCCCGCTGATTCAATGGTCAGATTGTCATTAAATTTGGACAGTAGCTTTCTCATACCGATACACACGTTCTCTGAGAATTTCATTCCGATCGGAGGTCGAGAAGTTTAGCTTTTATGTTGATCAGTTTGTAACATATTTGTGTAAAAACTTAGATTATTGATTCGTGTGAACACGGTTGACTCGATCGGAGCTCATCAAAGGTCTGCGAAGACAGGTTCGGTCAAAACGGAAAACGGAGAGCGGAGAGTTACTCGTGCCGGAAAAACAAGTGGAATGGACTACTTGTTCGTTAAATTTAGCGATCGTTCGTTTTGGACTCTAATAGGTCCGGACACGCATTATAACCAGTAAGGTATATCGCATAGTATAACATTATTCTCGGACTCGAAACGATTATCATGGACCTAGGATTTAAAATTGGATGAAACAATAAATGATAAATAATGAGTAATAGGTATAATAACATAGATGTTTGATCATAGTAATTCCGCCTAAATGGTCGGTAATGATCAACACTATTAAAAGACGTGGACGCTTGATCATAGTAATTCCGCCTAAATGCTCGTTAATGATCCACTCCTATTAAATAAAAAGACATGGGTGCTAGATCATAGTATTTCCGGCTATATGGTCGGTAACAACGTCACCAATTAAAAACACAAATATGTGTGATTTCTCATGGTAATTCCGCCTCTTGGTCGTGATAACGCCTACACGGTCGGTTATGAGAAACACATCAATAACGTGAAGACTTGGATGAATAAAAATAAAGAATAAAAATCAAAATATATACATATATGTATACTTCTATTAGATACGGTCCATGATTAATCGGTTGCGGATCCGAATGGTGACGTACCCACTCGGGATGTCCAAACCTATATAAGAGTTCGGGATGGATGGTCCGTGGCTAACCCACCCAAGCGAACCATCTAGATTGACTCTTTGGGATTGAACCAACCCGTGTGATTGCTTTCAGCAAATTACCGTTCAGGAGACCGGTTTCGGATCCGGTTAAGGCCCGAAAGACTAAAAATGATTATTATTAATATAGTAAAGTAAGCCTTAGGATGTCTAATGTTTTAGGGCATCAAGATTATGATACAAGTTATGTTGGAAGTTGAAGCGGTTAACGAAGATTAACTGGTAATTGGGATTATGTTGTGCAAAGCCAAGGTGAGTTTCACTAACTAATGCCCTAAATTGAATTGATATAGTTTGTTAAACGTTTTGGGCTTATTATTTATGGATATGCATTTTGAAATGAATGATTGATTGAGAATATTATGGGTACGAAATTAAGCGTGAGTGTCGGCGCACGCTCATAGAAAATATGAGCTAGGCCTATACTGAATGATGAATTTGGAATTTGGATAAATTAGAACAATGCCTTCTAGATCCTTAATGTAGTGTGAGATGTATTGGTAGATCTACTGGGGTTGACCACCCGTACTCACTGATCAGTCGCTCTGATCGCGAAACATTGTGAGAAATACGATCGAATATGGGTCTAGTTTTGATTTAGAGCTTACGATTAATTTGTGCATCGTAAACCTAGCTAGTTTACGAACTAGAAATATTCTCCATTTGGATTCACTCCCTTGATTCATGAATTGAATAAGTGGGATTAAATGATAAAGTGGAAACCAAACATTTTTATTAGTGGACTCACCAACCTAGTGTTGACATTGTGGTTTTAAACTGTTTTTCAGGTAACTGATGGGATGCATGGAAATATGGATTTGGTGGTACGAGGATGACTACGTGATGTGCTATCGAGTCTATATTACGTTTTAGTGGTGGTGGAATGTAATCCGGAACTAAACATGGGATGATAGATTCATCCTAAATCTTTTGTAAACACTTTAGGGGATATTTAGTATATCCCAATTTTGTAAATGAAAAGTGTTTTAAAATAAATTATGTTTCACTTATTAACACTACTAAAACGATGGGTTAGATAATAAATTACTGCCACGTAAGCCTTCCTCTATAATAAATAAAATTGGGGTGTTACAGAAAGTGGTCTCAGAGCCTAAGGTTATAGAGAACCCAAAAATATTTTTATAAATTTTAAACTATAACCTAAGGAATGATACATATGACAAAGGGTAGCACGTGCAACGAAAGTACACCAATCCAAATTGCCAGGCATTCTATGGTAAAATTACTTGTTCATTTTGTTAATGATTTGTTAATTTTTTGCTAATTATTTAGTTTCTTATATAATTTCAGATGTCGCCATCTCGAAGGACTATTTTCGTTATGGATAGTGATTCTGAGGACGTTCCTCAAAATTCTGCCATTGGACCGAATCAACCGCCATCACCAACCTTCGATTCGTTTGGAACGGGAGAGGATTCGATATGAGCTTATTCCGGTAACGGATGGCTCAGTGAATCCGAAAGTGAGCCAAGCGAAGAGTTGGGAGGACCAGTGGAAGTGATGACAGAGAATGCTGAGAGGTGGGTAGTGCTGCCATCTCTACTTGAGTTACCTTCGTGGCATGAGAAGGGACTTCCTCTTCGAGTCTATTCTCGCCGCCACCAAAGGAGGTTTACTCGGGAAGAAAAGGGGAAAGCTCCAATGATAGAAGAACCACAACCTCTAGCAACGGTTTAAGGAAACGAAAGTGATCCTAGCGGTGAGCCCGATCGTCGAATTGCAAAGATCACTGAGGATATCATTGATCTAAGAAGAAAACTGAATCGAACGATCGGACAACTGCAACTTATCGAGCAGATCTGCCTCTTGGACAAGGGATCCTTGGACAAGATGCATGATCGAATCAGTGAGCTCGAGGAAAAGGATAGGAAGATGAGAGACACATTAGGACTCCCTTAATTTGTGTTTGATGTTTGAATTGGTTTATTAAGTAACGGACACCAAGATAAGTGGTTCGGCACTTATAGTGACCAAAGTGATTAGGAAATGATAAGAGAGCCTTATGTCCGATCAGATATCGGTTAAGGCCAGATCCAATCCCTAAATAGTAGCACATAGTATACTCGTCGTGTAATGAAGGTGTGGCGGATGTGTTATGATTCACCATATATAAACACCTCAAGTGCGTCAAGATTATGCTGGAGCAAGGTTGGATTAGTAAGTTAGAAAGAGCGGTGCGGATATTAGTTAGAAATGTAATGGGATATAATTTGGAACCTGAACGTATAAAAGATGAGTAATTATGTACTGGCCGGGATAATTACTGATTTGTTATACCGAATCGTTCTGGATTATGAACCGTTATGTGAATACCGGTATCTAGAATTTTTGTCTCATTGTTACCTTATAATGATAGACAAGAATGGCACCTGAAACCCGACAAAATACCGATGGTCATAGAGTCAGACTACCCTCGACACCTGATGAGATAGCACGTTCAATCTCGTAACATGTGATTGATGCTATTGAACAACACAACGCCAATGTTGGACGCGGGCGAATGCGAGGCACTGGTGGTCAGGGATCAAGTAGAAAATGACCGAAATGTTTTGTTAAAATTCCATGTGTCACGATAAATGGTTATATCAATACCCATAGATTGATATATAACTATGTGATCGGAAAATCGAGTACATGGGTGCTCATATAAAACACTTCTAGGGTGTAACCCTAGGTCAATTAACGGACTCGAAGGTCCTCTAGACATCATAAGATGGATATAGAAAATGGAACCCGTTATAGTTATCGGTGTAGTGTTGAGCAAAAGGTTATGTACGCAACATGCTCTTTGCAAGATGAAGTGTTACCTTGATGGAGCACGCAAATCAAGAGTCCGGGAGAAGGCGCGACTTATCAACTCTCCTAGAACGAGTTGAAGGAAATGCTACTGAGAGATCACTGCCCAAAGCTGTAGCTTCAGAAGCTAGAGACCGAATTTTGGAACCTAAAGATGGAAGGTGCTGAAGTTCGAGAGTACACCTCTTGGATTACTGAATTAGCAACGATTGTTCCTCGCATAGTCAATCCTGAATATGTAAGAATAGAGCACTACATTTGAGGTCCAGCACCTCAAATCCGAGGCATGGCCACGTCGGCTAAGCCAGCTACTATTCAGGATATAATGTCTTTGACTAGATCGTTGACTGATAACTCCGTGCGTTAGGGCGTATTGGTGAAGAAAGGCGAGCTCAGTAAGAAGTCAACGGATGCAAGAGTTGTCGAAACAACTTTAAGAATTTTAGGATTTACTAGGAAAAGCTTTTCGCCATAGAGAACACCAACATTGTTCGTGAAAAAGAATGATAGTTCATTCAGAATGTGCATAGACTACAGAGAACTGAATAAACTAACTATCAAGAACTGCTACCCATTACCGAGAATTGATGACTTGTTTATCAGTTGCAAGGATCTACTTACTATTCAAAGATTGACTTAAGATCCGGGTATCATCAACTAAGAATAGCGGACGAGGACGTTCCGAAACCGCCTTTCGGACACGTTACAGTCATTATGAATTCTTAGTAATGTCATTCTGATTGACAAATGCTACTCGGCCAAATGCATGGATCTCATGAATAGGGTATACAAACCCTACTTGGATAAATTTGTAGTAGTCTTTATTGAAGATATCTTAGTATATTCACAAACCAAGGAAGATCATGAGACTCATTTCAAGTTAATTCTTGAATTGCTAAGGAAAGAGAAATTGTATGCAAAATTTTCTAAGTGTGACTTATGGATGCGAGAAGCCATTTTCTCGGCCACGTCATCAATGAACGAGGCATACATGTAGATCCAACAAAGATCAAAATAACAAAGAATTGGGAAGCACCAAAGGCTCCGATGGAAGTGCGATAATTTTTGGGTTTAGCAGGATACTACAGAAGGTTTAGTGAGAATTCCTCTCAAACAGCTCTGCCTTTGACCTTGCTAACTCAGAATGATGAGAAGTTCGACTGGACGCAGAAGTAAGAGGATGCTTTCCAAAAGTTGAAGTCTAAGTGGTGTAGTGCACCCATCCTATCCTTGCCCAAATGAATGGACGGATTTGTAGTTCATTATGATGCATCACGATTGGATCTTGGATGCATGCTAATGCAAAAAGACAAAGTGATAGCCTACGCGTCACAACAACTCAAGGTGCATGAGAAGGATTACACAAAACATGATCTAGGACTTGGGGTTGTAGTATTTGCTCTAAAAATTTGGAGACATTATCTATACAGTACCAAGTGTGTGATATACACAGATCATAAAGGTCTTCAGCATATATTCGACCAAAAGATCTTAATATGGGGCAACGAGGTTAGATGGAGTTACTCAATGATTACAATTACGAAATTCGTTATCCCCCCGGGTAAATAAAACATGGATGCCGATATATTAAGATGAAAGGAAATAGATGAACCCCTACGTATTCGTGCGTTAGGTTTATCAATCCAAACAAGTTTGTCAGAGTAGATTCGCAATGCCCAACAGGAAGCTTTAAAAGAGCAATACTAAGGAATGAGGTACTAAGGGGTTTGGAATGTGAATTTGAATCCAAAGCCGATGGCACCAAGTGCTTCTTGAATAGAATTCGGATTCCAAAGTACAGAAATATACGTAGCTTAATCATGGATGAAACCCATAAATCGAGATATTCGATTCATCCTGGTGCTACAAAGATGTACAAGGATCTCCAAGAATTCTATTGGTGGCCTAATATGAAAGGAGACATCGCGTTGTATGTCATAAATGCTTAACTTGTTCCAAATTGAAGCAGAACATACGAAGCCACCTAGGTTACTACTATGGCCCAAAAATCCCCCCGTGGAAATGGGAGCACATCGCAATGGATTTCATAACGAAATTACCTCGTACAGCTAGAGGTAATGACACTGTTTGGGTGCATGGTTGTAGATCGTTTGACAAAGTCTGTTCATTTCATACCCATAAAGGAAAAGAGTGATACTGAAAACTTTAGCCGAGCTATACCCTAAGGAAATTGTGGCACGTCACGAAGTGCCAATATCAATTATTTCTGACGGGGTTAGTAGATTCACATTCGGATTTTGGCAATGGTTTCAGGAAAAGATGGGTACCCGATTAGACTGGAGCACGACTTATCACCCACAAACAGATAGTCAAAGTGAAAGGACTATTCAAACCCTGTAAGATGTGTTAAAGGCATGCGCAATTGACTTTGGAGGTAACTGGACATTCACCTGCCGCAATTGACTTTGGAGGTAACTGGGACATTCACCTGCCTTTGGATGAGTTTTCCTATAGTAATAGTTACCATTCAAGTATCAAAGTCGCTCTAGTCGAAGCCTTATATAGAAGGAAAAGCCGATCACCGATTAGTTGAGTTGAAGTTGGTGAAAAACAGCTAACTTGACCTACCTGAAGTTGTTCGAGAAACAACTAATGGGATTATGTCTATCAGAGAAAAGTTGAATGCGACAGCTGATAGAAAAAATAGTTATACTGAAAATAGAAGAGAGCCCTTGTAATTTCAACTTGGTGATTAGTCGTGGGAAGGTATGGTTAGGTTTGGTCGGAACGGAAAATTGAGTCCTAGATACATTGGACCGTTTGAACCTGTAGCTCGAATTAGTTCGCTTATTTATAGACTCCTACCGTCCGAGCAAAGTGACAAGCACTATGTTTTCACGTATCAAACCTATATAAGTGTCTTTCTAATGAAACACTAATTATACCACCTGGCGAAATTCGGGTTAATGTTAAGCTAAGATTCGTAGAATGTCCAATAGAGATCATGGACTAGAGAATCCAAAAGCTGAGGAGAAATCTAATTAAATTGGTTATGGTCAGGTGGAATTCGGAGCATGGTTCTGAATTCACTTGAGAAATGTTAGACCGAATGTAACGAGAGTATCCTCACTAAATGTTGTAATGAGAAAAAGAGTGCATCATAAGAGAAATTTCGAGACGACATTTCCTAAACGGGGGAAGACTGTGACATCTGAGCATTTTTCGAGTAGGATTAGTACTAAGTCAATGTATAAAATACAAAATTAAGAGTAAATAAAAAGGATGATGATGGATTACTGTATTTATGATACCTGTGATAGGAAATAACAGGATGAGCACCGACTAAACACGAAAAAGCTATACACAGGAGGATCCGGAGGAAACCCGGATACACGATAAGGATGGAATTTCACCTGACACGTTTGAGAGAGTGTTGATGGGTGAGTCCAATTGCATATGATAAAGAATTAAAAACCAGGACCGTAGGAGAAAATGGATCTTAATTCTGAGTAGTAACGAAACGGGAAAGTCCATTTTAGTGATTTGGGCCCAGTTGTGTGTTAACCGGTATGGACTCGGATAGCTATACTGGATGTTACTAGTGAACCCATTTATCTTTAAATAATTGTTTTAAGATTTTCAGAGGGTTACAGTCAAGATATCATATTCAGTTCACAAAACGGTCACGTTCGTAATGCAGGTAGGATACCCGTTTATACCGTTAAAAAAAACTGATTATTCACCGGATTAGGTAATATCCGACGAAATAAATATTTCAAGAATATTTATGAGACCCTAAAATTATTTCAGTCTTGAAATGATGGTCGTTGACGTTGGATGCGAGATTTAAAACGTTAACGTAATTGAAAAGCGCGGTATAGGACTGATCAAACGGGTATATACCTGTTAAATAATTAGGTCTGTATAAAGGAAAAACTTTGTCCTCTTCCTCATTTCAACAAAATGCAGCTGTGATTTTAGAGAGAGAGTGGAGAGAAGGAGGAGAACTCGGGTGGTGGTCCGGCGATGATCCGGTGGCGGCCCGACGGCGGTTTACGGCGGTCCGGTGACGGCCGACGATGGTCGGAAGCCCGTTTTCACCCTCCTACCATTTCTGGACGTTGCGAACGCAGTGGTAAGCTTAGTTTTCCCAAATTCTTTGCTTAAGTTCGTGAAATCGTCCGTTTAAAAATCTGTCACGTTTTGACAACATGCATGAAAACGCAGCTTTATTGCATGCACTATCCCTGATGATCTAACCGTTAGATCGAGTTAAATTTTGGACACCAGGTGCGAAAGTCATATATGGTCAATCTGACCGGAGATATCGATGATCAGACAATAGTAGGTATGTGTTCTTTCATGTTAAAGTTCACTGATCAAATTGTCAGAATCCGTCTACAAATCCAACAGTTTGGTGTGTAGGATCTATGCAGTCTAACCGTTAAAACTGACCAAATTTTTGAAAGAAGGTGCACAATGGATCATATCGGGATTTTGACCGATCGGATTTGCGATATAGTTCCTAGAGGTATAGTTTTTATGTGCTTAAAACCGACTGATCGGAATATCTGAGCTGTGTGACACAGGTCCAAAGAATCGTAGATCCCCGCTGATTCAATGGTCGGATTGTCATTAAATTTGGAGAGTAGCTTTCTCATACCGAAACGCACGTTCTCTGAGAATTTCATTCCGATCGGAGGTCGAGAAGTTTAGCTTTTCTGTTGATCAGTTTGTAACATATTTGTGTAAAAACTTAGATTATTGATTCGTGTGAACACGGTTGACTCGATCGGAGCTCATCAAAGGTCTGCGAAGACAGGTTCGATCAAAATGGAAAACGGAGAGCGGGGAGTTACTCGTGCCGGAAAAACAAGTGGAATGGACTACTTGTTCGTTAAATTTAGCGATCGTTCGGTTTTGGACTCAAATAGGTCCGGACACGCATTATAACCAGTAAGGTATATCGCATAGTATAACATTATTCTCAGACTCGAAACGATTATCATGGACCTAGGATTTAAAATTGGATGAAACAATAAATGATAAATAATGAGTAATATGTATAATAACATAGATGTTTGATCATAGTAATTCCGCCTAAATGGTTGGTAATGATCAACACTATTAAAAGACGTGGACGCTTGATCATAGTAATTCCGCCTAAATGCTCGTTAATGATCCACTCCTATTAAATAAAAAGACATTGGTGCTAGATCATAGTATTTCCGGCTATATGGTCGGTAACAACGTCACCAATTAAAAACACAAATATGTGTGATTTCTCATGGTAATTCCGCCTCTTGGTCATGATAACGCCTACACGGTCGGTTATGAGAAACACACATCAATAACGTGAAGACTTGGATGAATAAAAATAAAGAATAAAAATCAAAATATATACATATATGTATACTTCTATTAGATATGGTCCATGATTAATCGGTTGCGGATCCGAATGGTGACGTACCCACTCGGGATGTCCAAACCTATATAAGAGTTCGGGATGGATGGTCCGTGGCTAACCCACCCAAGCGAACCATCTAGATTGACTCTTTGGGATTGAACCAACCCGTGTGATTGCTTTCAGCAAATTACCATTCAGGAGACCGGTTTCGGATCTGGTTAAGGCCCGAAAGACTAAAAATGATTATTATTAATATAGTAAAGTAAGCCTTAGGATGTCTAATGTTTTAGGGCATCAAGATTATGATACAAGTTATGTTGGAAGTTGAAGCGGTTAACGAAGATTAACTGGTAATTGGGATTATGTTGTGCAAAGCCAAGGTGAGTTTCACTAACTAATGCCCTAAATTGAATTGATATAGTTTGTTAAACGTTTTGGGCTTATTATTTATGGATATGCATTTTGAAATGAATGATTGATTGAGAATATTATGGGTACGAAATTAAGCGTGAGTGTCGGCGCACGCTCATAGAAAATATGAGCTAGGCCTATACTGAATGATGAATTTGGAATTTGGATAAATTAGAACAATGCCTTCTAGATCCTTAATGTAGTGTGAGATGTATTGGTAGATCTACTGGGGTTGACCACCCGTACTCACTGATCAGTCGCTCTGATCGCGAAACATTGTGAGAAATACGATCGAATATGGGTCTAGTTTTGATTTAGAGCTTACGATTAATTTGTGCATCGTAAACCTAGCTAGTTTACGAACTAGAAATATTCTCCATTTGGATTCACTCCCTTGATTCATGAATTGAATAAGTGGGATTAAATGATAAAGTGGAAACCAAACATTTTTGTTAGTGGACTCACCAACCTAGTGTTGACATTGTGGTTTTAAACTGTTTTTCAGGTAACTGATGGGATGCATGGAAATATGGATTTGGTGGTACGAGGATTACTACGTGATGTGCTATTGAGTCTATATTACGTTTTAGTGGTGGTGAAATGTAATCCGGACCTAAACATGGGATGATAGATTCATCCCAAATATTTTGTAAACACTTTAGGGGATATTTAGTATATCCCAATTTTGTAAATGAAAAGTGTTTTAATATAAATTATGTTTCACTTATTAACACTACTAAAACGATGGGTTAGATAATAAATTACTGCCACGTAAGCCTTCCTCTATAATAAATAAAATTGGGGTGTTACATAACATATGGTGGACACAAGTTTGATTTTGTAAACCATTTCACCGATAGATTTCCATCATACTTGATTCGTCTCAATAACCTGATAAGGTCTGCATCATCAAATTCCATTGGATAATCAGCATGATCATTGAATTGAAGAACCCGACGAACATCTTCTTCAGAAATCACAATATTGGTCTTATTAATTCTTTATCTAATAACCGATGGAACCACGTTACAATCTATTTGAGCTTTATTTCAGAACATATTCAGAATGTCCTTATACGGTTTGCAATCATGTGGCTACATAATAAATCCTTGATCATCGCATGAACTCAAAAATATCTCCAAACTGAGATCTTCACTTGGCAGACACTCCGAGATATGCACAAAATGTTGTGATCATCATTAGATGGTAACATCTCAGCCATTTCTAAAAATTCACAAAAGCAAATAATGTTAAATTTGTTTTGAATAATCAAAAACGTTAACGATTGACTCAAATTTGACTCGAAACGCTTGAACTTATAACTTGGTGAAAAACCTAGTCAGCGTACCAATGACCGTACCAAATGGTCATCCGTAACATGGTGGTACGGGCGTACCATTGAAAAGATAACGATGTAAAGAGCCGATCGTGAGCGTATATTTTGAATTTTAGCAATTTTATATCAAAACACACCACTTGAAATGACACGAGCCGATCTTACTACTATATGATTCAATCGATATGATGAACAATGATGTAAATAACGGTTTCTGTGATTGATTCAATAGGCAAAGTTACAGAGAGAAAACCAGAGAGACAACACCAAGGATATCACACACATAAACTCACAGTGCTCACTCTTCTCCTCTGTTCAAAATGACTTAATCTATTTATAGTCTACTAGCCAGCGTACCAACTTAATCAATGTACTAGTTGGTATGGAGCGGCGTACCAACTGGTCCGCCCCATGGTAGGCTAGAAACAAATTACATACATTTACATTACGAACAACACACACCTAGACCTAGCATTAGACACCAAAACTTGTTCTAACACATCTTCTAAATTTGCATCGGTGTTATTTTAGTGACGTTCGTGCCTGTAGAGGCTAGATTATGAGGCTTGTAATATTAAATAAGTTGGGCTGGGCTTAGAAGGTTTCATTTGAATCGTAGGCTAGTTTGTTTTACATGTTTGGACTAGTTTACTATTAGATATGGGCTTGGGCTTGGGTTTAAGATCCATAAGGGCCCAATTGTAAACCCATTGGGGTGCCTATATGAACCCCAATGGTTCTCCTCATTTGGGGTTGCTTTTTGGTTGCGGATTACGATTTCCAAAGGAGCCTCCTTGGTGCTTACGATCATAATCTTAAACTATTTGTACCCGACAAGTTCAACTTGTGTGCAAAGATCAGGTTTTTAATGTGTTATTCATCGTATTCTTCGATCTCTTATCTTCTCTTTCTTGAATCACTAGTCTAACCGGATTCCGCACGTTTAGATTAGTTAGATATCGTGAACGATTGTTGTTTTCTAGACCAACAATTGGTATTAGAGCCAAGAAACGGGAGTTTCGTGGTTCTCACGATATTGATTCAAGAAGATCTAACAATTTTTTGTGAGTTTTTCTTGAGTTTTTCGTGAGTTTTTCTTGAGTTTTTCTTGAGTTTTTCTGGTCTGAGATCGAAATTCTGGGCTGTTCTTGGTGTTTACGATCGGTGTTCTTCATCAGTTTTGTGTTTACGACCTGGAAATTGGAGTTTACGACTTCAAGACTCAATCTTTGGATGTTTAAGACTAAGAAAATGGTGATTACGAGTTCAAGATTGAATTTTTAGGTGTTTACGACCTCGTTTGCGATTTAAAGGTGTTTACGACTGAGTTCACGATCGGAATTGGGTTTACGACCGTGTTTACGACCCGGAGTAGTTCATGATTGGAGATTACGATCGGAATCATGTTCTCGATCAGCCAGAATGTCAAAATCGTAAACTACTATTTACGATCGGAAACTAGTTTGCGACAAAAATTCACTATTTCACATTTTCACAGAAACGGACATAACTTTTGACTCGTTTGGAGTTAGAAGCTCAAATTTTAACACGACGTTCGTGACAACGAGCCTCAGAATTACCCCGGACAAATGTCCAAGGGAGCTCGTTTAAACCCCAAAATTCCACTCCGAAGGCCTCTGTTTTCGCGTTTTAAGTTTTTGACACTATTTCTTGAATAGTACTTTTGCCGATTTTGCCGATTTCACCAGATTTTCATAAGCTGTATATCTAAAGAAAGAAAATAAGTTCAGTGGTTGAAGAAAAGAATATGGTTGAGAACAAGGATGCTTTCGCAGCTGAAGCTGACAAAACTAAGATATACCCCAATCCTACCTATGCTCGATTAATTCCTGGCTTAAGACAACTCTGGAAAAATGCTGAAATCGAACTTTTTGATATGCAATGTTCTAGGAGTTCATTTAAATGCATGTGGGAAAAGAGTGAAGAGAAGGTAAAAGCCCAAAAACTAGACATTGAGAAATATCAAAAGCTAGCAACGGAGAAGACTATTTTATATGATCAGGCTAGGATTGAGATATCTGAGCTGACACAGAAATTAACTGAACTGCAACAAAAGTGTGATGAGCTGCAGGTCAAATATGAATGCAATCAGGAAAGAAATCAGCGAATGCTTGATGCAGGAAAGGCTTTGTCACATGCTGTTGTGACCGGTCAAGTTAGGAAAGACACATCTGGATTTGGGTCAGAGAAAACTGATAGGTCCTTGGCTGCAAACAGCATTATTCCTCCACCAGTTCCCAGAACTATTATAGGAACACTTCTTAGTGAGGATCAAGTTGAACGAACCAAGTCTGATTATAAAGAAGTTGCTCCTCCTATTGATAGTGTCTTGGTTGGAAATACACCATTGACTCAAGAAGAAATTGATAATGAGGCAAACATGACTTATGGTGAAGAGAGAGTAGAGGATGTATCAGACAATGATGCTGAGTGCCAGAAATACAACATGTGTCATAACTCTAAGTCTAATGATGCTGGGATGGAGTTGAAACCATACCCTAAATTTTGAAACCCCATACTTCAAAGTAATTGACAAAGTCAAAAGGGAAAAGGTGATCTTCACGACACGCCCTGAGGGGAAGATCTTTATGACATCTGGGTCAATGTTTGACCAAGAACCAGATGTTGGATATGACTTACCATCCTTCTCCTCTAAGTTCAAGGGAATAACTGATGGAGCAATAAGTGAAGCTGAAGTTGAGAGGCCAAAGATCACCATCAAGCATCCGAGTATGAAACCAACAGCTGGAGTGAAGAATGAAAAACTCAAGGGAGTAGCTGTGTCTTCCATTTCTTCAGTTGGATCATGCAGTTGTCGCTGTAATTGCAAGAATGGTGCTTCAACGTCAAAGAATCAAGGAAGCACAAAGACAGTAAAGACAGGTTCAACACAGGCTTCGAGGAACCAGCAGAAAGTCAAATCTGAAGTTGCAGATAAAGCAAAGAAGCAGACACAAGGCAAACCTGCTCCATATCAGCCACCAAAGACAAATGGGTACACGTCTGACTTCTATCTAAAGAAGCAGACTTGCTTTAATTGTGGCAATGCTGGTCATATTGCTAGAAACTGTCTTTATCGCCCCTATGAACCCTATTATCCAAAAAGTCAAAGGGTTTCATCTCAGGAGTCTATAAAGTCTAAGCCGATGATGGTGCATACACCTAAGCAAGGAAGACTGTTACTCCTAAGTTTAAACCCTCTGATTAACATTGGGGCGCTGCCAAAGCTGAAAGAAAATTTATAAATCAAAACAACAACTTTCCAAGTTACAAAAATTTCCAAAAACAGGTGAAGAAGCCGTTTTCCACTACTACAAAAACTGCCTTCCTTGACACGCGAACGATGACACTCGATAATTCTTGACGTGCAAAAACTGAAGTGTCAAAATAAAATGTCAATTATAGGTAATTCCTAAGAATTCATGACGCGCATTTTTGCGTGTCAAGAATTTCTGTCATATTTCAAAAAAAATAACACGGAGGACATATAAAAGCCGCGCGTCAAGAATCAAGTGTCGTTTTATAATTTTTTGGCTCCAAATTTCCCCCCCAATATTTTGCCCTAAATTTTCCCCAAATACACTCCCACATCCACTCCCGTCGGTGTTCTCCGCTCCCACTCCCGTCTCCTCAAATCTTCTTTCCTTAACAACGAACACATCTCCTTCTCAAAATTTAATTTCAGTCAAATGCGAGCTGCATCTCCTCTGCTATTCGATGTTTTCGAGCCCTAATTTCAAGCCCTAATCTCTATCTCATCTAAGCTCCACATTCTCCTCCACTATTTTATGTTTTCAAGCCCTAATTGGAAACTGATTCTCCAACCAAGCCCTAACTGGAAGCCGATTTCAACAAAGAAGAATGATAAGAACAACAGCGACATCGGAGATATCGGGATGTCCGGTCTCTCTCAAACTCATATCTTGCTTTCTCATATCTCAAAATTGAAGAAAAAATCTCTCTCACTCCGATAGTCCGATCTCTCTCAAACGAAAAAATATTTGATGTTGTTGCTTCGTTTTTTACGGCCGAAGCCATATACGGGCGGCTGTGATGACGTTGAAGCAGCGATGGTTTGCTTGCTCCTCCAGATAATGTTTTGTGGGGTTTGCAAGCATTAAGTTGCAGGTATGCTGTATTTTTTATAGCTTTTGTAGATTTAGGGTTGTAGAAATTATATTTCTTTCATCTAATAACACTGCACGCACTTTCATTAATTTCAGACCAAATCTCTACAACAGACATCCGATTCCGGCCAAAATCATGATCACACGGTAACGCCAATCTCGAAATGATGTGTATCTAATCAGTTTGTGTGATTTCACTACCTGTTCTTCCTCATCCTGGTCTTCCGTGTACTTTGAAATTGAGCCGAGAGAAAAGGGGGTTGATTTGGACCCTAAATTGCGGATCCCATGTGTTTGTTTCTGTATTTCTTCTTCCTCTATTTGCATCCTGTGTTTCGTTTAGCAAGAATGCATGAGATTTTGGCAATTTGTTCATTTAATTTTGATTTGTTGATTTTTGAATAGCTAATTTTGTAACTGAGGTTACCTCTAGAGTAACTTTTTTAGATGTTTAATATGTGTTATTCTAGCTTGAATGGTCAAAGAATGCATGACAATGGTGATCTTATTACTGGATACCTTAGACAAACTGGATTTCAAGGTATATTTCTTATTTTCACACCTGTTCTTGCACTAAAATATTTACATTATGTGATCTAATTATTGGGGGATTATTTACAGGTAAGCGATGACTTATCTAATCGTATTGGAGTATTTGTCACCATTAGTTGTTTCCCTATTGTTGTTTAGAGCACATGTGTTTCAAGATTTTAGGTTAGCTGGGAAGCTGCTTTTCCCTTTCTTGATTGGATCAGGTAATCACCAAATTAATATAGACGCAATGGTTCACATATATGATTAAATGAACATCATAATTGCCTGATATATAGAGGTCTAAACATGATTTTTTTAATGGACATTCTTTTCTAAAATCACGCCTTTTATAAATAGATTATCAATCTACATCTTCAAAACGATTAAATTTACCTTAAAATTGATATAGCATAAAGCCTTTTCAATATATGTGTTACAACAGATTTCCACTATTACTTTTGTTTTTATTTACCCATTTACTTGATTCATCTTTTCTTTTAATAGCTGCAACAACGATTGGAACGGTTCCTATGCAACCACTTAGCCAAGAAGTCTGGAAAATAGTTGTCGCTCTAATGGGTAGATATATTGGTGGAGGTAATGAGCTAAGAAACCTAAATAAATCAGTTTATTTATAGATACTAAAGAACATGCATACATATGTATATAGATAAATAGTGTATGTACATGTGCACATGTCACGTAAGACCTGATTTATGTTAACTTTCTATGTAAGGGGTTATTCTGTATCTTCATTTTTTCACCTACAGATGTTTTATGATTTAATTTAAGGGATTTATGTTAACCTTATATGATACTTCTAGACAAATAGCACAACTTGAATATGCGATAATGAGGGGTGGTTCATTTGCAGCAACAATTCGAGTCAGCGGGTTGTGGTTAAATGCATATATTACTTTCATATGGTCAAATTTGTTTAAAAAAAACAGCTCAATCAATATTGTCATGAGGTGTGAAGAATCTTTGTTGTTATGTTTCTTTTCCTCATGAGTTACCGGTTTACTTTATCAGGACGAAAACACAAAATCTAAGATTTGCACCTTTGAAATGGGTCAGTTAGGCATTGGATAGAGTAGCTTGCCCGGAGAACGTGGAGCTTGTAGATTTCAAGTTGAAAAAGTTAAAGGAAATGGAGAATTTGCACAGAGGGATTTTGGAGGGTAACACTTAAACCCTCAAGGGCTTCTCAAATGTCAAGTAAGGATTCTTACTCCGTATATATTCTTATCCGTTTTACTAGCTTGATTGAACCCTCATTATATTATTTATATAAGGTTTTGGTAATTAATGCAAATCATTTTTTGGCAGGGCAATTGGATTGTATAACGCAAAAATTGGATCGAAAAGAGCGAGTAAATTCAATTGGGTCAACTCAGCGGTGAGTATTTCTGTTTGTTACCATTGCATTTATAATGACTGCTGTTGTTGCTGTTATGTTAGTTGGCTGGGTTTTATTTCTAATCTTAGATTGCTGATTGATTGATTTGGTCATATAACTATAACTAGTTATATGACTGCATTGTAATTACTAATTACTATGTGTGTGGTCAATTTTACCATATCATATAATTTTCACCCGATAAAGAGCATTAGACCAATGAAACCTAAGTCTCCTTTACTATGAGTTGAAGTTTCAAGTCCCCTTTTGAATTGTGAAATTAACAGAATTAAAAATAGATTAAGATTGATGCCTGATTTGACATTCAAAAAACAAAATTTACACTACCAATTACGATATTTAATTTAAATATTTAATCCTTCTAATATTACACCCGTTTAATATTTAATGCTCATTAGTGGATAATGATATATCCTTTCTTGGAAATCTTGTTAACTTGGAAGTACTCATCATTGCTCGCTGTGGCCTACTGTGGTGTTCTTTGTCCCCTTAAAATTTAGCTTATGAGTTGAACTTGATCTGTTGCTGTTTATGTATTGCATTGAACTTCATTTGTTTATGCTTGCTTTCTTTTTCAGTAGATGTTTCTGGTCTCACATTAATGCTTGCTTTTGTTTGTGCTGTTCTATATATCTTTTAATTTGATGCTGGCCTGCTGTTGTTCATATAGTGAATAGGGCTGCTGTTCTTAATTTTTTGCTGTTCATTTGTTCTATTGTTTGTGTAGTGTCCACTCCAGCCAGGAATCACAGAGTGTGGCTATTATGTGTTGAAATTTATGAAGGAGGTGGTTCGGCAAGGACTTGTAGTCCTTGAACAAAACAAAGTAAGCTTTCTCATATTTTAATTAATTAACTTTATCTTTGATGATCATTTTTTCTCGTAATTTATCTTTTACACAGATTGGTGGAGATAGTAATGTTTACACAGATGCTGATTTTGATGAGATTCGTGAAGAATGGTTGACCTACGCTTGCCACTTCATTTACACGGACGGGAAGTAGTAGTAGTGATCCAATATATATGCATGTAAACTTTGAACATTTTACTTTTGTCATTGTGATCGAATTGCATGTATGATGAACATGAAATCGAATTATTTTCAATTGCTATTTGTATGAAATGCAGTGTTTTGGTACAGCAGCTATTCTGTATTTTGGTTTTGTGAAATATGATTTATTAACAGGGAAATCAGTAATTTTATGAAAAAAATAAAAAAAAACACTTACAAGGATGACACGCAAGAATGAGTGTCATAAAAGGCATGACACGCAAATCTGCGTGTCATAAACAGACGACACAAAAAAATATTATAAATAAAAATATATTAATCACAGACGACACCCTTTCTTGACGCGCAAAATGGGTGTCAAGAATGGAGTGTCAAGGATAGCGTGTCATTGTTCGCGCGTCAAGAGCTTCTTGACACGCATTTTGCGCGTCAAGAAGCTTCTTGACCCCCGCATCCTTGACGCGCATTTGCGTGTCAAGAAGGCACCTTCTTGACGCGCAATGCACGTCAAGAATGCCAGTTTTTGTAGTAGTGTTCAAAACAACCAAAGTCTGAAAAACTCAAAGTTACCCATCCCAAGGTAACTAAAACTGTTTTGAAAAATGATTCTAAAATGAAGAAGGTTGAAATACCTAAAGTTACAACTCCAAAGGTGACTAAAACAAAATCTATTTTGAAAAATGAATCTAAAACGAAGAAGGTTGAAATACCTAAAGTCGCAACTCCAAAAGTGACTAAAACAAATGTTAAATCACCTGGAACTTGGAAACCAAAAATCAAGGCAGCTCCATCCCAACTTCCTGATTTCTCAAAGGGGATGTTCTTACAAGAAGTATCTTTTATTGATTCCTCAGGTGTACCCAGAAAAACAATGGCCTGGGAACCATTGGCTAACTAAGCTCTCACTATGTGCAGGAACAGTCAAGGAGGATTATCACTAACTTTTTTTTTAATTTGTTTGTTGATAAGTGATTGTTCCAGGCACAGTTTAGGAGACGTATCTTCATGTCATGATAAACAATTTTTTATGGAGGATATGTTTCCTTGAGAGGTAAAAGGTCAAATTCAACATGAAAGGTATTGTTCTTAACTTGGTTGTTTGTTGATGAAACGGTAAAGGGTGTTTGTGTCAAAACCAAATTCCTTAAAATTTTCAGTTGGTGCTTGGTTGTTCAATTTTTCTTTTAAAGCAATGAGGTATGCATGCTATAAAACCCATTTTTCTAAAAAATTTCAAATCCATACTTTGAAGGTTAGCTTGGCCAGATGTGTGTGAAGTTATTTGCTCTGCTTATGTGTTCGTGTTTAAAAAAAATGATGGTCACAAAAGATGGGACATTAAAAATCAAAAAGCAAGGGGAAGAAATGTAAAGATGAAGAAAATTTTGACCCCTAAAAAATAGTGTGCTTTTCAATTTCTAATAGTTTATTTGTGTCTGTTTCTAAGAAAGCTAAGGGAAGTAAAATATGTCCGGATTGGAGATGACTGACACGTGTAAAGCGGAAGTGAAAAGCAAGCTCCACGGTGATATGCTCGGTAGGCTCAACTTAATCTTATAACCACCAATGTAAGTGCAATGAACTTAAAATATATATATATATATATATATATATATATATATATATATATATGTTTATTTTCCCATCTCAATTTGCATGGTTTAAAAAACTGAGTCCCAGCAAAAATGGGTTAAGAGTGGTAACTACCTAGTATATACTCTCGCACACACCATGTTTCTGCTGTTATGACAACACCACAGAAAAGAAAAATAAAAATGAAAAGAAAAAGAAAAATGAAAAGAAAAGAAAAAGAAATGAAAAAGAAAAGAAAAAGAAAAGAAAAGAAAATAATCATTCAGTTTGGTCTTCTTTGTGTGCTTATGCGGCCGACCTAATCACCGACTGATGATTAATGAAATAAGTGGGTAGTCATAACGGTGTTGCATGGTTCCTCAAGTTGGGGGTTTGTGAATCCTCAATAAACTCTGAGGTTTGGTAGGTTTTGCTATGTACGCTTGGGTGTGGGGACGATTAAACATGACGGTAATCTTGTACATTATTAAGCATGATGGATTTGGTTGGGATTAAACGGGTTTGAGTTTGAAGCGGACAAACATACCGGCAATCACCTGGACTAGGGAGTTTGAAGCTGAAAATGGTTCCTCAGTCAGATTCATACGGTTTGATCCCTTGTAAACTTTCTCATGTTTGATATTGGTAAGTATTTGTTTATTTTTATCTTTCGTGTGTGAGTCTTTACGTTCTTTTTGGTTGTGTTTACGTCTTGGCCGGGTTAATTTGAGAAGTCAAAATGTGTTTTCATGGGTTTTGATGCATGATAGTATGCCCCCTGCAGATCTTGCCAAATTTTTAGGGGAAGGAGAGGGGATAATAAGTATTATCCGAAGGGAACTCGAGGATGATATTTATTATCTAATGAAAAGACTTCCTTAATACATAGTATCTGAAGGGAACTCGAATATAATATGTATTATCTTAGGGGAAGTCCTTAGCTGAGGGGAAGTAATCAGCTAAGGGGAAGTCTTTGAGAAAGGATAATAAGAATTATCCGAAGGGAACTCGAGGATGATACTTATTATCTAATGAAAAGACTTCCATAATACATAGTATCTGAAGGGAACTCGAAGATAATATGTATTATCTCAGGGGAAGTCCTTAGCTGAGGGGAAGCTATCAGCTAAGGGGAAGTCTTTAGAGGTCTTGGGTTCAGGGGAAGTTTTATAGAAAACCCGTAATCTATATTAGGGTTTTTGGTTAAAATTATGTTAATTTAAATCAACTGAACAGGTGATAATTATGTTAATTTGAATCAACTAAACAAATGATAATTACCTTCTAACCCAAAGACCGGTCATCAAATGTCTGGTGGAGTATATTTTTTCAAATGTGTGTCAGACAGGTTGATGATAGAAAGATGCTGCTGATGCTGCTGCTGCTCAAAGTTAAAGAACCAGCCGGACAAGACTTCCATCTGAAAAGAAACTGTTCAGGGGAAGTTGTTGGTGTCTTTACAAGTTTCCAAAAGCTTCAAAAGTCTTTCAAAGAAAATGCTCACAAATTTAGGGGAAGCTAAAGATTTCAAGTCAATCTTTGATAAAGAAAATGATACAGAGAGCAGTCAGAGATCATGAAGTTTGAAGATCAACAATCAAGTTCTTCACAGTTAGAGGTTTTCAAAATTTTACCCTCTAATTTTTGGAGATTTAAGACAGTTACCGAAGATTCAGCAAGAACCAGTTCTTTCAAAAGAAGCAAGTCAACGAGAATCCTCCATCTCATTAACTTGTTCAATTCAAGAAGTTCGAGCTGATGCTGATCAAGAGGAAGTCCCAAGTGCCCGTCATGAAACCTATTGAAGATTTCTGCGAAAAGAATCTTCATCAACATCTTTGCCAGCCAGTCATGAAGAAGAATTTCAAGATCGAAGACATTTAATATCACAAGCCTAGGGGAAGATTGTAGAGGCTAGATTATGAGGCTTGTAATATTAAATAAGTTGGGTTGGGCTTAGAAGGTTTCATTAGAATCGTAGGCTAGTTTGTTTTATATGTTTGGACTAGTTTACTATTAGATATGGGCTTGGGCTTGTGTTTAAGATCCATAAGGACCCAATTGTAATCCCATTGGGGTGCCTATATAAACCCCAATGGTTCTCCTCATTTGGAGTTGCTTTTTGGTTGCGGATTACGATTTCCAGAGGAGCCTCCTTGGTGTTTACGATCGTAATCTTAAACTAGAGAAGGATCAAGTTTAGGATTTCTTATTTGTACCCGACAAGTTCAACTTGTGTGCAAAGATCAGGTTTTAAACGTGTTATTCCTCGTATTCTTCGATGTCTTCTCTTCTCTTTCTTGAATCACTAATCTAACCGGATTCCGCACGTTTAGATTAGTTAGATATCGTGAACGATTGTTGTTTTCTGGACCAACAGTGCCTAAATACGGTTTATTATAAACCGGGCCCAAATCACTATTTTGCATTTTCCTGCTTCGTTATAACTCGGATCTAAGATTCGTTTGCACCCACGATCTTTATTTTTTGTTATCTATTATATTCTATTAATTCGTCTCTTAACGTTTCCTCGAATGTCATGTCAAATATTCGTACGTGAATCGTGACGTTTCTCTATTCTACGTATATATATTACTTCACATATATTTTAGCTACTTAACAAATATAGAACACGTATATAACTTAAGTCATGAAATTTTGGGTTGTTACATAGTGAATAGATCTATTTGGGTTGACGCCACTGTCCTAATTGGTCACTCCAATTCTTACTCCGCGGTAATGGTCACGGGGTACATGTCAGTTATTCTTGTCCATTCGATATTCACAGGATAGAATGCCATGAGTGGGTAATCAGTTAGTGTTTGAATTTAAGGTTCATGTGAGATCATTACAACACGGTAGCCAGGAATTAATATCATGTATGTCTTAATCGGTGCAAAACTTGACTTGCACAAATCCTTCATCAAACCGTGCAAAACTTGACTTTCACAAATCCATTTACTTAAGACCGTTATAATATTTTGTAAGTTATAATATCTTGTATGTTATAAACTGTTTACAAATTTACTTGTAAGAGTCTTAAACTTGTAAACTCACCAACGTTATGTTGACCTTTTAAACTCATGTATTTTTTAAGTAACCAAGCCAAACTGTATGCAAATGGGATGTGAAACCTTAGGGCCTTCATCTTGGAGTCATAGTCTCATTCATCATCATAAAATAACTTATGAAACACTTGCCTTTTAATTATTCATCCTTGGTCGAAACGATTTCAAGACTTAACTATTTTATCATATTTCCTATCTTAATATTCTTGATCAATTTCTGTTTCAGTATTGTAAAACAATGTCGTCTTAATATATTTCCGTTGAAACTTTGATAACATACTTGGTTTTTCAAACGTATATTGATCTGATAGAGGTCGTTCTATGTATCCACGACTATGATCCCATGATGTCACACGCATCCGTTCTCGAAAGTTCAGGGTGTGACAGAAATCGAGCCTCAAGGCGTTTTCCCTTCGGCTCACGAGGCGTAAGCTTCGAGTCGAACCGAGGCATGAGCTCGAGACAGACTTAAAAAAATAGATATAAAAATTATATATCTTATAAAAACTAAAATACTAAATATCAAACAAATAATTTCAAACTAATTTCATCACCAGATACAAAGTCTATAACATCTAAAACAAACATAAAAACACAAAAAGTTCGTGATCAAATTCGAACAACATAAAATTTCCTTGAGGCGCGCTGTGAGGCGCTCCCGCCTTGGTCATTTATCACTACCTCAGCTAATTGAGGCGTACTCACCAAAATACCCCATGAGGCGTCGCCTCATAACCGAGGCGTAAGCTCGAGGCAGAATTAAAAAATAGATATAAAAAATTATATATCTTAAAAAAACTAAAATACTAAATATTAAACAAATAATTTCAAACTAATTTCATCATTAGATAGAAAGTCTATAATATCTAAAACACACATAAAAACATAAAAAGTTCGTGATCATATTCGAACAACATAAAATTTCTTTGAGGCACTCCCGCCTTGGTCATTTATCACTGCCTCGGCTAATTGAGGCGTACACACTAAAATACCCCATTAAGCTCGAGGCAGAATTAAAAAATAGATATATAAATTATATATCTTAAAAAAACTAAAATACTAAATATCAAACAAATAATTTCAAACTAATTTCATCGTCAGATACAAAGTCTATAACATCTAAAGCACACATAAAAACACAAAAAGTTTGTGATCAAATTCGAACAACATAAAATTTCCTTAAGGCGCGCTGTGAGGCACTCCCGCCTTGGTCATTTATCACTGCCTCAACTAATTGAGGCGTACACACCAAAATACCCCATGAGGCATCGCCTCATAACCGAGGCGTAAACTCGAGGCAACATTTAAAAATAGATATAAAAATTATATATCTTATAAAAACTAAAATACTAAATATCAAACAAATAATTTCAAACTAATTTCATTATCAGATACAAAGTCTATAACATCTAAAACACACATAAAAACACAAAAAGTTCGTGATCAAATTTGAACAACATAAGATTTCCTTGAGGCGTGCTGTGAGACGCTCCCTCCTTGGTCATTAATCATTGCCTCGGCTAATTGATGCGTACACATCAAAATACCCCATGAGGCGTTGCCTCATGTGCGTTTTTTACCTGTCTCGCTCGAGGCGCGCCTCGAGGCGTACTCCTCGTCCGGTTTTTTAAACCATGGATGAAAAATGTGTAATTATCAGTATGTTCAGGCTGAAGGATTGTGCACCAACACATGTTCTACTGTTTATCTCTTCGCGATGTGGTGATCGTGCCAGAAAGATTTGAATCAAATTCAAATAAGAGCTAACTCTTTCATGTGCAGTGGCCTTTGGATTGTTATTTATAACAACCTGCTCACTTAAAGCAATTTCGTTTCTAATGAAGTTAGTTATTGGGGTGTCTGTTTGAATTTAGAGGGAACATTATTTAGACAATTTTGTTATTTTCGTTTGGATTTTCATTTGGATTATGGATTTGATACCTGTAAACCCACGACAAAGGAAAAATAAAATGACAATGGAATTATAAATTTAAATACAAATAGAACTTTCTAGGAGTTTTGCTTTCAATTGAAGAAACATATCAGTTTAAAAGAAATAGAACTATATAATCATGACAATATATGTTTCATATATAAGGGGTGTTCAATTTTTTTACCTCGTCAATAAACCATAAAAACATATAAAGGGCCAAAGATTTATTAGAAGAAACAGAACCATAAAAACATAAACCTAATTAAACAATGAAGAGAGGAATCGATTCGCGATTGGTGACTTTATAAAGTCAAAATGGCCAAATATAAACACCATGAAATTTGACTCTTGAAAGTGAAATTTGAATGCCTGCAAAAGCAATTTTTTGTCCAAAAATGTAAAACACCCAACTATTTGTCAGGACCGATTTCACATCGAGAATCTCGATCTTGAGCAAGAACAAAGGTGAGATTGGGAAGACGGGATGAAGAGAATCAAAGATAATAAAATGACAAGAAATGAAAGATCAAACGATTCATTGATTATTGCTGAATGATTACAACGAACCGAATGATTACAAACTCGTCATAGGAAATCCATGGTCACATTGGGTTGAGCTCAAACCCAATGTGTGACTCTCTCTCTAGAAAATGATAGCTCACATCACTCATTATTCATCCTTATTCATCATCTTATTCTCTCTTCTAACAAATGAAGCTATCCCTTCCTATATATAGAGAGCCCATGTGCTCACTAGCCCACTAACTAGCTAACACACATACAAATGAGCAAATACAAATAAACAAATGACATAATTATTATTAATTAAATCAAAGATGATTTAATTAATATGAAGCTTGACTCGCTCGAACCGATCTTCCGTTGACTTTTACGTTGACCGTTGACCCGAACGGTTGACTTTTCCAGAAAACGTCTTCGGTCCAAACTTGCAAGCCTCGAGCATCACAACCCGCGTCTCTGAATCAAATCACAATGGATTCTTCAACCGAATTATTCCAGAATAGATTTGATGGCGTCAGTCACACTTATTAAAAGTTCCAACAATTCCCCCTTGACTGACGCTTTCAAATCTGTCATACTGGTGAAGAACCGCTCTGTCGTGCATTTTCAAAGAAAAACTGATAAACCCGAATCTTTTTGTTGTAAAGGTTCCCCCTTTGAATAAGCTTTTTCTGTTCTTGTTGCTCCAATTGAGATCCAAGTGCTGCAGTTCACTCGGTTCACACGGTCGGGTACAATACTAAGAATGCTGAACATCGGAGTCAAAATCGCAACAAATCGAATCAGATAAACCAATCAATCACTGAAAATGCTCCAACTTCTGATAATCGACCCGATAATCCAGTTCTATTATTGTTCCCCCTTTTCTCTAGATCTCTCTGAAAACATCCGATGCGGAAGCGGAAAATCAGATGCAGAGAGTGGAACCGTTCCGCTCAGTTCCGAAGAGAAAACGGTACAAAGATCCTGAAATCGGACAATCTTGCGAAAAACCGGAAGCCGTGTGCTGACAGTTGTGAATGATCCATAAATACTGAACTTGTTCCGCGTGACTGGGTTGGATGCGAAAATAAAGTGTCAAATCGGTGAAAAACTGGGATCCCGAGCGTAAACGCGAAATTTATTCATAACCGGAGTCTTCATAATTTTGGCGAAGAAAATCGAGCTCGGAAAAATATTCCGTGAAGAATTCTGAGTAAAACGGTGCAATTTGGAATGAATCTGAGAAGACCGTAAATATTATTCAAGTAACGGCCTTCCGTTAGAGATTTAACAGAATATTCCAATATTTAACTGAGATTCCAGTTAATTCGGTTAGATGACATCAGCGCTGCATCAGCTAAACAACTTGAAGTGAGACATAACGAAACAGTCACAAACTTAACCGAGAAGCGAAACCAGTCCGTCAGTGGTCGTTAGCTAACGTGGCCTTGACGTCAACAAAAAAAACTAGAAACCCGGTCGAATAAACGGAATAAATCCATGACCACTAAAATATTTTCAAAATTTCGTTTCGGCGTTATCTCGTTATTCTTGTAGAAAAATTGATGAGAAAAAGCCCGCAATTAATAAAATTGCTGAAAATAATTAATTAGTGGTATTAAATCTCCAAGAAAATCCATAATCCATGTCTAATTAAGCCAACCAATCAGAATTCAGCTTAACAAAACCAGAATCCGTGTGAAGTTGTGAGAGCCAATCAAATTTAAGCAGCATAATGGAATTTACGGACCAGATTAGATCTGATGCAGTTCAATTAACGGTCCAGATGCATGATCCGCGTGTAATGCGGCTTGGCCAATCACAGGCCGACAACGACAAGTGTTTTCAACGGCTCTTTAGCCAGGCCTGGTCCCACATGTGTCCCTTTCCTCCAATCAGATTTCGACAGCCCTTAGGGAATGTCGGACAAGCCGACAAAGCAGGAGAGAGAAAATTCTCTCTGGTCCAACTAGAATTCACCACGTTACCGTTTGTCATCCCCATCAACAAAACCCTAATATGACCGGAAGAAACAGAGACCGCCGAATAACCCACCGGAAAACCGTGTTCTCCTCATATCTCCGTGAATACCGAACGAAATCCATCGAATTTTAGCTCCTTGAACTCGTATGATCATTCTCTACATTTCTGTACGATCAGAATAGTCTGATGCTTATTCGAACAAAAACCCAGTTGACGAGATATGCCGAGATCGCCAAAGATACGAGGTCGCCAACACTTATTCGAGGTCGCCAAGGGCAAAAACGAGGTCGCCAAAGCCATGAGATCGCCAAAGAAAACCCAAGTCGCCAAGGTAACTACCAGATCGCCAAGAACTTTGTCGAAGTCGCCAAGAACAAGCTCGAGATCGCTAAGGCAATCTTCAAGCTCACCTGAGATCGCCAAGTACATCTTCAAGAGCATCTGAGATCGCCAAGAACACCTTCATCAGCTGTGAAATCGCCAAGGCAATCTTCAAGAGAAATGAAGAACACCAAGAACACCGTGAAACACACACTACTGTGTGTTTCTCCAGATCTGCCCAAACCGTTGCGTTTCAGACAAAACCGATGCTCCCAATGGATCCGGAATGCGTTTTCCTTCAAGATTCATACTTTATTTCATCCAAAAACACTGATTTTAGCACCAAAAACTCAGAATCAAAGCTCAAAAAATCTTCAAAACCCCAAAAACGGGAAAACTCTAACAGTTTCGTTTTTCAGCCTCAGATCTCGTATTTCTTCACAGATTTGAACATATGGAGCATGAAATCATGTCTAAATGAACCCAATAACAAGAATCTATCATCAGATTCATCCAGAAATCATCAATCAGCTCCAAAAATAAGAAAAAGATAGAAAAAAGTCTCCAAAGTGGGTTTTCCAATCAGCACCTCATTCAAGCTCAAAATCAAGATCCGAGTGATCAGATTCGTCGTGAGACGAGATCTGATCGGTACCCGCTCTGATACCATTTGTCAGGACCGATTTCACATCGAGAATCTCGATCTTGAGCAAGAACAAAGGTGAGATTGGGAAGACGGGATGAAGAGAATCAAAGATAATAAAATGACAAGAAATGAAAGATCAAACGATTCATTGATTATTGCTGAATGATTACAACGAACCGAATGATTACAAACTCGTCATAGGAAATCCATGGTCACATTGGGTTGAGCTCAAACCCAATGTGTGACTCTCTCTCTAGAAAATGATAGCTCACATCACTCATTATTCATCCTTATTCATCATCTTATTCTCTCTTCTAACAAATGAAGCTATCCCTTCCTATATATAGAGAGCCCATGTGCTCACTAGCCCACTAACTAGCTAACACACATACAAATGAGCAAATACAAGTAAACAAATGACATAATTATTATTAATTAAATCAAAGATGATTTAATTAATATGAAGCTTGACTCGCTCGAACCGATCTTCCGTTGACTTTTACGTTGACCGTTGACCCGAACGGTTGACTTTTCCAGAAACGTCTTCGGTCCAAACTTGCAAGCCTCGAGCATCACAACCCGCGTCTCTGAATCAAATCACAATGGATTCTTCAACCGAATTATTCCAGAATATATTTGATGGCGTCAGTCACACTTATTAAAAGTTCCAACACTATTTGAGCTTCTAAAATCAAAAAAGCCAAATATAAATACCACAAAATGTGATTCTTGAAAGTCAAAATAAATACCTGCAATTTGTTGTACCAAGCTGCGTTGAGAGTCGTCTAGGATGAAATAGGTAGAAAAAAGATATTAAAATAGACAAAATAAGAATCGTAAACAAACAAAAATAAGGTTAGAATGAAATAACTTACGTAGAAGGCAACGCTATAAGAAACTTTAAGCCTGTGAAAAATAGAGAAAATCTTATTTTATTAAGTGCATGGACTAAATTTATACAAACTATATCAATTAGATTAATGATATGGAAGTATAGAACAAAGTTCCTTGTTATGATACAAAGCATAACATTCGATGCAAACTAATATAAGAAACATACATTATATTGTTGTTGATCTCCAAA
Source organism: Deinandra increscens subsp. villosa (assembly GCA_039602395.1). Lineage (NCBI taxonomy): Eukaryota > Viridiplantae > Streptophyta > Magnoliopsida > Asterales > Asteraceae > Deinandra > Deinandra increscens. The sequence continues at coordinate 15,726,307 of JBCNJP010000006.1, read as the reverse complement.
ATTGTTATTAGAGAAATTCATAAAATTTATAAATAAAGGAAAGCTATCTGTTATTGTTCAGATGTCACTGGACATAATTTCATGTTGCTAAAAAAATGTAATGTCCAGCGCTATTACTGTTCAATATATTATCAATAGACAACAAAATTCATATCACTGCATCCTAGCATTTATCAATCAGTATTAATTGCTACAGGTCAAAGAAGAACATATTCTTTGTGTGTCTTATGATTTAAACCGCTACAACTCTATTTTTTTTCAAGATTAACCGCTTTCTAACCATAAGAGGCACAAAAATTGAGCTCTTGTAGCAGTTTTAGTTTTATCACTGCTTTTTAAACATATGACGCGAAGAATTTATTTCTCTCTAACATGCAGTAGTTAATATCAATTAATAGATGGTGTTGCAGTTAACATTAAACATCAATACTCTTCAAAACATTCACTTTTAAGCTATTAATGACAAAATTAATTTGGTAAAGAATAGGCCATTGATGACCAAGCAAAGACCACCGGGTCAAAGAAACCTACCATAAAAAAATATAATTTTAAAGAAAATTCGCAAAACTTGGTAAGCTGGGAAAAGGGTTATGGTGCTTGGGATTTCTCATTTAGAACTGCTCATGTGTCTATTGCATTGAGGGTCTTTTTAATTGCTTATCCAAATTGATTAGTATGAGTGAAATAAGTAGATAAACATAAGAAAAGTTTAGGTTGAGAGAAGGTGTGATGCTAGTTGGCAGAGGTAGATTAGTTCTTTGCACTAAAGCTCTTTTTACACCAACTAAAATGCATAGCCATCAATCCATCATACTAAAAAAAAACATTATACAAAATAGATTAAAAGTATAACCTTTTTGTTTTTGATATGGTAACTTGAGAAACACAAATTAGCAGCAGTTAATAATGGTAAAGAGTGCAAGACCAGAAGTTGAAAGTTGAACCACTGCAAATGTGCAACACACATAATCACATTAGCAGAATTTAATTAGTGTAAACTTAAAAAAAGAACTATTCAAATATAAGCAGACCATCTTTGACTTGTAAGCGATAAGTGTAATTAAAATAAAAGGACTTAAGGAAACATAACTATTTGTTTATTTTATACATACATTATAATTTGTAGCATTCAAAGGAGACATTTAAAACAATTTCGTTTGTCAAATGTCATAGTGTATAACCAGATATAATTGGAACATATATGAATTGATTAATGTCTAATAAGACCACCATCCTCATAAATACATGTAGTCATCCAACCTAAAATAACATGATAGAGATGTGTATACTTTTGTTGGCAACTACTTTTTTGCTCAGACGATGTGAGCTTGCAAGAAGATTGTCTCCCTAATAGCAAATTTGTGTAAATAATATATGAGTAGGAAATAGGTACATAGACTTTAATTAGGCATTTAAGTACCCTTTGCCCAAACACTAAATTGAAAACCAACAAAGAGAAGATGGAAACCTGGTGAGGAGAATGAAAAATTAGCATTCTTCCCTAATTTGATGCACACTAGGACTTCAAGTCACCAGCTCTAAAAGAAAACATCATCAGCTGCAAACACCAACCAAAGCTAAGAGCATAGATCAAAGAAGGAAAGCATGGCAGAGTCGAAGCACACTAGTACAAATATGACATACGGTCACACTTTTCACGTTTCGACCCTGTGACACTTTCGATTAAAAGTGTGACCGTAGTTTGTATTTAATTTTCTAGACATGTTTCGGTGACATTTAAGATCAGTTTGTGTGACCATTGCAAGCGTGATCAGTTCATATGGTCACACTTTTACATTATATGTGTGACAATTACTAGTCACATTTCAAACAATGTGACCAAATGTAACCAATTGCGACTTTTATTCTGATAATGTTTACGAGTGACTATAGATACATATATGGTCACACGAAGAAATTGTTTATGTAATTAAATGTGGCTAAATGTAATATATATTGACACGTTAGTTTTGAGTGTGACAGTAAGTTAAACATTTTTTGGTGACAATTAGTTATTATTGTGACTATAACTTACAATTTATGGTCACATTTCAAATTTGGATGTGTGACTGAAGATATATACTCGTCACAATAATTTGACATACATGTGACTATAAGTATCATATGGTCATATTTCATTTTCTTAGGTGTGACAAAAAATTCCAGTATAAATATTTTATGGTCACAGTTTTATTTGTGTATGTGTGACTATAAGTATAATTTTGTCATGTTATAATGAATAAAGTATGTTACCATAAGTGTAATTTGGTTACATCTTTCATTTTATGAGAATTTTAACTGTGACTAAAGATAAATTCTAGTCATGCTAAATAAAAAATATATGTGACTATAGGTTTTTTTGGTCATATTTCATGATATTAGAAAAATTGATGTGTGACTATAGATGAGTTCTAGTCATGGTAAATGAAAAACAAGATTTGTGACTATAAGTATTATTTGGTCATATTTCATTTTATTACAATTTGATGAGTTATTAAAGATTAATTTTGGTCATGATAAATGAATAAAATATGTTACCATAAGTTTAATTTGGTCACATCTTTCATTTTATGAGAATTTTAATTGTGACTAAAGATAAATTCTAGTCATGCTAAATAAAAAATATATGTGACTATAAGTGTGTTTTGGTCATATTTTATGATATTATAAAATTTGATGTGTGACTATGGATGATATCTAGTCATGGTAAATGAAAAACAAGATTTGTGACTATAAGTATTATTTGGTCTTATTTATTTTATGACAATTTAGTGAGTTATTAAAGATTAATTTTGGTCTTGATAAATGAATAAAATATGTTACCATAAGTGTAATTTGGTCACATCTTTCATTTTATAAGAATTATAATTGTGACTAAAGATAAATTCTAGTCATGCTAAATAAAAAATATATGTGACTATAAGTTTCTTTTGGTCATATTTCATGATGTTAGACATGTAAAAAAATATTTATATGGTGTTGGCATTTGCGATGGATCGAACTCACAACCTTTCAAAGAAAATCAAAAGACCAACCCGCTGGGCTAGCCCCTGAGAACGGAATGTATTTCAATAACCAAATCTTTAACCTGTACTCTCAATATACAATAATAACTCAAAAGTATGAATATGGTTCGAACCCCAGATCCCTACAATTTTTTTTTATGTTTTCTGTTAACTAAATTTTAAGCCATTTTATGGATAACCATCCCAACTTGCTTAATAAAAAGTTAAATACAAAAACATCTAATAATTTTGGTACTTCATAACATACACTAAACAGGTAAAATCAGTAAACATTAATTCATTAATAATTTTTGGTACTTCATAACATTCATTAGTTCATTAAAAAAAACACAAATTAAAACCATCAACACCTAGACTATTTTCAGAAAGCATCAGCCCTCATAGCCAATTCTTTCTTCTTTAGACGGTTCTTGATGATGGTTGGACCGATTTCCTTCAGCCTTGATTGCAGAAGTTTGTTTTCTTGTTGGATCATAGTAAGACGGTGGACAATCGAGGGGCTACTGCAGTACAGGCTCTCACTCAAACGAACATGTTTTAGGAGGTCCTCCATCTCCTCCGTGATTTTCTGCTGGTTGTAGGTGATGGCGTCCATATCAGCGGCAATCAACCCATCGTCCACGTACTTGGCTTGTTGATACTCTTTGCAAGCATCGACTGCATGTTCTGTGGTTTCGTATTTGGGGAGGGATGTTAAAGTCTGATGGCCGGCCATGGTAATTGAGATTGTGATTTTTTTTGGGAACTAAAAAAAGGAATAAGAAAAGTAGGGTTATTCTCTTTCTCATTCTCTATTTATAGGATGAAAATCTCAATTAGCTAGACATTGGAATTCAATAGGCGGGAAACTAAACCATGTAAACGTGGGAAACTGAATCGAATATATAAATAATTAATTTTAATTAAGTTAATTAATAAATAAATTTAAATAGTTGATTTGATCGGTTTGTGTGGGAAGACGTGTGGAGAGTTGAGAGGACGTGATAAGCCGACTATAGGTAATGATAGCTATAAAAAGTTATATCAAATTTCTCGATAGATGATTATAAGTACACCGTAGATCTTCACCATATCTTTTAATTTTTTTTCACATCAATTGCAAAACCCAAAAACTTTATCACAATATGTCGCATGCTTCTTCATCTGTCAATCAGGCGACGATGTATCTGCAAGAAGATATGTGCGCTGCCGCCCTAATGGCATCGAATACGTATCCTCCACCAGTCTCACGGATGCCTGATTATCAGATAATGGAAAAAGTTGAAGCCCTCATTAGGGACCAACTTCGCTAGACAGATGAGATTATCACGGTGTTGAGAAACAACATCCGACGTCTGGAAGCAGCTTCTCAGAGCAGAGCAGTGGTTAAGGCCAGGGTTGAACACTTCGAGACTGGTGGATTTCGTTTTGCAAAACCGTGTTTCAAGTATTTGGAGAAGGAGGGTGACTATGATCTAGCAATCAGTGTGGAGATGGATCAGATGTTATCCATCGTCGAGGGGCTGAACAAAGAAAGGGTGAAGCTGTTGAAGGAGGTTGCTGGTGATGAAGGTGCGTGATCGAGAAGGGTTGAAGCTTGTTTTGTGTTTTTTGTAAAGTTTTTTCCTGTGTTCATGATGATGGGTTTTTTGTGAAGTTTTTGGTGGCTGCATGTTGCAGGTTTGATTGTAATTGATGATGACTAATGGTATTTTTTTTGGTTGATCAATAGTTAATGGACAATGTAACACATGGAATTGTTATTAATGAATGGTAATGTTTAGTGTTTAATCCCTTTATCGTAATTACTAGTTTGTTATTAGATTATGTTGTGTCTAATTAAGTTGTTAAAGGTAGTTATTTTTCATTGTGTTTTGAGGGTTGAGGATGGGGTAGTAAATTGGGGTATTGGTTTAGTTATCAGTTGGAGCTTTGCTGCATTGAGAAGGTTTATTAATATGACTTTTAGGTTATATGAATTTTCTGGTTAACATTTTTCTATTTTATGCAATTGTTTGACTTGTTCTGGTCAACAGTTCGATGATTTTCTAATTGGCTATAGAGTTTCATATAATTTGATTACCAATCAATAAAAATTAATGTACAGATTGCAATGAAAATAAAAATTCAACATTATGAATTTTCTGGTAACATTTTTCTATTTTATGCAACGGTTTGACTTTTTCTGGTCAACAGTTCGATGATTTTCTAATTGGCTATAGAGTTTCATATAATTTGAATGCCAATCAATAAAAATTAATGTACAGATTGCAATGAAAATAAAAATTCAACATGACAAATATTAAAATTCATGAACATTTTGCAATGGAAATGTAAACCGATTAGGTGAGGCAATCCGCGACTTCTTGTTGAAGTTGAGCGTCTTGAAATGACGTCGTGATTAAGTGCTCTCATGTGCCTGAAGCAAACAAATATTAGCGTAAGATGATGAATTAATTTGGAAAATAGAATACTAGATTGTAAAAAATTTAATGTGGATTTGTTTATGTTTGAAATAGGAAAATTTTAATGATGAAATAATAATAAGCATACATACCTTTCGTATAACTATACTGTCACACCCCCAAATTTCCACTAACGGAGTATAACCGTGTGGGGTGTGGGCCAGACCAGGATCCAAGACTTTAGTTACAACCAAGCCATAACAGTAATTAAACAAAAGTTTAAGGACTTTAAATTAAAGTGAAGGATAATTTGTTTAACTGATACATAAGTAAGTCTGGAAGTACAGCGGAAGCATTTAAAACAGTTACAAGTGTAGTACATCAAAACAAATGTTCATAAGGTTTAACATTTTTAGTTTCCCAAAAGATTTGCAATGGAGAGTACTGCCGCCGCCCGTGCCGTCCGAGATCCATCTAGCGATCTGAGAGGAAAACAATGATCAAGTGTCAGCTAAAAGGCTGGTGAGTTCACTAAGTCAGCCTACACAACCCCGTGTAGACCAAGAGTGTATACAAATTATAAAGCAATAAATTTGTAATCTAGAAATGTAAGTATTATCCGTATCATTAGGTAGCTAGCCTATGCTTATGCTCCCCTGAACGTTCGCAACCAAAGCTGACATGGTATTTGATAGGCATTCACCTATGTATTCTGCCTTCCCCGTGTCTTTCCCGATCACGGTGTTCCTAGGCTAATATTGGTCTCAGTCCGACCGCCAGTCGGGAGGGTGCATCCTGTGCACCGCTGAGCGGGGGTGTCAATCCCCAGTAGATCTACTCAACATTACCTCGCTATTCAATACTAATGGCCCGATAAGTAAGGACTTTTGTTTATAAAGCAATCCAGTGAACATGTGATATAGTGGGATAAATACTTAAGTAAAGAAATACCTTTACCGTGTGTTGCCATCCCTTACCGGATGCAACTATAACAGTAAGTGAAACTCACCTTAGATTTGCTCGGCTTAAGCTTCAATTAGTCCGGGTATGGTTGTTAATGAGGACCTAATAATCACATTAAGGTCTTAGGTGCAAGGTTGTGTTTAAAGCTATTAGCACATTGGAAAACACGACACGACATAACGACACACGATACCGATGGTTGATCATAAATGAGGGTTTACTTAATACAGAAATCAAACATGTTCATAATAGCATAAATGTATAAGTCATGGTGAGGCATTTAAACAAATTGCACAAGTATGGATTCTGGTCACAATTTCGCTAGCAGTTTCGCTAGGCAGTTTCGCTGTGTGCACGGGCAGCACTTTCGCTAGGCAGTGCCCGGTGACACAGTTTCGCTAGGCTAGTTTCGCCCGAAACTGCTGACGCAGTTTCGCTAGCCTAGTTTCGCAGAGAAACTGGTTTGAACTTTCGTTCAGGTGTTTCGCTCAGCAGATTCGCTCGAGCAGGTCTGGTTGGTTTACTGGGCGACACTATAGTTTCGCTGGTCTAGTTTCGCTATAGGGAGATAGGCATAATTTCGCTATACAATTTCGCTGGATGAATACACAGTTTCGCTAGTCGTAAGAAAAACCCGTAAATTGGCCTAAAAACCTTTCTAACAGCTTCTGAATCACATGCAAGTCAATATCTAGCATACCTAAACGTTTAGGAACATCACAGGAGCATTTTGGCCATCAAAAACATGCATTTTAGTCATCAATTTACCAAGAACACATTTTGCACTAAAAAGCCTAATCTAGCATGGATCTTCACATTGGCATGGTAAGATACAGAATTCAGGTTACATCTAGCATCCCTAAGTGTCATGGCAGTAGTAGAAATCATTGCATGTAGAATCTAAGCATACATTTGAGTTAAGCATTCAAGAAATTCATGAAGGAGAGTTCTTATGACTCACGGGTGATCTCCAAGCTTGAAATAGATGATGATTTGGTGTTGAAAACACTGTGGTTCGTGCTGGTTCTTGCTGGCCAGAAATCTCAGGAGAGGGAGAGAGCAGGTGTGTGTGTTTTTGTGAGAAGTGAGTAAAAGTGAGAGAGTTGGCTTAGGACTTCTATATATCAGGTCACAGTTTCGCTGGCAATGTCGCTCACAGTTTCGCTGGCCACGCGAAACTGGTCTTGTATTGGCTACCGGGCGAAACTGTAATTTCGCCTGGTAGTTTCGCTAACTACCAAAAAGTCAAATTTTTCATTTTAAGCACAATTTCTCGATAATCACACAAGTACACCTTTAATTAATTTAAACATGTTGCATATAACTTCACATAATGGTAACAAGTAAATAACACATAGCACATATGGACGGGTTCGGTGATCAACCAAAGGTCATGGACGTGCATTAGTTACTGTTTACTGTTTATAACATGGCTAACGGAGATTGTCTAACGGAACTGATGGAATTAACGGAAAAACTTAACGGGGCTAACTTGGGAGGTTACAATTGTCACAGCCTCCCCATGTTAAGAAATTTTCGTCCCGAAAATTAGCTAGTACCTTGGGTTGGAGTAGAGGCTTGATCGAACAGGTGAGGATACTTCTTTCTCATCTGGTCTTCCCGTTCCCACGTGAACTCCGGTCCACGCCTTGAATGCCATCTGACTTTGACGATTGGAATCTTACTTCTTTTCAAAGCTTTCTGTTCGCGTCCCATTATCTCAACGGGTTGCTCTATAAACCGAAGTTGCTCATCAATGTGAAGTTCCTCTAGCGGTACTATCAAGGTTTCGTCGGCTAGACACTTCTTTAGGTTTGAAACGTGGAATACATTATGCACTCCGTCTAGCTCAGGTGGCAAGTCCAGACGATACGCCTCCGTTCCGATCTTCTCTGTTATTGGGAAGGGTCCTATATAACGGGGATTCAACTTCCCGCGCTTTCCAAAGCGCACGACACCTTTCCAAGGTGAGACTTTCAACAGTACACGGTCACCCACCTCGAATTCTAATGGCCTTCTACGCTTGTCTGCATAGCTCTTTTGACGATCTCTGGCGGCTTTCATACGGTTCTTGATCTGTACAATTCTTTCTGTCGTCTCATACACTAGTTCTGGTCCAGTTAGTTGACTATCACCAACCTCGGCCCAACAGACCGGTGACCTACACTTTCGCCCATACAGAGCTTCAAAGGGGGCGGTTCCAATACTGGAATGGTAGCTATTGTTGTAGGAGAATTCGACCAGTGGCAGGTGAGCTTCCCAATTCTTGCCGAAATCCATTACGCACGCTCGGAGCATGTCTTCAAGGGTTTGGATTGTGCGTTCGGTTTGGCCGTCTGTCTGAGGGTGGTATGCGGTACTCATATCCAAACGAGTGCCTAAGGCAGATTGCAATGATTTCCAAAAGTGCGAAGCGAATCTGGGGTCTCGGTCAGAGATAATTGATAAAGGTACTCCATGGAGCTTGACGATCTCGTCAATGTAGATTTGTGCCAACTTATCAGTCTTGTCTTTTTCCTTGAGGGCAATAAAGTGGGCGGATTTGGTTAATCGATCCACGATCACCCAAATCATGTCGTTTCCACGGAGAAGTACGGGGCAATCCCGTAATGAAGTCCATCGAGATTTCTTCCCATTTCCATTCGGGAATTGTCGGTTGTTGCAGCAATCCTGGAGGCTTACGGTGTTCTGCTTTGACCTTTGAACATGTCAAACACTTACTGACATATGTAGCAATTTCCGCCTTCATCTTAGGCCACCAGTAGAGTTCCTTTAAGTCTTGGTACATTTTGTCTGAACCAGGATGGACCGAGTATCGAGACTTGTGAGCCTCGTCCATCACTAGCTCTCGAAGGTTTCCGTGTAGAGGTACCCAAATTCGATCTTTATAGTAACGGATTCCATCCGACTTAACCTCCGAAGTTCCATCTATGCCATGTAGGGATTCTGACTCGAAATTTTCCTCTTTCAGGGCCTCTTTCTGAGCATCTCGGATTCTATCCGGCAATCCTGCATGAATCGTAAGTTGTAAAGCTCGTACTCTTCTAGGTTTTTCGTGTACCTTTCTGCTCAGAGCATCGGCCACCACATTGGCCTTTCCTGGGTGATACTTTATCGCCAAGTCGTAGTCATTGAGCACCTCGATCCACCTACGCTGTCTCATGTTGAGATCTTTCTGTCCCATTATGTGCTGAAGGCTTTTATGGTCAGTGAATATAGTGCACTTGGTACCGTATAGGTAGTGTCTCCAAAATTTCAAGGCGAATACAACAGCTCCTAATTCCAGATCATGAGTCGTATAATTCTTTTCGGTCGACTTTAGTTGCCTTGACCCATAGGCGATGACTTTGCCTCGTTGCATTAAAACGCATCCAAGTCCTTGGATCGAAGCATCACAGTAGACTTCGAAGTCGTCGACACCTTCAGGTAGGGATAGTACGGGCGCGGTACAAAGTTTTTCTTTCAAGGTTTGAAACGCTGCTTCTTCCTTGTCGCCCCATCGGTACTGAACGCCTTTATGCGTGAGAGCGGTTAACGGTTGAGCGATCTGAGAAAACCCTTTAATAAAACGACGGTAGTAACCCGCCAACCCTAGAAATTGTCGAATTTCTGTCGGTGTTCGTGGCGTAGACCAACTCTTGATTGCCTCAACTTTGGCTGGATCAACATGAATACCCTGCTCATTGACGATGTGACCTAGAAACTGAACTTCCCGAATCCAGAAATCGCATTTTGAGAATTTGGCGTAGAGTTGTTCCTTCCTTAATAACTCTAAAATTAACCGTAGATGCTCCTCATGTTCCTTCTTCGTCCTTGAATAAACGAGGATGTCGTCGATGAAAACAATAACAAACTGGTCCAGGTAGGGCTTGCATACACGGTTCATGAGGTCCATGAATACCGCTGGCGCGTTTGTTAGGCCAAAAGGCATAACCAGGAACTCGTAGTGACCGTAGCGCGTTCTGAAGGCAGTCTTTGAAATATCCTCCTCACGGACCCTGAGTTGATGATATCCGGACCTTAAGTCGATTTTTGAATAGTAGTGGATCCTTGCAGTTGATCGAAGAGGTCGTCGATGCGAGGGAGAGGATACCTATTCTTAATAGTAACTTTGTTGAGCTCGCGATAATCTATACACATTCTGAACGTTCCATCCTTCTTCTTGACAAATAACACAGGCGCACCCCATGGTGACGAACTAGGTCTAATAAAACCTTTATCCAATAATTCCTGCAGTTGGGTAGACAACTCATGTAGTTCATTTACTGCCAGTCGGTAAGGAGCTCGGGCAACCGGAGCTGCACCCGGGGACAAGGTCGATTCCAAATTCGACTTGTCGATTCGGAGGCAAACCAGGTAACTCCTCTGGGAATACATCGGGGTAATCGCGAACTATCGGGAAATCTTCGATTTTCTTTTCAGCCAGGCTTTGATCCGTAACCGTTGCTAGAATGGCTACGTGTCCCTTCCGTAGACATTTCTGGGCTTTGAGGTACGATATGATTCCGGAGACAGTGCCCCCCTTGACCCTCCCTGAATCGAGAGTGCGTCTCCGTTTGCAGTGGGTATACGTATGATCTTCTCTCGGCAGACGACGTTCTGCCTGATGCGCGGATAGCCAATCCATGCCAACTATTATGTCAAAACTACCAATTGTGAAGCGGCATCAAATCTATGCTGAATTTATGACCAGAGAGTTTGCAGGTACAATCTCTTAACTAAATGTGTTGCATCAACAAGCTTACCATTGGCTAGTTCAACAGTGTACCTAGCTTCTAAAGGTTTCGAATTGGCCTTTATCAACTTACAAAACTTAGTTGAAATGAAACTTTTCTCAGCACCGGAATCAAAGAGCACATTTGCGAAGTAGTTATTGAGAAGAAACTTACCGGTTATCACGTTGGCATCATTCTTTGCTTCTCCTGAGCCCATGACGAACGCTCGTCCTCTAGCTGCCGCTTCCCCCGCTTCCACCACCACCACCGCCATTGTTG
>JBCNJP010000006.1:15695221-15714440 GCA_039602395.1 Deinandra increscens subsp. villosa | reverse complement strand
CTGATTACATGGATCAAGCGCTGAAGTTCCAAAGGGTGATAAGGGTTTGTTTTGCGTTCAATATTTTTGCTGGAAATAACCACGACTTGGTTTGGAAAGGTGATGGGTCTGCTACAGATACTCAAGGCTGATGAAAAACGGTCCAGCTATTGCCAAGGGGGAGTTTGTTGATACATGAAATGGCAATGAGCTGGATCAGACGAAGACACGAAGTTTTGGTATTTTGGTCTGGTGGCCGAACCTTGGCCGAGCCTTGGCCGAACCTGAGGTTCGGACAGGCAGAGGAGTTCGGGCGTCCGTAGTTTATATATAAGTGTTGTGTCTTTGTAATTCAGGTAGTTTTGAGAGAGAGAGCGAATTTTGTATGTGAGATTTCCTCTGTGTCTCTGTGTAACTCTGATTCTCTGTTAATACGAGATTGAGTTTTATTTACGTTCGTGTGTTGATTTCTCACTTGTTTACGTTTGCATTTGATCAATTCGACCAAACCGATCCACGATCAGTCACTTTCAAGATTGGGTTTACCATTAGGGTTTAAGGGCCCAATTGTAAACTCATGGGGTGGCTATATAAACCCCATGAGTTCACCATCATGGAGGTTGCTGATTACGATTCTAGGAGTAGCCAAGTGGTGTTCACGATCGTAAACCCGAGAGAATCTTGTTTACGATTTCTGAGTTGTACCCGACAAGTTCATCTTGTGTGCAAAGATCAGGTTTTTATCGTTTATTAATCGTTTTCTTGGTATTCTTCTCATCTCTTATCTTGAATCAATCAATCACTTGGATTCCGTACTCGTGATTCATAGAATATCGTGAACGGTTGTTGTTTCTGGACTAACAAAACCCCCGATCATCATAGCGAAGCACTCAGACCGTAGAGGATGATGATTATGCTCCTATGATGAATTCGTTCATATGGTAAATGGATGCAAGTAAATTTCAAGAACATAAAAAATAAAATGAAAATTTTGGGAAAAACGCAATGAAATCCAAACATCAAAGACTAAATATAAGACATACCGGTTACGCAAGAGCAGTGAGTTTAGCTACATGTTCAGCAGCTCTTATATGGCGTTGCTCCTCTTTGTAAATCTGATTTCGACTTGGAACTATTTCAAAAATCAGAATCAAATATTAGTGAAAAATTAAGATCCTTAAATTGTTATAAAAATGAGTAGCAGATAGAAAGAACCAATCCTTTGGAATAGCCTCCCCATTCACAGTCTATGGGAGGCCATGTGTCTAGCAAAATTAGAAGCGAAACAGTTACTCAAATACCACAATTCATGATGAGGAAGTAATATACTTAAACATCAAAGTACATGTGGAAAATGAGGTTAAAAATCATACATCCCAAAACAATTTCTCGTAATACATGGTATACATTTCTGAATGACTTCAAAATTCCATCAGGGGCTATTTTCTAATGAAGAGATCTCGGAATGGATTATCAACAGTGAGTTGTGTAGTGTATGTATATGTAATTTTGGCAGTTATATTGTGCAAGGCAGTAAATTTGACATTCATAGAGACAATATCATACTAACTTTTAAAAGTTCAGATCTTTGTATTTACTTTGTACTAACATTATTGGGAAATTATTCTGAAACATAAATAAGGTAGTGTTTGGTATGCAGGAATGAACGGTGGAATGGAATGAGTCATTACGAATGAAAAATAACATGTTTGGTAGCAAATAAGAATGGAATTGACCATTACATAAGGAATGTGGTTCCTTCCATTTATAAAGATTTTCATTGCTTAGGGGTGGAGTGTTTTTCTTTCATTCCTTCAAGTAATGGAATAAAAATTATATTCAATTTGATTTTTTTCTAAGAATTTTATGAAAACAAAAAAATCAAGAACAAAAAAAATAAAAACTATGAAAATATATAAAATGAAAAAAATAAAAATAAAATAAATAAATATAAAATAAAAATAAAATATACTAAATAAAACAAAAAAATAAAAACAAAAACAAAAAAAACAAATAAAACATAAAAAATAAAATGGTTAATAAAATAAATTAATTAAAAGTTAAAAATAAAAAAATTAAAATTAGAAAAATATAAATAAAAAATCAAATATATTATTTTAAATGAAAATCTTGGTAAAACTGTATTCCAATACTTCATTTATACTTACTATTAAACAACACGAAACAATGATTTATTTCATTCCCACTGGTAACCAAACATGATGATGGAATGATAATGATCCATTTCATTCCTTCAACCATTCCATTACCTTGTCCATTCAATTCCCCCGTTCATTCCATTACCTCATACCAAACAGACCCTAAGTTTAAAAATGCAAGAACATGACCAAAACCACCAAATCTGTTGATTAGGTGGTATAGCTATAAAATAGAAATTTCATAGAATAAGAAGTGAAGATTTCTTTAGCAACATAAGCATGTTATTCCTAAAAAATAACAATAAAGAAATAATCTACTATAATTATCAAACATATCAGTATAATATAAAACTCGGGCAGTGTCATCCCCATAAAAAAATAATCTGCTACAGTTATCAAATATATCAGTAAATTACATACCATAAAATGCAGAACACATTAAACATAGATCAAACTATGAAAAGGAAATTAACATATAATCTTTTCTTTGGTTCGATAAGAACCTATCCACCTTAGTCCTATTTTGAATAACAAAAAGAAATAAACCACAGCCTGATACAAAGTTTTTATCTACACAGAATTAACACCAATACCATTTATAGTCATAATAACCTCAGTATACAAACCTTGAATTTTGGTGTTACCAAAAGTTTGGCATAAAATTTTATTTTGAGCCTATTACACCCGATAAAACAATCGAAAATGTGTTCTAAAGTTAAGCATAAAAATTCTTAGATAAAAACATTTGAGTTTACCAAGATACTAAGTTGCATATAAGGTTGTCTTAAATCCAAAGGCAACCTATAGAAAAGTTAGAGGCGAATGGAAAGAATACAATTCAATGTAGTGTCTACATACTCAATCACCACAAATGACATCAAAATTGACATGTTTTATTTGTAATTTTATTAAAAAAACGATGTTTTAGAATCATAAAAATAAGCAGTTTTCTTCATTATCATTCAAACACAATTGGTTTTATGTACTTGTAAATTTTGTAATTTATCAGAAGCATACTGATTAAAGGCCTTAAGCTAAATGAGAGAAAACACTTGAAAGATATTAGGTGCATCATCTTGGTACAGAAGTATAATTTTTGGAGGATGATTCTTAAAAGATATCACATTCATCATTTTACGGAAGCTAATTTTTTTATTTTCTAAAGTTCACATTCAAATCAGTTTTCCATTGTAATTTTTTTGTTATCTGGTTAACAGATTCATCGGTGTAGGATAAAAAGATAGATGAAAATTTTATCGTGCATACGGTATGCATGTTATTCTTACAGTGAGAGTTTGTGTTTCTTGTTGATGGAGACTGCCGATCATCATGCAGTTGAGACACACGCAGAGGCTGAGAAAACATGTTTAGGCCTCTCAAATTCCGGCTCATAATGTTTATCACTAAGAAACATTCATGATTTGTTGAGGTTTGTGGTATTTATATTTTTCCACATGAAGTGAGTCGTACCGTCATTTTCTTCTTTTTTATCTAAAAATTCTTCAATTCCTATTACATACATCCCTTCAATAAATTTAGTTCCATTATGCAATCTCAATGAATAAATAAATTTATAACTTCAAGGGACTTACATGTTCTTTGCCCAAAACGCAGAGCTCTTCGCCGCCGTCTTCAAGAGTGATGAAACCGAATCTCTTTAGAGAACGGTTAAAGATTACAAAAGCACTAATATTGTGCAAGCTTCTTAGTTTCCCCTGATACAAAATCAAGAACACATAAACCAATTTAAAGATTATAATTACTACTTTTTTAGCATGTTAAAACCTCTTAGCAAAATCAACTTAATTTGATGGCTTAACAAAAAAGAACTCATAACAAACTACGGTAAAAATAACAATTTTAAATATGTATAGCACATTTGAATTAACCTAAAAATTGACCCACACCCACCCACCATGATATTTATAAACTCATTGATGGTTCAAATAAATCTAGACTGTTTGGAAAATAGTAGTCATTTTGCAAACCATATATATCCACAATTCAATAAGAAGAAAACTAAAAGTAGTTACCAATTTAGGGGAAGGATGGGGTTTATGGTGAAGATGATGTTGTCAGGTGGATTGCAGATTTGATCTTTTGGTTGTTCCGTCTAATCTTGGCCAATTCCTCAACTATCGTTGTGCATTTTAACAAAAGGAGGATGGTAATGGTGAAGCTCTTCTATATTATAGCTAACAATCTCTGAGTCGTCAACGTCCATTTTGTGAATCAGAAACCCTAGAAACGAAAACCCCCAAATTAAGAAGAGAGCAAACCCTACACTCAAAAGTGTCACAATCTAAAATTAACACATACCTTGTCATAGAAAACAATCCATATTTGGACACCTGCAAAAAACAAAGCAAACCCACAATCAACAAAAACTCATAATCGATTGAGTCAAAGATCACGAAATCAAAACAAATAATACTCAATTCCAGCAGGTATATGGTGATGCTGATGGAAATGAGCCAGAGGGAGATACTAAAGAATAAGAAAGCAAGGCCATCGTCCTTGGAGAACTATTTAAACAGTTGATTGAAGCAGCAGCAGTGGAGAAAATGAGGCATGGGAGGCATGGTCACGGAAGAAAATAACGGACGGCTGAGCACCTGTGAAGTGAAGAAAAGGAGATGACGAAAACATCCTCAAACCATTAGATGAAACGACCAAAACACCATTTCTACTATTCAAAATCTTGTAAATTATATATAGATAATAATAATATAACTAATCTCTGCGGCTTGAATTCACATTCACACTCCAAAACCCATGTAAATTTTCTAGGACTACAAAAGGATATAATTTTGAATTTTCTTCACATTTTGCTTCATTGGTAAAGTTAAAATAAGTACCTACAAATATAAATTGAAGAACAATTAGTATAACGAAATGAGAAATCCTAAGAATTAAAAAAAACCCACAACATATTAGTCACCGAAGTTACATTTTATTCACGCCGGACAAACCAACAAAAGCCTAACGTTCCGGCGGTACATTTTCTTCCCGCCGGAACCAAGAATAGGGTTGTCAACAAAGATTACATAAACAAAAAATATAAATAACTTACACGATGTTAGGAGATGGTGGATGAGCGGATGAACAAATGAGGTCTTGATGGGTTTATATATGATCATAAAAATGTGATCAATTAATTGTAATGGAGTTGGAAGAACTCGAAAGGATCATGTTTATTACCTATTATTTAAAAAGGAGTTGCAAGAACTCCAAAAGCTTATTATTATTATCATAATATTTATGATGATTTAAGATTTAAGAGTTGCAAGAACTTGAAAGGGTTAGTGTTAATTATATTCATTTGTTGTTATTTTTCATTTACAATAATTTGAGCCACAAGTTTATTTACATGTATCCCCTCCCATGAATTGTAGTGGTTCCCCACTGACATGTGTGGTTGAGATTTAGTTCTCAAAAATTCTCAAAATAAAAAGTTCTCATTTGAACCTAACCCTATATATATATATATATATATATATATATATATATATATATATATATATATATATATATATGAGAGAGAGAGAGAGAGAGAGAGAGAGAGAAAGGAAGGATAAAATGAAAACCTCTCCGAGTTTGGAAAACCGTGAAAACCAAGCTAAAAAGTTCGATTTTTGTTCCGATTTTTTTATGGTGATTCTCTAAGTTAAAAAGACCCCCTTTATGCAAAAAATAAAAAAAACGCCTTGTAAATTTTTTTAAAAAAAATATTTTATAACCGAGGTTACATATCCCTGTTACATATGTAACCTCGGTTATAAAATATTTTTTTTAAAAAAAATTTACTAGGCGCTTTTTTATTTTTTTGCATAGGGTCTTTTTAACTTAGAGAATCACCATAAAAAAATCGGAACAAAAATCGAACTTTTTAGCTTGGTTTTCACGGTTTTCCAAACTCGGAGAGGTTTTCATTATATCCCTCCCCTATATATATATATGGAGGGGATCATTTGAGAACCAATTGGGTTTGAGAACTTTTGAGAACCATTTTAAACCACTAGTTTATATATATGGAAACCCTCCCCATGAATTATAGTGGTCCCCACCTAAAATTAGTGGTTGAGATTTGGTTCTCAAAAGTTTTCAAAATAAAAAGTTCTCATTTGAACCTAATCTTATCTTAATCCTAATAAAGCAATAAAAATTGTGCCACATGTCTCATTTATAAAGAGTCCACATCAGCACGCCACATGTCAAGCTCACATTTAATTACCAATTTAGTAAATCATCAATTAAGATAATTACCAATTTTGTCAAAACTAAATTTTTATTTTAAAATTTTGATATAATTAATGTAGATTTAATTAATTACTCAATAATTTTAGTCTTTTTGTGGAATAATCAACAACTTATCAAACATAATAAATTTTTTAAATGTATTAAATTATTATTTAATATATTATGAGAATTTTATATTAATCATAATTTTCAAATTTCTTGATCATTATATTTTTCTTTGTATTTATCTAATATTATAAATCTATATTCAGCCCGTGTAGTACACGGGTTACTAACCTATATATATATATAGGGGAAAGTTATTGTACAAATGATGTTTTTCGTGCGAAGGGATCTCCGTCGCTCATATGTGGGCTTTTTTTGATCTGACGACGCTAAAATAAAACACACTTAATTAATTTAAAAAAAGAACGCAGAGTTATTAAAAAGGGTATTAAAGTCTTTTCAACATTAAATGAAAACACGCATACGTAAAAAATATTTACGCATCGAACAAAAAATCAACGCAGCCTTTAACCTTTTAACAAATAACGCATATTTGAAAAGAAAATATCACGCATACACGTTAAAAAAACTCCAAAAAAACACAAACCTAACTGTCTTACACTTTAATAAAAAAACGCATGTATTCAAAATAAAATAACGCACCCTTACTTTTTAACGCACACAAGACAAAAAACACGCTCCTATCTAAAAAATCAACGAAAAAACTAAAACCAGTATCCAAATAACGCACACACAAACAACAATCACGCACCTATCTAAAAAATCAAAGATAACACTAAACCCAATATTCAAATCACGTACACACAACAAACTCATGCATCCTATATAAAAATAAAAGCAAAATCTAAAATCAGTACCCAAATCACGCACACACAAAAAAAATCACACAAACTATCTAAAAAGTAAAAGCAAAAACTAAAATCAATCTCAAAAAATCACGCACACAAAAACAAAAAAGCATACAACTACCTAAAAAACAAATTTCTCTAAAGGCTTCTTCTTTACAACTCTAGATACTAACCAGGGCTTAGTTGTGAAAACAAAATAACACAACAAAGAACTCTAATTACGCATGATGTTCCTATAAATCACGCATTACAAAAAATATAAGATCGACAACTTTCTAAAATTTTCATTTCAATCTATTAAAAACGCTTTCATTTCAAAAAGCTACATAAAAAAACATATTAAACAAAATACAAAGAGAAGAGATGCCTAAAACATCTTCATATCTCTTAGAGAATCCTTTCGATCTTTCATTTTCTTCCTTGTGCTATCCATCAACCTACGAAGCATTTCATGGATCTCTTGCTTCAACTGCAATTGATCCATAATGAACTCCGAAGCAGCACTCTGTATCTCACTGGGAGGATGATTAACAAACTCCTCAAGCATCAAAGTATAAGTTTCGATGCTATTGGAGGTGCGACCGACCATCATTCCGAACGAATTATGCATGATATCGTCTTTTGTTCCTTCTTTGTTGCAGAGTTCCTCCAGCGCCCTTATCGCCTCAGGGGATTTTGTGAAAATGTAGTTCGATGAAGATGAAGCCATTGAAGATGTGTAAGGAGAAAGGAAGATAGTGAATTTCTGAAAATATGTGTCTAACTAGTAAAACTATAAAATACAATACAATTAAGGGGAGGGAAACCGAACCGACGAAAAGAAAAAAATAATAAATTAAAAACACGTATTCAGTTTCTTTTGTTACGCATAAAATATATTTAAAAATACGTAAATATCCATATAACTTGCATCCTTCCATATACACAGAAATATCAATCATGACTCCTCGATTACTCCCCCCACCCCTCTATAGAATAGGAACTTGATTTGCTTTAGAAAAATAACGCAACCCTCTGCAACTGCTCAAAAGAAAACACATCGTTATCAAAACACAGTAAAAAAAACATACAAATGGATTCCTCATCTTCACCATCATCTACCCCCTCTGCTAAAGATTTATTGATGAAAAAGAAGTTAAAGATGGAGATACTAACCGAATATCAGAAGGAAAAACACATGGTAGACGTTCTCAACCAAACCTTCGACACTCTACAACAGACGATCGAAGAAAGAAATGAAGTAAAAAAAATCTGTTCATCTTGCAGAATACTACCGTCCGTGATTTGGTAATTTTGTTCATGTCAGACATGAACAAAACTGACATAGAACATATTCAAACGATTACCAACCTAGTCGGAGCCCTTCAAGCGCCTGCAAAATTGAAGAAGTATTTTCTATCAAAATATAAGTAGTTTAATTTATGCTTTAATCATTGCCAAAGAACCTGGAGTTCAGAAGGGCGCCAGACACTATGCCAGGAGATATCACTATGTTCGTGAGCAGATCGAACTAGGTGAAATGAGATTACTCAAAGTTCACACAGATATTAACTTAGCTGATCCTTTCACGAAAGCTTTGTCGAGGCCGAAGCTTGAAAGGCATGCCGAGGGCATGGGACTTAAGTTAGCTAGTTAAATCATGTACGTCTGATGTTCGGTATTTGGATAAGGGATGTTAAGCAATTTCTATTTATATAATGAAATAAAGTACTTGATATGTTTGATTTCATTTAATAGTAAATTGTGTCCTATATTTGCATGTTTAATCCTTGAGTACTTGTCAAGTATTCTAAATTGTCCATTGTCGATTAACTATATGGGAATATAGTTAAACTAAGACAAATCTGAGTGATTGGTAATATTCTTGGAATATATAATGGATGGTCCCACCAAACTCACATGATATTCATCGGATGCATATCGTACGACCCCACTAGCGAATTGTCACTTTATGGATCGTCGTCATTGAGTGAAATTCGTAAATGGTTGTTTTATCTATCCTTAGACTTGAGATACAAGCTAGTCATGCATGTATGGATTGCACCTACTTGATATAGTTCTAACTATCCTGAATAAGGTGGTACAAAAGGGTTATTTTCAGTAAGTGTAGTGAAGTATGTGACTGGACACGTGTAGTCAAGAGGATTTGTTCCTTCATCTTAAAAGTTGAAGCAGATACCGTCATACCACTGGGCCCCTCATTGGGACTAATTAAGATGTTTGCATGGCCATGCCCAAATGAAATCCAGATGTGTCTCGATTTTGAATTTGGTAATCTTTAATTAGTTATGGAATGAGAAACAGAATCGTTAAAGTATGAAATGACTTTATCCATATTCATATTTAACAACGGTATCGGTAACAAAGGGATAGTAAATGACTTTACGATTTAAATACACTTTAAGAAACTGTACTTAAATATTTCCGGGAGCATTGGCGTGTTGCTAGATGCTAACCAATGTTATTACCTTTATTACTACGAGCTCAAGTGGGAGCTGTAGGGATATGATCACGTATTAATAAGCGTATGTCCGGAAAGTATTTAAGCCTACGGGGTTACACGTCTCGACACTAATGTATTTGTATTAATTAATTAGTTAATTAATATTTATCACGAATATTTAACGAGGGGGGTCGTTAAAAACTAACAGTTAATTGTTAACAGGGGTGTTAGTTGTAAATTAGAGAGAGTTGTAATTTGATTACAATTAGGAAAAGGCTTGGGATAGGCCTTAGGGCCGAAATTTCGTGAAGCCCTATCCCAATCCCTAACTTGTTCATCAAGTTCCTAAACCCTATAAATAAACCTTATGGGTTTAAGGTTTAGTTGATGCTTTTATCTGATAAAGTACAAAACCCTAATCTCTCTCTTTTCCTCTCTAATTTTCGGCAAAGAAAGAACCCTAGGGGTTTCGATTTCTTGTGTGGTTCGACCAAAGCCTACATCAAGAGGAGTTCGTGATCGAGTACTAGCATACGTACATCGGTGTGTCGTGTGTGCGAACGTAGAGGGATTTACTTCAAATCCTAAAAGTTCTTCTCTTGCCGAGCTAAAAAGGTACACGTTCTTTAACCGGTTAGTTAAATTAATTCATAGGATTAATTCCGCTGCGTACTCGTGTTTAATTTGTTCTACAACCCAACAAATTTTGGTAATATCTTTCAATTTATTCAGTTTATGTAATAAGAATTCATCAGAACTATCCCACCGGAGTTTGTATTACCAGTTGACCCTATGTGTGACGGTAATCCTCGCTCTATATTCAGTCAGTTTTTTATACCGAGGGAATTCCCATTTTTAAACCGCAAGGTTTTAATCTTTATTACATTACATTTTTCAGTTGATCCTGCCTTAAACACTTCCCCTAAACCTAATCAGATTGTAGTATTGATGCGTAGGATTTGGATATATGAAAATATGGTCAAGTTTTAAATGGTAAATACCAAGTGACCAAACTACACACCAGGGCAGTGCACCCGTCGTATGCAGTATAGTATTGGTAAGAACCGGATATCAATCCGTGGACGCGATGACAGACTCCCGATACTGGATCTTTGCTAATATCTAACCGATGAAATGAAAATGGTGAACTAGACTCGAATCTAAGCTAAATAACTAAAACCGACAAAAACAGCTAAAAACCGGATAACAAGATGGAAAACCAGAGAAGGGAATGCATCACCTAGACTCGACTCCTTTAGACTCACTAAGACCCTCGGAATGACTATTACCATGAACACTATCGCCTAATGTGGAAAACTGGACTACCTAGGACTATAGACACATCCCAAATAATCCGGAAATCCTAAATGAAGCACGGATAACAAAACTATGAAAACTGCCTAACGGACTAGCTACTTCGGTCAAAGTCAACTAATCCTATATGAAATGGGAAACTATAATAGAGGTCTCTCTAAACAGCACCTAAATCATGCAATGATGATGATTCAAAACACTTATGACCTAGAAATCGCTAAACACGAATAAAAAGGATCGAATCTTATGTTCACAAGCAATCTATCCTATTAAACGATGTAAAACAAACTTCTAGCCTATGAAATGATTTGGTCAAACCTATCTCATAGAGAAATTCACTAAATCAGCCCCCAATCATCAATGAACAATCAAGAAGGAGGTCTCCTAGCAAGCATTAAACCTTTGACTAATAAAAGTCAAACGGGTCAACAATGGATAAAGCAATTAACTAAGGTAATTCTACCTAGCATGACAATTATCCACATGATTCAATGATTATAGAAACCAAATCAGCAAGCTTTATCCTTATAAACATTCAAAATCATCATCAAAAAGCAATTAACACATATTCATGGTAAAAGTCAAACCGAATGGGTCAAAGATCATCTAAATTCATCTAATCTAGGCAATACAAGATGAAATCAACCAAGAACCATGATTATAAATAGTAAAGTTTCGATCTTGGAAACATTCATCTTCAATAAACAAGAACAAATGGAGAAAATAGAGAGTTAGATGTTTTCCAAACCGAAAAAGTCTCCAAAATCTCTAATCTTTAGCCTCCAAAACTTGAATCTTGACCTCCTTGATCCTCCAAGTTGTTTCCAGATTTATTTTGAGGTTTTTTTAGGGTTTTTCGAGGCTTTTTCCTCAAAAATTGCGGCTCAAATGAATTTATATGCTGAAAAAACGGGTCTGGAATGCATCAGGTCGTTGGGCCTAGAAACTGGGCCTGGCGCTGAAGAGGAGAAAGTAAATGCAGATCAGATTTGAACCAACAAGAGCTGCTGGTCTAGTGGCTTGTACCCTGCTTCTCTGAATGAGAGGTCAGGGGTTCGATCCCCCTGGCCTGCAAATCTTTTCTGTTTTAATATTTCGCTGGGCTACTGGGCTGGTTTAATGCAGGGCTGCTTTCTCTTGATCTGTTGTTGGGCCAGGCCTTGACAGAAAATGGACTGGGCTGTAGGCTGCTGCTGTTTATTAATTTTTTTTTCTTTTTCTCCATAACTTTTACACCGGAGCTCCGATTTCGCTTTCGTTTTTTTCTATTTTCTTCTAAAATCACCGTGCACCATCCAACAATCTAAAATTCACAAATAAAAATAATTAAGTACCATATCTTTTAATATTTCACAAACAAAAATCTACTTTGCATAATTCTCTTAATTACAAACCAAATTAAATGTGAACTTTATATATTTATCAAATAAAAACCAAAGTTCCACCAAATCATCTAAAATTCAAATATAAACATTTAAGCACCAAAACTTAATAATTCTTAATTAAAAACCAATTATATGAAGGGATTTTATTTATTTATTTTATGTATAAGATGTCATGCATCAAGTATCTCAAATCACCCCTGATTCTTTTCACACAAGTCCCGCAAAGAAGTCTAGAAAGAAATTAAAGGTGACGTGGCGACATGGGCTTGTTAGAAGGAGTGGTAGGCGGACGAACAATGGTTCATTATCAAACTCACCAGAGACACCATGTTTTAGAGTCAGATGATCCGGAAATGTCTGAGTCTCCCGTCTCAGTTTCAAAAAAGAGGGGTGTGTGTTAATCGAAGATACATATGTAACATGTCTATATTATTACTTCTTCCCTTTTTTCATTAATCATATGTAACATGTCCCTTATTTTCATGTTGTATGTTAAACACGTAGATGCCACTATTGAGGACGTTCAAAAATCTAAAAAGAGAAAGAAGCATAACATGGATAAACCGGATGTGATTGAATTATCCGACTCAGTTCCCAAAAAGAATGGTACA
This sequence comes from Deinandra increscens subsp. villosa, assembly GCA_039602395.1. Classification (NCBI taxonomy): domain Eukaryota; kingdom Viridiplantae; phylum Streptophyta; class Magnoliopsida; order Asterales; family Asteraceae; genus Deinandra; species Deinandra increscens. The sequence goes on along the minus strand of JBCNJP010000006.1, from coordinate 15,701,435 downwards.
CGCCTTTTTATCTTTACATATGTATCACTGTCTTCGTTCTGTTAAGGTAAGTTAAACACTTTTAGATTCCACTGTTGTAGATGTTCAAAATTCTAAAAAGAGAAAGAAGCATAACATGGATAAAGCTCATGTGATTGAATTATCCGACTCAGCTTCCAAAAAGAAAGGTACACACCTTTTTTTTACATATGTATCACGTCTTCGTTCTGTTTAGTTAAATACATTTCATGTATATATTTCTTTTCATTTTTTATGTTCAACCACCCCTATATTCCAATGTTTTTTGTAGATGCTATGAAAAAGAAGGGCAAGACCCCAATCGGTACATTTGTTTTTATTGTCAACATTTTTTCCCAATCCATCTTATATATCATCTAGTAATCTAGTACTTACATATGTAAGACTTACACATGTAACCCAGCCTTACATACGTAATCTAGTACTTACATATGTAAGACTTACACATGTAATCCAGCCTTTCATTTTTTAACATATGTAAACTCTTAGTTTACACATGTAAACCAGTACTTATACATGTACACATGCAACACAGTAATTTACATATGTAAACACAGTACGTACACATGTAAACCAGTATTTTACATACGTAACCCATTCCTTACATATGTAATCAGTTACATATGTAAACTAGGAGTCTTCATATGTAAACCCAAGTATTACATATGTGAACCCAAAGGACTTGCATATGTAAAATCTAGGTAAACATTGTACTGACATGTAAACTCTTAGTTTATTCTTAGTTGACATGTAAATCTAGTTATTTAATTTTTATATCATTTTTTCCAGTATCCCCCGACGTCAATGATGATGATTTCTCTACGGACATCACACTGACTGATTTTCTAAAACAGCGTATGTTTCTGTTTTCTTTTTTTATCATTCATCATGTGTTTATCCCTTTTATTGATACATACGTAATTGTTCAAAAAACTTATTTAATAGGTTCTTCTTCTAAGAAAGCACCCCTCAATAATCATTCACTGAAAGAAAGCAAGGCTGTAGACCCGGAAGAGGTCATTATGTTATCCCACAGCTGCCCAGGATGATCCTAAATTCTGTTCTTTAAGGACTCGCTCATCCCCCATTCAGTTTTGTAAGTGTGTTCGTCTACTTAGACCTAAACAAAAGGAAGTTGTCAGGAAGATGGGCTTTGGGCAGTTGCTCACTTTTATGGTCTACGGTGTACCTTTGAAGTTGGGGCATTTCGCGGTTGATAATTTCAACCCAAAACGCATGGTTATTCAAGTTGGTGATCATTATGTAAGGGTTAATCCCAAAGCAATTCAAAAGCTTCTTGGTGTTCCATATGGTGGTAGGAAACTAAAAGATGGTAATCCCTTACGAAGTAGAGACCCCAAAGTTGTGGAGTGGCGAAACCGGTATCCACGCAAGAATGTGCCCCCTACCAAAATTGTCAAAAACATTAGAAATGCCCCCGATGAGGATTCTTTCTTTTTCCGGATGGACTTTGTCATGTGTTTTCTTTCTGTCCTTGTCGAGTGCCGTGCTCAAGGTAGGCTGAAGGAATTTTTTTTGGATTATATCACTTCTGACATAGACTGGAATGGGATAGATTGGTGCCATTATATAACCAAATCTATGAAAGGATGTAAGGATAATTGGAAAATGGATACTTGGGACTCCAACTTTGCTGGACCTCTTGCCATCCTAGCTGTAATTTTTCTATACCTATTTTATCCACTCTATTATATATATGCTCTAAGAATGTTTTACTTTGTTAATTGTTTGTACACCTCCCTCTAACACTCTTGTTATTTTTGTCAAGTTGTTGTATGTCGACAGTTTTACTTGTGAAGGAATCGAACCTGATCCCAGTAAGAATGCGATTTCATTTTGGACGATGGAGAAACTGAAGTGCAGGGAGAACTGGGAGACCAAGCACGGTGGTTTTGGTAAAGGAAAGTTCAAAACCCTGTCAAAAGTCGTCGACGATGGTTCTGAAAAGTTCTCTGGTTTTGATATTTCCTATTTGGTAAGCTTTTCATATCTTTTTTCTATAATTATAAATGTATATTTTTTTTATAATCTTAACATAGCCATTTCCTTTTTTTTTCTCCAGGTAGCCGAGGTTGAAAACGATATCATGAAATTGGCGAATGTCAAATCTAATCTTGATCACTCGTTTTATCAACTTAAGAACAACTTCCCTGAATCACCCCAACTGAAGCTTTTGCAAGACAAATACATGAAAATTATATCTTTAGGTCCTATCAACAGTCATCCTCATTTTCCCAACTCGCCTGTCATTGGCGCAGATTCCAACCCCCAGCATGGTAGGGTTTTACACTATCCTTCCTGTGATAATGCACTTTTTTTTATTATTTATCGCCTAAACCGTATTTAATTATTGTAGATCCCGTCGCTGACGAACAAGCAAACCACTCTGCACATGAGTTAGAACATTCGCATTCTTCCAACAGATCCAAAGGCACCCAATATCTTTGTTGCTTTTTTTTACATACGCTACTTGAATCATTTATATATATTTACCTTTTAGAAGTAGATAACGACTCACCTGATCAACCTACAATCTTCGTTAAAGGCCACGATGGTGAATCCTCGTATTTCTGAGCACCGAAACACCTTTTTTATCTTACATACATATGTAACTTTTTTAACGTTTTACATATGTAACTCTATTTTTCTCCTAATATCTATATTCCTTACATATGTAACCTTTTCCCTGTCTTCATATATAACTTTTAGTAAGATCATACACATGTAAACCTACCATTCTTATTATTATTTTTTTGTGAGTAGAATCAGGTAGTGATGATGAACACAGGGATCGTTCTTCTGGACCAACCAAGGACGCATCTAGTGAACATGCTAAATAAAATCTCACACCTTTACTGCTAGATATGTAACTTTTGTTGCGTTATACATATGTCACTTTCACTTTCTATTCCCTTTTATTTTTTTGCCCCCAGACCCCGGCACTGATGAACAAGCAAGCGAACCATTCGATGTACAAGGCAACGACTCTGTTGTTGAACCTTCAAACTATATGAATGACCATCACGGTGAACATCATTTTTTAATTAATCTACCAATTTATCTTACTACCTACCTGCCCTTTTTTTTGCACCCCTTGAAATAAACCTTATTATATTTATAATTTCAGCCCCCGGTGTTGATGATCCAGCTAGTGATTCTTCTGACGAAGGTGGAGACGACGACTCACCTGGTGAATCCTCACATTTCTAAATAAGCAATTTTTTTATTCACCGTTACATATGTAACATCAGTCCCTCCCATTTAGTACCTTTCACACATGTACTAATTTAATATCTAATATCTTTCAGTTATATCTTACATATGTAACTTTTCAGTTACATATATAACTTTCAGTTATATCTTACATATGTAAACCAGTTTTTGCACAACCATGTATTGAAGATCAACACAGCGAAGCTTATTCTGGATCAGCCAACGACTCATCTAGTGATGATGAAGCAGAAACATATGCAAAATTTTGTGCACGTGATTCCTTATATGATCATAGCAACAAATATGACAAAGTCTCTTTAGGTAATTTACATTTATATCTCCATTTTGATATATACTTAATATGGGTCCTCTACTTAATATATATATATATATATATATATATATATATATATATATATTATTTTTACCCACAAATGACGAAGCACAACCCATTCAGGCATCTGCTCATCATCCAGAGCCGCTCAATCAGACACATGTTGATCATCATTATGTTCATGAAAATATCAATGAAGGTTTTACTATTATTCATCCATTTATTCAGGAAACTATCTATTACAATTTTTTTTAAAATGAACAACTATACATACAGATGATCAATCACAAGATAATCAGGGATCAGATAAAGATCCAAAGTCAGATAATCAGCCATTTGCTGACAATCAATATGCACCTGCAAAGGTCAACAAAGGTGACATTTTTATTATTCTAAAACTGAAATCATCTACGACGTCCCGCATCCATTCCGTTAAATTTTTTATTTCCCCCAGTGGAAACACCTGTAACCTTGGAGTTTTTACAAATGTAACTCTCAGTTGTATGGTACACAATGATCTACCCTTCCTTTTTGTTTGTGTGTGTACAGCACCCAGCATTGTCGAAGAAGAAAGTGACCCATCCGTTGTAGTCGCCAACGCCTCGATTGTTGAAACTTCAAAATTCGAGGAAGATGCACCCGCTGAAGACACAAAGACCGATAATCAGGCATCTGTTGATAATCTAATTGCACATGAAAAAAACGACAAAGGTTACAGTATTATCCCCCCAATACTTTACGAAAACTGTCGAGTAAATTAAATAAAGCTCACTTTGTTAAATTAAACATATATACCATTTTTTTTCAAAACAGTTAGTGATGAATCTCATCATATTATAGCGTCTATTTTGGAAGAATTATCGGAGTCTCTTAAGGTGCAACTATCTCCTGTAAATATCCCATCCCCACAAAAAGCTCCACGTCTGTTGAATTTATATATTTGTATCTTTTATAACAAGAACCATATGTTAAATTATATGTTTTCAAAACTTATGTTAAAATATTATTTTTTCAGAAACAGATGATCAGTTACTACCCCTTCAACTTTGAAAGTTTCAACAGATGCAGGTATGTTAGCGAGATAATTATGTATAACTTCTTTTTTTTATACAACACATATGTTCCATATTGCTCCAACATTTATAATTTTCCCATCAATTTTAAAAATATCCAGATCCAGATGCAAGTACTGAACTACAATTTTCCAGTCCCCCTCAACATTTGGCTAATTCGGCCCCTGGTAAAAAGAGATAACTTCAATATATATGTTAAAAACTTCCATTTTTAAATATTTTCCATTGCATAAGCTTGTTAGCTTTTTTTATTTTTATTAAAATAATGTACATGTTTTGATTACAGATTCCCCGCAAAATCAAGTCCACGATCTCCATAATCTGGACATTGTCTCAGTTACAGGTAACAATTTTCATCTTGTATAACGCTCATCAACACCATCTTACATATGTATCTTTATTAATATACTTTTAAACTACTTACTGAAGGAAGTCCTAATTGGAGCTTATGTGTTAGTCAAATCCCCATCCCTCAAGATTTTAATGAAGCCCCCAACACAGGCACATATGTTCTTCAAACGCCAGTCGTTAACCAAAACCCACCCCCAATATCTGACACTGGGGCTGATTGTTAGTACTCTGTCCCTATGTATTAGGTTTTTAACATGTCATATCTGTACTAATTTAGGCTCTAAACTTTTCCCAGTATCTTCAACTCCCAAAGCACCCATACCCGATAGTGATAGTAAGTTTTCTCCCTTATTAAGAATCTTCCAATCCATATCACCAGCGGTATTACATATGTAAACAAAGGACTTACATATGTAAACCTGTATTTTACATATGTAAACGAAGTCAATCATATGTAACCCAACAGTTAAATATCGTTTTTTTTGTGGTGTTTTTTGTAGATAACATGCCTGAATCCCCCATTGAAGCCGTGCCAATTACAGCCGTCCCTATGATTGAAAAAGTAAAAGAAGTAGTTTCAACTATGGAATCCAAACGTATCAATGCTGCAAGGCACACATCATTAACTAATGTTTCAATGTCAACATGTCTTCATAGTGCAGTTCAGCTGGGAGCACCCTTCTCAATGGAAGAAACGAATATATGGAATTTACTTTTCAATCCTCAACAAAACACAATGTAATAGTAATATTATATTTTTAGATTAAAAAAATTGCTATTTTGATTTTTTCATGATTTTATTTAATATTACAGGAAAGGGAAGCGTTCAACAAACCGTCAGCCCTGCTTTTTGATGCCAGGGTAAGTTGTGTTTTATAGTCTATCTTTTATAATTGATCATTTATTTTTAAGTATGTAACCAGGTAACGTACTGTAACCAGCCATGCTTTTTGATGCCTGGTTATATGTGTACACATTTAATGCATAATATTTAGTTTTGTAGTCATGATTTTATTTTAACGCCATGTCCTCCTTAATTTCTACATGTAGAGATCATGTTTTCTCTTCTCCAACTCATGTTGAATTAAATAAAGAAGTAATGAAGTCGTTGTATTATGATAAAGTTGTTGATGTTGAAGTTATCCGTGCATGGGTCGATGTTCTTAATTTTAAGGAGCTAAAAAGATCTTCATCATCTCCTCAT
>JBCNJP010000006.1:15679721-15694721 GCA_039602395.1 Deinandra increscens subsp. villosa | reverse complement strand
ATTGGTTTCCCTCTGCCTTCTGACTTCTTTGCGGGCGTAGGCACCTCAAACTCATCATGCCTCAGGCCCGCGGAAGAGGAGGATTCCTTTGCTATAACTTCAGGAATCTCTTCCCGATCACTGCTAGCCGGTAGGTCGGGTGCGTCTCCAAGCAAAACCTGAGCACAGTTGAAGCTCTCATACTCCCCGTACTGGTAGTAAGTCCGAGCTTTTAATTCAACCACGAACGTCTGGCCAACCAATTCTTTCAGCACATTCGGTAGCACGTTGTCATCCTCCACGGCATCCTAGACACAGCAGCCCATAAAGACAATTGAAAAACGTAAGCCGCCCATCGGCGGTAACATACTAACTGAGGGGCACAAACCATTACCTGATCATCAAGCAACGATTTCGCTGTACGCTTCAACAGGTGTTCACCGCATTCATCAAACAAAACAATAACAACGTGCGCTGTTGCATCCTTTACATCAAGCTGCAGCCTATAACTGTGGTATCCGTTAAACAGAAGTTAGTTTTACACACCTAGGGAAGAAAAAATACGAAACAATACGGAAGGCAACACATCGTTTGTACCGTGCCCTTGGAAACATAACAGGCATGTCACATGCCTCACACCAGAAAGTCCCATTCTTTCGAACCACACCTTTCCTACAACGCCCACCGTTGCATGTGAAGTTGAACCAACTGTTTTTCACGCGCACATTCGTAACCGTCAGCGCACCCCTAAACACGATGCCTATTCCAAGCACAGAGAAACAGGTCAACATGGTACAATGTAGTAAACCCAAGATAGAAACGGGGTACACATGTTGCGATATCAGGAACCTGGTTTTTGTTCTGGCGTGCCATTTGCAGGAGTTCACCCAGTGTACCGGCTTTATGCAACTGCTCACCAACGGCCTGTGGCTGTTGACGCAGGTCAGCATGTCTATGAAGACAGAGTAGAAGGTGAGAGCAACATAGAAAATGGTAAACAAAACCTGACACGGGTAGCTTTACTTAACAGTACCTTAACGATGCATTCAACTTTCCCAGCAATGGTATACTATTGGAGTCCAAGATTAGTGTAGAAGATGAGCTGGACAGTGTCAGGCCACCTTCAAGGAACCACTATTAACAGCGTAACCCATGTAATTCACATAAGGTTCTAAAGAGAGGTACACATACCAAGGTAATATTTAACACTCATTGACGTCAATATGACTGCATAGGGGTCTGCTTTCTTTTCTTTCTGTTGAAGGAAGGCCTCCCCAAGCTTCCCCTACAGTGTTACCGGGACATAGCGGCCACTGTTAAGAAGGTATAAAAATGAAACATGGCTTACTTCAGATAAAACTGTGAGGGATAGATAATGTTACCGTTCATTATGCAGCTGAAATTCTAACGTCTCCCTCCCGCTAGCCTGCTTTATTACAGACCCGACACTTAAAACATAGCCTATCACATCTGAGTTAAATAGAACACACATTAGAAAACGGCAGTCACAATCAACAACATTAAAAACAGAAGAACCTCAACCTAAAGAAACATCTGATAAGGAAAGCAGTTAAAAAAACGTTCTTAAGAAGGTTAACCATACATACAAAACGGCACAATACCGCGAACAATGCAGAAATGAGACAACAATTTACATATAAACGGTTGACATAGAGACAGAACATACCAACAAAGTACTTGTTACCAGTAACCTGTAAATCTTCAAGTTCCACTAACGAAAAAGGATGGCGCACAAAACCTTCGTGGACCCCAGGCACCTTCCTAACCACTGTTGAACCCTGAAGTTCAATCATAAACCGATTGTCCTTCAGTATACGGTATTCACTCCGGTTATTCTGAACTGAAAAATCCTTCAACATATACACTCCCCCTTCAACCAGCTTATCCACAAAGTAGTGCGCAATGTTGCTTCTGGCAGTCGCATGAATACAATGGCCCTACATACGACATGACTTTACTGATCACTATTACAATAAAAGTAAATATGACCCAGTAAAACTAAAAATGGAAGAAGTCACTAACATCGTTGTCAGATAAGATGTAATCCGTACTCATATACCGTCCAGTAACGCTGTTGCAATCCCACCCTCTACACACCATGACAAACAGAGGGCCGGAGTAGCCTAAATCCAAGTCCTCAAAACAGGAACCTGATGCTTCAAGGCCCTGTAACACCTCTCCAATCGGTCGCTTCGACATTCCAATATTCCTTTATCTTCCTTGCTATACGGATGAATAAAAGTAAGACATAGCTTTAGGTGTCTTCCAGACCATTTAATAGGTAGCAGGGAGACCTCCTGTCTGAAGAAACCGCCGGCCATTAATACATGAGTAATAACAGGACAAAACCGAATGCAATGAGGGAAATTGAAAAGGCTTAATGAATGTGGGAACTTTAAACCCATTAATTTCCCTAAAAGACACACCGGCTCCTTCAAGTTGCGCTATGAAGACGCCGTAAGAGGAAGAGTAGCAAACCTTAAAATAACCTCCCATTGCTAATTGCTAATAATACCTGAAAGAATATCAGAAGAACTATGTGGGAACCAAGCCTAATTTTGTGTACGATCGATAACTCAAAATATGTAAGGCTCAGATCAATAATTGACACATATATTCTCATTTCCCAAATGAATTAAGATGTAAGATACATGTAATCTGTTATTTAAATATGATATACATAACCAAAGCAGAGTTAATACACAATACAAAAGACACGGGTACAGTCCCGACAACATTAGTAAACTACCTCATAACACCGCGTATGAAGTGGGCATAGACAATCGGGTATAGTTTATCATCAGGGAGGAAAACAATGGAATAGTCAAATCAGGAAATCATTTACCTAAAAAAACGTTTAAAGTAAATGGGACGATACAGAGGGAAATCGTCAACACGGGTCGTATCATCTTCATTTACGCAGAACTGAGTAATTTTGATACAAAAAAAGAAATCACGCGAGCATTACACCTTAGTGGTTTCCATTTTTTAATAACCATATTAATCTAGCAGAATAAAGACCCTATTGACTTCAGGATGCTCACATTTGTAAAAATAACGCGTGAACTGAAACCTAACCGTACTTATTCTTTTTACAACTAAATGTAATATTTATGAACTCTGAGAACGTCACCAATTTACATCCTTTCTTAACTTGGAATCACTTCGTAAACTTATGGTGGTGTTACATGTCACATTACCAGGTCTGTTTTGTAACATTTCTATTTGTGACATGGTCATATGTATGCCAAATGTTTTAAATTATAACTCTTAAAATGGAGAGCATTTGTTAAAATTGTTTTTATTGGATTGGGGCCCAGATAGTGATATGGATACCCGGTTTTTCGTAAATCTGTTGTAAATCGTTTTCAACTTTTAAGAGATATGGATACCCGGTTGTTAGGATTCGGGCCCAGATAGTGATTTTGGCAAAATTAGCCCATCTCGGATAGCCCAAAACCCGAAATATTGTTTTTATTCATGAGTAAAAATTATCAACAGATTTACCTGAGATTTTTTCTATTACGAACACATTTTACTAACCCTAACTACAACAATCTAGTAACCCTAACTACAAAGTACAACCATGACCCAACCTATACGCCGCAGCCGGCAACTCACGAAGCCCTTCGTCCCATCTGGTTAGGCATCCACGCCGGCGGCATGGGACCGGCTTCTGACTCGGTAATTAGTTCGCTGCCATCTTCATCGTCAACGGCATCTGTAAAAGACTCTGGGGTCAGATCGTGGTAACGGAAGACCAAATCAGGGATTCAGTCGCCGCTGGTGACCCAATGGCCATCATTTTGAGGGCCGAAGTTGTCAGATCCATGATTCAGATATGTCTTATAATTAAAGGGTGAGTCAATCCATATTCGAGTCCTTCTTTGAATGAAATTCTATTCATTTCTTTCCATGAGCAGTTGTGTTCTTTGTGTGTTGGTTTTAAGATCCTGTGTTAATCAAGAGATATATTTTGCCCATACAATCTATGCCGTTTCGAATACTATGATTTTCTGGTTGTGACATGTGAGATAAACCGATTATATGCTTTTAAATAAATTGAAGCATCAATTCAAATACATAATTTCACGGCTAATCCAAACGGATGATAAACGGAAATCAATAACCGGGTTACCTGAAATACACCGGGTAATAAAGCAAGTCATGATGTCAAAAGAACCTCTTATGACGTCACAATAGCCCAACCCGCTGATAACGTAAACACAGATAGCGGGTCGGGTCATTCATGACCCGCGTATTATTTAATTTAACTCGCAGTCCAAACATTTTAATATTAAGGTGTTTAGTATTTTTCCATCTATTCAAACAATACCATACCATAATATTAATATAACGCTTCAATTCAAATGTCATAATCATAACCGGTGTCTTACTTAACCAATTTATTCATTGTTTCTTTGTCTTCATTGTTATGCCCGAGCACTATGCATTACATTCGAAGCCGGGAAAAAACTGGCGACAATTCTAGTCACCGGAGAAGGGGTTCGAACCAAAGTAACAGCAACAGTGAGAATCCATACATTGGCACCGTTGGCAAAAACGAAGACATACCAATGCACCCGTCGAAACCTGTAGCGTACGACAATCAAGGCCATATTGGGCAACTACAACCAACGAAAGAACCTGGGCAGAAGAAAGAAAAGGAAGAAAATCAATAGGTAAACATGTAATAGAAAATGTAATATTCGGATCATATGTAAAGAGTTTGGTATTTTGCGAGTATCCGGTGGTACATTTTTTCCCCACCGGAACTAATCATAGGGAGACACCCTCCGGTGGTACATTTTCTTCCCACCGGAGGCAACCAAAAGGCCTTTACACTCTGGTGGTACATTTTCTTCCCACCGGATCCAACCATAGGTATATATTAACATTTAAATTGCATAAAATAGGCACGTTAAAAAAATGAACTTAGACGACGCAAAACTCAGACGGGTGAGGCGACGGAGGAAGGGGCGGGAGAGGGGGGTTCACAGCCAATTTTACGTGGCTTTATATAGGTCATTAGAACCTTGTAGAAGATAAAAATTAAATAAGAAGAATTTATTTCCGTGAGTTGCAAGAAGTCCAAAGATTGTCGGAGTTGAAAGAAGCCGATCGGTTTGTGATGATTATGATCAAAGTTATGATAATTTATAGGAAATTTATTCATTTGGAGTTGCAAGAACCCGATGGGTTTTTCTTTATAAATTGTTATTTATTGGTATATCTATATAAATAATGCTTATGTTTAAATGCACCACCATCATGATGATGCATGGGCATGTACCATGATCTTCATTAAAGACCATGCTTAAGAATGTTGTACCGATTGCTTGGTTTAAAGTAAAATGTATTTATGATTTCGCATTAAATATGGTGTCACAATTGGACCATTGCTCAACTTTTAGTGTTATATAGATAATCTATTTATGTTTTGATTATTTATTTCGCATAATTTAAACAACTCAAATAGTGAACGGGGACAGACTTGGTCACCTAACCGCACGTGACACTAACATGACACGAAAAGTATAACCAAGTTGGTAATGAGACTAACGGAAATAGTTAATGGTGTTAACTTGGGAATTTGGCAGTTGTCACACATGCGCACTATGCATTAGTATATACTTATATAATACACTTGTGGCTTAAACCTCACACAGTTTACATGTACAATAAACCGCCCAACATAGATACGATCGGATCCTAAATATGCATATGCCACCTTTTTTGACCGTGATGCACATGTGCATCATACTCATACGTCATGTTTTCGTGACCCGTATGTTCAACATAGTCATGCAATGCTTTGAATATGAGTTGCAATAGCACAATATTCACGTACCATGATTTTGTTTTATAATGCACACGTGCGTCATACTACGCAAAACATCATTTTGACCTAGCTTTTTCTAGTGCTAACTGTCGATCATGCATTGATTATACATGTTACGTAAACGCACATAAAATCATTACAATATAAAATATATATGTTAAAATCGACTATGAGATACTTTTTTTATATGTGATGCACATGTTCATTATTAAATACTTGTATAATAAATTGGTGATATAAACCTCACATGGTTTATATTTTCCATAAACTGCCCGACATATTTATGATCGGATCTTGCATATATAGATGCCATCTATTTTGGACGTGATGCACATGTGCATCATACTCATCCATCATGTTTTTGTCATATGCGTGTTCAATATAGTCATATCATGATATGAATATGAGTCAAAATGTCCTTATATTCGTGAACCATGAATTTGTTTTATAATGCACGTGTGCATCATACTCCGCAAAATATCAATTTGACGACTTATTTATAATTATATGTTGGGTTTCGTCGGGTTTATCAAAGTCATTTTATCCTCTTCTAATGTAAAACGCAGCGGAATGAAGTTACTTTCTTAAAGTCATGACATGTTAGAACCAATTTTAACAAGTAAAAGAAAACCCGAACAAAAGAAGGATCCATATATAGATTGTATGCTATCAAATAAAAGAAACAAAACATAACCATAGTATGTTTAGATATACCTTCCTCCAAGCAGCATGATGAAGATGAAGGTGATGATGTTCCCAAAGGTTTTTCTACAAGTGGGGAAAACTCAAACTTGTATACCCCAAACTTAACAACAAACACCAACTTGTGCTAGGATTTTTACTTGAAAATTCTATCTAAAAAGCCTCTTGAAACCGAAAGTTGGACGAAGATTAGAGAGAAAATTGCACTTGGAGAGTATGAGATAAGATGTGTGTCAAAACAAGGTTGGAGTGTCATGATGGGAAATAAACTTGCATGTTGTTTAAATGGGCAAAACCCACTCCCAAGGATAGTGAGTATGGTCTGTCGTCAAGAGGGTGCAAGACCTAAAGCCATTTCAAATTTTTAAAACTTTTTTCCCTCTTCTTTTATTTTCTAAACCTTGTATGCAAAAATTGTTTATATATTCTTCATATACACACATTTTATATTTATATAACCCATTATATAAATTGTTATTTAACCTATTAAATAACATTGTATTTTTCTCTCGATATGGGACTTCGATATTCTAGTGGCAATACTTATCTAATATGTGTATTGAGCAGACTGAATTACACAATCTCCCACTTGCACAAGATTCATAGAAGATTGATGTAAGTAGTAAATACTGCCTAACAACGGTTTACTACCCCTAATACGCATGACGAAGTGCCATTCAATAACATCATCCCCTTCAAGTCACTTACTTGAATATGATTTAGGTGAATAACTCATATATCCTTTTGTCATAGATGTCGTGTTAGATCCTAGGGACATAGGGTGACCATTCTCCACTGATTTAACTTTAACAGGCCTTAGACCTCTAACTCTCAACGAATAAGAGGGACAAATTCCATCTTGACTACATACATCTCTCACAATCACCTAGTACTGTATTTGAGCTTAGCCTTATGTACTGCCATGTTTCAGGACAACGAAGAACTAAGTCAAAGCATAATATTCGGTGAATATCAAGACCTAATATGTATCTCGGGTCAGAGGATACGATGATATTCGCCTTTACTCAAGATTACTTATGATCAATCACAAAGATTCCATGTAGTAAGTCTTGAGAGCGGGTCAGTCGAATATTTGTATCCCACAAATATATATGAACTTTGGCAGCATCCAATTGCTCTATATTCGTACCGTATGAATATCTACCAATCTAAGTTCATAATAGTCTTACCTTCATATTTGTTCCCACAAATATGACCGACTACGGACGTTTAGAATAGTTAACTTATTCATGGATTTAAACATGCTAAAATAGAACATTACACAATTTAAGTGAATGTACCATAATCATATAAATGTGCCAAAATGACAATCGTTTCGATATCCAAATACGAAACTAGATTAATTTCAATCACTAGAATATCGAAGTCCCATGGCGCAAGTGTGACGCTCATGCTTTGGCCTTTCTAGGAGCTTCGTGAGTGGATCCGCAATGTATTGGTCGGTATGAACTTTGCGAATACATATCTTTCCCTTTTTAACTTCATCCCTTATGTAGTTAAACTTCCGCTCAATATGCCTCGTCTTTTGATGATCACAGGGCTCCTTGATTTGAGCTATCACACCCATGTTGTCACAAAGGATCTCTAGGGGTTCTTGAATGGTGGGAACAACCCCTAGCTCGGCAATTAATTTCTTTAACCATACGGCTTCTTGTGCGGCCAAAGAAGCGGCGACGTACTTTGATTTCGTAGTGGACAATGCAACCACCTCTTGCTTTGAGCTCTTCCAAGAGACGGCTCCTCCATTCATAATGAAAATGTACCCCAATTGTGATTGAGAATCATCTCAATCCGTTCGGAAGCTCGCATCTGTGTAACCCTTTACTACGAGTTCCTCCTCACCAAATCCATATATTAGAAACATATATTTAGTCTCCTAAGATACTTCGATATGCTCTTGACAGCCATCCAATGACTATCACCTAGATTTCGTTGGTATCTACTTGTCATTCTTAAAGCGTATGACACGTTCAGTGTAGTGCATATCATAACATAAATGGTGGATCCTATAGCAGACGCATATGGGACTCAACTCATTCTATCTTGCTCATCCCTTGAGTTTGGACATTGAGACGTGCTTAATATACTCACTCTCTGAATAGTTACCAAACCTCTCTTAGAGTTTTACACCTTGAACCTTTTTAAGATCTTATCTATGTATGCACTTTGATTCAAACCTATCAAGCTCCTTGATCTATCCCTAAATATTTTTATTCCCAAAATATAGGCGGCTTCACCTAGATCGTTGATGGAAAAGAAACTTCCAAGATAGGCTTTTACACCTTTAATGGTTCCAAGATAGGCTTTTACACCTTTAATGGTTTGAATGTCATTTCCAAAATATAGAATGTCATCGACATATAACACTAGAAAAGTGATAATGCTCCCACTAGCCTTCTTGTACACACAAGCTTCATCAGCGTTTTTGATGAACCCAAATTTCTCAATTTCTTCATCAAAATGGTGATTCAAACTCCTTGATGCTTGTTTCAATCCATAGATTGATTTCTTTAACTTTCACACTTTATTAGGATTTTTGGATCCACAAAACCTTCAGGCTGAGCCATATAGACATCTTCCTCAAGATATCCATTTAGGAAAGCCGTTTTGACATCCATTTGCCATATCTCATAATCATAGTATGCGGCTATGATAAACATTATCCTAATCGACTTTAGCATTGCCACGGGTCAGAAAGTTTCATCATAATCAACCCCTTGAGTTTGGGTGAAACCTTTTGCTACAAGTCAAGCTTTAAAAGTGTCCAAGTTACCATTCATGTCACTCTTTCTTTTGAAAACCCATTTATTTCCAACTACTTTGGAATTAGGAGGTGGCACAACCACGTCCTAAACTTGGTTGTCATACATGGATTGCATCTCAACGTTCATGGCTTCTAACCATTTGTCCGAATCAGATTTGGACATTGCATCATGGTATGTGGTTGGTTCATCAGAATCTACCACATAGGATCCTTCCATGAAATATCCATATCTTTTAGGTGGATTACTAGTTCTACCAAATCTACGATTGTTGTGTGTGTCTTGATCAACCATTTAATCATCTTCAACAACCTTTTGTTGAGGGCTAGTATCAACCAAACATGTATCGGCTTTTAGTTCTTGATCCTCATCAAGTTCCACCGTTCTAACACTAGTTTCGTCCATAAGGAATTTAGTTTCCAAAAATTTAGCATTTCTAGCAATAAATACTTTTTTCCTCTGTTGGATTTTAGAAGTAATATCATATAGAATCTCTAGGATATCCTACAAATATACACTTAGTGGATTGGGGTTCTAGTTTGTTTGAAGCATCGTGTCTTACATATGCTTCACAACCCCATACCGTTAGATATGATAAAGATGGAACCCTTCCATTCCATAATTCAAAGAGTGTCCTTTCCACTTTCTTGGTTGGGGCCATATTCAAAATATGGGCCGCTGAGAGCAATGCATAACCCCAAAATGATAAAGGTAGTGAACTTCTACTCATCATAGATCGAACCATATCCAATAGGGTTCGATTCCTCCTCTCCGACACACCATGATGTTGTGGTGTTCGAGGTGGAGTTAGTTGTGAGACAATTCTACAAATCCTAAGATAGCTTTGAAATTCATCACTTAGATATTCACCTCCTCTATCCGAACGAATGATTTTTATTGTTTTGTTGAAGTGATTTTCTGCTTCATTCTTAAAGATTTCGAACATTTCAAAAACTTCATACTTGTGTGCCAACAAGTACACATACCCATAGCGACTATAGTCGTCGGTAAAGGTGATGAAGTATCTCTCACCATTCCTAGCCTTTGGCTTAAAAGGTCCACATACATCGGAATGTATGATCCCTAGAAAATCTCTTGCCCTTTCGGTGGTCCCACTAAAAGGTTCCTTAGTCATTTTACCTTGTAAACAAGATTCGCATACATCAAATGAATCATGTTCGTTTGTTTTCAAAAAACCACTCTTTTGTAATAGTAGTATGCGATTCTTATTTATATGGCCAAGGTGACAATGCCAATTGTAGGTGTCACTCAAATCTCTTTTGAGGTTCTTGGTGTTAGTTTGGTACATTGAGCTATCATATGGTGTGTTTTCATGAA
This sequence comes from Deinandra increscens subsp. villosa, assembly GCA_039602395.1. Classification (NCBI taxonomy): domain Eukaryota; kingdom Viridiplantae; phylum Streptophyta; class Magnoliopsida; order Asterales; family Asteraceae; genus Deinandra; species Deinandra increscens. The sequence continues at coordinate 15,684,056 of JBCNJP010000006.1, read as the reverse complement.
CCAATTTATTAAATATCATTAAAAGGATTAGCTTTAAAATAAAACACTTCATTCAATGAAACATGGACATCATTGTTAACAAATTTAAAATCATATCCAACATATCTTAAACGGGAAATGAAATTATGTTCCTAGTCAAACTAGGAGCATACAGTACATTATTCAAAATTACTTCCAAACCATTTTAGAAGCTCCAAAAGATAGTCTCCTTGGGCCTCAACTTGAACTTTAGCTCCATTACCCATGAAGATGCTAATGCCTCCCGCCTTCACTTGCTTATTTCTTTTGAACCCCTGCATCAAATTACATATATGAGTTCCACATCCGGTATAATACCCATGTGTGAGAAGAAATAGCATTACGTTCAATATTAATCATGAAGATCGTACCAAAGGTTTGACGGCATCCGTCTTTGCCTTCAACTCCTTAAGATATTTAGGACAATTCCTCTTCCAATTTCCTAGTTCACCACACTCAAAGCATGGATCATTCGCGAAAACCTTTTGCTTCTTTTCCTTCGGTTCGGGGTTTCTTTCTTACCCTTTCCCTTTCCTTTGACGTGTCTTTTCCCTGTGGCAAAATTTTCCTTGGCGCTAGAGCAAGGCCTCTTCTTGTTGACACCCTCATTAATCGTTAGAACGGGCAGAACAATTTTGCCCATCCTTTGCTCGGCCGTTTTGAGCATTCCATGAAGCTTAGGGATGCTCTTGTCCCAACCATTCATATTGTAGTTTAAGACAAAAGTCTCAAACTTCTTTGACAAAGAGTTGAGGATCAAATCCATAGCCAACTCTTGTGAAACGGGACAATTAAGCCTTTCGAGACAATCAATGTGGCTCTTCATCTTAAGTACATAAGATGAAACCGATTGGGACTCGTCCATACCATATTTATGCCCCGTGATTCCCAAATTCCTTTTGGAGTTCGGGGATCATGCTTGCTAGCATGAGGCAAGAAACTTGCACGGAGTCCTTGGTGTATTTCACCTAATCGGCATAGGTCTCAACGTCTTCCTCATCGGGTTCGTCGGGGATGGGATCGTCCAACACATAAGACTTTTTTTCTTACTTAGAGAACAATTCTCAATTTGTGGTACCAATCCACAAAGGTTTCTTGGTTGAGACGATTTTTGTCTAGTATGGATCTTAACGATAGGTTGTGAATGGGTGGGGGGTTTGCGTCATTATATTGGCCATTCACAAAATTTAACACAAGGATCAAGTTTTATTATTTTCGATGTCAATATTAAAATTAACTAAAATTTATTAATTCCCTTTTATGTCTCATAGACAATTAATAATTTAAAACTAGAATCCAACGTTTCATTTACATAATTGGTTAGGTGACCTTTATCCCGATCATTAAATTAACAAGGTAGTCAACGTTTGACAATTGCAATCCCTTTGTAACTTTTAGAAGTATGTGATCGGTTAAACATCATATGTTTAGCTGCCATATTCAATCCCATCAACGTCTTTGGTCCACCATGCTTCGGTGACCCTAATCACATGGTTTCCAAATCAAGTTTGTCCTATTTACACGCACGTATGAGTTTATTCATACAAGCGGTTAGGTGACCTTTATCCCATAAATATGGTAAACTCACTTCAACTACACAAGTTCCCTCAATGTGGTTAGGTGACCTTTATCCCACAAATATGGTAAACTCACCTCAACTACACAAGTTCCCTCAATGTGGTTAGGTGACCTTTATCCCATAAAGAGTTCGCAAGTAAATCGAGTGTCGTATAAAAGGGTGACGTTAAAACTTGTTATTAAAAGGGTCTTTTAGTTTTAAAAATTCAGTTTAGAAAACTCTATACCATGCAATTCGCATGCATTCAAATGTCATGGTACCCTAAATTTTAAAAATCCAAATTTCATGGTTCTTTTCATAAAACTTCTTTTATTTTAAAGTTATTATTTTATAATAAAACCCATTTATTAAATCTTTAGATAATAACTTTCAAAGAACCAATTTTAGTTTGTTAATATTTAGTTGTTTGTTATGTATGTATATCCTAATATATCATTCAACCAACACGAATAAACAACCATACGAACATAAATAATAGGTGCATAGACATAGACCAATCCTAGCAACACTTGTTGGCCGAAACAAGTGTGTACCAAGGACACTCCTAAGGGACAAAATTAACACATGTGATGTGTCGGTGAACTCCCACTTGATCCCGCATTTGAATGCTTCAAGTGTGTTGCATCCGCGTTTGTGTTCCCCGCTTGCCTTTGTTCTTCCATGGTTTTTTTTGGGCCTCCAATATGTGGGTTTCGGATAGTGGGCTTGAATTCCAAATCTGACCGCGAGAGCCTCTGGGCAGTAACCTTGGCCAACCAAAAACCAACCTTTGTGCATTTTACATTTTACAAAAGTAGAACCTATTACACGTTTCTAGTAATATAAAATGCACCTAATCTATTTAATTTACATACCAAATGAAAAATAAATAAATTACATAACCATGAAAAAACTATTTAACTATTACAACCCCTTGAAATAATTAAATACATAACACAAACACAACCATTCACCACAAGCAATTACAAGGTCAAGGCGAGTCTTATGCACCAAAATACATCCACAATATGTATAAAAAAAATATGGTTCCCTTCTTAACCCATGTTTTTTCGGCCCAACACAAAACTAAAAACTTGATGGCTTTTGTTGTCCAAGCAACCAAGTCATCCAAATGAGAAAATGAATAATTTTCAGGATCACTACATGCATGTTAGTGAAGCATCTTGAAAACAAAAGGGATAAACATGGACAAAAAATATCGGGTATGTGGTATAACGGACCAAAGCCGAAACTTTTATAGAGTTAACCAACTAACTCTCTTAAGCATATTTCCATATAAGCGGCTCTAGATGCCATTGTTGGGTTTTGTCGGGTTTATCAAAGTCATTTTATCCTCTTCTAATGTAAAATGCAGCGGAACGAAGTTAATTTCTTAAAGTCATGACATGTTAAAACCGATTTGAACAAGTAAAAGAAACCCGAACAAAATAAGGATCCATACATAGATTGTATGCTATCAAATAAAAGAAACAAAATATAACCATAGTATGTTTAGATATACCTTCCTCCAAGCATAATGATGAAGATTAAGGTGATGATGTTCTTGAAGGTTTTTCTTCAAGTGGAAAAAGCTCAAGCTTGTATACCCCAAGCTTACCAACAAACACCAACTTGTGCTAGGATTTTTACTTAAAAAATCTCTCAAAAAAAACTCTTGAAAATCGAAAGTTGGAAGAAGATTAGAGAGAAAATTGCACTTGGAAAGTATGAGAGAAGATGTGTGTCAAAACAAGGTTGTAGTGTCATGATGGGAAATAAACTTGCATGTTGTTTAAATGGGCAAAACTCACTCCCAATGAGAGTGGGTATGGCCGGCCATCAAGAGGGTGCAAGACCCAAAGCCATTTTAAATTTTATAACTTTTATTTCCCTCTTGTTTTATTTTGTAAAGCATTGTATGCAAAAATTGTATATATAATTTGCATGTACACACATTTTAATTTATATAACCCATTATATAAATTAGGTTATTTAACCTATTAAATAACATTGTATTTTTATCTCGAAATAAATGATCCATATGATTTAATAAGTGCAATTTATTTAGAAATCAATTTTCTAAATATTTCAAGTGGCAATATTTATTTATTTAATTATATCTATAAATAATATTCCGGGTGTTTGTCTAGCTTGTTATTGGGTATGACCCGACTTGGATCATACCGTACTAGCCACATCAATCTAATATGTGTCTTGGGCTGACCGAGTCCATCATGCTAACTGCCGATCGCGCATTGATTATACATGTTACCTAAATGTACATAAAATTGTTACAATATATCATCTAGTTCGATTTTCATCGATTCGAGATTGAATTTGTCTACGAAAAAGTGCCATAGCCTCCTGGGTATCCTATCCATTCGAAACTTCAACATACGCCCCTTCCCCAACTTTCTTACGCATTCATGTCGCTTCTTTGACAGCGTTCTGACACCTTTGCCTAGCTGGATCGGCATTGATCGCGTTCATAGTGCTTCCCAGATGTCATCCGTTTTTACGACATTTTCCCCATTGTTTATGTTTTTATGTTGCCCCCTCTTCCTTTTTGTTCCTCTATATTTCTTCGTTACATGATATGCGTATCAGTAAACATGTTAATACAACATCTAGTATTAATGCACGTGTGCATCGATTTCGTATGTTCATCTTTTTAATGAATACGGAAATACATGACTACATTATAATTCATGTGTGTAATATGATTAATCTTACATTATACTGCAAAACGTGTCTATGCG
>JBCNJP010000006.1:15643774-15679221 GCA_039602395.1 Deinandra increscens subsp. villosa | reverse complement strand
GTAAATTCCGCTGTCGGTTGGGGTGTTACAAACTCGAGGATAATATGCATTATCTCAGGGGAAGTCCTTGGCTGAAGGGAAGGTTTCAGCTAAGGGAAGTCTTTAGAGGTCTTGGGTTCAGGGGAAGTTTTATAGGAAACCCGTAATCTATATTAGGGTTTTTGGTTAAAATAATGTTAATTTGAATCAACTGAACAGATGATAATTACCTTCTTACCCAAAGACCAGTCATCAAATGTCTGGTGGAGTATATTTTTTCAAATGTGTGTCAGACAAGTTGATGATAGAAAGATGCTGCTGATGCTGCTGCTGCTCAAAGTTAAAGAACCAGCCGGACAAGACTTCCATTTGAAAAGCAACTATTCAGGGGAAGTTGTTGGTGTCTTTACAAGTTTCCAAAAGCTTCAAAGTTTTTCAAAGAAAATGCTCACAAGTTTAGGGGAAGCTGAAGATTTTAAAGTCAATTGATGAAGAAAATGATGCAGAGAGCAGTCAGAGATCATGAAGACCCAAGATCAACAACCAAGTTCTTCAAAGTTAGAGGTGTTCAAACTTTTTACCCTCTAATTTTTGAAGATTCAAGACAGTTACCGAAGATTCAGCAAGAACCAATTCCTTCATGAGAAGCAAGTCAATGAGAATCCTCCATCTCATTAACTTGTTCATTTCAAGAAGTTCAAGCTGATGCTGATCAAGAGGAAGTCCCAAGTGCCCGTCATGAAACTCACTGAAGATTTCTGCGGAAAGAATCTTCATCAACATCTATGCAAGCCAGTCAAGAAGAATATTTTCAAAGATCAAAGACATTTAATATCACAAGCCTAGGGGAAGATTGTAGAGGCTAGATTATGAGGCTTGTAATATTAAATATGTTGGGCTGGGCTTAGAGGGTTTCATTAGTTTAGTAGACTAGTTTGGTTATTGTATGTAGGCTAGTTTATGGTTGGGCTTGAGTTTACTATTGGGTTTATGACTCAAGAGGCCCAATAGGAAACCCATTGGGGTGCCTATATAAACCCCACTAGACCTCCTCATTTGGAGACAGTTTACGATTCTAGAGGAGCCTTTACGATTACGATCGTAAACCCGAGAGAGACAGTTTACGATTACGATCTTGTACCCGACAAGTTCATCTTGTGTGCAATATCAAGTTTTTATTGTTTATATTCATCGTATTCTCAGTTTTCTTCTCATCTCTTATCTTGAATCAATCGATCACTTGGTTTCCGCACTCGTGATTGATAGAATATCGTGAACGGTTGTAGAATCAGGACCTACAAGGCAGGAATGAAGCAGATAAAAGAAAAACCACCTGATAATAACCAAGTAAAGCCAAAGAGCACAAGTGGGAAGCGAATCAAGGAGAAGCCACCTGATCGAGGATAAAGGAAGGGTGAGTCTCGCTGAAGACTCGTAAATAAAATTAGCACTTCTCGGGAGGCAACCCGTGTTTTAAAAATTTCTAGTACTTAATTTTAATTTATTTGTGTGTTTTTGCAAACCAAACGTGTTTCTAACATTCTTGTTCATAAGTGTTATTACTTGCATGCCTGATTTATGTAACTGTTGTCAAAAACTAAGTGTGGGGATGGCCCTTAAGTTAGTGATTCTCACACTAGACCTTCTTACACTATCACGGTTTGTGTCGGGCCATCCCATTTGAAATGCCCAATTTTGATTTTACATAAGTTTGTTACTTTGCATGTTGTAATTGCTTATGAACTTGATGCTCTGATCTTACTTCTAGCTACGCATCTACAAGAACATGTTTTAAGTGGAACATCCCATAATAGGAGAAGTAATCTTGCTGGAGCATACGCGCTGGATGCTAAAAGGAGCTAGTGTTATCACACTTACCATCACTCACTAACTTCAAGTCCCCCAAGGGAGGCCCATTCCATCGCTTCTTCTATTTATATGCGTTACTTATGTTGTTTCTAATGTACATTAGGGACAATGTACACTTTTAAGTGTGGGGATGGGAATGCCGGGAACAAATTTGGAATTATATCTATATTTACCCCTTGAAAAATAACAAAAAGCCAAAAAGAAGAAAAATTCCAAAAAAAATTTAAAATTTCAAATCTCAATTTGCACGAAAGTACACCTTTTTGACGTAATTCATAGATTCGTTTTTAGAACGTGTTTGCATTGTCGTGTCTGTAAGTAGCAGGAAAAGTTTACCCGATAAGTAATTTTTATAAAAACACATGATCAGGAGTATATAACTAAGTCTAGCCAGCCTAATAAATCCATTTTCCCTATTTTCCTTGTAAGTTTGCCTTAGACTAGTAATCCCTTATAGATAGCATAGAGTGATTAAAAGAAAAAAAAATGATAGAAAAGAAGGAGATGAAAAAATATATATGTATGAGGGAATGTCGTATGTCTAATATAAGTTTCTTGGTTTATGTTGAGACCATGTGTTTGCCTTGAGATTGTTATGGATCTTTTTCGGGTCGTCAATTGCCCAAAGATGTTGGACTTTCGGCATAACTCCAACATGCTTATCCTATTACCCAAAAAGAAAAAAAATAGAAAAGATGAAAAAAGAAAGAAAGAAAGAAAAATATATATACCTATAGTATGAATAAACCACAATGAAAAGTTGTGACATGGCTGTACGTATACGCCAAGATATACGTTAGGGTGGTAGCTCATACACCCGTATCTTTGAGCAACATTTGAATTTCTCCCCTCATTCTTTGCTTAGATCCTATAACTAACTCGGTAGCATGATAGATATATAAACCCATGAAACGCTTAGACATACTTAACTTTGAGCGTTCACCTGAAATATAACCCTGAGAGTCGAGCGACATGGTAAGTGGAGTGAGTTGTGTGATATAATGCTAGGGCTTACTAGCTTGGTTGATAGTTCCTATGATTTTAAATAACTTCAAACTTGTTGCGTTGTCAATCTTAGTACTGTGGTAAAACCTTATGAACTTGGTATGTTCAATGCAGTATATATCTATGTTGTCGAATAGTCATTGTAGTAGTGCATGAGATATTTATATATGTTCAGAAATTATTGAATTCTGATTTTGAATAGGGATTGCTCGGGGACAAGCAATGTCTAAGTGTGTCTATACTTGATGTGCTTGTAAATGCACATCTTTTCTCTAAGCATTTCATACGTTTTTATATATTTTTTGAATGACAATGAGGCTTAGATACTTAAGGTATGTAATATTGTGTTTCTAGAAGCCTTGATAGAGATTTGGAGGAAAAAACAGTGGAAAGGGGAGAAGATATGAAGAATCGAGCGAAAACCAAAATGTTCGGTTTAGAGATCTAGAATTTAATCCCTTATTTTCTATCCTTATGATGATGTGAAAGCTACTTGAGATGATAGAGTATGGAACATGATGAACGTAGGCGAAAACGGGGGTCAATTCCAAGTTGTAACGAAGAAGTTATGAACGTTTGAAGGTAATTGCTGAAAAAGTCAAACATGACCCGAAAAGGCCCGTTACCACAAAACGGCCCGTTACACAAGTGTTGGCAGAAAAACCCTAATTTCGGGCCTATAAATACAATGTGGTGCTTAGGAACGAAGGTGGAAGTTCCAGATGGCAAGGGTCGGCCAAGAGGCCCTAGTTACGACCAGAGAAGGCTAAAGAAGAAGATTGGAGAGATCGAGGAGGCTTAGGAAGCATGGATTTAACACACGATTAACACTACTACGGGTTAATCCTTCGGTTTGCAATTAGATCAGTATTTAATTTCTGCTTTCATCATGTTTGGATCTGATTTCTATTTAGTAATGATAGGCTAGTACTTACATCATCTACGTTTAGATAATACTTGATCAATTCGACTTTATGGTTTGATACAATTTCTTATGACAGGATGATTTCAGTATAACGTATGTGATTCTTGTTACATATCAGATTAGAGTTATTGTTTGCATGTTTGATCCATTCCTAGTAGTTGTTGGTTTGATGTATGGCTTGATCACCTGTTCATTAAGTCAATTACTATTTCTTACTTGTTATCTAGCGATCTCAATATGTGTTTAGGAGTTCTAGTGAGCCTAGATAAGAAATGGTGATGATGTTCATCCAATAGTTCATTTTGATTAAAGTGTGTCCTTATATTTAGTCACAAATCTTAGCTTCCATGTCTTGGGTCAAAGGATTAGTGAAGTGTCTAGATATATTGTGCATGTGATGGTATGTAGTTTGGTCATAGTTGTTAGTCTATCATGATTATTCAGAATAGGACTGGTCTATGATCCTAGGTCTTAGGTCATGTATTTGGTGTCTTATAACTAAGTTATTGAATTAGTGGATACTTCATTGTGGTCGTGGTATTAATTAAAGATATAGTCTTTAGCGATTCTTTTACCATAAGACAGTTAGCATAAGCAATAATTCCATGCAGTTGAATATGTTAAGATGATTCTATCCCTAGATAATGCCTTCCTTATATTAAGTGTCCTTTATAGCTACCCTAAGTTACTTAGGTTTAATATAAATCATTTGATAAAGCAAGTTCTATTATAGTATAGTTAATAAACTGGTTTAAGTAACATTCAGACTTAGCTAGATTAGGTTAGGGTAGTTAGGCCAGAAATAGGTTAGGTCTTAGGTCATGTATTTGGTGTCTTATAACTAAGTTATTGAATTAGTGGATACTTCATTGTGGCCGTGGTATTAATTAAAGATATAGTCTTTAGCGATTCTTTTTCCATAAGACAGTTAGCATAAGCAATGATTCTATGTAGTTAAATATGTTAAGATGATTCTATCCCTAGACAGGGGCGGATCTAGTATATCGCTAGCGGGTTCACGGGAACCCACTAAGTTTCGGAATTTTTATAGAATTATATTTAAAAATGTTTGAGTGAATCCAGATATATAATTATCAGTACATCTTAGATTCAAATGGTGTCTTTGTTCAACTGGTTTAAGTGCGAAAGTTATAGATTTAAGGTCTTTGGTTCAAATCCTGTGTTCTATGGATTTTTCTTAATTTTTTTGATCTAGCTGAAAAATAAGTAAAATTTGAAAAATAAGGCCACGAGTTTCGAACTCGTGACCTCACTAATAAAATGGTTGATGTTAACCGGCTACTCCAACTTGATTTTGTTGTTGATATTGTTCTTGTATCTTATATATATTAAACTTTGTTCTTGTATTATATAATATTATATCCAATGTTGCAGAAATCGCAATTAACCGGTGATTAATCAGTGATTAATCGCTTGGTGGTCCCCCACCGTCTACGATTAATGGTTTAACGGTCAGTTAGTCAACGACGGTCAACATCGGTCCTTGGCGGTCCTTGGCGGCCTTGACGGTTAGCCAATTTTTTTAATTAAAATAAAACTTAAAAAATTCTCAAATATCTTCTTTTAGCGTTTATTAGAAGAAAATGTAATGTTTGGAGATGAGTACGAGTCGGATGGAGTCCAAATATTGGAATCACTTTGAGAATGTTAAAAGAAGATGATAATTTAAGTATGGTGTTTGTTTTTTGGGATTATTAAACGTATTCGACTTTAATATTGTAGTTTTTTTACTTAAACATTTATATAAGTACTAGTTTATTACTTTTTAAGGTTATTTACTTATTAATTATACTAGGATATTGCCATATTGGAATATGTATATGTTTATATATATATTTTTGTAATAATTTAGGGTCTCCGATTAATCGCTGATTAATCACGATTAATCCGATTAATCGCTTAACACCAGTCGACCGTCGAGCTACCGCCAAGCGATTTCTACAACCTTGATTATATCAAATCTTTAAGCACATAATAAATTTATCATTACTTTATCATTGTCATTAAAACACTAAAAATAAGTTATTTTCTAAATTTAAACTAAAGAAACAACTAAGACATTTTTTTATAGACAAATTATAGTGGACAAAACTCGTAGATAACAACTATAAGTAGTTTTTTTTTAATTCGTAAAGACTTTCATATTTATATTATGTGTTTTTCTAATTTCTATTTTTTATTTAACTATTGCAACGTATATTCGTATTATTATTGTATGATTAACCTTACCTGACCCGAACCGATTAAACCGGAAATTTTGACATGAATTGTTAGAATTCCGATCACCTTTAAAAAATGTGAACCCATTGAAAAAAATTCCTAGATCCGCCACTGTCCCTAGATAATGCCTTCCTTATATTTAAGTGTCCTTTATAGCTACCCTAAGTTACTTAGGTTTAATATAAATCATTTGATAAAGCAAGTTCTATTATAGTATAGTTAATAAGCTGGTTTAAGTAACATTTAGACTTAACTAGATTAGGTTAGGGTAGTTAGGCCAGAAATATGTTAGGTTGAGTAGGAGATTCGTATCCTTGGATCGATCCTAATTCTTACCATAGCTATATGACAGGTACGATAGGTACACTTGCCTATATTGCGTAGGACTCTAAGTTTCATCACTCAAGCAATGTGGGTACACTTGCCTATATTGCGTAGGACTCTAAGTTTCATCACTCAAGCAATGTGGGATGACTTTCCACTTCTATATTTTGAAATTTTCTCTCTATTTTTGCAGCTTTCACAACTTTGAATCCTTAACTTTGATCATCGATGTCTCATTCATCTTACCTTTGTTTTGGATGTGGTTTGGTGCATTGGAAAGCCTTCACGACGTACTACACTAACTTTGGAAATACCAGCTACATTATTAACCTCTAAGTTTCATCACTCAACCAATGTGTGACGACTCTCTACACTATACTTATAATTTTTTTCTCTGTTTTCACAGCTTTGAATCTTTAACTTTGAGCATGATATGTCAATCATCTTAGCTCTGTTTTGTGTGTTGGAAAGCCTCACAACATACTACACAAACTCAGAAAATATACCAGCTGATTCCGCACAACCCAAATGAGAAGATGAAAATAGAAAGGATGCGAGCATGCAAAGTGGACTATCAAAATGTCATATTACTCCCATGCATGCGAGTGCAGTCAAGGGGTCCTTGGGGTTTAAGGAATGTCTTCTACTTAGGTAACAATCCTGGGTTGGATCCCCGGCTTATTTAGCACTCTAAGTTTTACCCCTTAACGAATGTGGGATGACTTTCCACTATATACCTATATTTTTTCTCTATATTTTTGCAGCTTTTACATTTGAATCCTTAACTTTGAGCATCGATATCTCATTTATCTTAGCTCTGTTTTGGACGTGGTTTGGCGCGTTAGAAAGCCCTCACAACCTACTACGCAAACTCATAAAATACCGCCTACATTAACCTCAGTTACATGTAGTTATTTCTGTTCAAAATTGGTGAAAACTCATTTTGACAACTCAGTAAAAAAATACATTTTTCATATTTTCTCCCAAACTTTCCAACAGAAGTTTCATCATTAGCAACCACGTGAAACCAAATTTATGAAATAATCTACATCTCCATCGCTAAAGCTTATAAAAGATACACATATACTTGGAGGCATTTTTGTAGAACTCATCCGAGGTGACCGAGTCCTCCCCGCTTACGCCTAGTACTCACCGAATACTTTCAAAATTTGAGAGAGTACTCACAACTCCCCAGTCGACCGACTTAGGAGTTTTTAGCGACCTTTGCAACCATGCTTCAAAGTTAGAAATTTTAGAAATTTTGTTACGTGAGTCTACAAAAACGTCACTTAATTGAACTCAGTAACTATATTAGAGTTTTTTGTTGACTTCAGAAACTATAGTATAACATGAGAGCAACAACTTAACGTAGTTGATCTCATCAATTACAAGTGGTCATTTTTTGACCGAAGGGTTTGCTATATGGAAGAACGTACATTACCATCAATTACGAAAGAGTCATTTGTTGACTTGAGGCTATATGAAAGATCGTATATTATAAGGGTCCAACTCTAATCAATTACAAATGGTCATTTTTTGACTGAAGGGTTTGCTATATGGAAGAACGTACATTACCATCAATTACGAAAGAGTCATTTATTGACTTGAGGCTATATGAAAGATCGTATATTATAAGGGTCCAGCTCTGTTGTAGTAGAGAAATAATTTTAAGAAATATGAAAGATCGTATATTTATATTATTATTATTATTATTATTATTCTTTTTTCTCTTTTTTTTAACTCAATCAAAATTAAACTAAACATCAAATTTTACCAAATTATTATTTTTTCTCTCTCTTTCTTTCTCTTTTTCTCATATCAGACTTCATATTTTACCAAATCAAAATGGTTTTTATCAATTTTACAGATGAACACTAATTTTTTCTTTCTCATTTACTCACAATCACTCATAACTAAACATCAAATTTTAGGGTCCACACTCATATAATTATGAAGAACCTGTTGTGAATGCTATACGTTTAACAATATTCTAAGTACTATTGCCAATTTTTTTTAAAATAATTCCTAAGTTTGTAAACTCTAAAATTGAGTTACTTATATATTATTTTATTTTTGTAGTTTAGTAAAGTTCATTTAACATGAATTATTATTTGATCTTTTGGGGGAAAAAAAAAAGTTAAAGTAACATACAATTATTTTACATTGATTATTATTTTATCTTTATAGGAAAATAGTTAAATTAACATGCAATAAAGTTTTTTTGAAGGGATAACTAGATACATAAAAATGTGGGACAAATTAATAAGGTTATTATAAAAATTATGAACTAAATAAGTTATGAGTTTACAAATATCAAACTTTAACCACCCTTTGGATCACTAGTATAAGGTGCTCAAGCTATGTTAGTTACGAAACACGTATCAAAACTCATGTGGTTCTCAAATCTTTCTAGAATTCTTATATTATCGACACAAGTCTTTTGGACCCGTGCGATGCACGGCTGTATTTTTAAAATAAACAAATAATAAAATACGTCAAGCATTTTTAATTTGTTATATGTAAATGTTAGCTCCAAGCTTCGTATTCTTCTTGAAACTCAACATCGTGTCTTCAATCATCCTTATCCCATCAATCTGCATCCAAGCTTCCAATTCTTCTTGAAAACCAACATCGTGTCTTCAATCATCATACAACTGATAATAACTGATATATAGCAAGCTCAAAACAACTAAAAACTTGCAAAGCAGCCTGCAACTAAACATCAAACGACCAAAGTAGCATTAATACAAAGATTACATAAATGCAGAATTGGGCAAAAATCTTGTTATGGTGCAATCCTACTTATCAAGAAGAGGGGAAAAAGAAAAGGAAACCTTTCGACATGCTTCCTTTGAAGCTGATCGACACAAATTCAGGCCATAGAGCTACATGTTTACAAATTTAACTCATTCAACATGCTCCCTTTAAAGCTATTTAACCAACTTTACCCTGTAAAAGATAAAACACAACGTTAGCCAACCCGTTTGTAATTTTTTTTGTCAAATAAGACGTGACAAACACAAAATCAATTGCATAGGCCGAGTTATTGATAATAGAGAGGTTCATTCTAAGACTTAACTTGGTTCAGTATGTATGATTATGCCATTAATGACTTGATTAACAAAGCAAAATCTATTAGCAAACATATTTATCAACCATTAAATCTTTAACCAACATAAGTTAAAAACTATTATAAAACCTTGTTGAAAAAAAGAACGAATACATGTAACATTGGAATAAGAATCAAGTGCACATATGTCAAGCTTGTTGTAAAACTTTTTTAACATATAAATTGTTCTACAACCTTGTTAAGACATGTGTAGACATTTGCGGTCAAGATTTTGAGAAACCACAATATTTTAATCTCGACTGACCTCTAGAAAAAGTCAATATTATAATACAAATGTGTTTCCACCTATACCTAAGATCCACTATTTCGACCCATAACTAAGATTACTTTTGACCATTGAATTGTTTCAAATGTTTTAAAGGCCTATAGGTTGCTGCTGAGTAATGATATTTAGAAATAAATTTGAAAGGTATTAAACAATAAGAATAGCATCAAGCTATTACCATAAGTGTTTGTACACAAACTTATATATAACATGTACAGAGAATCATAAAATATACATTTATGAAGAAGGAAATAAAAGATCTGATCATACCTTAGAGGGTCAGCCAGAACCCTTTGACCAATTGTCACAAAACTTGTCTCTTGATTGGACATGAACCATGGGAGTGATGAGACACTGTAAATTAACAAAGAGATCGAGTACAAACATATTCAGTAACTTCGATTCACAATTCTACATATTAAGCGGATTTACAAAATTCAACATCTAATTTATCCCCACCCATGATGATTCAACACAGCAACATTACCAATATTTGGATCATTCATACAACAGCATTGCCAACTAAGTCATAGCTTTTTTCTACATGTAGTACCAAATCGTTGGTAAAATAATGATTAATTACTTCTTAAATTAATAACAATAATCGTTACTAATTCATCGTTGCCTTATCAAGGATAGAACGATTATACACAAAATAATCATTAAACATAGAAAAAAAGGGTTTATCCTTGCCTTATTCGATTGACCAAGCCTACCTGTTTCCATCCCATCAATATTATTAATTTTTAGTTTTTTAATTAGGATTATTGAAAATAATTTTGGAAAATTTTTCAGTGCAAAGAAACCGGTTTTGATGAGTTCATCTTTAAAAGGATTGGATGCAGACACTTACTTTAAGGATTGGATGCTTTTTTATTTCAGCTATTGGTGAGCACAGATCCCTTTAGTTTTTTGCTGTAATAGAGGTCTAAAAAGCTTCTTCAGCTGTTACATAGCAGTGTCTTCAGAGGTGCTTACAGACAGGTCACCCACCCTAAGAGCAGGATTCAAATGCCTTTATTGAACTAAGATATAATTCTTGCCATAGACTTTTCAAGATCCTTTACCTATTACATGAAAATAAGACCAAATCAAATATAAAATATAGATAAATAAGCATTTAAATTCCACATTGTTGCAAAGAATAGCTAAAAACTGATCAAAATCCAAATTAGTTACCTCCGATTAGAATAGCAACTCTTATCTCACCACTTTCGCTGACGTACTATAAAGCATTGCAATTCCACACTGTTGCAAGTCAATATAACATTTACATTACAGATATCTCAAGAAATAATACAGATCTTTCAAAAGGGATAAAGATAATATACCTAATTTTATAAACTTAGCAGATTCATTACTATCTCTACCATGGCTACAATTCTAATAATGAGAAAGAGTACTCAATGAGAAATTACCAAATGTAATATCAGATTTTTAAGCCAAGAGTAATTTTAAGTCACAATTTTTATCAGGGACCAAGAGTATATATTTGAAAAAACCAGAGGAAGAATAGACAAATAAAAGTCAAACATATCAGAAATTGAAATCGATGGACCAACCAGTTGAGTCGATTAACTTAAACCCCTCCACCGAGCTTGTTTCTTGCGAAATCAGAAAATAAACCCAAATGAGTCGATGAGGTTAAACAATGATATAACGATGAGCGTCTAGACCTAATTCGAACCGTTTTTTTCCCTAAAAGTTTAAACTGGCGGTGGAACCTGATGATCGGTCGAAAATCGTCGTCGATAGAGAAGAAGGAGACGGAGATTGTGATTCGTTTTGCGTATAACTGAATCTGCTTGATTGATGAAGATGATGATCGTCGGACGCGAGATCAGAGAACTAAACCAAATCACTGTGAAGAGGGGAGAAGGAAATTAAAATCGTGAATGAGGGGAAGGTAAGAAATTAGGGATTTTCTTTTACACCGGGTTATAACAAAATCGCGTGATTTTTTTTCAGCCATGATTTAGGCGGGAAATTGACTTCAGGAAGGGGCTATGGTGATGCCACATCAGCCTTTACGAATTCTTTTATTAAAATAGATGATATGATGTTCTCCAAATTATCCCTTGAACATGAAAACCCAAGAGAACTAACTTGGAGATGAAACTCCTACCGAATATACCTAGCAAATGCTCTTTTTTTTTTTTAAAGGAAACATCATATACTAAATAGAGTTTCTTTTAAGACTCTCTTTAAATCACCTTTTGAGGTTTAGACGAGAAGAAAAGCCACTCATACAATATGAAGCCTAAAATACAATGACTGTATTTATTGTATTTATATAACATGTAATTAACAATAGCTTAGTTCGAACATATATTCATTCCATGAGACAAATGGTTAGACCTTGCTAGGGATTGGATTGATGAAAGTAGAAATCCTTGTGCGTAAATTACATGCATCTGCACATGAAGTATCATGCAAAAAGAACACATGTCTCCCCCCCTTAGTCTCCACCAACTCAAATC
The DNA here is from genome assembly GCA_039602395.1 of Deinandra increscens subsp. villosa. Taxonomy (NCBI): domain Eukaryota; kingdom Viridiplantae; phylum Streptophyta; class Magnoliopsida; order Asterales; family Asteraceae; genus Deinandra; species Deinandra increscens. The sequence continues at coordinate 15,667,003 of JBCNJP010000006.1, read as the reverse complement.
TTCCTTTCCATTCACTTTTCTCCATCACTTTCTTGTAGTTTAAACCCCTAACCGTACACTTATCCTTCTCAGCAACACATAAAAGTATCTTCGAGCACCCAAAATATGAAATCAGCGGGTTCATGGCCGGATTAAATAATGGATCGTCGAGGTCGATCCTTCCTCTGCTTGCCAGTTTCCACAGCAGATCTACAACTGCTTTGAATTCACGGTGTTTCCCAGAAGACTCTGGTCCAATTGGATCTTTCCCTTGAAATAATGGGTGGAGCATAATGACACCCTTGAGATTAATTGTTTTGGACAAACCGACTCGGATAGCCATGTTATGGGCTATGTTAGCCCCAGAACTATCTCCACCAAGAAACACATTCTGCAGATCAGCATGGTCGTTTAACCATGGCTCGGGACCGTTTGCTCTGTCATGGCTAGCCACCCACTTGATTGCTTCCCATGAGTCCTCGTGTGCTATTGGGATAGGATGTTCAGGTCCGAGCCTGTAGTCAACCGATACAATAATCACGTTGGATTCTGCTGTGATTAAGTTGAGTGTGGGGTGGTAAAGTGTTGAGGCGGAGGACTCCGTCAGGAAGCTACCACCATGGAAGTATATTAGAGTGGCCGGTAGTTTGCGATTCTGTGTGGTGGATTTGGGGATATAAAGTCTCGCAGAGAGGTTGGTTTCTTGCAAGATAATCACGTCTTTTGATTGAACGCCGGTTAATTCATCGGCCCCAGCGGGGGTGGTGTTAAGTCCAGCCAATCTTTCGAACCGACCATCATGGTGAAGTCGGCAAATCCCATGGCAATGAATAGGAATTTCATCTGAGGTTGAGATGTAGCGGGAGGGAGAAACCGAAAACATGTTGATAAGAGAACCGGCCATCTTTGGTAACTAGATTTTGGAGAAAGTATGTAGTGTTATTCGAGCACCTAATTTCCTTTTATAAAGACATATGTTACGCATGTGTTGTATGTTATGGTTAGTTATAGGCAACCTTTTCGCGGCTGGACCGGATCGGCTGGTCAGATCCTATTCAATCCATTATGCAACGAACTAACCAATTTCATTATAACTTGGTTGAAATGGAATTCGGGTCCAACGTGCAAGGGGTAGTAGGGCTGGTACGTTTAGATACTTCAGTACGTGAAGAATTTGTATTTGTATTTTTTCTACTATTTGATCGATGTCGAACGACTATCCATCTGATTTTGAAAACATTGGTTATATGTTTGATTTTTTTTCCTAATATCGTTAAACCCTATAATAATTTGGTAACTTTTAAGTATCTATACACACATGTTCCCTCGGTGGTTTTGTGTTTTAAAAAATAATTTAAATATATTTGTATTGTTGAAATCAGAACTATTTTTTTCATGACTAACAAACGGAACCTGCTAAGGTATCCCGTATGGGGTGACCCAATGGCAAAAAGCAGTGATGGATCCAGAAGTTTTTGTGAGCGAGATCAAAAAATCTTCAGTTAAAACGTGTTGAGTCAAAATGGGTCGGTTCAAAATAGGTCGGATAAAATAATGGAAAATTGGACATATATAATCCTACCTATTCACTATTGGTGGATAATAATCCCAACTAATTTTTTGGCCAAAAACAGTCTTACATTTACACCATGTTATTTTTAATAATCTTTTCCGTTAAAAAACTAACACCATTAGTGTGAAGGACTAATAATGTCATTATCAAAACTAATTTTATTTAAATAAACTTACATCGTAAATAATGTCAATTACCCAAACTTGTTTTAATAAAAAAATCCCAAATCCCACGCTCGTCTTCTTCCTAGTCGCCGGTAAACATCACCGCGACTTCCTTACCGTCGCCGGAGCTTCACAGAGACTCAACCGGGACCCGCCGCCACCAACAACATCTTTAACCGACCTCGCTGCTCTCACTCTCCGTTCCCCATCTAAAACTGATCTGAAATGGGTTTAGATCTAAAACCTAGAAAACCGATCTAAAATTCGTTCCCTCTCCGTTCCCCATCGCCGTTCGCCGTCTAAAAATCACCTTCAACCGCCCATCGGTTTGAGCTCACAGAGACTCAAGCGGCGACCGGATGCCAAACGCCTCTCTCTCAATTAATATTAATCCTTCGCAGACGATGACGACGATTCCAAAACCCTAAATCGCAGATCCCGCGGGTTGCCGGAGCAGGGAACACTCGTTTTCTCAGAGTTGTCGCCGGAGCAGGTTTTCTCACCGGTGTTTGATCAGAGTTGCCGGAGCATGTTTTGTCGCCGGCGATTGATCGGGGCTGCCCAGTGGAAAACGGGGGTGGGGGGGGGGGGTGTGGTTTGGTTTTTTTTTATTAAAACAAGTTTGGGTAAATGACATTATTTACCTTGTAAGTTTATTTAAGTAAAACAAGTTTAGATAATGACATTATTAGTCCTTCACACTAACGGTGTTAGTTTTTTAACGATAAAGATTATTACAAATAACCTGGTATAAAGGGAAGATTATTTTTGGCCAAAAAAATTAGTTGGGATTATTATCCGCCAAATGGTGATAGGTAAGATTATATATGTCCAATTTTCCTAAAATAATTCGTTATTAAGCCACCCCATTTTTCTTTGTTTAACACCTGCATGTCATATCATGACTGTCTTTCATTTCTAACCTATGTTATAAATCTTTTGATCCAATTTAAACGTGAAAAATATATTAAATGCTATAATATACTAAACATAGGAGAAAGAGTGCAAAAACACTTATGAATCAAAACTAAAATAAATAAAAAATGATAAACAATGTGTAAACTAAATTGATTAATCTATTAATAAAATGAATTAATTATCTACAAAAATTATTCCTTTCTCCTTAAAATTTAACATCTGAACTTTTTCTAAGAGAAATTCACAATAAGATATACCAAATTTAATCGCATATTTTTTAGTGGGATGTATATTCCTACTTTACCACTCTCATATGTCCTTGAAAACTATAGAAAATAACTAAAGGGATTGATTTAAAAGTTCAATTAAAGTGTGAGGAGTAATATGAAATTTACAATTTATTTTAAACTGTAAAGTACTGTAATTTGGAAAATAACTAAAGGGTTTTGATTTAAAGTATTGTAATTTAAATTTCCCATATCTCTTTCCCTATCATGTTCTTCACCTTCTTCATTATTCTTTAAAGTAAATTTTCATGGCATTCACTCACTAAACTATAATTTTCAACAACCATTCGTTTTCCTTCTCCTTGGTTTGTCATAATCGGCTGTCAAGGGGCCTTCTAATATTTTCGAAAAGGGGCCTGATAAAATATATAGAAAATCTTAAGGTACTTAGTTCAATTTGAGCGGGGTCCTTGCCACCCCCTGAACAAAGTTTAAATCCGCCCTTGGCAAAAGGCCGACCATTGCCAGCTGGCCCAACTCAACCGTATGAATCCCTTAAACACCCAATTTTACACCAGCTTCAGAGAAAATCTGCTAACCCACCCGCCCGTAGGCACGACGACAAATTAACATTAAAATCTGGTTTTACCTCAAGGTTATGACCAGTTATAGGTTTCGATTTTTTTTTTCCGAATATCATTAAACCCTATAATAATTAGGTAATTTTGAATATCTATAGTGTTGGCATCAGCTCCAAGCAGGGTCCGTTCTGGGTCAACCGGGTCAGTCACGTCAGCTTTAACCCGACCCAACAGTTGGATCCTTGACCCCGTCAGCAACCAACCCCACGTTTTACTTCCTGCCATATTTTATGTGTTTGTGTTTGCAAGTTCCTTTTTATTAGTAGATCATGGGAAGCCATGTTAGCCCCATGTTAGTTAACTGCATGTTAGTTTTTTTCCTATATGTATTTGGTTTTTACGTGAAGAAATGGCAGTGTTGAGTTTTATGTGAAATTTGTTTCTTTTTATGAAGCAAGTTCTTAGTTCCGATTGCTAGTTCAGATTTGGCCAATTTGGACGGTGAACTTTTGGAGACGGTAGTGTAACCGGTGGTGTGTCTGTAACCGGAAGCACTAACGGCGGCCCAACGGTGTTACGAGTGTGGTGAGGCTGTATCATTCGTGCTACCGTTGATATTCAAGAACTGATCGTGGGTTATATTCGATTTGTCTAAGATCGTTTATAACATCTGGTATCAGAGCGCAGATTAGCGAAGATGGAGGAGAAAATCAAAGAACTACAAGATCAACTTCGAAATCTCACTCTCGAAATGCGACGCCAACGAAGCAGGGAGCGAACCCCTCCGCTTTACCGAGCCGGTGGCGACGGCTATGAATCTGATGACCGATCTGAAGATGGGAATCCTTTTGGTCGCCGAGAATATGACATTAAAGTGGATATACCTGAATATGACGGAAAGCTTGATCCGGATACTTTTGTGGAATGGCTTCGAACGGTTGAACGAGTCTTTGATTATCGCCAAACTACAGAAGAGAAGAAGGTAAAAATTGTTGCTTTAAAGTTCAGGAAATACGCCTCCACCTGGTGGGCTAATGTGTGCCACAAGCGAGAACAACACGGAAAGGAACGAGTAAAAACATGGAAGAAGATGAAGAAACTTCTTAAAGAGAAGTTCCTACCCACTTATTATCTTCAGGAAAGTTTTTCCAAGTTGCATTTCTTGAAGCAGGGAACACAAACGGTGGAAGAATATGCACAACAGTTTGAGTATCTACTTATGAAGTGTGGATTAGATGAGGATGATCCACAAAATCTGGTTTGATTTTTGGGAGGACTTGAATCTAGAATTTCTCAAGTAGTGGAGTTGCAGGCGTATAGCTCTCTTGCAGAGTTAACAACCCTAGCACACAAGGTTGAAGCCCAACAGAAATATAAAGGAAAATACGAGGCCACCCAAAGTCCTTTCAAACCCAGTCCACTTAGTCTTCCAAGCCCAATTAATAAACCCGCCCCATCAGCTGTACCCCAGGTCATACCTAATACCGATATTCCAACCCCAAATCCAAAGGCTCCTCGCCGATGCTTCAAGTGCCACGACCTGGGCCACATATCTTCGGAGTGCCCTAACCGGAGAATCATTACTCTCGCTGAATTCGAAGCCGGTAGCAACGGAGAAGATGACTTCGCACCAGTGGACTACGAACCTCCACAATTTGATGCAGAAGAAACCATTTTAGGTCCCGATGAGGGGGATTGCCTTGTAGTTCACCGTACCCTTGGTGCCACTACTGATCAGTCTGAAAATCTCCAACGAGAAGCCATCTTCCGCACCAGATGCACCATCTCGAATAAGGTTTGTTCACTGATTGTTGATGGGGGCAGTTGTACCAATGTGGCATCGCAGACGCTGGTCAATCGCCTCAATCTAACTACAGAACCACATCCTTCATCCTACACAATTCAGTGGCTCAATCAAGGTAAGGGATTCGAGTTTCCCGTCGGTTTTTGTTACATTTTAGCATTGGAAGAACCTATGAGGACCGAATCTGGTGTGATATCATGCCCATGGATGCCTGCCACGTACTTTTGGGACGACCTTGGTTGTTCGACCGCCATGTTATGCATGATGGTTACCACAATACTTACACGTTAACACACCAAAACAGACGCATTAGCCTTGCACCCGCCTCCCCTAAACAGCCTCAGCAACATGAATTTAAGTCATCCAAGGAGTCTTTTCTGCTCGGGCTAGATATTGAAGAAGAACCGATCCACCAGGGAGTCGAACAAGAGATCGCACTAGGCCCAATTGAAAGAGAGTGTTTAGTAGCGCGAAGCCCTTTAAACGGTACCATTGTACAAGAGAGAGACCTGCATCATGAGGCCAATTCCCATATTCGATGCACCGCCCACATCAAGGGTGTAGGGTTGCCAATTCAATGCCGTGGAGGAGATAAATCTTTTGCACCTATCGGAAATGAGTGTACACATGCACGTAAGCCGAAGTTTTGTTACAATTTTTGAGATGTCAAAAAAAAGTTTGAGGGCAAACTTCATCCAACCGGAGAGGTTGTTGGCATCAGCTCCAAGCAGGGTCCGTTCTAGGTTAACCGGGTCAGTCACGTCAGCTTTAACCCGACCCAACAGTTGGATCCTTGACCCCGTCAGCAACCAACCCCACGTTTTACTTCCTGCCATATTTTATGAGTTTGTGTTTGCAAGTTCCTTTTTATTAGTAGATCATGGGAAGCCATGTTAGCCCTATGTTAGTTAACTGCATGTTAGTTTTTTTCCTATATGTATTTGGTTTTTATGTGAAGAAATGGCAGTATTGAGTTTTATGTGAAGTTTGTTTCTTTTTATGAAGCAAGTTCTTAGTTCCGATTGCTAGTTCAGATTTGGCCAATTTGGACGGTGAACTTTTGGAGACGGTAGTGTAACCGGTGGTGTGTCTGTAACCGGAAGCACTAACGGCGGCCCAACGGTGTTCCGAGTGTGGTGAGGCTGTATCATTCGTGCTACCGTTGATATTCAAGAACTGATCCTGGGTTATATTCGATTTGTCTAAGATCATTTATAACATATAGACACTAGATCCCTCGGTGTTTTTATGTTTAAAAGTAATTTAAATATATTTGTATTTGTTAAAAATCAAAACTAAATTACATAAATATATAAATTATAGAAATTATACTATTAACATTTGTAAGTTTAATAGAAATAATGCTATTTTTTATCGGGTTAGGTGGTTTCCACGTGATGGCTAAATGTTTTTTTTATTCAAACATAATATATTTAGCACAAGAGTTGGTGTTGTAAGGTACACTCGTGTAACATAATCTTAGGTCCTAGACTAGATACTTAGAGCGTTTCGCTTCGACTTTTAATGTTAGTGCGCAATCTTTTGTGTTTGCGTTTCATTTATGTTGCATTATAACAATGAAATTATTTTATATACACAGGTTATCCCCGTGATAACATGCAGATAGTAAATCTAGTTAGAATTAAATTATAGGCTACCTACTATATAACTAAAGTTAAATCATTCGATTCGTAAATCTATATGATAGAATGATAAATTAACACTTCTAGTGTCTTGTGATCAAGGTGAAAATAAATAAACTACACTAATCTATATCTATACTATATTGTCGTACGCATAAGGAGGATAAAGTTGTCGATTAGTTAAAAATTAAGAGTTTTTAAGAAGTCTTGATATAGTAATATCCTTTAATGGAAAATAAAAAATTAATCTGTTTATTTAATGATCATTGACTATATTGATGTTATATAAGTAACGTAAATTATAAGTCAAATACGATAAATTATATTTTATATACAGAAACGAGTACCGCGTTGCAAATTGTCACTACCACAACTTCGCGCGGGTTTCTGACTAGTTAGTTTATACACATATAAAGATGACCTCATCTCACATCCCAATCGATGGCGGAATACTGCGAGGCCTGAATTATCCAGATGCACATTACACTAAAATATATGTTGCGATGTTCTTAATCAACCAATTTCATATCGATATGAGAATAACAATAATATTCCAACATAATCCATAATTGATCCCACAGAAATAATCCTTTTATTATTTAGGTCACAACTAAGGCCCATGCATCCTAACGTCAACAATCAACATCATCAAACTGCATAACCTGCAACGGATCAACTATGAATAGTTGGTGAGTAAACATAGGTGTTGTGAGTAGCATATAGTTTAATAAAAAAGTGATTCGTGTGTCAAGTGTTTTATCCAAATTATGATCAACAAGTCAAATGAATGATGTGCATCAAACCTAGGCTGTAATGGAGCAATCACCCGGCGCCAAATACCAGGCAGGTCAGGTGGGTTGTCAGCCAATATATCTATCATTGTTTCCACGACTTAATGGTTAATGGCACACGTGCGATTTGTGATTAGCGATTAGCGAATATCCATACATATATTCCCAACAAGTTTCACACAACTAGAATATCTCACATAGCACAACATAGAATCGCATAGTAGTTTATATAATAAAGAGTTTAGAGTTTCGAATAAAGATATATGTTGCACCCCAAAATATATAAAGGAAAAATGGGATATGAATACTCACTGGTAATGGAGATATGAATGAAAGAAAGACACCACGACATAAAACGGTTAAACGCCGAGAATGACCTAACAAATGAATAAACCGAATGAATACAAAGACCCAAAATGACACGATTGACTTAGTTGAATCGACGAAACATTGGTGATTTATTTAAGTGATCATGTACGTATTTATCTTATCACATAAACCAAACATAACACTTGGTCATACGACGACGACATAATTATTAACATAATATCTATATTCAAGGGGACCTAAAGTATATATATTTCCCATGCCATCACATAGAATCAAACATTGATCATGATTATCATACATACACATCACATACCACATCATACATGCAAAGATCATATCATGGTGTTCAACATATATATATATATATATATATATATATAATATTTATATACATTTAATCTTATGACAAAAACCTAGTTTTACTATATTAATTGCATGCGAGAGTTGCTTTCAAGATCATGTGTTTACTATATTAATCTAGACCGTTTAGTAGAGTTCCATACGGTCTAGACCGGATTGCACATAGACCAGTTTGAACTATACAGTCTAGACCAGATTACACTATACAATCTAGACCAATTTGCACTATACGGACTAGACCAGATTGCACTATACAATCTAGACCAGCTTGCACTATAAGATGTAGACCAGATTGCACAATACAATCTAGACCAATTTGCACTATACGGTCTAGACAAGATTGCACTATACAATCAAAACCAGTATGCATTATACGGTCTAGACAAGGTTGCACTATACAATCTAGACAAGTTTGAACTATACGGTCTAGACCAGATTGCACTATACAATCTAGACCAGATTGCACTATACAATCTATACCAGATTGCACTATACAATTTAGACCAAATTGCACTATACGGTCTAGATCAGTTTTGCTCTATAAGGTATAGATTTGCAAGTTTGGTGGTCGGGCCAGTTTATTCAAGTCAGCGTTAAGTCAACTTCAACAACGCTCAAGCTGTCACGCTAGTCAAGATTTAGCCGAGCCGACTTAGCGGGTCGTTTACCTCAAGCGCAACTTAATTTGTTTAACTTTGTTTCACTCTTTGTTGTTGCTATATATAGAACACTTAGATTATTTGAGAGAAAAGATGAGATATTGGTGAGGTAGCCTAAGTGTGTGTTTTCAAGGAGTAATCTCTCATTTCCTCTCAACACTTGTAATCCATTTGTGATCTTGAATATAGCAATAGACATTGAGAATTATATATAGTGTTCTTTGTGTTCTTCATTGATTGTGTGTTCGAGCTTCTTGATCGACCCAAATTCCGCGCCTGGTTGATCTCGTACTTGTGAGATTGTCGGGTCTAACAGAACCTGTCAATTGGTATCAGAGCATTCGGTATGAACAAGGCTCATCCTTGTGCTTGAGGATTTTGCAAGATCTAGCTTGTTTTGGTGAAGAAATTGAAGATTGAAGGTTGTTTCTAGGGTGGAAAAATCATTTGAAAGCTGATTTCATCATCATTTTCATCATCAAAACATCATATTTGAAGATTTTGCATAGATTTAAGTTCTGGACGTGAAGAACACTCAAGAACATCAAGATATTATTCCATCAAAATGGAGATGATCCATTATGATTTAGGTGTTGCTACAGTTTTGAGTATTGATCTACATCATCACATAAAGCTATTGGTGCATTCAAATTATCATTTAGAGAAAATTGGTTGTTCACCTGTTATTCAGTTCGAAGGTTTGTACATGAACTCAAAATTTGAATCTTTTTTTGAGGTTGGTTTGGTTAAAATTGATGATTTTCGCAGGTTAGTGACCTAAAATTAAAATCAATGAAGCAATACAAACTCATTTTCATCAAGTTTTGAATCCGTGTTAGCAAATTTAGTGAATAATTGCAACTTTTCTCATAATCACTATTTGATCGAATTGGGGGTGTTAGACTCAGATTTGGAATTTGGTGTAGTTTTAAATATTGTTCTAGACCACATTCCTCATCTATTGGTGCATTCGTTTCATCAATTTGAACAACTTTGATTTTCATCAAATCTCTAACTTGGAGAACAAGGCTGTGATTTTCTAATTTCTCATATTTTGCTTATTTGACTGAATTTGTGCATTGTTTGAGTGTGTTTTAGGTTTGTGAATTGATTCTAGGTACATTCTAAAGCTTTTGATACAATCAAACCCATTTTCATCAAATTTGCTAATTTGCTAATTTGCTAAAATTTCAAGTTTAATCACTTTTTCATGGATTGTTCAAGTGTTGCTAAGCCTAAATCACTCAATTCTGATTTTAATGATCAGAATATTGGCCATCAGTTGATTAAGTTTGGGGAAATTATTGATTGGACCATGAATGATTCTCATGTAATCATTGCTAGATATGTTATTGATCGAATAACTCAAGTTCCTGAATTACCACCTCATGTGAAAACTCAAGCTTGTACTAATGATTGTCTTGAACTTGTTAAGAGTTATAGACAACATAATCAGGTTTTATTTAATAAGTTTACAGCTGCCAACCAGGAAGATAGCTACTTAGCTCATATCAAGTCACTAGAGGAGGAAAATCAGAAATATTTTGAAAATAAAAGGATTTTGACAAATCAAGTTAATGATCTTGAACAAGCATTACCAATGCTAGGAATGATTACAACCAAGTCAAGATTGAGATTGATAGGTTGAGATGGACCAAGAATTACTTTAGTAGCATGTTTAACAGCTCAAGTATTCCCGCATCTCCTTTAAACCACAATCATGCTCGGTCCCCGGTATCATTAAGAAAAACATACCAAGTGCTGCCATACCACATCTTGTTTCTGCTTGTGATAACCAGGTGAATGATACACCTGTTACTAATGCCTCGTGCAAGTCTATTAGTGTTTCTATTGATAGGAATTCTGAGCAGAACATCCAGAATTAAGCCGACTTGTTAGCAACAATAGAAGGTGAGAAACCGGGAATCTCATTCAATGCCAATGCTAGCAAAGTCAAAAAGAAAAAAAGAAGAATAAGCACTCATCTTCAAAGTTTGATGACAAAGAGATTGTGCCCGATCCAAATGGTCTGCCTAAACACTTTGTTAAAGACGGTCAAGCTAATGGAGGTATGAAGGAAACTTCTAATATGCAAAACAAAGAGGATGTAAATGGCAAAGTCAAAGTTACCACTATAGTCAAATATTCAAAAAGCAAGAAGAAAGTCTCCAAGAAATCTCAAGTGAACCAGAATGTAGAGTCTAAAGGATCATTCACTCTCAAGACTTCGCAATCTGATGATCATCACCTGATTGACAATCTGAACAGACTTAGTATTGAAGATGTTGAGCTGCTAGTGAAGGAGCTGCATGCGAGCAAGATCAGAAATGCATTGAGTTGCCTCCACTTCAGCCGGATTTGAAAACCAAACTCATGCTCAATTTTATGGTTTTTCAAATCATTTAAGACCTGTTGGTTGTCATTTTTGTGGGTAACTTGGACATACTGGTTGGGTTTGTGGCTACAATTCCTATTACCAGTACTATCACCAACCAACGTTCGGTCAACACATAGGATGAAATTTCACTCATAATCCTTTGTATGGTTATGACCACTCAGTGGTTATGGATTTTATGATCCGTGACCATCTGGAGTGTGGAGACCATATTTGAAGGAAACTGCCCTTGAACCGTCATCATTGAGCAAGCACATACCAATTCAATATATGCTCAAAGGGTGACTTGTTCTAAAAGAAAGAAATGAAAAGAAATATGGGTTCCCAAAATACCATCAGTTGAGCCCATAGTTGTTTAAAATGAATCGACTCTCAACGCCAAGGATCCGACTCCTTGAGTTGTGTCAACATTTTAATAAAGTTTTTATTTATTCAGGAGACACCAACATGGGAGATTTTAGTCAAACTGAGGAAGTACTCCATTTTTATAAAATAAAAAAAATATATATATTTTTTTTTGGGAAAATAACCCAAAATCCATAAAACTAAAGTTTTATCAATTTTAAGCATCGTTTGAGGGGGAATTAGTTGAATTCAGGTCACTCGATTTGATATATCGGGTGAAGTTTATTGTGTTTGTCTTGATATAGTGCAGGAATAGTTCCAATTTTCATTGAATTCTTCTAAAGCATCAAACGAGGGAGAATAACAACCTTTTTCTCCATGGCTGTGCCATTTGAAACCTTACAAAATTATGTTGCTGATCAATGAAGACCAAAGTGTTGAAGATTACTCTTGCTGATCCTGAATTATCTTAGCTGCTGAATCAATTGATCTCATGAAGTCTTATTATACTATACACTTCTACTGATTGCAACATCACTATGTTAACCTTACTGAACGGTTCCATCGGCACTAATTGTTAAGATTCTCAAAATTCTGCACAAAGAGCTTCGCTCTGTCATTCTCAAGTCTAAGTGAAGGAGGATACCTTGATAAGACAATTTAGATGATTAGTGTGGAAGATTTCAAAAACAAAATACAAAATTTGAATATATATATATATATATATATATATATATATTTTGCAAAAATCACAAAAATATATGTTTTTTCAGTCTTGTTTTAATTTTATTAAAATTTGAAAAGTCTTGGGTACTCTATGAGAAATGATAGTACACCTACAAGTACATGCTTGGCCATGAACTTGCTTAGATTAGGTCATATAGTACTATTATATGATGTATTAGTAGGCTTAGCTATCAATGGAGTAAGCTATGTCTTGTGATACACGTAAACTAAAAGTTTGCTGAATTAATAACCAGTTAAGTTCAAAATATAGCCTTGGATATGTTCTTGTAAATTATCATGTTACTTGATTGAATTCTGTGAGTCTTAAATCTATGCACACACCATTTGTTTCTTTAGTTTTAAGTCTCCGATTTCACCCCGACACACCATCTGTTTTGCTTATGCAACGAACTTGGTGTAGTCTCATCCATTACATGAGACTCATCTGCTTTGCATCCGCAATGACCTTGAGTCTCATCCATCCATTCATATCCATCAATGATTCAGTGATCACATCTGTTTTGCGTCGGCTAAGACCTTGTGATCACTCGAATCGATCTTATCCATTTCCATGAAATTAGAGACTTAACACTCAAGAAAAGGATGGTAACTCAAGTTGTGTAATAGTAACTCCAAATGTGTCGTGACAAACAGGTAAGAATTGCTGTGAACTTAGTTGCATATAGCTTTCATTACATTTAGTTAATGTACCTAAATGATAATCAAATTTACATACATAAGTTGAAAGAAAAGATGCATGAGCTTAGGTGGATAAACAATACTGATAATCATGTTAGGCTATTTTGTACCTGTCTGAAATATGAAGTGTGTCTTGTGTTGCAGGTAGATATGATCTCATATCAAGTACTTTTCACAAAAATCCATAAAAAAACTAAATTTACAAAAATAGAGTCATTTATGTGATATAGTTAGTTTCTTTTATTTTTTGTTATTTTATTTTATTTTAAAAAATATATCTTCCACATATATATTGTTTGAGTTTAAATCTTAGGATCACAGATCCGGTATCTCTTCTGATCTTTGCAAATGTTTCAAGACCGGCGATAATGTTTGTGAAGACTCATTGAATATCATCATCTTAGGGGGGAATTTTTGGAACATCCAAGATATTCCAGACCGGTCGGTTGACTGAGTGAAGATGACAACGTTCAATGAAATTATTCTAAACGGGTTTAAACGGGTCAAGTTTCAGAAACGTGAAGATTTAATGGATTTAACTTATTCTCTGAGTTTGAAGTTAATGACATCACGAGAAAAATATTTTGGCCAACTTTGGAATCTAGACCATTTAGAACAATTCCATACAGTCTAAGTTTGCACTATACAATCTAGACCAGTTTGCACTATACGGTCTAGACCAGATTGCACTATAGAATCTAGACCAATTTGCACTATAGAATCTAGACCAGTTTGAACTATATGATCTAGACCGAATTGCACTATACAATCTAGACCAGTTTGCACTTTACGGTCTATACCAAATTGCACTATACAATCTAGACCAGTTTGCACTATAAGGTCTAGACAAGATTGCACTATACAATCTAGACCAGTTTTCACTATACGGGTTAGAAAAAGATTGCACTATATAATCTAGACCAGATTGCACTATACAATCTAGACCAGATTGCACTCTACGGTCTAAATTAGTTTGCACTAGATGGTCTAGATCAGATTTGCTCTATAAGGTCTAGATTTGCAAGTTCGTTGGTCGGGCTAGTTTATTAAAGTCAACGTCAAGTCAAGTTCAAGAACGCTTAAGGCGATACGCGAGTTGATTTTAGCCGAGCCGACTCGGGCGGGTCGTTTACCTCAGACGCAACTTAATTTGTTTAACTTTGTTTCACTCTTTGTTGTTGCTATATATAGCGCATTTAGATTATTTGAGTGGTAAGCTCAGATAGTGGTGAGGTAGCCTAAGTGTGTGTTTTTCATGGTGTAATTTACATTTCTTCTCAACACTTGTAATCCGTTTTGTGTTCTTGAATATAGCAATAAACATTGAGAATTTAAAGATTGTTCTTCATGTTCTTCATTGATTGTGTGATTGAGCTTCTTGATCAAACTTGAATTTCGCCTCGTTTGATCTCGTACTTGTGAGATTCTCGGATCTAAGAGGACCTAACACTTATTTTTTTTTGTCGAATCTGTGACCAAAGGTCTCGCCACTGTAGGCTAGATACGGTTACATTTAAATTCAGTGACCGCATGATACGAAAAAAATGATTGTAAATAAAAAGTGTGACTATAGACTAGCGATTTTTCTTGATGGATTAATAATTTTATTGAATAATGTGATCATAAACCCTTTGTAGTAACACTTATGTTATTTTAGTGACAAAATGCTCCCAAATGGTGACATGATTTTTGTGTTCACTGTGACATTTTGCTAATAATTGGTCACATAACTAATATTTAGGTGTGACTATTGTTTAGGTTTTGGAGACACACAATTTTGTTATGTGTGACTATTTCATAAACGTTGATGTAGAAATAGTTTGAAGTGTGACTATTTCATACTTTTTAGAGACACAAAAATGTCTTAGAGTGACTATTGGTTGGTATATGGTCACAACTAAACACTAGTTGTTAATATAAAGCAACCATTATATACTTTTTAGTGACATAATGTTCCCAAATGGTCACATGATTTTTGTGTTCACTGTGACACTTTTTGCTAACAATTGGTCACATACCAAATATTTAGGTATGACTATTGTTTAGGTTTTAGAGACACACATTTTTGTTATGTGTGACTATTTCATGAAAGTTGATGTAGAAATTGTTTGAAGAGTGACTGCTTCATAGTTTTTAGACACACAAAAATGTGTTAGAGTAACTATTGGTTGGAATATGATCACAATTAATCACCTAGTTGTTAATATAAAGTAACCATTATATACCTTTTAGTGACAGAAGAAATAAACATGTGGCTAGAAAAATTTTATAATCACATTAAGTACTAGGTTTGTTACCCGTGTATTACACGGGGGAAAAATGGAATCACTTTAACATAACCTTGAGGTAAAAGGTAATATGCCCGTTGACGAATCCATTAGAGAATAGAGAATGATTGGGAGTGAAAGAATGTAGTTGTGGTTGTGTCATTGTCTCAGACAAATATTAGGACAAGTGTGAAATGGATAAACCGGGTGGGTAATATGTATTTTTAATATAAAATAGGTATAAATAAAGTATAATATAAACATATTGAACACTTAATATTTGTAAATAACACAAACATGTTGGGAGGACATGTAAGATATAATATAGAGACAATGAACACCTAATATTTACAAATAAACTATAAAAGTAAGTATGAGTGTCACTTCCTTGATACAAGCAATACCGAGTAAATCATTTTTGAGAAGGAATTCATCTATGGAATCTTTACCGAGCAACCTATTCATTGATATAGTTCAATGACGTTATGGGAAAATATCTACAAAGATACAAGTGAAATATAATATAAAATATATAAGGAAGACACAACTTCCTAAATTGCGCTATTGCGTCAATCTTTTCATTGATAAAGAGCTTACTCACGCCATAGGTGTTCGAAACATATAATAGACCTGCACACATATAGTAGACCTGTAGGAAACATCAAAGTTACTTAGGCGACACAATACAATGAAAACAAACAATACATTTCAACCCGGCCAATGGAAATTGAGGTAAGTCTATATCAATGACGTTATGGGAAAATATCTACAAAGATCCACGTGAAATATAATATAAAATATATAAGGAAGACACAACTTCCTAAATTGCGCTATTGCGTCAATCTTTTCATTGATAAAGAGCTTACTCACGCCATAGGTGTTCGAAACATATAATAGACCTGCACACATATAGTAAACCTGTAGGAAACATCAAAGTTACTTAGGCGACACAATACAATGAAAACAAACACTACATTTCAACCCGGCCAATGGAAATTGAGGTAAGTCACTAATTACTGTTATGTTTATTGTGTATTTCTCTAGTTCCTCATGCTAGGTTAAGTTTATGGTCCCTTTTAAATCTTTTCACAACCTGTTGTTCTAAGCTTTATAATTCTAAAATATCTTTTAAACCATATGTAAAAACTCTATCAAAACATGTACAACATTACTTAAGACCCAACAATAGTTTTGTGTATTATTGTTCCATGTTTCACCTACTATTTCATTTGTCTTCTGTTGGGTCAACCTCCAAGAGTAACTCCATAAATCATCTTCTTTAGGCTACTAAACTATTGTGTTTATTAGAGTTGTTCCAGGCACCGTTAGACATAGCCGCAAAATTACACATCAAGGATTCACAAAACTTTATCACTGTATGAGTTTTATTCAATATCAAAATGTCAAAGTAAACCAATCAAACTCCATTCTTTCTGTCAATACTCGATCAACTTTATATTAAAGGGGTTGGTATTTGGTTTTCATAAATCTTGTGTCACAATTTAAGTTAGATAATTAATTATATACATTAAGTTAGGTTGAGCCACATCCACATTTTGTGAAAATGGGAATTCTGGTCTGATAAACCATTTGCAAGAGTCTAAAGCAGTGGTTGAATCATCAAATAAATTATGGACCTTAATTTAATTTAGTCAAAATATAAGTATTGCTTTTAAACCATTAACCTTACATTGATGAATAAACAAACCTCTAAAAAACCTCAACATTCTGAATTGAAGGATGACTATGAGTATAGATTGGACCCCCTTTGTTGCAACATATTCAGCCATTTGTTTAGTAAAATCACCTCATAAAGTGACATGAACTTTACAATCTTGTGACTATCATGCAAGAATAAGGAAGGTATGTTGGATTAACTTATTAGGTTAACAGTTTAATAATATCAATAATAAATTATATAGGGTAAACAACAAATATGTGCAGTCATTATTTTATATAGACTAATTTTGTAGAAACTGTTAAGGGAAACACTTTGGTAACCATATAATCAACTACTACAATTATATGATTTAAGAAGCTATTGTTCGAAAAAGGAGACAACTTAGGAAGTTATTGGGTACGTGTCAGTTAGACTGTAGTTTGATTATTAGTTTTCTGTCTTGGGTAGTTCAGCTTTCTGTTATTAATAAAAATTTGGGCTAAATTTAGAATTTTTATTTTGTGGTAAAGGTTTAAACTTTTGGGTTATGAAAAAATAACTTATATAAGCATTCATAAATTATATTAGATAGTGAAGGTGAATGTTTACAGAAGTTTAATGTATAGAATCATTTGATTTGTTTGCATTCCATAAGTTTTATAAAAGTATAAGAGGTTAATGTTTCTTCAATAATGTGAATTGGTATTGGCATTCCGTAGCAAAAACCATCATTTGTTATTCAGATCTGGGTGATAAAGTGTCTCACCGAGTAGCATACCATGTGAAAGAAAGTGAATTAAGCAGTGATATATGCATGATGATCATGGTTGTAAATGATGCAATAAATCATGAATAGATATAATGAAAGAAGAAAGCATGGAGATATCTACTCATTTCGCTCTAAACACAGAAAAAAATATATGTATATCCTTTCACTACTGAGTTTGCATGAGATATCTTAACATATCTTTTCAATCCATCGTCTTAATAACAAAAACTTTTTTATCATTTCCTAATAAATTGATCTTCTAAAACCTAGGAGAAAAATAAGTAGACTTTATAACTAATAAGTAAATGAGAAAAAAAAATAGTAGACTTGAAAAGAAAATTAAAAATGAAGTGCAGAGTCTGCATGTCAGAGGGCTTCTTGATTCTTAATTTGACTTTGTAGGGTTGTTGAATTTCATTCCCTAATATGCTTTAGCAATATACAGACAATGAAGCATTAAAGCCTAAGCCGTATTACATGTATATAATGAATGACATAACGATAAAGTCAGAAGGGGGCTGTTTTGAAACAGAGAAAGCCAAATTACATAAAAAGGATATGGGTCAGAAATTTGCTAAATGGCAAGAATATTATCAATAAAGATGAAGAAATCCTAAATCTCTAAATGAGTCACCTTGAGATATTTTGGAGAAGTTGACTGAAAACATATGGACATACAAACAAAAGTTACATGGTTTTCAAAAGGCAATGCATTGTTATACATCTAAAGTATATCTTGTGGATACTAAGCGAATTAAAGATCTGGGGCCCTTTTCAAAAGGCAATATTGAACACACCCCTAAGATGCACTACAAATACCAACAAAAGATTGGATCAATGCTAAGTGCTTACTAGCAGGTTAGTTGTTCTGATCATAATCAGATCAATAATTAATTTGCAATTTTACAAATCTGATGATGGTTATGAATTTTTGTATCTTCTAGGATCTGACTACCCAGATTCTTGAAAAAATCTAAATGATTATGATTCTCGAGTATGGTAAAACTGGATTCGACTAACAATATCCAAACACATCTTTATTTCAAATTGTAAAACTTTTGGAATTTATCTTTGTAATCTTACTATTATTTGTCATCATCTTTTTGATATTATTATAGGAATTTGTTAGCTAAGGTATGTAACTTAAGAGCTATAATCAAACGATATGAACTTGTTCATAATCAATTAATTTACACTTCTGAATTATTACTTTGTGTTCTTGATTGTTCGTTGAGTTCCTAACTGTGATTATAGTGCATCAAACATAAATAACCTAAAAGCACAGGTTGCTAAACCCAACCAACACATTCCCTCTCTCTCTCTCTCACTCATCTTTTCAATTTCTCTTGCTTAAGAATTCTGAATATTACTCTTTCTAAAATTATCTCCCCATTTCTAAGGCTAAACAATCAACCATCAGCTTAATCTGATCTTCAATCTCTCTAGCAATTTCAAAACAACAACAATTTCAAACAATATTCAATTATTCATGTGATGTTCTTAATTTTGAATCGTAACAAATTGGACAACAGAGCTAATAACGTTGAGAGGAATATTGAAAAGCCCTAGAAAATGATCAGATGGTGAATTTTCTCATCAAATCAATGGCAATACCAATAATATCTTGAATATCATCCCCAGGCGAGATCAGAAAACCGATTTCAACATAAAATTAAACATAATACTTACTGGAATAGAAAGATAGCAAGAGTAGGGATGCAAGAAACCTGAAGTAGAGCGGCATAGAGGGGTAGGAAAATGCACTTGCAGAGCCAGGCGAAGCGAAAGGGAGCGATGAAGCTGAGGAATGGAGACTAATGGCAATTTATGATGAGGATGATTTAACCTCCGCCGCTTCACATCCCGAATCGAAGACAATGATCAAGCGATTAAATTAAGGAAACGGAAGACTCAGTGTCGGTTAAGGTCAGGGAGAAGGAGCATCATGCGTTTCAGTTTGAGAATGGAGAAATTGAATGGTCTTAGGTTTGAATGCGCTTGGGTTAGGAAGAACGATGAGGAGCGCGGGTGAGGAGTGATGCGCGCCAAATCAAGGCTAGAGATGTACTTGGAGAAGGACACGTGGCATAAGAAATGTTTGCTTATTAAAGTAGTAGATAGATTTATAAGTGTCATTTGGCTAACCTTTAGTCACATTATTTTTTGACTTTTTGTTATTACATTTACCATTTAGTCACATATGTTACATAAATACATCACCCTATCACACTTTTAGTTTCTATTAGGGGTGTTCAAAACCGGATATCCGAAAATTCGGATATTCGAATTTCGGATATCCGAAATTTCGGATATCCGAAATTTCGGATAGCTAATTTTCATTATCCGAATCCGTATCCGAAATTTCGGATATCCAAAATTCGGATATCCGAAATTTCGGATACGGATTCGGATAGTAAATTGGATATCCGAATTTTCAAAACAAAAAAAAAGTAAAAAAAAGTACATTCAATCTCTAAAATTACTAGTGATAAACATCCAAATAAGCAAATAGTCTAATACAAGTACATTAAATAGTCAAATACCAACAAAAAGATATAAAATGTCTCGATTTTGAAGCTCGAATCCGTGTGCAACAAGCTCGATGGGAAACTACAAATCGACGGTGTAAGACAATGAGCCAGTGAGGGTCGAGATTTGGACGACGACGGGATCCAAAGAGGTAAAAAGAGTGAAAATCGAAGTTTAGAACTTTAGATTTAGGGTTTCTTAAGTTAAAGTATGTTAAACTAAATAATATATGTAATTTAATATTTTAAAAAATATTTATTACGGATATTTTTCGGATATCCGAATATCCGAAAATGTTCAAAATCAATATCCGAATCCGAATCCGAAAATTCGGATATCCGAATTTCGGTATCCGAAAATTCGGATATCCGAATTTTCGGATATTTTGACTTCGGATATTTCGGATATTTCAGATTCGGATTCGGATTCGGATATTTTTGAACACCCCTAGTTTCTATGTGCCTATTCATGTATTTTAGACACAAATAATAAAGTAAAATGTGAATATATGTTGTTAATAAGCACACAATTATTAATATAGAGTGACCACTTTATACCGTTTAGTTGCATAAAACAAATCAAATTGAGAAGGAAAATATTTTATAATCACACTAATTATTTGTAGGTGTCACTTTTGCTATAGCTTTAGTCATATTAGTTTTCAATTTGCCATTTAGTCATATATGATACGTGAACACATGACTGTAAAACAGTTATAGTCACAATTTTATATTCTATGTGATTGCTTCTATATTTTAGATACAAAATTGTTAATATAAAGGTGACAATTGTATACCTTTTAGTGACATAAAATAAAATAAGATAAAATGAGGCCACAAATGTTTAATAATAACATTAATTTTTTTAATTGGGATTTTTTAAATCCTGTAGTCACGTTATTTAATATAGCTTATAACAATTTTTGTAGCTTTTAGTCACATATGCCGAATTAATACCATAAACCGACAATTTTAAACGATAAAAACATACACTAATAAAATAAAATGAAATTGGTCCACAAATATAATTTCTCGTGATTAAAAAACCATAGATGCATCTTAATCTAAATCATCCTAGAGCTTAATCTTCTTAGTAACTTCTTCAGCTTCATGATGTGATCTCTCGTCACATAATGTCTTTTAAACTTTTATGCCTAGACATCTTCATTTTGTTGATCCGGTGTGATAATTGGTTCCTATATCAACAACATTGAAATGGAAAAAAGAAAACAAACAATAAATGAAAACTAATTTAATTTGAACAATAATATAATGTATTATGGAAAGTAATAAATTAAAATAAACTAACATTTGATTCACAAAATGGAAAGGAACTTTGGCCAAGCAACAAAATGGTTTAGTGCTCTCTCGACTGTTTTGACACTACCTGTCTCATATGGTATAATTGATGCTGGTACTTTTGCTTCATCAATTAACACTTTGTAGCAGTCATCTTGGAGTGGAACTCCATGAATATCTTGTCTTTGTTTGGACAAGTAAATGGTACCTAAAGCAACAATTTGTCTCTTGGATGGATAGGCTAGTTTACACTTGACAGTCTACTATGATTTATGTCATTAACATCAAAAAAAGGAAAAAATAAAACACACGTATTCGTCAATGTACATACCTGCATGACTTCTGGTGAAGGTGTGGATTCTGTCACAGGAGGTAAAGTAACTTTTTTGCCTTCAACCTTATTTTTGGTGGTTTTTGCAGCTTCCTAAGTATCATTACATACTTTACACATGAGAAATTAGTAATTGCTTATTTCAAAATTAAACTAATTAATTTTCAAATCTTAGGATCATGGAACTTTTGAAATGAATGGTAAGATAATCTACTTTCATTATGTGATTTATTAGATAATCAAAAAACAGAGAAAATTGAATACTATTAGAAATTCAGAAGAATTGCATGAACGGGCCATTGAACAGCTGGAAAAGCCCCGGCTCGCTTATGGAAAGTAGAAATAAAAGCAGATGAGTTTTGCAAATAACTTACTAGAACTCTGACCCTCGTTGAATCTTTCTATACAATTTTATCAGTGGTTGGGATGGGGCCTTTTTTTTTGTTTTCTTTGCAACTTCCTATATATATATATATATATATATATATATATATATATATATATAGGGTGAGGTTCATTGTAGACCCCTTAAAAAGTGTAGACCCCGTATACCCCCCTATATTGTTCTATAAAACTCACTAAAAATTATAAAACTCATTGTTGTTGGTTTGGTTTTTTATGCTATATTTTTTTAAAAATCAAAAAGAAAACCTAGAAAGTTGTTGGAGACAATGAAATATAATTGTTGTTGAAATAAGTATATTATTCTATCAAACTCACTAGAAATTATAAAACCCATTGCTGAGTTTTAAAACTCATTGTTGTGTTTAAAACTCACTACAACTTTAAAAGTCGATGTTCTTTAAAACTCATTGAAAATTATAAAACTCATTACAAATTATAAAACTCACTCTTTAGATTAAAACTCACTGTTGTTTTTAAAACTCATTCTTTTTAAAACTCACTGCAACTTAAAAAATCGACGTTCTATAAAACTTACTAAAAATTATAATTTCAAATTAAGAAAATAAAAAATAAAGAAAAAACTAAAAGACATAAGAAATAAACCCCAAATTAAAATATAAAGATAGAAATATGACAAAATGAAAAAAAAATAAAATAAAGACCAAATTCAACAACAATGAGTTTTATAATTTTAGTGAGTTTTATAGAAAATAAAGGGGTCTACGGGGTCTACACTTTTTAAGGGGTCTACAATGAACTTTTGACTATATATATAT
>JBCNJP010000006.1:15610419-15643274 GCA_039602395.1 Deinandra increscens subsp. villosa | reverse complement strand
CATAATCATCACATCCCCATACCCTGAGGTATGATAATTTAGGAAGAGAACCATGCCATATCTCATATGGGGTCTTCCCTACTTTCTTAGTCGGTGCCAGATTTATTAGGCGAGCAGCGGTTAAGATGGCATATCCCCAAAAGGAATGTGGCAAGGTCGACCTGCACATCATCGATCAAACCATGTTAAGCAGAGTTCGATTCCTCCTTTCACTAACGCCATTTAACTGGGGTGTGCCAGGTGGAGTAGGTTGTGAAACGATTCCACATTCCTTCAGATGATTCAGGAATTCAGCGCTTAGGTATTCACCGCCTCTATCGGATCGAAGTATTTTAATAGTTCGAGTAAGCTGATTTTGTACTTCGTTTTAAAACTCTTTGAACTTTTCAAAAGTTTCATGTTTGTGTTTCATCAGATAGACGTAGGCATATCTGCTGTAGTCATCGATGAAAGTCACGAAGTACCGTTCACGATTTCTCGTCTCGGTTCGAAAGGGTCCACACACGTCGGTGTGAATAATGCCTAACAAGCCTTGGGCCCGTTCACCTACGTGGGTGAAGGGTGACTTGGTTAATTTACCAGATAAGCATGACTCGCACTCATCAAAGGAATCTGCATCTTGAGATTCGAGAATGCCAGTAGTTTGCAACTTCTTAATGCGGGCCTTGCTTATGTGACCAAGTCTATGGTGCCATAACGAGGATTCGTTACTGTCAGCTTTGTTTCTTTTAGAAACATGATAGAGCTGGTCGTTTGTTTGAACATCTATCTCATATATTCCATGTCGAGGTTTAGCCTCGAAATAAAAGATATTATTCAGTTAAGCAGAAATCACATTTCCATTAAATTTATACCGAAATCCTTGTTCAAAAATGAAGAGACAGAAATAATGTTTCTGGATAAACCAGGTGCATATAAACAGTTAATCAAATTAACTACAAGGCCAGAAGAGCATGAAAAAGAATAAGTGCCAGCAGCAAGTACTGGGACCCTCTTCCCGTCACCAACGATGAGGTCCATGCAACCTCGTTCTGTCTTTTTCCACTTCTCAGGTTCCTGCAAAACATTAACAATGTGATAACCACATCCAGTATCAAATACCTATGAATTGGAGGAAACAGTGAAAAGTTCAATAACATTTATTGACATACCTGATGAGCAACCCTTATTGGGGTTCTTGGTCATCTTCAGCTTTGCAAGATAAACGGGACAGTTGCGACGCCAGTGTCCCATTTTGTTGCACTCATAGCACAGGCGCTCCTCGGGAGGCTGCACCTGTGGTTTCTTGCCTTTGCCTTCTTTAACCTTCTTGGCTTTGGAGATCTTCGTATTAGCAACTCTGAGCACGTCCGGCGTGGTCCTGATCTTCACGTTGGGTATCAACGGAATAACCTCCTCGATCGACTGAGCCGAACAATTAATCGCAAGAATACGATAATGTTCAGGCAAAGATCTGAGTACTACATCAAGAGCCATCCCGTCAGAGATGGAGTAGCCAAGGTCGATCAGCCTGTTGCGATACGCTTTCATCAGCATGACATGATCGTATGGAGAGGAGTCGTTAGCCATAGAGCAGTTCACGAATTGTGAAAGTGCATCGGCTCGCTCAGTCCTCTGACTTAACTCAAATAAATCCTTGAGTTTACGAATGATGTCATAAGAAGACATCCCCATGAAATTGTACCGATAATCCTGAGTCATGCTAGATAACATCAGGTCAGTGACGTCCTTATCATTGTCAGTGTGCTTTTGGAGCTCAGACCGCGAGTTCTCATTTAACAAGTAAGATGGAATACTCGCGATAGGTCGGTCAATGACATAGAGTTTCCCGAAGAGCCTTAAGAGATTCCTCAGGGTGGTCTGCCATGCGAGAAAGCTAGTCTCAGTGAAGGGGTCGAGTTGTACCATTGAACTTAATGGAGGTGAGTTTTCAATAGCCTTCTGAAATAAGCAAAGTAAATTTAATCAGTATTTTCGATGTTTATATTTCATTAAAAATAAGCTGGTAAGGTTTAATTTTAAGAAAACGAGAATTCGTTTAGACGACATTACTTGAGACCGCCAATTGAGCCTCAGGAGCAAAGCCGTGTAAACAAACTGACAACGATTGTCAATTGTGAGACTCAAGTCACAACTCTCGGTATGAGGCCGCTATATACATACAATTGTATTTTGCGATACGTTTAGCCTCATCCGTGCCCACTTTAGCAATATACATCCGTGGCGCGGTGTTGAAATACTCCAACACCACGAACATATACGTTTAAAGCGATAGTAATCCTAAATGGTCGATGTGATGACACGGTGTTGAAATACTCCAATGTTCTCACCTTAGAAGGTACCCTCGGCACCAAGTGCGGTGTTGAAATACTCCAACACTGATGCTCCGGTCAATACGTTCCAAGTTCGACTTGAGATAGGATGGCACGAACTATCAGTTTTAAGAATTACCATATAGGGATATTAATTACTTTTAATATTTAATTACCGTTAGACACGAACGATAAAACCCTATCACCACTCGGGACTTGTAAATTAATTTAACCTAATTAAATTACTAAGTTGTCGCGAATGACATATTGTGTGTTAAACGGCATAAGGTCTTGATCTCGCTCGAGCCATACAAGCGAGATCATAAGGGACAAATTAAATTAATAGAGTGGTGAACGATCGAGATGGCAACTCTGTACGATCTTGAATCCAGTTCAGCTCCCACTTGCTTTGACATCCCTCTTGCGCGTGTCCAGTCTTCGACTTTTGGTTACATACAAATTTACAATTACTAAAACTACTTCTAGTAATCTAGCTCTAAATTTGTACAACTTTGAAACCCTAAAACTGGGTCCAAAATAAAACCAAAAAATTCAAAAAACAACCAATTGGGCCAACAACTTGGGCCAAACAGAGAATGACAAAACACGCCAAAAACATATACACACAAGTATACAAAATACAGAGGGGTCGGCCGTAACACACAATAAATAATTACTTAGAATTAAAATAAATAATTAAATTAATTCTAATTCGCAATTTGGATTTGAGACGAAATTGCGAACTACCGGTTACGAGAAGACCGGTTATGGTTTTGCGCGCGGTGATAATGGCTCTGATACCACTGTTAGGATTTACAGTGGGATCCGGGTTACCGATTTTAATTTTTTACTAAAACCGATTTAATAATTAAATTAATTCTAAATTAATTTGGCAGCGGAAACGAATTAAAACGCGAACGCAACTGTAACAGGATCAATCACCGACACGACAAACATATACATATATTTATTAAAAAATAAATAAATAAATAATCAAATTAAATATCTAACGAATTAGATATACCTTGGCGGGATCCGAGCAACTGCTCGAGACACCCGAATTCAACGGGCTCGCGCTAGGACGAACTGTGACGTCTGACTCGAACCTTCGAGACAAATTGTCAACGGCGGCATCAGCGGCGGCGACCATGGGCGGCGGCAGTGGTAGTGGCGGCGGCGGTGGTAGAGATACCACCGGTGGTGGTGACAAAACTTTCTCCTTCGGAATGGTGACCGGAACGGTCCCCACGATGATCGCGTCACCGGTGGCCGGAGGTGACACGGTGGCGGTGGCCGGCGGGTACAAGGGCGCGGGCCACGACGACAGAACCGGACACGGTGGTCGCGCGGCGGCGTGCGAGGACCACCGGTCGGTGGCGGCGAGCGGCGGCGGCGGCTTGGGCTGCGGCTTCGGCTTCGGCTTCAGCTCGGGCTGCGACGGCTTCGCTTTCGAGTCGGGCGCAAATACTGGCAAGACGGGGATCCATCGGAGATCACAAGGAGGCTGCGGTGGAGGTGGTGGCGGCGGTCGGAGGAGCGGCGGCGGCGTGAGCCGGCTTCGGCTTCGAATCGGCGCAGAGAGAGGAGAGGAGATTAGGGTTTGTGACTTGTGTTTTTTTTTAATCCACTTTCTCCCTCTTTCTTTTAATATAAAATCGCGGACCGGGGCCTGACGGACTGGGCCCGGTCGCGATTCCCATTTAATCCACCAACCGATCAGTCTGTTAATCCGGTAACAACTGATCGGTCCGTCTTTTATTTAGCGAGTAATTTTGAACCGATAAATTTTGTCATTTTAATTAAATAAATAATTAATATTTATTTAATTCACCATTTAGTTCGTTTAATACTAATTAACAATTAATTAGATTTAATAGTCCGTTGACCCGGGTGTAACTCTTACGGGTCAATATCGATCGGGTTCGTTAATTCGTCGGGTCAGGACACTTTATTTCCAACAGTAAAATCTTAAGGGGAGTTGATATGAGTCAAATTATACATATTTTATAGAAAATATTCCTCACAAATCGGATTAAATCAAACAAACTACTAACGAATTAACCACATATTATTTTTTTTTGTCTAATCCAGATGAAAATAACAAAAGGAGCTAAAACAATGGAAAATATGAAGAAAAAAAATACAAACTCTGTGATTTTTGGCCCTAGGCACGGCCTGTGCCGCCTCTCAGTGAAGCCTTGAAAGAGTTAACTTTTACTTCTGAAGACACACGGCCCGTGCCTATTGCACACGACCCGTGTCTCTGCCTAGAATATTGGATTAAAGATCGTCTTCCAGGCATGACCCGTGCATGGTCCCGTTTTTTCCCTCCATTTTCATTTGCTCAATTCTCCACTTCTTCTCCTTACTCTAGATTAATTTTTACTTTCGAGTCACATGGAGTTTTCTTGTCTTTAATATTTAAAGTCTGTAAGAATATCAACTTAATAAGAATTTGTTTAAAGTTTGTTTATGAGCTACTCATCTTCTATTAAGCAAATCACTAAAGTCATGCTTATGCTTGGCTAAACTCACTTGGAGATAAACGAACCTTTGGTTGGTTAGTAAAATGGATTCACGTATTTACCTTAAGGTGAGTACGAATGACTTTATGAAATCTTTTTTAAATTTAATGTCTATTGTTAACCTTTTTAAACAAACGTGCCTTGCGTATTGTAGACCATTCGAGGAGTCGAAATCTCATCAGTCGGACTTGTGACACCCGCCTGCACGATGATGCATGATCCTATATGGTGACTCGCATCCCATGCCAAGCAATACGTTTATGAGTTTTATTTCTATGTAAACAAATACGTCTTTCACGCTAACTACGGCTATGGTATTGGTTGGGATTGAGGCTAGTAATATTTTGTCACTTCACGAAAGTCGGTGAGATACGGGATAGTGAATTTAGCTCTGGTTACGATCGTCCATGTTTGCATGAAAGTGGTTAATGGAGGAAACAGACCTTAGTCCCTTTTAAATATGTTTTTCATAATAAACTAATCCGATGCGTGGGTTGTTCCCCCACTGGTTTATGACAACGTATACGAGTATAATGGCACCGATGATTCATCGGGCCCTATAACTATACCGCATTCACGCTCACTTCGTTTGTTTCTTCTAGAACGGTCCCCTAAGATCTATACAGGGAGACGAGAGGAGCGTGAGATAGGGTTCCAGGCTAAAAAGCAGCCCTCCTCGCCTGACAATTAACAATCTTAAGGCGAGTGCTCAAATCCATTTTACCAAGCCAACCACTAGTAAATTCCCCAAGTGATATTATCCTCTGATTGTACCTAAGAAAACTATTTTATGTACTTGCTTTCATCATTATTTAGTCTAACCAACCCATCCTTTTATTATATACTTAGACCTGTTAAATTGTTAATAAGGATTTATTATCAAAAGCCTCCTTTTCCTTATGTCCTTGAATGACCCTCGATCAACTTACCACTACTATATTACTCCACGATGGGTATACTTGTCCAGGTTATGTGGTGAAATAGTAGTTGTAGTTAATCAAGGTTTTATTAATTTAAAAGCTTATGCACCAAAGGTATCACTAAAACTGCCATATTTTTATATACACCACACGCACACCAAGCTTTTTGGCGCCGTTGCTGGGGACACAAATGAGGATTTTTGAGAAAAATCAGAGTTAACGGTTCATTGTTTTTAATTTCTTTTACTTTTTCCTTTTCTTTGCTTTGTTTTATTTTTATTTTTCTTCTTTAGATCTCTTTTAACTTTCTCTGAGAAATATTTCAAAGATGGATCCATATCCTGAGAGATATTTCGGTGATAAAAATGAAAGACCCAAGCCTGCAGGGTGTCAAATCTGTGGCGGACTTCATCCCTATTGGGAGCGCCACATACTCCTTCAAACGCCCACATTTTTAAAAACATATAACGACCCACTAGAGGAAAGGACCTTTCAACTCCTTGCCAACATGGCTATTTCTTTTTTTGTATGTGGTGCACTAAATATGACGATGAAGAAGCGAGCATAAATGAATATACACCACAAACAAACAACATTTCTTATAACCAACCTGAAACACACCTCGATGAAGAAACAATGAAAATTATAGTACACTTAAATGTCCTCGAGGAATATTTTTCACAGTTGAGTTATGATGAAGAAGAAATAATATCAAGGAAGTACCACCAAATGATAAGCCACAAGAGACTCCCAATTGCTCTTGTTTTTTTTTTATTCAAAGGAGTTGGATGCAGCACCTTTGACTCAAGATACACCTCCCTAAAATGATGAATTAGACAAAAATACACTGGAAATGAAGCTACCAGAAGAGACTCTCACCCTTGTTCTCGAAGTTAATGAGGAGAAACTCTTGCCAACCTAGGTACGTATTTCTAGACCATCTCTGGAAAATCTTTCTAATGTTCCATACACTGCAAGATTTTTCAAAGACATGTTTACGTCACCTAAGTTAAAAGAACTGCAGCATGTTATTTTCACTAAAAGTCAATCATTACATTTTAAATACCTTTCTGATAAAAGTTCAATTCCATGTTTTATCAAAAAGAAGCTTGAAACTGCAATAGTTGATAATAGTCTTTTAGTAAATTTAATTCCTGTCAACATAATCAAAAGTTAGATTTAGGCGAAGTAACTCCTCTTCGTCTATCTCATCCTTTCTGATCAATCTATCCATCACTCAAAGGGAATAATCAAGGACGTCTTAATCCGCGTTTACACCGTCAATATTCCATCCGATTTTATCGTTCTTGACGATACCCCTCTTGTTCTCGGAAAGCCTTTTTTAGAAACTTGGCGAGCTGTCATCAAGCCTAACTAATCTAAGCGTGCGGAATCCGGTTAGATTAGTGATTCAAGAAAGAGAAGAGAAGAAATCAAAGAATACGATGAATATAAACAATAAAAACTTGATATTGCACACAAGATGAACTTGTCGGGTACAAGATCGTAATCGTAAACTGTCTCTCTCGGGTTTACGATCGTAATCCGTAAAGGCTCCTCTAGAATCGTAAACTGTCTCCAAATGAGGAGGTCTAGTGGGGTTTATATAGGCACCCCAATGGGTTTCCTATTGGGCCTCTTGAGTCATAAACCCAATAGTAAACTCAAGCCCAACCATAAACTAGCCTACATACAATAACCAAACTAGTCTACTAAACTAATGAAACCCTCTAAGCCCAGCCCAACATATTTAATATTACAAGCCTCATAATCTAGCCTCTACAATCTTCCCCTAGGCTTGTGATATTAAATGTCTTTGATCTTTGAAAATATTCTTCTTGACTGGCTTGCATAGATGTTGATGAAGATTCTTTCCGCAGAAATCTTCAGTGAGTTTCATGACGGGCACTTGGGACTTCCTCTTGATCAGCATCAGCTTGAACTTCTTGAAATGAACAAGTTAATGAGATGGAGGATTCTCATTGACTTGCTTCTCATGAAGGAATTGGTTCTTGCTGAATCTTCGGTAACTGTCTTGAATCTTCAAAAATTAGAGGGTAAAAAGTTTGAACACCTCTAACTTTGAAGAACTTGGTTGTTGATCTTGGGTCTTCATGATCTCTGACTGCTCTCTGCATCATTTTCTTCATCAATTGACTTTAAAATCTTCAGCTTCCCCTAAACTTGTGAGCATTTTCTTTGAAAAACTTTGAAGCTTTTGGAAACTTGTAAAGACACCAACAACTTCCCCTGAATAGTTGCTTTTCAAATGGAAGTCTTGTCCGGCTGGTTCTTTAACTTTGAGCAGCAGCAGCATCAGCAGCATCTTTCTATCATCAACTTGTCTGACACACATTTGAAAAAATATACTCCACCAGACATTTGATGACTGGTCTTTGGGTAAGAAGGTAATTATCATCTGTTCAGTTGATTCAAATTAACATTATTTTAACCAAAAACCCTAATATAGATTACGGGTTTCCTATAAAACTTCCCCTGAACCCAAGACCTCTAAAGACTTCCCTTAGCTGAAACCTTCCCTTCAGCCAAGGACTTCCCCTGAGATAATGCATATTATCCTCGAGTTTGTAACACCCCAACCGACAGCGGAATTTACGTCGGGGCGCTAAGATTGTCCAGATGCTCACAACACTAATTAAAGGTTGAAATATTAAATCATGCCATATTTCAAATCAACCATCAAACATAAATCCATACAACATCCAAATTAAACAAAGTTCGAACATAGCATACGAGTTCTAGTTTTATTTAAGTAGGTCTACTAAAGTCCCATGCGTTCCTAAGTGACGATATCATAATCAAGCATCAACACCTGCAACATGTGAAAAACAAAGGTCAACTACAAGAGTTGGTGAGTAATCATAGGTTTAATAATGTCATAATATAAAACATGCGTTCTACGAGACTAAGTGCAAATCGAGTATAATAACGTCATGAAATTGAGCATATATGGGTGTATGATCCAAACCTGACCATAAGGTTTTCAATCACGAGGCGCCACACGCGAGGCAGGCCAAGTGGGCTTGTCAAGCCAATAGATCTATTACCGTTAACCCGGCTTTTTACAGTTAATGTCACACGAGGTCGTTCTAGAGGTCGTTCACAATCATAACACATCGAGCACATAGAGTTATCATGCAAGATTAACACATAATAGTTCATAGAATACGCATGTAGTTTTAGAGAAAAATCGTTCTAGAGTTTGATCATTGGTACATGTTGCACCCCAAAATAAATAAATAAAAATGGGGCTATGAAACTCACCTGATGGTGAAGCAAACAAATGAGAAACTGAGATAGCGGCGCGAAATCAAACCCGGAGATCACCTTAACGATCGAACGTGGTAGTGTAACACCGACAAATCAATAATAAATAAATAAGTAATCAATTATATAAAACAAGCGACTCAAAACGACACAAAGGGTATGATCGGATCCGTGACTTGTTGGGGAATTAATTAAATAATAATGTATGAATACAAAACTTCAAGTGGTCAAACCTAAATCTAGGTTAAATATTTGGTAAAATAATTATTTATTCGACTAAAAACTTTACGACGTCTCAAACTTGATTATTTTCTATAAAATCATTCAAACCATAATAAGACCCCAAAAATTAATTAGGGGCTGACCTAAACACATAGATGGGCCATATAAAATTTCAAGTATTGATTCCAACGTTAACCCAATGATTTACTCAAAATAATTTATTTTTAAATTCCAAAAATACTATCTATTCTAATTAAAATAACTAATCATCCAAGATTTATTCTAGACATGACCTAACCCTAGATCTAGGCCCAAAATCATATTCTATCCAAGAATCAATACTCTAATGTAACGATTTCCATGGTCTAAACAAGATCTAGCACGAAAAATAAAGAAAAACATATAAAAATTGTCTTTTTACTTCATGAAGTCCTAGATCTATAAATATGGTGATGATCCCTCTAACCCAAATCTTAGATTTACCATTTAGAATGGTGTCTACACCAAGATCCAACAAGGTTTGTTAGATAGATTTTGGATCTATGAAGATCCATGGGAGAAAATTTAGAAAAAGTGGGTCTTTTTTGTATAAAAATCAAGTTTTTTATAACCAAAACACTAGATCTATGGATTAGGATGATTTCTCATGATAAATCTTGTATAAAAATGATGTCTTTTTCAGCTCTTACATAGATCTAGCAAGATCTATAAAGATCTAGCAAGTTATTGACAAAAAGTGTCCTAAAAATCTATAAAAATTGATAAAAATCTATTCTTTTTGTTTAAAATCACTAAATCTAGCCTTGAAATGCAAGATCTAGGTTTAGGAATGTATAAAAATTTGATCTTGATGATGGAGGATGAAGGATTCAAGAAGGTGGAGGTTCGGTTTGATGAATCTAACCTTTTTGGTGAAAAACCGACTTGATTTAATGCTTGAAATCACCAAACTTGGCCTCAAAAGCTTCAAGAATCTTGATCTAGCCTTGCTACAGCCGTTCTAGGGTTTTATGGTGGCTAAGGATGAGAGTTATGGAGGCTAGAGGGGTTTAGAGGGCTTAAATACTCGAATTTTAGGGTTTTGGCCCGTCAGGACCACATGAGGACCGCGAGAGGTGAGCATGGTCAGGCGCGCGGTCCTCATACCCTCCTGACCGTGCTCCCTCTTGACGGTCCACCGTTTTCGCGATAGTTTCTTCGTTTTTAAGCGTTTTCGGGCCTCGTTTTTTTTTCAAATTTCCCATTTAACCTTCCCAACATGCTTAAAACATTAAATCCACTCAAAATGAATATAAAATATGTCCCGTAATGATTGACGGTTGATAATATATCATCAAAAGTGCATTTTTGGTCGGTTTTGTCGTTTTTCTCGTTTTTAAGCAATTCACCAACGTTTTGCGATCCGATCAAGTGTGTGATGACTCATGACATGGTAAATGATCATATGACTCCTAAACATGATAAAATTGATATACGAACTCAAAATGTGATCTCCCGGTTAGAAATCGAAATCGCGCGGGATTTACCGGACTTTCACCGTTTTCGTTCTAGACCTTGAATTCACACCAAACTTCACTTGTATTCACTTGTATGCTTAACTAGTATCACACCCAAGTGTTATACATGTTTAGATTGATCAAATCCCCGGTTAGAACGTAAATAGCGACGTGTCCGCGTAAAATCCAAAATAAGGGCAAATCAATACAATAACTAATATAATGAACCAAATCACATCAAACGAGGTATAAAACATCATAGAAAACATAACTCTTCATTGGATTATCGATCACGGGGTTTATTACAGGAAATCGGGTCGAGTTTGACAAATCGGACAGCCGAAATGTTACAGTCTCCCCTACTTTTGGAAATTTCGTCCCGAAATTAAGAAACAACATAAGAGAAACAAACTAAGCGACAGCTGCGGGTATTTAGCTTTCATCTGATCCTCACGCTCCCAAGTGAACTCCGGTCCACGCTTGGACTCCCAACAAACCTTAACAATCGGGATGCGGCTACGCTTGAGTTTCTTGACTTCTCGGTCCATGATCTCAACGGGTCTCTCAACAAAATGCAAAGACTCGTCAATCCGGATATCCTTAAGTGGAACCTGAAGCTTCTCATCAGCCAAACATTTGAGAAGGTTCGAAACATGGAATGTAGGGTGAACATTTGCCAGCTCAAGAGGAAGATCAAGTACATAGGTCATCTTTCCGACTTTCTCAAGAATTTTGAACGGACCGACAAAGCGAGGTGCTAGTTTCCCCTTTTTACCAAACCGGAAGACGCCTTTCCAAGGAGATACCTTTAGGAGGACAAGGTCGCCCTCTTCGAACTCAAGGGGTCTACGTCGTTTATCAGCATAACTTTTCTGACGACTTCTAGCAGCAAGGAGATGATTACGAATCTGGGAGATTTTATCAGTCGTTTCCTGAATCAACTCAGGACCGGTGATTTGAGATTCACCAACCTCGGACCAACAAATAGGGGAACGACATTTGCGACCATAAAGAGCCTCGAATGGAGCCATTCCGATGCTAGAATGATAACTATTATTATAGGAGAACTCGACCAAGGGCAAAAATGAACTCCAACTCCCACCATAATCAATGACACATGCTCGAAGCATGTCCTCAAGAGTCTGAATGGTGCGCTCAGATTGACCATCAGTCTGAGGATGGTAAGCAGTGCTGTAATCTAGCTGAGTCCCTAAAGAAGCATGGAGGGACTGCCAGAAATGCGACATAAAACGAGTATCACGATCAGAGATAATACTCAAAGGAGTGCCATGGCGGCACACAATATCCTTAAGGAAGATTTGAGCTAATATCGGGGCTCCATCGGTTTCCATGATTGGGAGGAAATGAGCAGACTTGGTTAAACGATCAACGATAACCCATATAGTATCACATCCCTTAGAAGTTCGCGGAAGTTTTGTAATGAAGTCCATTGCGATGTTCTCCCACTTCCAAACAGGAATCAAAGGCTGCTCAAGTAGACCGGCAGGTCGCTGGTGCTCGGCTTTGACTTTGGAACAAGTTAGGCACTTTGCCACGTAAAGTGCTATGTCTTTCTTCATGCCAGGCCACCAATAGAGCTTACGCAAATCAAGATACATCTTATCGGATCCAGGATGAATGGAATAACGAGACTTATGCGCCTCGTTCATGATAATGGCCCGAAGTTCGTCTCGATCGGGAATCCAAAGACGATTCAAGAAGTAAAGAAGACCATCAGACTTGGTCTCAAATTGAAGCTCAGCACCACAAGATAATTCATTATGCAAATTGCCCTCATTAACAGATGCACGCTGAGCTGTCAGAATGCGAGCTTTGAGATCGGTCATATGATGAGAACTCTGAAATAGAACTAGCTTGAGATGTTCTTTTCGACTTAGAGCATCGGCCACGACATTCGCCTTCCCAGGATGATACCAAATCTCGCAGTCGTAGTCATTTAAAAGCTCGATCCATCGACGCTGGCGCATATTGAGATCCCTCTGATCGAAGATATGTTGGAGGCTTTTGTGGTCGGTATAAACCACACACTCGGTACCGTAAAGGTAATGCCTCCAGATTTTTAGAGCAAACACGACCGCACCAAGCTCAAGATCGTGCGTAGTGTAATTCTTTTCATGTTTCTTAAGCTGACGTGATCCGTATGCGATTACCTTTCCTCGTTGCATGAGGACACAACCAAGGCCTTGATGGGATGCGTCGCAATATACCACAAAATCATCCGTCCCATCAGGGAGTGTGAGAATAGGAGCCTCACACAACATCTGCTTAAGTGTCTGAAAAGCGCTTTCCTGAGCAGGACCCCACTCGAAAGGTTGACTTTTCTGAGTCAAGGCAGTAAGAGGCACAGCTATGCGAGAGAAATTAGCGATAAAGCGCCGATAATAGCCCGCTAAACCAAGGAACGAGCGGACTTCGGTAGGTGTAGTCGGGGTACACCAACTCTTAACGGCTTCGATCTTGGCAGGATCGACATGAATACCCTTGTCGTTGACGATGTGTCCCAAAAATTGTACCTCCTTAAGCCAAAATTCACATTTGGAGAATTTGGCGTAAAGTTGTTCTTTCTTTAGGAGTTCAAGTACAAGGCGTAGGTGCGTCTCATGCTCGACTTTGGACTTCGAGTAGATCAAAATATCATCAATGAAGACGATGACAAACTTATCGAGGTAGGGTTTACAAACGCGATTCATGAGGTCCATGAATATAGCAGGAGCGTTTGTCAACCCGAAAGGCATAACGGTAAACTCATAGTGGCCATAACGAGTGCGGAAGGCGGTTTTGTGAACATCCTCCTCCGCGACTCGAAGCTGGTGATAACCGGAACGAAGATCGATTTTTGAAAAACAAGTGGCACCCTGAAGCTGATCGAAAAGATCATCAATACGAGGCAGAGGATAGCGATTCTTGATCGTAAGTTTATTGAGCTCACGATAATCAATGCACATGCGAAGGGAGCCATCCTTTTTCTTAACAAACAGAATAGGCGCTCCCCAAGGAGAAGAACTCGGACGAATGAACCCTTTATCAGAAAGCTCTTGGAGTTGTTTAGCCAACTCTTGCATTTCCGAGGGTGCGAGGCGATAAGGCGACTTCGCAACAGGAGTGGCTCCTGGAATGAGGTCAATACGGAAGTCCACTTGGCGAACGGGAGGAAGACCCGCTATATCGTCGGGAAATACTTCCGGAAAGTCTCGTACGACCGGGATGTCTTCGATTCCCAATTCTTTGTCTCGTACTTCCATAATATGCGCCAGGAAAGCCGGATAATCCTTGCGTAAGTACTTACGGGCTTTAGTACATGACATTAGCTTAAGCCCACCAGATGGTTTATCGCCATGGATCAACAAAAACTGGCCATCCGGCCGAGGAATGCGAATGATTTTATCGAAGCAGACGAGCTCGGCACGATTTTGAGACAACCAATCCATACCAATGATGACATCAAAACTCCCGAGG
The DNA here is from genome assembly GCA_039602395.1 of Deinandra increscens subsp. villosa. Lineage (NCBI taxonomy): Eukaryota > Viridiplantae > Streptophyta > Magnoliopsida > Asterales > Asteraceae > Deinandra > Deinandra increscens. The sequence goes on along the minus strand of JBCNJP010000006.1, from coordinate 15,629,034 downwards.
GGCATGGGAATGAGATCGATAGAGAAAATATGACCCTTAAAGTCCAACTTGCAGTCACGAATCACCGAATCAAGATCGATTGGTTTGCCGTCCGCAATTTCAACAGATAGGGGCGAATCAAGCATAATACGGGGAGAAGCAAGTAAAGGCTCAAACTCTAATGATACAAAGCTACGATCGGCTCCAGAATCAAATAATACAGATGCATAACGATTATTGATAAGAAACGTACCATTGACCACCTCCTGGTTTGCCTGAGCCTGGTAGTATTGACCAACCAAGTTAGTGTCAACGGTAATAAATGATGAAGATTAATAAGATAAAATGGATAAATCACTTTCGAACCTGATTTGCATTGATGTTGAAGGCACGAGCAGGGGCACCACGGGCAGCATTAGCAGCAGGCTGATTTACCACAGCGAGGGCGGGGCATGCATTGCGAAGGTGAGTAGTGGACCCACAATTGTAGCAAGCCCTGACTTGAACCTGAACATTTGGGGCTTGGGCTATCATGGGCTGAGCAGGATACTGGGCCAATGGCTGGGCTCGTATAGGTAGGCGACAAGCATGAGTGAGGTGACCAAACCTACCACAATTAGTACACTGCCAGCAAGGGACATGAGTAGGGTGATGGCGGGTGCATCGAGCACAAAGTGGATGATTCCCGGTATACGGCTTCTTGGCAGGAGGAGTAGGAATAGCAGGTGCAGTCGGTGCTGCAGGAGTGGCGGTAAGAGCAAAGTTTCGGCCCTTACGCTTCTTTTTGTTACTTTTACTAGCAGAAGACTCGGTTTTAAATTCTTTCTCAACCGCGGGCTCGGTCTTCTCAGTGCTCAATTCCTTCTTTGAATTCCTCCTTTTTAGCCTACCCGCCTTGACATGATTATCAGTCAGACGGGCAGCGAGACGGACAACGCTGTCAAGAGTCGTAGGGTTGCTGGCCCAGATAGAATCCTGTATCTCCTCAGGCAACCCACCAGCATAAGCTTCAATAGCCCGAATCTCAGGCTCAACGATTTCAGGCACCAAGATTTTCAGTTCGTAGAAACGGTCGGTATACTCCTGATTTTCCCCGCTGTATTGCTTCAGTGCCCGAAATTCATCCTCAAGTTTCTTTAATTCGCTGCGGGGACAGTATTTTTCCCTCATGATTTCCTTGAGTTCATCCCAAGATAAAGTTAGGGCTTCATCCGACCCACGGATTCTTTTCTCCCCATTCCACCAAGTAAGGGCTTTTTCAATCAGGGTGCTGGTGGCACGAGTGACTTTCAGCTCATCAGGACAGTCAATGTTGATAAAAGTGTTCTCCATTCCCTCAAACCATTGAAGTAGCCCAATAGGACCCTCGGTGCCTTTGAATTTAGGAGGGTTACATGAGTTGAAGTGCTTGAAGGTACAAGCTGAAGCAGCAGCAGTATGGGCAGGGTTGGCATTTAGGCCCTGCTGAATCTGAACCACGATGTTGGGGAGGACCTCGGCCATTTGTTTCGCGATAACCGAGGCCATTTTCCGGCCGCTATCGCCCTTACGGCGCCCTTTGAAATGAATCGACATTCTGAGAGGGAAAGAAACAAGGATTAGGGATTAGATGATGATGTGATCGATAAACAAATTTAGAGTTCATGTTGTTTTGAACACAAATATATGTATATACGTATGTGTATGTGTGCGTGTTAGCGATTTGTGTCGTGTTACACGGATCAACATAGTTCCAAAAATCATCTTAAACATAACCGCGCGTAAATCACAAAATCGAGTAATTGAGATAAATCGTATCGGAGTGGTTCTCACCTCTCGATTGAGAGGCTACAACCATGACTAATCAGTTTCGGGCCCTAATGGTAAAACATGCTTTGGCCTAATAGGTTTCAACACTCTCATCGGGGCGTCCCAGGTGAGCGTCCGGGACCAACGGTTGATAGGGCTTATATGCAACGCTTTTCTCGACAGAGACCCCAACTACCGGCGTATCCACCCTTCCAGTTACTACATGTGTACCACTAGAACCCTAATTCCGACGAGAATTGAAAATCGAGAAAACACATTTTTCCTAAATGGCACGTAAGACACCATTTTCTAAGGAAGAGGCTAGGAAGCCTTAGTGATTTGTATATGTGTGTGTGACCAACGAGATTCGAGGCATTGATTGAAATAGGCACAATTAAGAGCACACAATGGACAAATAATTTTTAACTAAGCATGCAAGGCATGAGGTTCTCATGCAGGACGCCTAAGGCAATAGTCTAGGTCAAACCGTTTCTAATAACCTAGATCCCTACAGCCGTGGCTCTGATACCAATCTGTAACACCCCAACCGACGGCGGAATTTACGTCGGGGCGCTAAGATTGTCCAGATGCTCACAACACTAATTAAAGGTTGAAATATTAAATCATGCCATATTTCAAATCAACCATCAAACATAAATCCATACAACATCCAAATTAAACAAAGTTCGAACATAGCATACGAGTTCTAGTTTTATTTAAGTAGGTCTACTAAAGTCCCATGCGTTCCTAAGTGACGATATCATAATCAAGCATCAACACCTGCAACATGTGAAAAACAAAGGTCAACTACAAGAGTTGGTGAGTAATCATAGGTTTAATAATGTCATAATATAAAACATGCGTTCTACGAGACTAAGTGCAAATCGAGTATAATAACGTCATGAAATTGAGCATATATGGGTGTATGATCCAAACCTGACCATAAGGTTTTCAATCACGAGGCGCCACACGCGAGGCAGGCCAAGTGGGCTTGTCAAGCCAATAGATCTATTACCGTTAACCCGGCTTTTTACAGTTAATGTCACACGAGGTCGTTCTAGAGGTCGTTCACAATCATAACACATCGAGCACATAGAGTTATCATGCAAGATTAACACATAATAGTTCATAGAATACGCATGTAGTTTTAGAGAAAAATTGTTCTAGAGTTTGATCATTGGTACATGTTGCACCCCAAAATAAATAAATAAAAATGGGGCTATGAAACTCACCTGATGGTGAAGCAAACAAATGAGAAACTGAGATAGCGGCGCGAAATCAAACCCGGAGATCACCTTAACGATCGAACGTGGTAGTGTAACACCGACAAATCAATAATAAATAAATAAGTAATCAATTATATAAAACAAGCGACTCAAAACGACACAAAGGGTATGATCGGATCCATGACTTGTTGGGGAATTAATTAAATAATAATGTATGAATACAAAACTTCAAGTGGTCAAACCTAAATCTAGGTTAAATATTTGGTAAAATAATTATTTATTCGACTAAAAACTTTACGACGTCTCAAACTTGATTATTTTCTATAAAATCATTCAAACCATAATAAGACCCCAAAAATTAATTAGGGGCTGATCTAAACACATAGATGGGCCATATAAAATTTCAAGTATTGATTCCAACGTTAACCCAATGATTTACTCAAAATAATTTATTTTTAAATTCCAAAAATACTATCTATTCTAATTAAAATAACTAATCATCCAAGATTTATTCTAGACATGACCTAACCCTAGATCTAGGCCCAAAATCATATTCTATCCAAGAATCAATACTCTAATGTAACGATTTCCATGGTCTAAACAAGATCTAGCACGAAAAATAAAGAAAAACATATAAAAATTGTCTTTTTACTTCATGAAGTCCTAGATCTATAAATATGGTGATGATCCCTCTAACCCAAATCTTAGATTTACCATTTAGAATGGTGTCTACACCAAGATCCAACAAGGTTTGTTAGATAGATTTTGGATCTATGAAGATCCATGGGAGAAAATTTAGAAAAAGTGGGTCTTTTTGTATAAAAATCAAGTTTTTTATAACCAAAACACTAGATCTATGGATTAGGATGATTTCTCATGATAAATCTTGTATAAAAATGATGTCTTTTTCAGCTCTTACATAGATCTAGCAAGATCTATAAAGATCTAGCAAGTTATTGACAAAAAGTGTCCTAAAAATCTATAAAAATTGATAAAAATCTATTCTTTTTGTTTAAAATCACTAAATCTAGCCTTGAAATGCAAGATCTAGGTTTAGGAATGTATAAAAATTTGATCTTGATGATGGAGGATGAAGGATTCAAGAAGGTGGAGGTTCGGTTTGATGAATCTAACCTTTTTGGTGAAAAACCGACTTGATTTAATGCTTGAAATCACCAAACTTGGCCTCAAAAGCTTCAAGAATCTTGATCTAGTCTTGCTACAGCCGTTCTAGGGTTTTATGGTGGCTAAGGATGAGAGTTATGGAGGCTAGAGGGGTTTAGAGGGCTTAAATACTCGAATTTTAGGGTTTTGGCCCGTCAGGACCACATGAGGACCGCGAGAGGTGAGCATGGTCAGGCGCGCGGTCCTCATACCCTCCTGACCGTGCTCCCTCTTGACGGTCCACCGTTTTCGCGATAGTTTCTTCGTTTTTAAGCGTTTTCGGGCCTCGTTTTTTTTCAAATTTCCCATTTAACCTTCCCAACATGCTTAAAACATTAAATCCACTCAAAATGAATATAAAATATGTCCCGTAATGATTGACGGTTGATAAGATATCATCAAAAGTGCATTTTTGGTCGGTTTTGTCGTTTTTCTCGTTTTTAAGCAATTCACCAACGTTTTGCGATCCGATCAAGTGTGTGATGACTCATGACATGGTAAATGATCATATGACTCCTAAACATGATAAAATTGATATACGAACTCAAAATGTGATCTCCCGGTTAGAAATCGAAATCGCGCGGGATTTACCGGACTTTCACCGTTTTCGTTCTAGACCTTGAATTCACACCAAACTTCACTTGTATTTACTTGTATGCTTAACTAGTATCACACCCAAGTGTTATACATGTTTAGATTGATCAAATCCCCGGTTAGAACGTAAATAGCGACGTGTCCGCGTAAAATCCAAAATAAGGGCAAATCAATACAATAACTAATATAATGAACCAAATCACATCAAACGAGGTATAAAACATCATAGAAAACATAACTCTTCATTGGATTATCGATCACGGGGTTTATTACAGGAAATCGGGTCGAGTTTGACAAATCGGACACCCGAAATGTTACAGAGTTCCCTTCGGATACTATGTATTATGGAAGTCTTTTCGGATAATACTTATTATCCTCCCTCCTTCCCCTAAAAGTTTGTCAAGATCTGAAGGAGGAAGTCTTTTCCATTAGATAATAAGTATCATCCTCGAGTTCCCTTCGGATAATACTTATTATCCCATACTCCTTCCCCTAAAAATTTGGCAAGATCTGTCGGGGGCATATTGTCATGCATTAAAACCCATGAAAAACACATTTTGACTTCTCAAATCGACCTGGCCAAGACGAAAACACACCAAAAAGAACTTAACGACTCACACACGAAAGATATAAACTAAACAAATACTTACCAAACCAAACATGAGAAAGTTTACAAGGGATCAAACCGTATGAATCTGACTGAGGAACCCTTTTCAGCTTCAGTTACTCAACTAGTCCAGGTGATTGCCGGTATGTTTTTCTGCTTTAAACTCAAACCCGTTTAATCCCAACCGCATGCGTCATGCTTAATATAGTACAATATTACCGTCATGTTTAATTGTCCCCACACCCACGCGTACACAGCAAAACCTACCTAACCTCAGAGTTTATTGAGGATTCACAAACCCCCAGCTTGAGGAACCATGCAACACCGTTATGACTACCACTTATTTCATTAACCATCAGTTGGTGATCAGGTCGCCCGCTAAGCACGCAAAGAAGATGTGACATCCCACATCGGTGGGGAGGAGAACTAAACACTGCTTTATAAGGGTGTGGATACCTCCCCCTATCAAGACGCGTTTTAAAACCGTGAGGGGCGGATGTTTGAGGGCATGCCGGCTGCCAAAGCGGACAATATCTTGGTTGCGACGGGTCTGGGCTGTTACAGATGGTATCAGAGCCGGTCTTCGGCCGGTGTACCAGCGAGGACGCTGGACCCCTAAGGGGGGTGGATTGTGACATCCCACATCGGTGGGGAGGAGAACTAAACACTGCTTTATAAGGGTGTGGATACCTCCCCCTATCAAGACGCGTTTTAAAACCGTGAGGGGCGGATGTTTGAGGGCATGCCGGCTGCCAAAGCGGACAATATCTTGGTTGCGACGGGTCTGGGCTGTTACATTAATGGACCATTTATTCCTACTCACACTGAAGCAGGAAAGGTTGGAGTGGTAAAGACTGAAGCAGAATACTCGGATGATGATTGGGAAAGGTGTAAGAAGGATGAAAGAGCATATGCTATCATGACAATGGCATTGACTCCGGAGATTGCTCAAGGATTTAAGAAGTACAAGACTGCAAAGAAGCTCTGGGATGCTCTGGTGGTTGCATATGAAGGAAATCTCGATATCAAGGAGAGCCGTAAACAGATGCTGAAGCAGAAGTTTAATTTGTTCAATCACATTCAAGGAGAGTCCTTTGAAGCTCAAGTTCAAATATTTGTGTCCTTAATTACTGAGATGTCAAGCTACGATGTTGAACCCGAACACGAGGATAAGAATCTGAAACTGTTGAACAGTTTACCCAAAAATTGGAATACCAACATTTCAATCATTAAAGATAATAACAAGCTTGAGGAGTTGACTGTTGATGAGCTTATTAACAAACTGAAGTCAAAGCTGATTGATGATAAACAGAGAGAGCTAAATCATTTAAGTTCACTTAGTATGGCAGGAAAACTGAATCAGGCTCTCTTATCTGAAGAAGTAGGGTCAAAGCAAGCTGGAAGTTTGTCTGGAAATGATTCAAGTGCTAACAGAAAAAGTCAACTGCATTTGTGGCACGATCTCAAGCAAGTTCAAGTGGAATGGTCAACACTGATGAGGCTAATGCAACCAATGATCCCAACTTTGCCCTTGGAATGGGATTTATGAACAGTTACCATGCACTTATGGCTGGAACATTGGTGCCTACTGATATGCTGTCAGGAGAACTGAACCAGGTCAATCCTGAAGATGTGGAAATGCTTGATGTTTCCTGGAAAATGGCAATGGCAGTTTTCCGCGCTAAGAAGTTTATGGAAAAAACTGGAAGGAATGTATGGAAGGATCAGGACAAGATAAGGATGGGTTTTGATAAGAGCAAGCTTAGATGTTTCAATTGTGATGAGTACGGGCACTTTGCAAGAGAGTGTACCAAGCCAAAAAGGGAGAAACCGGAAGAGAAGAAAGCTGGAGATGGTAATGGGAAAGCAGAGACAAAGGCCTTGGTTGTGCAAGACTGTGGAGAGTATCGATGGGCTTCGCAGGTAAGGGAACTCAGTCTGACAGGTACTATGATTGCTCAGATGGAGAATGATGATGAGGAAGAGCATGCTTTCATGGTCACAGAGAAAAAGTCAGAAGAGAAAGAAGACAACCTGGTTGAAGACAAGGAAGCTTTTGCAGCCGAGGTCGACAACACAAAGGTATGTACTAATCCCACTTGTGCACGTTTAATTCCTGGCCTTAGACAACTTTGGAAGAATAGTGAGATAAAATTATTTGATATGCAATGTTCTAGAAGTTCGTTTAAGGGTAGATGGGAAAAGAGTGAGGAGAAAGTTAAAGCTCAGAAATTGGATATAGAGAAATACCAAGCCCTTGCCTCTGAGAAGTCTGTCATTTATGACAATGCTAAGTTAGAGATTGCTGAGCTTAGAAAGCAGGTAGATGAACTTACACATCAGAACAATGAGTTGCAAGTAAAATTAGATGTGAATCAAATGAGAAATAAAAGAATGCTTGAAGCTAGAAAGGCTTTGTCCAACTGCATAACCGATGTTAGGTTTGGTAAGGATAAAGGAGGAATAGGAATTAGTTTTTCTGAACAAAACAAGAATAATGTTCCTAAACCTGTGCCTAGAGATATAATAGGTATGATCTATGAGGAGGATCAGGTAGATAGATCTGAATCAGAAAGGCATGAAGCAGGACCTCCCTTAGATAGTGTATTGGTTGGTGTGAAACCTATGACAGAAAAGGAATTAGAAAATGAGAAACATATGATGCATGGGTTGGGTAATCAGAATAGAATTGTGGCATCCACAAGTGAACCAGGTCCATCCCAGGAACCATTAAACGATAATGTTGGTTCTTCTGACGCTTTTGTTTCATGTGCAGATTAAGTAAGGATCCAAGATGTTTCTGGGAAGGATGGTGAATGCTTAAGAGTCAATGAGTGTCATGTGTCTAGTAGTTAAACTTCTGATTTACCTAAGGACGATGTTCTGGCATCTGTGTCAGAACTTATTATGTCCAAGTCAAAACAGTCTGTTGTGTCTTTGTCATCAAAACATGTTTCTGATTCTAATGAAAAAGTTAATGGTTTTAAAATTCGTGTGCCTAACACAAGAGTTGGCCGTGAGTCTAAGCCCAAGGACTTTGTCCCTTATCCCCAGGTTGTGTCTACTTTCAACAAAACAAACAAATCAAAATCAGAACAATTTTGTTTAATTACACAACTAGAAAAAGTTCCAAAACATGTAATACACATATGGGATGATAAGCCTGAATGGAAGTCGTCTTATCCAAGACGCTCATATCTCTGTAGTCAGGTAAATGGGCCTAGACTTATGAATTGTTTTCAGTGTGGAGAACCAGGGCACTTTGCTGCAAATTGTGTGAATAGACCTTATCAACCATACTTTCCGCAAAACCCACGGACTAGTATGTTGGAGAATATGATGACAGGTGGAAACAAAAATCAAAAGCAACAAGCTTTGTCACAGGGGAAGCTAAGTTCAGAACCAATAAAGACTCAACAGTCTAAGGTTTTAAACACAAAGGCTCCAGTGACGAAGCCTGTTGATGCAAAGTGGAATGTGGCCAAAACTCCAAAACCAACTTACACACCTAAAGGAGTTTAGAAAAAGAATGATAAGATGAGACCGAAATTTGTTGAGAAACAAGTGTCTAAAACAAAAGGAATTTCTAAACCTAAAGGCAAAACAAAGGTTGAGACACAAAATTCAAAATCAAAAGAAGTCACTCAAACAAAACAAGTTGTTCAGACAAAATTGAAACTTGAGTGGACTCCTGTCAAGAAATCTCCTTGTAAAAAGGCCACATCTCCACAAAAGAAACCCGCATCAGTGAAGAACTCAACCAATGTGATGAAACCACAGAAACACCCTGTTTGGAAACCAAAAGTCAATGCTCAAAGTTTGAGTGTAACTGAATCAAAAGCAGGAATGTCTCTTCAATTAGTTAACTACATTGATTCCAAAGGTGTGCCCAGATCTGTTATGGCCTGGGTACCTGACTCTAACTGATCTTTGATTCATGTAGGGACAGCCGAGAAGAACTATCAACAATCTCTGGTACGTTGATAGTGGTTGCTCCCGACATATGACCGGAGATTTATCGCTTTTGAAAGAGGTTGAAGATTTCAATGGAGGAGGTGTATCTTTTGCTGGTGGAGTAGGTGGCAGGATCAGCAAGAAAGGTGTGGTGAAGAATGGCAGCTTGACATTCACAGATGTGCATTATGTAGAAGAATTATCACATAGTCTGCTCAGTGTTTCGCAGATTTGTGATCGAGAATATTCTGTGTTGTTTAATAAGAAGGAATGTATCATCCTCAAGCCTGGAGTCAAGATTCCCGAGGAGTGTATCTTGTGCGTACACCAAGAAGAGCAAATTCTTATCTGCTCAACATGGGTAATCCTCACCAACTGACGTGGCCTGTCTTATTTCAAAGCAAAATAAAAGTCTGGCTTTGTTATGGCATCGTCGTTTGGGACATGCTAACATGAAGAATCTGAACAAGCTGGCAAAGGGAGAGCATGTTCGAAATCTCCTGATCAAGGACTTCACATCAATTAAGAAGTGTGTTGCATGTGCTAAGGGGAAGCAGCACAAGTTACCACATCGATCTAAAATGACGAATTCTATCTCATCGGTGTTGCAACTACTTCATATGGATCTCTTCAGCCCAATGCAAGTACTAAGTATCAGCAAGTTTGCATATTGTCTGGTGATAGTGGATGACTTCTCTCTGTTTACATGGGTGTTCTTTTTGTCAAACAAGTATGAAACTCCAGAACTGGTGAAACAGTTCGTTACTCTCATAGAGAATCAGATGAGTAAGAAAGTGAAGGCAATAAGATCAGACAACGGAACAGAGTTTAAGAATGTTGAATTGAATAGGTTCTGTGGAGAGAAAGGTATAGAAAGGCAGTACAGTGCACCATACACACCTCAACAGAATGGTGTTGCTGAAAGAAGAAATAGAACACTCATTGAAGCTGCTAGAACGATGCTATGTGAAGCGAGATTACCAATTTTCTTTTGGGCTGAAGCAGTCAACACCGCTTGTTATGTGCATAATCGAGTACTATTGAACAAGCGGCATGAGAAGACGCCTTATCAGATTATTTATGGAGAAAAACCAAGGGTGGGGTATTTCAAGACCTTCGGGTGTCCTTGCACAGTCCTAATTCAGTCTGATGTGGGGAATTTCGAAGCAAAGGCTGATGAATGCTACTTTGTCGGATATTCTGCAAATAGTGCTTATCGAGTCTACAATAAAACCACCAAAATGATAATTGAGGCATTCAATGTTGACTGGTTGGAAGACAATCCAACTGATGCAGGAACTGGACCAGACTGGATTTTTGATTATGGATCATTGTTTGAAGGTTTCAAATACTCAAGCATGTTTCCTGGTCTGGAAGAAGAAGAAGACATCATTGCTCCAGCTCCTGAAGTAAGACGATCTGTTGAAAATGTTAGAGACAGTGTATCAGCAGCAGTTCCTAAGGATGATGTTATGAATGTTGCAGAATCTTCAAGAACTCATGATGATCAGAAGGAGTCAGAAATCCAAGGTATGAACAATAATGTTAATGATACTAACCTGCCTGTTTCTATTTCAGTACCATATGTTCAAACAACAAGAATCAACAGAGATCATCCACTCAGCAATGTGGTTGGACCAATGTCCGCAGGGGTCACCACTAGAAGCCACACGGGAGACATCAACCACTGCATGTACTCATGTTTCCTCTCCCAGATAGAGCATCCAAATGTGATGGTAGCACTTAAAGATCCAAGTTGGATGGCGGCTATGCACAATGAACTGAATCAATTCTCAAAATTGGGAGTGTGGCGTCTAGTGAAAAGACCAGAAGATAAAAAGGTTATACCCACAAGATGGTTGTACAAGAACAAGAAAGATGATACGGGTGTAATTGTTAAGAACAAAGCCAGGCTGATTGTTCAAGGGCATAGACAGGTTCATGGGATTGATTATGATGAGGTGTATGCACCAGTGGCGAGATTGGAAGCAATTCGAATATTTCTTGCTGTAACAACATATCTCAACTTCACAGTGCATCAGATGGATGTGAAGACAGCCTTCCTTTATGCTAAAATGAATGAAGAAGTTTATGTGGCTCATGTGTCGGGGTTTGTGGATGAGGAACATCCAGATCATGTATATCTACTAGATAAAGCCCTGTATGGTTTGCATCAAGCTCCACGCACGTGGTATGAGACTCTATCAAAACATTTGGTGGATAATGGTTACATCAGGGGAGTGGTTGATCAAACTTTGTTTAGAAAAAAGGTGAATGATGATATCATCATGGTGCAAGTGTATGTGGATGACATCATCTACGGATCTACAAATGAAGATTTATGCACCGAGTTTGAGGATATCATGAGAAAGAAGTTTGAGATGAGTGATCAAGGGGAGATGAACTTTTTCCCGGCATTACAAGTAAAACAAGATGAAACTGGAATTCTCATTCATCAAGCAAAATATGTGAATGAGATTCTAGAAAAGTACAAGATGCAGGACTACAAACCCATCTCCACTCCCATGGCATCCAGACCTCTACTAACAGCAGATGCAGATGGAGAATCAGTGAGTGAATTCATGTATCGTTCGATGATCGGATCACTCATGTATTTAACAGCCAGCAGGCCCGATATCATGTATGCAGTGTGTGTGTGCGCATGTTATCAGGCTAATCCTAAACTCTCTCATTTAGCTGCTGTTAAACGTATTTTTAGGTATCTGAAGGGCAGGCCTCGGCTTAGACTTTGGTATCCTAAGAATATTGATTTTGAATTGTTTGCATTTACTGACAGTGATTATGGAGGTAGTGACCTTGACAGGAAATCTACAACTGGAGGGTGTCAGTACTTGGGAGACAGACTCATCTTTTGGCAGAGCAAGAAGCAGCATACCGTTTCTAAGTCAACTGCAGAAGCTGAATATGTGGCAGCATCAGCTGGATGCTCACAGGTAGTATGGATTCAGAATCAGCTCACTGACTACGGTATGGAATTTATTAATACTCCAATCTTTTGTGATAATGCTGCTGCTCTGCAAATTGTTAAAAATCCTGTTCAACATTCCAAAACAAAGCATACAGATATCAAGGTACATTTCATTCGTAATTGCTATGATAGGAAGTTGATTCACTTGGAAAAGGTAAGCTCATATCAAAATGTTTCCGACCTTTTCACAAAACCCCTTCCTCGTCCAAATTTTGAAATGTGTGTTGAAGGCCTAAGGATGATTGCCTTCGAGGAATGATCTGATCAGAACTGTTTGTACATAGTTGTTTTTCTTTAAAAAAAAATATATAATAAAAAATATATATATTAAAAAATTAAAAAAAAATTAGTTAGTGTTTTCGTTTCAAAAGACTCATAAAAATAGGGGAAGAAATGTCATTGTTTCAGAAAATCTGAAAAATTTGTTTAAGATTTTTATGAAGTCTTTTGTTTGTCTTGAGCTAGTAGGAAGTGATATAAATGTCCAAGACAATCGGAAACTGACACGTGTAACGCTGAAGTGAAAGATTGCTCAAAGATGATTTGTCGGTAAGCTCAACCCAAAATCAAAGATGATTTGTCGGTAAGCTCAACCCAAAACTATGATCATCAATGTAAGTGCAGTAAACTTAACTTCTATATATGTTTAGTTTCCCGTCCTAGTTTACATGGTTTAAAAAACTGAGTCCCAGCAAAAACGGGTTGAGAGTGGTAATTATACCTAGTATTCACTCTCTCACACGCCATGTTCTGCTGTTATGACAACACCTCATAAAAAAAAAGAAAAATCAAAAAGAAAGATGAAAGATGAAAAGAAAAAGAAAAAATAATAAAATAATTATTTTGTTTGGTCTTCTCTGCGTGCTTATAAGGCCGACCTGATCACCAACTGATAATTAAGGAAATAAGTGTTTGTTATGACGGTGTTGCATGGTTCCTCAAGTTGGGGGTTTGTGAATCCTCAATAAACTCTGAGGTTGGGTAGGTTTTGCTATGAACAATTGGGTGTGGGGACGGTTAAACATGACGGTAATATTGTACCATAATTAAGCACTTCAAAATGACTTGATGTGAGTTTATGTGGTCAAAATGCTGGCAATTGTCTAGAGCGTCGAGTAACAGAAGCTGAAAAAGGTTCCTCAGTCAAAGATAAGTCTGGTTTGATCCATGAAAGACATCACCTTTAAGGCAAGTATGTTTATCTCGGTTTTAGGTTATCTTAATTTTATGCTTTTTATATTTTTTTAGTCTTTGAGTAGTTAAAAATTAAATTTTTATGATCATGATCAGATACTCGGGGTATGAGTCTGAGGGGAAGTTTTGTAATTCTCAGATTTTCTTAACAACTTTTCTTAGTGTTTTATCACTTAAATAGAGGTTTGGGAGCTTTTATATGTTAGTGAAACTTGAGGGGCTGTTATGAATTTTTTTTAAACAAACCCCCCTCACCCCTCATTTACGATTCACCATTTCCGATTCACCCTCTCTCTCTCACTCTGCGTTTACGATTCCTTCACCGAAACCCTAACCACCGCAGTCTGTCGCCGGAAAAACGATCTCAACCACCTCCGGTCATCTTCTGTGTAGACCGAGTACACCACTACTCTCGCTTTCACTTTCCGACCATGAAACACCCCTTAATCGACTGATCTTCTTCGATTCACGATCACAAATCGCAGTTTTTCTTCACTCGGTGTTCATCCTCTTTTTCTTCAAATTTCCCGTCGAATACTCGAGATTAAGAGTCGTTTCAGTGTTTGGGATACTTAAAAGGTAGTTTTTGATGATTTTTGTGCATAAATGTTGGTTTATAATGAGTTTTTAAGATGTTGCAGGTACATCTATGGAGGTTACTCGTGTTTACGATTATCTGGAGGTTGAAGACGACTGTTCGTGTTTACGATCGGAGTTTACGATTGGTGTTTCCGATGCTGTTTACGATCGGGCTCACTGATTACGATTGGACCTGATCCGGTTTCATTTGACCCAGATCGTAAACCTAAATCCCAATCGTAAACCCACCTGTTGGATCGTAAACCCATTTATAGTGAGATATAAAATCGTAAACACTTAAATAATCACAAAATGTTTTTGAAATCTCGTTAAATTCAATTTTTTTTTTAAATAAAATAGAATGTTTTGATTTTAAGAATGTGAAATTGTTAAAATTGTGATTTAAAATCAAATTCTTTCCTTTGAAGGTTTCAATTGATGTTTTTGGAAATTAAAAGGATAATATGATAATCAATTGAACTTCAAGATGATTTTAACAAACATAATTGCTCATAGATTAGATTGCACCTGATGCATTTGTCTCGCTTTCTCAGATGGCAGACGATATGATTGAAGAAGAGATTCACTTTGAGAGGGATCACTGCATACCTGCTTATCTTGATGACCCTCCTGAGAGACACATGCAGTTGTTTTACTCTTTAGTGGCAGGATTGAACGTGTGCAAAATCAATCATGCTCTCAGAACAAGCGTGCTGATCGATGAACAACTTGTCAGAAAATTCTGGGGAACTGCAAGAGCAAGTGCAGATAAAACAAGGATCACTGCATATACGGAGGTTCTTGATTCTTCTCCAAGTAGCAACAATTCATGGAATATGATGTTGGAGATTCTGCAATGTGGAGTGAATTTTAAGAATGTTCATAATGATCGACGGATTGTGCTTTATTTAAAAGATTGTGATTGTGGGAAGGAATATTGTCGTGAGAAAGCGGCATATAAGGTTAAAAATCATCTGCGAAAAGTCAGCCTTAAGGACGTCGCTGTGGAATTTTTAATAGAATATAGAAGACAGCAAGGAACATCTGATACTGTAACAGATGATGCTGGGCTTGTTGGTCATGTTCATCTTAACAAGACACTGTTGAAGGATTCAAGCTTTCATGGAACAGCAAACCGGATCGTGGAACGTGAATGGTGGTCAAGCACGAAGCCGAATACCTTCAGATTTGATCTACTGCTTCCGTAGACGCTCTAATGGTTCATGCCTAGGGAAGATTGTTAGGCTATACTTTATGAGGCATAAACATTAGTTTGGGCTTATTTGTTTTTGGGCTTAGTATGTTTACGGTTTGGGCTTGTTGGGCTTATGGGTTTACGATTTCTACTAGGGCTTTTGTAGGACTTGTATAAATACCCAAGTGTTTATGATTAATGACAAGTTTGATGATTACGATTTCTGAGTTCTTCTCATATTTACGATCGCAAACCCGGTTATACAAGAAGATTGATTGTTTTTCATTCAAGACTTGATTGTGTTGCTTGTTCTTCATCTTTAATCTTGTCTTTTTATCATCTTCTTCTCGAATCACTCAGAAACAAGGTTTTCCGCACTTGTTTGTGTTTACGATATCGTGGTTGGTTGTTGTTTCTGGACCAACATTAACCCGTAGTAGCGTTAATCCTGTGTTGATTCCATGGTTCCTAAGCCTTCTCGATCTCTCCAATCTTCGTCTCCAGCCTTCTTTGGTCGTAACTAGGGCCTCTTGGCCGACCCCTGCCGTCTGGAACTTTCCCCTTCGTTCCTAAGCACCACATTGTATTTATAGGCCCAAAATTAGGGCTTTTCTGCTGACACTCGTGTAACGGGCCGTTTTAGGGTAATGGGCCGTTTCAGGTCATGTTTGACTTTTTCAGCAATTACCTTTAAGTGTTCATAACTTCTTCGTTACAACTCGGAATCGACATCCGTTTTCGCCTACATTCATCATTTTCATACTCTATCATATGAAGTAGGTTTCACATCATCATGAGGCTGGAAAATAAGGGATCAAATTCTAAATCTCTAAACTGAATGTTCCGGTTTATAACCGATGTTACATATGTAACAGGGTATGTAACATCGGTTAAAAAAAAATTTAAAAAATTTACTAGGCGTTTTTTTTACTTTTTTTGCATAAAGGGTTTTTTTTTAACTTAGAGAGTCACCATAAAAAATCGGAACAAAAAACGGATTTTTTAGCTTTGTTTTCACGGTTTTCCAAACTCGGAGAGGTTTTCATTATATCCCTCCCCTATATATATGTATATATATATATATATATATATATATATATATATATATAGGGGAAGGATCAAATAAAAACAAGGTGTTATTGCGAAAACATGAAAACAAATATTAAAACCTCTATAACTTCCTCATACGTTAATAATTTTTTAAAAAATTTGCACCAAAAGTCTTAAAATTATGTCAACTTTAATTCTGGGAAAAAAAATTAAACATATAAAATTTCGTGATTTTTTTTATTATTGCACATGTGCAATAATACGTATTAATTATATTACACATGTGCAATATTAACAAAAAAACATTAATTTTTTTTAAAATTTTTTCAACAATTAAAGATAACAGAATTATAAGATCTATGGTATAATTTTTTATCAAAAATATTAACGTATGAAAAAATTATAGAGGTTTTAATATTATTGCACATGTGCAATAATAATTTTTTATTGCACATGTGCAATAATAAATTTTTTTTAAAAACGTAGAATTTTTTTTAATTTTCTCCAGAATTAAAGATAAAAGAATTATAAGATTTATAGTGCAATTTTTTATAAAAAATTTTAACATATGAAAAAGTTATAAAGGTTTTAATATTATTGCATATGTGCAATAATAATAATAAAAAAATTATTGCACCTGTGCAATAATAATTTTTAAATTAATTTTGATTTTTTTTTAAAAAAATTTTCCAGAAATAAAGTTAACATAATTTTAAGGATTTTGGTGCAAAATTTTTTAAAAAATATTAACGTATGAAAAAGTTATAAAGGTTTTAATATTTGTTTTCGTGTTTTCGCAATAAAAGTTGTTTTCACATGATCCTTACCCTATATATATATATATATATATATATATATATATATATATATATATACTAGGTTAGTAACCCGTGTAATATTTGTATTCACAACATTAGATTTTGGTTATTTAATACGTGTAAATTGTTGAATGCTTCTAATTTTTAGGTTTATTATATGTTGGATTTTTGTTGTAGAGGTGTGCTACGCACGATTCTCATTCAAATAGTTCATACCCTGGGACGCAATCTCCCCGGAATTAATTGCGAGGGTGATTCTGGTAAAAACCAACAGTTAACACGCGTTGCAGGAATTTCCATCTCATTTGGGTAGACAGTCAAAGTGGATCAGTAATGTCTCAATGCTTCGTACAAACCACTTTTCAGAGGTTATTTAAACAGTAATATATAAATACATTATCATTATATAGTTTTGAGTTCTTTTTTTTAATTACATCATTGATTTTTGGATACGTAAATGTTTGTAATATTTTCTAGGATGCTGGTCCCATGGCTCACAATTACAGAACACAATGTTCAGGCGAGAATTTTCGGTTAAAGGTCGATGATGGATCTGGTAGGCTAAGAAAGGTTATGCATCTCCGGTTTAGCTGTTCTATCAAACCCAATGTACATCGACCTCAACCTCTGATGGTTTTAGTTTATTTATTCTAATGTATTTAGTGTCTTTGTTTCCGCCTCTCTCTGTTGGTTTTCATTGTTCTACAGTTGCTTATTTGACGTCTTTGTTGCATGGTTTTTGGTGTATTTTAATCTCAATGCATACTGTAAGAATCAGAAAAATTTACATTTCGAATTTTGCCTGAGTTCATATCTCTAAATAATGCATCATTCAGTCTGATTTTAATTTTCATTGAAGTGTTTAATGGCTCTCTATAGGCTTCCTTGCTAGGACTTACAAGGTTTTTTTTTTGAATTTGTGATTAGCCTTCTTAGGTCTGCTTTCAAGTTGTTCTTACTTGATCCATTCAATAAAATATAATATGAAGGTTGATCATATTGGTTGTCAGATAGATTAAATCAAACTGGTACATAACCTAAATCTTCTTCTCTCTGTTGTTTTTAAATAAGCCATTTTCAAACATTTCACTTGCTCATTTAATACCCAGAGAAAGTAGTCAGATGGTTATTGGGAATGTACTATCATTATTTGGGAGCCTATTGGTGATTTGGTTGATTTGAACTTTCAATCCAATTACAGTTTTAAGCTTTTTGTTTAGTTTGAGAAACATTGATAGCAAAATTATAATTATTTGTGTATATTTGTTAGGTTGCAAGAGATGTGTATATTTGCAAGAGATGCTGTCTCTATTTTTTTTGCTTAATGTTATTCAACGTGTTTACAAACTGCCACTAGTACAAAACTGATCTTTGGTGACACCAAAAAAGTGTGACCATATGTGATTAGTCACACTTTTTTTTTCGTCCCATCCGTGACCAAAAGTCGCGCCATTTTAGGTCACATACAGTGACATTGA
>JBCNJP010000006.1:15472395-15609919 GCA_039602395.1 Deinandra increscens subsp. villosa | reverse complement strand
GCTGATCCTTGGTGGTTCTTGGCTGGAATCAGCTGGTCCAGAAGTTTCAGGAGAGTGTGTGTGTTTTTGTGTAAATGAGGCAAAATGGGAGAACTAGGGTTTATTAAGATTATTTATATCAGAGGCTAGTTTCGCTGGCCAGGCGAAACTGGCTCTGGTCGCGTTTTAATTGATTAGCTTAGCTGGCTACCGGGCGACACTACAGTTTCGCCCGGTAGTTTCGCTGGCTGCACAACTTAGGCAATTTTCACATAATCAAGGAATTACAATTTGTCATGCTATTCATAATATTAAATCATGCGTTTAAATCACATTGCACATAATGACATTAATAAATGAACACATAGCACATATGGGCGGGTTCGGTGATCAACCAAAGGTCGTGGACGTATTCGGCCTAGTTATGCATTAGTTACTAAGTTAATACTTATAACGTAACTAACGGAATTGTCTAACGGAAGTAAACCTTGAAATTCTCGGATGTCACATCTTAAGAACTTACTATTTTCAAGTGTTTGCAGGTACTTCAAGAAGACCTGTTAATCATTGAGAGATTGCTGAAAGTGAAATACTTGTGGTGGTTTTAAGTTCAAATGCATCGTTCTTATCTTTAAGAAACTGATTTTCAAAATATCATTTTCAAAAATGTGTCAAAAATAGAATAAGAGATGTTCGGGTGTATGTTTGCTTTCATTTTGAAAGATTTAAACTTGTTTGATTTTCTTAATTTTCTCAAACGATCGGACTTTCTATGCGTATCGAAAAAATTGACCAGATTGTTGTTCGTTTGAGGTTCTGCTTTATTTTCATTGGTATTTCATATAACTCATCGGATTTTCTCTGCGTGTAGACCTGATTGTTGTTGGTTTATACAATTTCAACTTGTTTTATTTTTCTTATTTTGTTAAATCCAAGGCCTTATCTGCGTATCGAAAGATCGACCTTAAGGTAGACGATTTAACGTTCTTTTTTTTTGCAAGAAACACTTTGGACGATATATCTCTGTGATGAAATTCTGCTAAGCAAGTTCCTTATATTTGCATGAGAAATCTGTTGTATGTGACTTGGTTTGAATAAAAGAAGAAAATACAAAAATATCATAAATGATGTTTCCAGTATTCCTGACAGTGTGGGTGCCATGTTATCTATGCTTGAAAAACTAATACCTAAATCATATCAGAAAACCTTAGAAATTGATTTGTCTAAGTTGAAATAAACCTGAAAATGTTGTATCTGCAATCAATATAGCTTGCATGCTAATTACGATTGAAATTGAAGTGTGCTAGATGCATAATGCTGATCTGATCTCATGTTGTGATCTTTCTCGCAAAAGACAAATATAGTGTCTGTTTCTGTAGTTTGAAAAACTTAAAAATATTTTTTGTGTGTTTTAGCATAAGTTTGAAAATTCAAAAAGATTTTAGGTTTGTTTTGATATAAACTTTGTAAAAGCCAAAAAGATTTTATTTCTTGTTTGTTTTCGATTGATCGACACAAGATACGAAAAACATTTTCATTTCATATATCTTGGATTCTCAAAGAGAAGTTTTGCGCCAAGATTATTTATGTTGGCCAGGTACTCAAAGGAAAAGAGTTAATCACAACTTCAAGTCTTCTGAAGCTGCTGATAAGGATGAAAGAAATTGTACGTCATCAAGATTTCAAGATCAAGCTACCATCAAGTTGAGGGGGAGTTTGTTCGAAGAATATGTTTTAATTGGTGAACAGATACTGCACATGACGAGGGGGAGTTTGTTGATACATAATATGTGCGTCATATGAAGTATCTGAACGAAACGATGTGAAGATCAAGACAAGTTCAAGTTGCCAGCCGAACCTGGTCCAAACTTGAGGTTCGGATCAGCCGAACCTGGAGTTCACCTGAGGTTCGGCCAGCCTAGTATAAATAGAAAGCTTGTCTTTGTATTTGATAACTGTGAGAGAGAACTAAGGGCTTAAGTGTGTGTTTTTTATAGTGTTTCTCTAGAGAGCTTTTGAGAGAGAGTTCGTAATTGTATCTTTCTGATATGAATAAAACAAACTCTTATTTACATCTCCTTCTCACTCTTACGAGCAAGTAAACCTCTAGTAAGATCCGTATTACGGTTTCTCAAAATTTTTAACACCAGCCACACTTGCATTTGAGGGTTTAGGACCAGCAACTTGTGGTCCTTTGCCTCGTTTCAAAATTTTAACCATTCTTAAAGTTTTCAACGGTTTAGCATCACACTTGCCAAAATTAAAACCACCACACACAGAAGTTTTGTTGAAGACATCAGCCCCAGACAGTTTTAAACCAGACTCAACCACAGGAAATTTAAATTTGTCCCATTCAATATATATAAAAGAGGAACATATTTGACTCTTAAGACTCTCCTTTTCGTCGGTTACACCTGCCTCTTTGCTAACTTTATCTTTACAATGGATAGAATTGTCAATAGTGTTAGAAACAGGAGCAAAAATTTTAATGGGACATGAGGCAAGTTTCCTATCAATTTCAGCTTCAACTTCTAATGTTGTTTGAGAGGTCTTATGGTCATAAATCATCTCATGCATCAAGGTCATAGGAACAGTGTGTGTAGATTTCTCATATTTTTCTTCTGTGCCAAAGCCTAAACTCGAATTACCTTTAACATGCCTCATTTTAATGTCAGTGTTATAAAACAAGGAACTAGCTTCCATCATTTTTGAAACAATTTTATCATTACGCTCTACTTTGGTTTGAGATGTTCCTAATTTGGCTCTTAGTTCTTCAACCTCCTTGGTTAGCTCTTCTACCTTAGTGTTAGCAAGTTTAAGATAGGTGCTCTTATCGCTCAGCCGACTTTCTAGGCTCCTAACGTCTGATTGAATGGCCTCAAGTTTCTGTTGGAATTTATGCGTAAAACGATTATGACAATCGTTACACAAACAGAAGCATAATATAAGAATACAAAATAAATTGACGATCTAACCGAATAGATGACGTAGTGAATCGGATGACGACCGATGGCTGGAACGATTCCTGAAAGTAGAAGACAAGAAAACGACGTAACCGGGCTTCTGTTTGACACAATTCCCTTAAACAGATTCGCCGTCTATTCCCAGGGTACATCGGTTCGAAGCAGCGTGTACTGCCGGACAAGATTATCTGCATGAAATGAAGTCGGATGATAGCTGCTGAGATGAACGAAACGAATCTGCTGTAGATAGATTCGTGAATATGTGTTTGTGGATCTTAGTGTGTTTTTGTGTCATCTTCATTTTCTTCCAAACCCATGTATTTATACACGCAAATAACCATATGATTAATGGAGTTTATTACCAAAAGGGTGTAATTTTAAAACTTATTTATCAAATAGGTGTAGTTGAAAACTTATTTACCAAAATGGGTATTTTTTATATGTTTTAAACTAAATAGGAATGCATAGAGTATTATAAATTTCAAAACTAAAATAAAGATTGCTTCCATCAGTTTGTAGACAAAAAACCTATCGATGACATTAGGTTGCCGCCGTCCAACAACCTCTACCACCAGTCCACCACCAGATCAGGCAACCTCCACCACCAACCTAGCGCTTCAATCAGCTTCTGCATCACACCATCTTCTCCGGCGATTGAAGCTCCACCCAAGCTATCATCCATTCCGACCACCGCCATATCACCCGATTATCTCGGAGTCTTCTCGTGATTTGTCTACCTGGTAATGATATAACTGATGCCGTTTTTGACGATGAGTGCTAAAAATAGAACAAACGTTGAATTCAGAATAGTTACAATTAAAGCTTCTGGTAATGATAAGTTCCATGTCGGTTTTCGCCGGAGAAGATGACGTGGTGCAGAGAGTTTCAAATCTATTCCATCTATTGTTGGTGCTTTCACATATATACTCTGAACAACGGGATAACAATCGCAGTGGACTACAGGCCGTTGTGAACAAATTGGCTTAAGCTCAATCAGAAGATCTTGATTTTGATCGATTTTGAAGGGCAGAACATAAATTGCTTAGGAATTCAATTCGTCATTTGATTTTAAGAGGTGTCCTTTTTCTTTTTTATTTACAAAATAAAAATATAAATTAACCTTAACCCATTTTGGTAAATAACTTTTTAGCTACACTTATTTGGTAAATAAGTTTTAAAATTACACCTATTTGGAAATAAACTCATGATTAATGACCATAACTCAGTCATTAATTCATATTAATCAGTCATTACACCATGGTCATTAGCAAGTCATTAATCCCTTATAATGACTAATCAGTTTGGAAAGCAAAAAGGTTTTCAGTTTGACAAACCAAAAACCACTTCTAAATCTACTCATATAGTGGCTCGAAAATTAGTAAAAACGTGTCTCGCACGGACACACATTTTGGAGCTACATTCGTGTCAGCAGGTCGCGCGGGCACGAGTTCATAATTTCGACCCAATTAGCCAAGATTCGCACCCCCCCCCCCTACGCGAGGGTATAAGCCGGAGTAAAACATGACACATGAGTTATTCAAGGCTTTGAGGGTTATCCTTATAAACTAGAAGAACTTTTGTTCCCCCACCAATGTGGGATAGGATACACCATATTCCTAAACTTGAACCACCCTTTGAGATTAATATCTCATTCACACACACTTTTTCTAACAGTTTCTCTCTAAAGATTCTAGTCTTATCTTTATATTCCCTAACATCTCTACAAGTAGACTCATGATTTAAGGTTTCATTTGTGAACTTACGTTCTTAATCTTTACATTCTTTAAAAATAACCTGACACTTAGGGTTTAAACATACCTCATTGGTTTTGGTAGATACAGTAGTAAGAATGTGTGCCATGAATTTCTTTGGATGAACTTCTAGAGCAAATCTTGTAAAAACGGCAAAATAACTATTCAAAGAATAAAGTCAAAAACTTCAAACTGAAAAACGGAGGCCTTCGGAGTGGAATTTGATGGTCCAAACGAGCTCCCTTGGCTGTCAGGCAAGGGTTGTTGTGAGGCTCGTCAAGGCGGTCGTTTGGGCTGGTATTAGAGCTTCTATGTAACCCTTGTGCCTAAACCATGATCCGAGCGGGAAATGTTAAATGAAAAATATTCAAAATTCCTGGAACACAATTTGAGGCGGTACGCCTAGGATTGGGAAACCCCAGGCGGTACGCAACCTGTTTGATAAACGGGTCGGGTTGCGACACCCATCGGATCCCCGCATACCCGCTACCTCAAAACCCGGGCGGTACGCCCCAAATTAAGTATTTTGGGGCGGTACGCCTCATTTCCAAATCGTTAAAAACAAGGAATTTGTCCTTTATAGCTTTACACACTTGTGATATCTCAGCTCACACTCGGCCAAACACTTCTGCTGGAGTTCCAGAGACCTGCTCACCTTCAATCCAAGCCAAAGGAACGGTTGATCTTCAAGGGTAAGTTCTTATTCAATCATTCTCACCTTTAATTACATGTACACTTGAAGAAACGTCCACTCAAAATCTTAGCCCTCATGAATACAGCTGTGTACATGCATATTGGAATGATCAAGGTGTGTGGAAACCGAATCCAAGGTTAATCAAGGTAAGGATGTCTTGCTTTTTACTAAAAGAATGGGATTTTGGGTTTCTTTATGATCATACACTTATAAAATGATCATGGATCATGCATGCAATCATAGATTTGCTCCTGGAAGTTGGATTTGAGGCTCAAGAGAAGCAAAGAATCTTGGAAGTTTGATTATACAAGGAAATCTCCACAAGGTACAATCCATTTATGCATGCATGTTGATTTTTCTATAAATAGAAACTTTATAGGATAAGATAACATGAGACCAGATTTGGTCAGTGTTTCTAACAAGGAAATGGACCATTTGATCATGAGAAATCGGTCCCTAATAACATTCG
This sequence comes from Deinandra increscens subsp. villosa, assembly GCA_039602395.1. Classification (NCBI taxonomy): domain Eukaryota; kingdom Viridiplantae; phylum Streptophyta; class Magnoliopsida; order Asterales; family Asteraceae; genus Deinandra; species Deinandra increscens. The sequence continues at coordinate 15,604,063 of JBCNJP010000006.1, read as the reverse complement.
TATGAAACGGGGGTTGAAACCATGAAACTTACCCTTAATAGAAAGCTCGGGAAATTGGGGTTATGGTTTAACAAGAATAATAGACCCCAAACGAACTACTGAACAACCCCAAAATGGTATACAAATAATCTAGCAAACATTCTGGCCCGAAAACGTCAATATATAAAAATGGCATTAAAAGACAAAATAGTCGGGCCAGATTGGGGCGTACCGCGCAAGTTGGGTGCATGCAGAGCGATACACCCTGAAAATAAAGGATAGTAATCAGATTATCAGATTACAGCGTACCGCCGAAAAATAGATTTATCAGCGCGGTACGCCCGAATTTGAAATCAGTAACTCAGGTTACCATTTGACGCGTACCGCCCAGAAATGTTATATTCCAAGCGGTACGCCTCTTAAGGAAAATGACAGAATAATTGGTAAATTCTAAGTTAACCAAAAACTTAGCTTGATTGATCTAGTTATTGTATTTCATGATACTTTGAACCTAAGATTGTTAATGGACTCGTTAGCATTGTATATGACAAGTATATACATGATAATTGTGATAGGTTGCTAGAAACCGAAGATAGGATATTCTAGTGAATCTTGGATCACAATCTATATTGTACTCCGTTTCTGACTTCATTGCTGTGAGTCCTCTGACTTCCTTTATTAGTTAACTGTTTGAGATCACATTTCTGTTCTGATGTATCTGTTATATCTGTTATGCGTATCTTGTCAAACACTGTGAGTCAGAATGCCCTGTGTGGGTCATTAGAGACTTTCTGGTCATTAAGGTTGAGACTACTAGACATATAAGGGATTATAGCGGCCGATATAGTTGAACGATCCATATTCACCCGGATCCTCTAGTATTAAGTTACTAGGGGGAATATGTACTTATATGTTTAACTTAATAACTACTTGTAGAGGGCGTACGTCTACGCGCAACGTGCCCGTAGAGTATCTGAGTGTTGACCTTGGGCGCGGCATGATAAATTCATAATCTGTATGTGTTTGAAAACTGTTAATGTGATGATGGTAGTTACGACTCACCAACAACGTATGTTGTTGACTCTGTGATTGACTTATGTTGCAGGTAAGCAAGTGTAGGTGTGGACCTAATCTGAACTTGGAATATGCTGATGGTTGTTGTCACTATGAATAGGGTTCTGTATAATAAATAACTGATGTTTGTTTCTAAAGACCTGTTATGACTATGTTTCCCTTGTAATAATGTATCTCTTGTTTGTTCAGTCCTGGGTCATATCCGGTGGCTATCGATTCTATTAGGTCGGCTAAGAGGTGCTCTGTGCATCCTCAGTCAGAGTCGGCCTAGGGTTTCACTGTGAGGACTGGATATCCGTTTTGTATGCTTGCGTGTTTGTTAATTAATTGGTTCCTCGGGAGCTGATACGGACAACCGGTCCCACACCCTCCCCCGCACCTGGCAGGGGGCGACGGAAGGGGGGTGTGACAGGTTGGTATCAGAGCCAAAGGTTCCAGCAAATTAGGAGTTCTTGGAACCCCTAAGCTTGAACCTAGTTGGACCTCTAAGTTATTGCATGAACCAAATTTGTGATCTAGGCTGAAAATTTGTATGTTAGAAAGTAATCGAGGTTTAGTGTAAGGTCGGTAGAAGTTACAGCCTTGCAAACTGCCATTTCTACCCACAGGTACACTAAGACTCGCTGAACTCTAACAGACACATGGATGCTAATGGTCTTCCGTGATAAGTATGAACCTAAGTTGAAATTGGTATATTAGATTACTCATAGCATGATGTAGGGTCGGTAACAATTGCAGAAAGTGCACGCTGTCATTATTACCCACAGGTACATCATGATACGACGAGTCTAATAGACACGTGAATACCGATGGTTATTTTATGTGTACACTAGTGCGTTCAAGGATGAATATTAGTAGAAATTAAGTGAAGAAAATCTAGGAGTGCACGGAAAATGTGTATATATATATATATATATATATATATATATATTATGTATATTAAAACTTTATTCACAGGTACCTCTGTTAAAGATGTGGAACTTTGCAAAATCTTCAAAATCAGGTAGCAGGAACAGTGGGAGTAGCAAGGGTAGCAAGAGCAAGAAAGAGGAAGGCGGCCCAAGTCAACCCGTACCACCCATGAGCCCTGACCTTTCAGGGTATTTTACAGCGCCTAATCAAAAGAAGATCCCATCGCCTGCGGCATCGACTACGGGCGTACCGAAGCCTCCTAAGAAAATAAGTACTAAACCCAGAATGTCAGTGTGCCCAAGTTATACCATTGACATTGCACCGTCGGAATGGCATGCTCGCGATGTAGGGACGGACCAAGAAGACCCTCAGGAGGAGCCTGAAGAAGTTGGTGACGAGACCATTCCCGTACAACAGGTAGTGATTGCAGTATCAGCAGGTCACACAGTAAGCTATCACTCAGAACATCACTCCCAGCATGTGTATGCCTCCCCAGCTTATGCAACAGATATCGAAGAAGGAACCGAGGAATTGGTTCCTATGCAACATGATCCCATTGCAACTTTTCCTCAAATGGGGAATCTTGTGGATGTTCCAATACAGGATCAAGCAGCAATCCATCTATCAGCAACCTATCAGGATCAAGCAGCAATCCATCTAACAGCCACCTTCCTACCACCAGATTTCTTCATTTCAGCAGCCACCTGGATTCCAGCAGCAATCCATCTATCAGCAACCTATCATGTATCCAACTCCTGTTCTGGAACCCCATGCCACGGGAATGCCATACTATCCACCTCAGCCGTCGGTTTATCCGCCAAAACCATATCAGTATTCGACTTCCCCACCTATGCAGCAGTCATACATGCCTTTTTCGTCTTCCGCATACCCATATGTTCCATACGGATCATATTAGGATCTGCCAAGATCATCTTTTTCAGGACCAAGCCCAGTTTTCGCCCCAACCCCGTATGCAGATCATTCAGGACCTAACTCTTCGGTAATTGACGCTCTTAGGGAAGAAAACAAAGCTTTAGCAAAAAGGCTGGAGAAGCAGTTGAAGAAGGAAAGGAAAATGGCAGAAGAGGCTAAGAAGGTGTCATCCCACATCAAACATCTGACGTCGTTTGGAAGACGCAAGGATTAGAAGCATGGAGACTAGTGTGAACTATGATGGCAGAAATCTCGTGTGGTGTGTCTAATAAATTATTAGGTTACTAGTTGTGTGTTATTTCGTAACTTTGTTTGAGTATAGTTTACGTGTGTGCTTTGTTTTGTAAAGCGGTTGAGCCGCTAAGACGTTTGTGTATCGTGATGGAATAAATGTTTGGTTGTTGTTATCAATAACATTTGAGTATTATAGTAATGATAAGTCAGAATACATAATGATTTTTAGGTGGTTTGGTTCATTAGACCACCCCTAAGGACTCGTGCGTATGTGATTTCACTCTGATCATAGTCATAACATGGTAAAATATGTCGGTAGCCACAAGATGGTGATCCGCAAAGCCCAAAAATAGTGCAACAACTCCGTTATAAACACGTTCCTTATGACACTAGAATGTGCAAAGGAATATAAACTCTGATTACAAATACCTGTCAACTAAGTCAAATGTATGTTAATCTGTCAATCTGGTATTGCTTTAAGCAAAATCTCAAAAGCAGGGACGAGCAAAACTCCTCAAGATGACTGTAATGAGGAAGATAATCGTGATGATCACTCTGTTCACAATAAGGAAAAAGAACCACTTACGTCTGAACAACTGAGACAAAGAGAACAGGAAGAAAGACTCCAAGAGCTTATAGCTCAGGGAATTTCAAAGGCGTTTCCTTCGTTGGTCGCTAAGAAGAAAAGGCAAGGAAAGACGCATGTTGGTTCAGAGAGATCCAGCAAATCACTAAGAAATAAAACTGCCATTTCTAGATCCAAGGAGTTTGCGAGATCTCGATCACAAACAGCTGAGTCTAGGACTGACTCGTCAGCTCACAGTAGGAGCAGAACCCGTTGGAATTGCAGTCCTAATTATGAAAGTCGTCCGAAAGGCTCCAGAAAAAGATCTAGGAGTAAAGAACATAAGTCAGAGAATGAGGTGAAGAGAGGATGCTCTTACAAGACATACATGGCTTGTAAACCCTGTATATTCAGAGGAGATAAGGGGGCTACTGATGCCCTGAACTGGTTGGAAGAAACTGAAGCAGCCTTGGATATTAGTGATTGTGCTACTAAGGATATGGTGATGTTTGCATCCCAATCCTTTAGGGGAGCGGCGTTGAACTGGCGGAAGGTAGAGTTAAACCGACTTGGGAAGAAGAATGCTTGTCGCATGAGTTGGAGAGCTTTTCACGCACTAGTCATGGAAAAATTCATTCCAGAAAATGAAGCGGAGAGACTAGAGAATGAATTCAATAATCTGAGAATGAATGAAACTGATTATATAACTTACATCAATAAATTTAATGAGTTGCTGAATTTGGTACCCCACATGGAAAAATCAGAGACTTCCAAGATCAGGAGGTTTGTATGGGGGTTAAGCCCTGAAATAAGGGCAGACGTGAGATCCGCACGTCCTAGTACCTTGGCATCTGCTATAAGCTTGACGGGTACCTTGGCTGATGAATGGATCAGAACAGTGGGAATTAAAGTGGATACCTCTGGGAATAAGAGGAAGTTCAGTGATAAAGGGCGGGATAATAGGAGAGGTAAATTTGGAAGAAACGATCAAGGAAGAAGAAATGATGGTAGGGATTTCAAGAGGTCACAGGCAGAAAATTGTAAAAATTATGGAAAGCCGCGACACACGCATCAGCAATGCAGATCGCCGATAGTCTGCTTCTATTATAAGGAGAAGGGACATTGATGCTTGGAGTGTCCGCAAAGGAAGAACGGAAGAGATGAAAAGAACAAAGGAGTCGGAACTTCAAAAGGTAAACCCCGACTCTATATCATGACAGCCGAAGAGGCACGTGTGAATGACGACGTGATCTCTGGTATGTTCTCTGTTAATAATATGATTGTTAGCATTCTATTTGATTCTGGTGCTAATAGGAGTTTTATATCCTCTGCGTGTATACCTAGACTACAATGTACAACACATAAGTTAGATACACCCTATATTGTAGAAACTGCTAATGGCCAAAAGATTAGTATCTCCAAAGTAATTAGAGATTGTCATTTAGAACATGAGAATACCACTTTCAATTTAGAACTCCTTCCCATGCATGGATCTAAGTGAATTCGACATCATGCTTGGAATGGACTGGCTCACGCGATATTAGGCAAAGATTCGATGTGCCGAAAAAGTTTTGGAATTAAAGTCTGAAGACGACAAGATTCACACGATCATTGGAGATAGGCAAACAAAACCAATGAGGATAATATCCAGATTAAAAGCGAGAAAGTGTATTCGCAAAGGAGATCATGCTTATTTAGCAAATTTGGTTGAAGTGCCTCGAGAAAAGAAATTGGAAGAGGTTCCAATAGTCTCGGAATATCCGGATGTGTTCCCCGATGAACTACCTGGATTGCCCCCAAAACGACAAGTGGAGTTTCAAATCGAGCTTGCACATGGAACATCCCTGATAGCTAAAGCACCATATCGACTTGCACCTTCAGAAATGAAAGAATTAAAGAATCAACTTCAGGAACTTCTCGATAAAGGTTTTATTAGACCCATCTCTTCACCTTGGGGAGCGCCGGTTCTTTTTGTGAAAAAGAAGGATGGCACGATGCGAATGTGCATCGATTATCGTGACCTCAATCGTGTAACCATCAAAAATAAATACCCTTTGCCTAGAATTGATGACTTGTTTGATCAATTGCAAGGGGCTAGTTATTTCTCAAAAAACGATTTGAGATCTGGATATCATCAAGTCAGAGCTCGTGAAGAAGACGTCCCGAGAACGGCGTTCAGAACAAGGTATGGCCATTATGAATTTACAGTTATGCCTTTTAGATTAACTAATGCGCCAACAATATTCATGGACCTGATGAATCGGGTGTGCAAACCATATCTCGACAAGTTTGTAATTGTGTTTATTGATGACATTTTGATTTACTCTCGCACTCGGGAAGAGCATGGTGAACATTTGAGAAAGATATTAGAGTTATTACGATCCGAGAAGCTCTACGCGAAATTTTCTAAGTGTGACTTTTGGCTAAGAGAAGTGCAATTTCTGGGTCACATAGTCAGCGAAGTAGGAATTCAAGTAGACCCAGCAAAAGTGGAAGCTATTGCTAAATGGGAGCAACCAAAAAGTCCTACCGAAATCCGACGTTTCTTAAGACTAGCTGGTTATTATCGAAGATTTATTCAGGATTTCTCAAAGAATACCAATGCTTTTGAGCTGCTTAAACAGAAACTGAGCTCTGCTCCTATACTTTCATTACCAAAGGGTACTGAAAACTTTGCGTTTTATTGTGATGCTTCTATCAATGGACTCGGATGTGTCTTGATGCAGAAAGATAAGGTAATCGCATACGCATCCAGACAACTCAAAAAGCATGAAAAGAACTACACCGCTCACGACTTGGAATTAGGAGCAATAGTCTTTGCTCTTAAAATTTGGAGACACTACTTGTATGAAACAAAATTTGTGATATTCTCCGATCACAAAAGTTTACAACATTTATTTAGTCATAAAGAATTAAATATGCGACAAAGACGCTGGATGGAGGTGTTAAGCGATTGCGATTGTGAAATCAAGTACCACCCAGGTAAAGCCAATGTGGTGGCAGATGCGCTAAGCAGAAAGGATAGAGTTAAACCACTCCGTGTTCGAGCCCTAAGATTAGACGTAAGCGTGGATCTAATTGGAGGAATTACTGAAGCACAAAAGAAATAGATGGCTGACTCAAATGTCGAACGAGATGAGATGATGACTGTCGTAAGGAAATTAACAAAGGAAGCAGATGGCATCCTCAGACTAGGCAAATGTATATGGGTGCCTAAAGAAGGAGGTTTATGTGGTGTAATTCTTCGAGAAGCTCACAAGTCTAAATATATGCTTCATCCAGGAGGTGACAAAATGTATCAGAATTTGAGGGCTAATTATTGGTGGCCGGGAATGAAAAAGGGAATTGCTGCCTATGTAGAAAAATGCCCAACTTTCTTACAAGTAAAGGCTGAGCATCAGAAGCCTGCCGGTTGTCTTCAGCAAATAGAACTCCCCGAGTGGAAGTGGGAAGAAATTACTATGGATTTTGTGACAAAGCTTCCAAAGACTAGAAGTGGAAACGATGCCATTTGGTTAGTCGTGGACCGTTTGACAAAATCTGCTCACTTCTTACCAATGGCTGAAACTTATAATGGAAAGCAACTGTCAAAGTTGTTTATAAACGAAATCATATCGAAGCATGGAGTGCCAAAGTCTATAATCTCTGATAGAGATAGCAGATTTACCTCTCACTTTTGGCGAAGTTTTCAAGAAGCAATGGGGACCAAGTTAAAGTTTAGTACAGCTTATCATCCCCAAACTGATGGGCAGAGTGAGAGAACGATTCAAACACTAGAAGATATGCTAAGATCTTGTGTTATAGAATTTGGCGGTAGCTGGGATGATCATCTTCCACTAGTCGAATTTTCATATAATAATAGCTACCATACCAGTATTCAAATGGCTCCGTTTGAAGCATTATATGGTAGAAAATGTCGAACACCGGTGTGTTGATCTGAAGTGGGAGAAGGCCAACTTACAGGACCTGAGCTGATCATGGAAACTACTGAGAAGATTAGGGAAATCCGTAAGATGCTTAAAACCGCTCAGGACCGACAAAAGAACTATGCAGAGCGACGTCGGAGACCGCTTGAGTTTGCAGAGGGAGACATGGTGATGTTGAAAATATCGCCCTGGAAATGTATAATTAGATTTGGCAAGAGAGGAAAATTTAGTCCACGATATATCGGACCTTTCAAGATAATATCACAAGTCGGAGAAGTGGCTTATCAGCTCGAATTGCCTGAGGAGCTTAGCGGAGTTCACGATGTGTTTCACGTATCAAATCTACGAAAATGTATAGTGGATGAAGCTCTCGCGGTTCCATTAAAAGAAATCAAAATTGATAAAAAAGCTTAATTTCACGGAACAGCCCATTGAAATAGTGGAACGGATCACGAAGAAGTTACGCAAGATAAGGATTCCAATGGTCAAAATCAAGTGGGATGCTAGACGCGGCCCCGAATATACGTGGGAATCCGAAGTAGATATGGGGAGAAAATACCCTCAATTATTCAATTAGTGCCTAATGAATTCCGGGACGGAATGCCTTTAAGGGGGAGAAAATGTAACCCTTGTGCCTAAACCATGATCCGAGCTGGAAATGTTAAATGAAAATAAAATTCCTGGAACACAGCTTGAGGCGGTACGCCTAGGATTAGGAAACCCCAGGCGGTACGCAACCCGTTTGATAAACGGGTCGGGTTGCGACACCCATCGGATCCCCGCATACCCGCTACCTCAAAATCCGGGCGTTACGCCCCAAATTAAGTATTTTGGGGCGGTAAGCCTCATTTCCAGAACGTTAAAAACAAGGAATTTGGCCTTTATAGCTTTACACACTTGTGATATCTCTGCTCACACTCGGCCAAACACTTCTGCTGGAGTTCCAAAGACCTGCTCACCTTCAATCCAAGCCAAAGGAAGGGTTGATCTTCAAGGGTAAGTTCTTATTCAATCATTCTCACCTTTAATTACATGTACACTTGAAGAAACCTCCACTCAAAATCTTAGCCCTCATGAATGCAGCTGTGTACATGCATATTGGGATGATCAAGGTGTGTGGAAACCGAATCCAAGGTTAATCAAGGTAAGGATGTCTTGCTTTTTGCTAAAAGAATGGGATTTAGGGTTTCTTTATGATCATACACTTATAAAATGATCATGGATCATGCATGCAATCATAGATTTGCTCCTGGAAGTTGGATTTGAGGCTCAAGAGAAGCAAAGAATCTTGGAAGTTTGATTATATAAGGAAATCTCTACAAGGTACAATCCATTTATGAATGCATGTTGATTTTTCTATAAATAGAAATTTATAGGATAAGATAACATGAGACCAGATTTGGTCAGTGTTTCTAACAAGGAAATGGACCATTTGATCATGAGAAATCGGTCCCTAATAACATTCGTATGAAACGGGGGTTGAAACCATGAAACTTACCCTTAATGGAAAGTTCGGGAAATTGGGGTTATGGTTTAACAAGAATAATAGACCCCAAACGAACTATTGAACAACCCCAAAATGGTATACAAATGATCTAGCAAACATTCTGGCCCCAAAACGTCAATATATAAAAATGGCACTAAAAGACAAAATAGTCGGGCCAGATTGGGGCGTACCGCCCAAGTTGGGTGCATGCAGAGCGGTACACCCTGAAAATAAAGGACAGTAATCAGATTATCAGATTACAGCGTACCGCCGAAAATAGATTTATCAGCGCGGTACGCCCGAATTTGAAATCAGTAACTCAGGTTACCATTTGACGCGTACCGCCCAGAAATGTTATATTCCAAGCGGTACGCCTCTTAAGGAAAATGACAGAATAATTGGTAAATTCTAAGTTAACCAAAAACTTAGCTTGATTGATCTAGTGACTGTATTTCATGATACTTTGAACCTAAGATTGTTAATGGACTCGTTAGCATTGTATATGACAAGTATATACATGATAATTGTGATAGATTGCTAGAAACCGAATATAGGATATTCTAGTGAATCTTGGATCACAATCTATATTGTACTCCGTTTCTGACTTCATTGCTGTGAGTCCTCTGACTTCCTTTATTAGTTAACTGTTTGAGATCACATTTCTGTTCTGATGTATCTGGTATATCTGTTATGCATATCTTGTCAAACACTGTGAGTCAGAATGCCCTGTGTGGGTCATTAGAGACTTTCTGGTCATTAAGGTTGAGACCACTAGACATATAAGGGATTATAGCGGCCGATATAGTTGAACGATCCATATTCACCCGGATCCTCTAGTATTAAGTTACTAGGGGGAATATGTACCTATATGTTGAACTTAATAACTACTTGTAGAGGGCGTACGTCTACGCGCAACGTGCCCGTAGAGTATCTGAGTATTGACCTTGGGTGCGGCATGATAAATTCATAATCTGTATGTGTTTGAAAACTGTTAATGTGATGATGGTAGTTACGACTCACCAACAACGTATGTTGTTGACTCTGTGATTGACTTATGTTGCAGGTAAGCAAGTGTAGGTGTGGACCTAATCTGAACTTGGAATATGCTGATGGTTGTTGTCACTATGAATAGGGTTCTGTATAATAAACAACTGATGTTTGTTTCTGAAGACCTATTATGATTATGTTTCCCTTGTAATAATGTATCTCTTGTTTGTTCAGTCCTGGGTCATATCCGGTGGCTATCGATTCTATTAGGTCGGCTAAGAGGTGCTCCGTGCATCCTCAGTCAGAGTCGGCCTAGGGTTTCACTGTGAGGACTGGATATCCATTTTGTATGCTTGCGTGTTTGTTAATTAGTTGGTGCCTCGAGAGCTGATACGGACAACCGGTCCCACACCCTCCCCCGCACCTGGCAAGGGGCGGCGGAAGGGGGGTGTGACATTCTAACTCCAAACGAGGCCTAAGTAACACGCGTTTAGTGAAGCTGTGCGAAATAGTGTTCTTTCCGCAAAAGGGATTTGGATCAAAAAGTAGGAATCCGATCAAAAAGGGTATACAGATCTAAAAGGGGTTCTTGATTGAAAATAGGTTTTTCGATCAAAGGGTTGTCTGGTCGAAAAGTTGTTTTCGATCAAAGGGTTGTCTGGTCGAAAAGGGGTTTTCGATCGAAGAGATTAGTTTGATCGAAAAGGGGTTTGCACTGAAGGACTTGATCGAAAAGTTAGCTTTTCGATCCGGCAGAGTTTTGGCTCGATCGAAAAGTCACGACGGGTCGAAAAGTCTAATTTTCGATCAGGTCAAAATGGGACTAGCCACTGATACTGATCGAAAAGGTGTGGATAGAAGGGTACTTCTCAATTGAAAAGCAGGTGAGGGCTGATCGAAAAGCCAATCAAAAAGTACCAAAGCGGATCGAAAAGCTATAAATTCGATCGAAACAGGGACTGAGCCACAAATTTCGACCGAAAAGCTAAAATTCTCGATTTTCTTGCTTCTGACTTGTTTAAAACCTGCAAAAAACCGCATAAAATCCTCATGTTTTGAGCTAAAGAACAAATCACACAAAACCTCCAACTATTAGTTCAATAAAGCTTGAATCTGATATCGCAAGAGCCTCGAAACGAAGTTTATTGGCTCTGATACCAATTGGAAGGACCAAATTAGTCCTCACGCGATATCTAATCCAATCAAGACCGTGCGGAATACAATTTGATTGGTGATTCAAGAAACAATAAAAAAATATAAGTAAAAAATGATGAAAAACAATAAAACACAAACCAAATGAGATGAACACACTTGATTAATCAACAATTTCACTTCACTTGAAAGATTCGAAAATCACCTTGTGATTTTTGATGAACACCTTACACCTTTGGTAGAATCAACAACCTATTCTACAATTATGAGGGTTCTATATATATGAGAGAGTATGCTTGGAAAACAAGCCATTCTCCTAACCCTAAAAGCCCTCTAATTCCAGTATATGACCTTATAAGCCCACTAAACTCCCCATAAACACTTTCTAATTGAGCCCAAACACATCTAAAATGGCCCAATGACCCAATATGACAATAACCCAACTATTTTTACCTATTTTGATACATAGGCCTTCAAAATAGTCCGCCAACAGATGATTTAATACGCAAGCCACAAATTATTCCCTTACACTTTCACTACTATTTCCACTGCTAATTAAATGAAACTCCATATTTTGACTTAACTTAACTATCCAAATGGCTCTACTTGTTTAATCATCTAGAGGTCGTTTTGTGTAACCTTGACTATGATCCATCACACTCGAACTCGATACAAAAAATACAGGGTGTGATAGATTGGTATCAGTGGCAAGGTTATAGAAGAAAAAGTTGCATCTTAGGACCTAGACTATAGCCTAATGCTCTACTAGTATCATCATATGCATTACTTATTTGCATTACTTGACTATTATAAGTACACTAACGTAAAACTATTATCATGACTTGGAAACTTTGTCACAGCATGTCCACTTCAGAGCCAGTTGTGTTATCATCAGATTCCGAGACAGAGGTTCAGACTGTACCAGCTCCAGCTGCTCCACCATCTCCGACGTATGAGTTGTCATCACCCACTGCTACTCCCCGCTCACCTATGAGCGTACTAGACTTTCCCGGCAACGACGACGAAACTGATTCCGACGAGGATCCTGAGGAGCCGCCCTTCTTCGATGTGGATATCATAGATGCATCTTGCTGACAAGGAATCTCTCGTTGTTACTCTGAGTGCATCACGTTCTCCTTCTCATGTGTGTACACCTTCATTTCGCCCATTCAGGACTACCCCTACTAGACACATTCGGATGTACACCCCTAGGAAGTCTATAATCCGCCGCTCTACTTCTGTTTCTGGCCTTGTTACACTTGCTGGATCTTCTCGCAAGCGATCCCGATCATCTGAACCTTCTGTCCCTCCTTCATCTAACCAAACCTCGCTTCCTCCAAAGAATCGAGTACAATTTTGTGACAGTATCTTTGAGTTTGGCGAGTCTTCTTCCGCCACTACCACCAAAGATGTTCCCATTGCACCCGTACCCCACCATGAGGTTGCTGCCACACCTCATGTTTTACCGGACGTTCCTATTGATGTTCTTATCTCATCACTATACAACTGCATTGCTTACCGATATGCCAAGATACGTCATCTCTAGGCCGTCCTTCAGGCCCCTTCTACCCCTCTCGCCATTCTTGAGGCCCGCGTCGTCGAGCTTGAGAGTGGCACTCTTCTGTCCGACACCAACGATGTTGCCGGTGCTGCACTTGCATCTAGTGAGGCACTCGCTGCTAACACCCCTTCTCTTGGAGACTTCACTCCTGTCCTCCACCCGACGCTTTTGGTGATCACAAAGATCGGGGAGATTCTAGCATTACTCGTGCAAGCATGATTTATCTAGTAGATGTTGACATATGGAGATCTGTTTTACTCCAAATTTTGTGATGTATTAACTCTTATACTATTGGGGAATCATGATTGATCCACCTAAACAATGTTATCTTTTGTAAGGATTGTTTCAAACAAGACTTTGTATGTTATGATGTATGTTATGACTCTCTATTTAATTATGTGGTGATGTTATGATTCTCCTTATATATATATATATATATATATATATATATATATATATATATAGTGTGTGTGTGTGCTTGATGTGTGTCGTGATATGTTTGGTTATTATTATAATGCCTTACTCTTATTTTTCCTATGTGAAATTAGAATCATGCCCAGACGCGCTACGAGAGCTAACAGGAACCCTCCTCTGCCTCCGCCTCCACCGCCGCATATGGATGCTGCTGCAATTCAAGAGTTAGTCCTTCAATATGTAATTGAAGTGCTCGTTGCTGCTAACGCAGAATGTTCTACTGCCTCTTATGGACACCGCTTACCTGTTGTTAAGTTTAAGTCCACGATTGGATAGAAGATCAATGAATCTTAATTATGAAGGATTGTTTCAAGAAGCTTTTGATCTAACCTTACAGGTACTCGAGATTGTAGCTACAAGGACTTTATAACTACAAGTCTGTTCACTTTAAGGGCACTAAAGTTGCAGTCGGATTGATTCGGTGGTTCGAGAAGACCGAGTATGTCTATCGCATGTGTAACTGCCCTGCATGTGTAACTGCCCTGACGAGTATAAGGTCAAGTACGCAACTTGTACCTTTAACGAAGGCGTTCTGTCCTGGTGGAACTCTTACACATAATCCTTGGGTCAAGATCTTGCCTACGCCATGATGTGGGATGATCTGAAGGTCCTCATGAAAGATGAGTATTTCCCCAGGGAAGAGTTGCAACGATTGGAAGTTGAGTTCTAGAATCTCATTATGGTTGGTGTTGATATAGCCAGGTATACACGACGTTTCCACGAGTTGGCACACCTGTGCTCCATAATGGTTACACCTCTGTACAAGAAGATCGAGAGGTACATATGGGGACTCTCTCTCCTCATCCAAGGTAACGCCATGTCCTCTAACCCCGCTACCCTCAGAGTGATGTGCGATCGGCCCACAACTTGACCTATCAAGCCATTCGCCAAGGCGCATTGTTTATAAAGAAAGCTGTTGAATCTAAACCTGTTATTATCCCCTCCACCTCCTCTAGTAATGTTAAGCTTGATCACAAACGCAAACACAGTCACAATTGGAAGAAGGAGAAACCCACTAAAATTCCTGTTGCTAAAGCTCCGAAAGCCATCAAGGCTTATGCAGTTGTTGCCCTTTCGCTGATGCAAGAAATAATGGTTACACTGGTAATCTTCCCTTGTGTAACAAGTGTAACCGACACCATACTTTGGACTGCAGTAACATCTACTGCAAGAATTGCAAAGTGAAAAGCCACATTTACCGGGACTGTCCGAGTCGTACGAACAAGAATCGGACAATGAATACCTGCTATGAGTGTGGAAACATCGGTCACTTCAATAGTGACTGTCCCAAGCTAAAGAAACTAGGAACCGAAGCCGCCCAAGGAAGAGCGTTTGTTCTGAACGCAACAGAGCATGATAGGACCCGCACACCGTCACGGGTACGTTCTTTTTAAATGACCATTATGCATCTGTTTTATTCGACACCGGCGCCGATAAGAGCTTTGTGTCTAGTGATTTTAGTCCTGTCCTTAATATCAACCTAAGAGATTAGATGCTAAGTACTTAATCAAATTGGCCAATGGTAAACAAATAGAGGCATGTGAAATTATCCAAGATTGTTCATTGGATTTATTAGGACATAAGTTCAACATAGATCTTCTACCCGTCCAACTCGGAAGTTTTGACGTGGTAGTAGGAATGAATTGGTTATCCGCGAATTGTGAAGAAATAGTTTGTCATGAGAAGCAAGTCAAGATTCCATTAGCCAACGACGAGACTTTGACCATTCAACGAGATTGCATCGATACCAAGCTCCATATCATTTCGTGTTAGAGCATGTTCTGGGTGTGGTCGTTACTGTGTGAATTTTGTAATAATCTAGATTGTTGATTAGGCTAGGTTGCCAACAAACCGTGCAGCGAACCAATGGTTCGCTAGGTAGGCTGGTTCGTTAGGCAGTGTCACCTATAACTAGATGGAGTATAGCTTAGCAATTAAGATTTCTGGTCATTAGGTCTATGTGTTGAGAGGAGAGGTATGTCCAACCTCTCCCAGAGCTTCATTGATGTATACTTCTTCGGTTGTAACCATTCGACACATTTAATGACTAGATTCTTCTGTCTCTATCTTTCTATGATCTAGAAATGATCCGTAGCGTGTTCATCAATTGTATCAGAGCCGTTGGCTCAATTTTCCAGATCCTATTTGCGTTTTTGAAGTTTTTGAGATGTTAAAAGGTTCAGTTAGGTGAGATTCAGTTAGTTTTTGATCAAATTTTGTTCAAACGAGTGTTCCTTAGTCATTTTCGCACCTAATATGAGTGATTGAGTGAAGAAATTCGACAAATTTTGAATCTGGAGTGAAATATGAGAGTTTCAGTGTTGGTTCGCCGGTTAAACACGTTAGTTCGCCCTTTTTATCTTCAACCGCCAAACCGGGACATTCATCGAATGAACCGTTACCTTTAATCGCCGTACCGTCGTATTCATCGAACAAACCGTTCATGGTTGGAGCGGTTATTTTTGGTTCGTGATGGTTATTTTGTACCAAAATGGTTCGCCGCTGAACCAAAATGGTTCGCTAACTTTTTGGTTCATGGTCAATAATGTGTTGCAGCTTATGGTTCGCCGCAAATTTGGTTCGCTGAAGCATCTGGTTCGCTAGGTCTTATGGTTCGCCAAAACTTTATGATGCATTTTTAGTGAAGCAATTTTGTTCAAAATAAAAAAATTGCACGACCCAGCCAGGGGCTCTACTCCTTGGACCCCGCTTCTCAGGGGCGCTGCCCCCGGACCCCCGCTAATTCAGACAAACACAATTTTCGTATGGGAGTTCAAATGGCAAATCAGTTATCGGGTTTACCCTTGATTCGATAACCGTGGATTGTTATATGAAGATTCAAGAAATAAAGAATGCAAGATTCCGGTGCTTATTATGAACTAGTCGTCGAATTTCTAAGAAAGATGTTTGTGGGTAGTCATTATTCTTGATGATGGACAGAGATTCATGAACAGGTGTTTCTAATGATGGACAGAGATTCGGAGACATGGATATGATTATTTTGGAACGTTTGTTGGAGATTATCTTTCTACCCAAACTGAAAAACTACTAAATGAGATTAAAGATTCCATTGCGGGCCACTTGAGTTTATCATTCCACTAAAAATAAATGATTTGTTCCTGCGGGATGGGAATCAAAGTGTTGAAAATTTGTATATGTCACATGTTAAGGGGGAAAATTTGAAATTTTCAAAGTTTTATCTGATGAAAAACGGAAAATGTGAATATTCAAAGCAATTAGTTCAGGGATGATGGCGATTTGTGATCTTCGTGAATTGGTAGTGTGTTCTAATGTTTGGAACTCTCTGTCATATGCACGATACTTTCTTGAGTTATGAAGACTTGGTTAGCTTCCAGTCTACAACGAGATATACGTTTACCAGAGTAATATATTGGGAGAGACTTAATGTTGAGGGGGAATTTCTATGATTGAAGATTTTGAAGATGTTGGTTTTCATAAAGATTAGAGCATGTTAAAAATTGTTGTCAACATGCTGTGTTGTTCGTGAATGTCTTTATAGTTTCGGGGTAGCAACTTATGAAGTGAACCATTATCATATATGATGGTTCCAGCTGGATGACTGTGCTTTATCCGAGGGGGAACTTTGTTGGTTGTGGAGATTGTACATGATTCGAACTGTTTGTTGCATGCCCAAAACTCCCCAATGGGAGTTTGCTAAAGAACAAGATTTCAAGATGTAGCAGACTGACTGCTGACGATTGCTGGAAGATAAAGACCTACATTCGACAGTAACATCCAAGGGGGAATTTGTTAGAGCATGTTCCGGGTGTGGCCGTTACTTTGTGAATTATGTAATAATTTGGATTGTTGATTAGGATAGGTTACCAACAAACCATGCAGCGAACCAATGGTTCGCTAGGTAGGCTGGTTCGTTGGGCAGTGTTAGCTATAAATAGGTGGAGTATAGCTTAGCAATTAAGATTTCTGGTCATTAGGTCTTTGTGCTGAGAGGAGAGGTCTATCCAACCTCTCCCAAAGCTTCATTGATGTATACTTCTTCGGTATAACCATTCGACACATTTAATGACTAGATTCTTCTGTCTCTATTGTTCTATGATCTGGAAACGATCCATAACGTGTTTTATCATTTCGTGCATGAAGGTCCAGAAGTGCTTACGAAAGGGTTATCCTACCCTTCTAGTGCACGTATCTTCCAAGAAATCTGAAGAGAGAAAGATTGAAGATGTTCTAATTATCCGGGATTTCGTGGATGTTTTCCCATTAGACCTACCTGGCCTACCTCCGCCTAGACAGGTAGAATTTCAGATCGACTTAGTTCCAGGAGCTGCTCCAGTTGCCCGATCCCCGTATCGTTTAGCTCATCTGAGATGAAAGATTTTTCGAATCAATTACATGGACTTCTTGACAAAGGCCTCATAAGACCGAGCTTCTCACCTTGGGGAGCCCCTGTTCTATTTGTCAAGAAAAAGACGGATCCTTCCGTATGTATATCGATTACCGGGAACCGAATAAGCTAACGGGGAAGAACCAGTATCCTCTCCCGAGGATTGACGATCTGTTAGACCAACTTCAAGGATCAAATGTTAGTACCTAGTTCCTGATCGTCATGTGAAGTATCGAATACAAGAGAAAGTCATCCATGTTAGCTGGAGTTTGAACCCTTGGCGAACTCCAAGTTTGGACTTGTCCGAACCTGGTCCGAACCTGGTTTGAACCTGAGGTTCGGCCAAGCGGGTTTGGCTCTAGTATATATAGTTTTGTCTTGTGTTGTAATTGGGGACTGGTACATTTGAGTCTTATTTCTTATCAGTGTACTCTGTGGTTCTCAATGGTTGAATACATGTCTCACAGTATTTACTCATCATGTTCATCTCGTTTTACATTGATTTCAGTACGACTAAGTAAACGATCCACCGCTCACGCATTTTCAAGTGGTATCAGAGCATTTGGTTTGCTCTACTGGTCGGAAATCATTGTTTTTCGGAGTTTGAGTCAATGATTTCAAGTTTTATGAATATGAGTATCATTTTTGAGTTCATTTGATCTTCTCGAGTGTGTTTTACGTTAAAAAATCTTCTTCTAGATCCATTTTATCAAGTTTGCTTGAATTCTTGTCGAAAATTTCATCCAAAAAACACTCAAAATCGCGAAAGTTGTGTCGGAAATGGTTTTGGACAGGGTCTGAGGTTCGGATCAATAACTGCTCCGAACTATAGGTTTGGATGGAGTTCGGCTATTTTCTAGTTCGGCCAGAGTTCGGATTACGTTCAGTCAAGGTTCGGGTTAAGTTCGTACAAAGTTTAGAATATGTTCGGTAATAGTTCTGTTTGTTCATCCGAAGGTGAGGTTTGGAAGGAGTTCGGTCAACTTCTGTTTGGCTAAGGTTCGGCTTAGGTTCGGTAGAGGTTTAGACGAGGTTCGGAACATGTTCGGGTGAACAGTAACCAGAATTTACAAAATGTCCATTTTCAAGCGTTTGCAGCTATTCAAAATTTGGTTCAAGCAACGATGCAGACTATGATGAACTATGATAATGAAATCGCAACAAGTCAGAAAGTTTCCAAATTGCTCAAATTGGAAGATTGTCATAGTTGGGTTAAAAGATTTGAATCGTACGTTGATACTAATGACATTGATATGTGGTTGTCGTTTACTGATCAATATGTCTATCCTAAGGATGAAACTGGTGAACCCATTCTTCAAAGAAAGCTTTCATCTGAACAAAAGAAAGCTTATCAAGTTGAGAAAAAGGCGTATGGTACTTTGACGATGGCTTTGCCTAAAGAGTTACTGCATCAATTTTCTAATAACTATACATCAAAGAGTTTGTGGGATGCATTGGAAAAGCGATGTGAGGGTAATGATCGATATAAGAAAAGTCGAAAAAACGTTTTGAAGAAGGAATTTGATGGTTTCAAACATTATCGAAATAAATCAATCCCAAATCTGATTGCAAGATTTGCTCACTTAATGAGTGAAATGCGTTTGGCAAGCCTTACAAAGTAAGAAGCTGATATGAAAGAAAATATTTTAGAAGTATTACCTGAGAAATGGGAGAATTATGTGATGATGATCACTCATGATAAAGAATATCCGGGATTATCTTTTAATGATCTGATTCAAAGAATCCAAGCGAGAGATATGGAGTTAATGGTTAACAAATCACTTCCTGCACAAGTTCAGAATCCTGCTGTGTATTTTGGTGATAATGATTCAATTATGAATGCTGGAAAATCTAATATTCTTAGTTCCGCACCTCCTACATCATTTATTGCAGGTAAATTTGAAACTTCTAGTTTTTCTGCTGGTTGTAATGTTTCTGTTCCTAGTTCTTCGACTCAAAATGCTTTGTCTGCTCAAACTACCGATGATTATTGTAAGGATCGAAAAAACCCCACACGCGATATCAAAGTCTACAATCACCGTGCGGAATCCGGTGATTATAGATGATTCAAGGATAATCGAAAATCAGTAAAGAAACGAAGGATTAAAGATAAAAACACAAAGCACAATGAAAATAATACTTGATTGATCTCCTTGGTTGCAACACCTAACTCGAAGAAATTCTCTAAGGAGAATTTCGTGTACACCTCTTCACAAAATCACCAAAACAGCAACCCTAAACAACTAGACTAGGTATCCTTACATAGGAAATCCCTAGACTTGGTGCAAAAGGCACAAAATTCGGCCCACATGGCCTAGAAATGACTTGGACCCAAACAATACCTATTAACCCACTAACTAACAAGCCCAACTACTCTTAAAGCTAGCCCACAAGTATCTCTAATGCAAAAGCCTCAAATTATGGTCTCTACAATCTTTCCCTAGGCTTTAGCATTAGACTGCTTTCACATTCTGAACTTCTTCGACAAATGCACAGTAGCTGGATCATACCACAACTCTTTCTCCACAATTTCTGCCATGACTCGAGTGTAGCTCTTAGCATATTCTGCAGTCTCTTTGGAACTCTCATTCTGATGCTTAGACAACACCAGCATGTCCTTATTGTAAAACCGCAACAAATCATGAACTTCCATGACACTCATGGTTTTCGACTTACAAATTATTTTGGCTCCCCCGGTATAATCACTGTATGCCCACGTCTGGAAATCATCTAAACATCTTTCTATATGTCTCATTGGCAGAGGAATGTTTTTTGTTTTCTCTGTTGGCGGATACAAGGTATTAGTGAAGTTCTTCTTTCCTCCCTTCTTTCCATCCTTCTTTGTGTCTACCTTAAACACACCACGATACTTCTTTATGTAAGAATTCTTGTGCGGAAAGTCTTCAAACCTCTTAAACTTGCTGAGTAAGGCATGCTGCAACTTCTTGTAAAAATGTTGTGCATACTCATTTTGAGATGGGCTGGAGAAAGGTGCCTTATATAGCATTGTCAGATCCGCCGTTGTCCAGGAGTAAAACTTAGTCCAACATTTGTAGTACTCCAATGGATAATGACCTTTCCTTCTAACCACAAACATATTCTTCTCCCCATCAAACATCCAAGACTTAACATCTGCAATAATTCCTCTTCTATCATGATAATGCTTAACAAGCTGAATCGAGTACTTCTTAGGAGGATAAGCAAAAGTCTGTGCATCCCAACCCCCATCAAATTCAGAAGTAGGTACAGTCATATAATCTCTAATCATCGGATCTCTATCTTCATCAGTACCTTCAGGCATCACAGGACCTGATGCTTCTGGAATATCGGCTTCAAAATCAAATATTGGTGATTGTGAGGAACCACTGGCACCTGAACCGCTCTCTTTATTGCCTAGATCTCCCTTGTCATCTTTTGATTTGCTTGAGTCAGCAGAATTAAGCTGCCTGATTAGCTTATGTAACTCTCTGAACTGCCTTGTAAACTCTCTGTTTATCTTCTTTTGGTTCTCCAACTCAGTATTGTGGACTTTCTGAATGTCAATAAAATCTCTAATAATTTCACTCTGAGTTGCATTTTGGGCTTTTAATTCTTCAATTTATGCTCTAAGCTTCTTTTCTAACCTGAACTCTGGGGTTTCTACTCCTTTCCCTTTTTCTTGGGCTATGGGTTGTGAGGATGATGATTGACCAACACTAGTGCTAGAAGATGGAGGCACTCGTGGGTCCAATCGTTTCCTTCTTGGGTCTATTAGGGCTTTTGTAAGGTGTTGTGTGACAACATGCACCTTCTCAGTCAGATCATCAGTAACAGAAGCACTGAGGGGAGGATCCTCTATGGGTTTCCGTTTTCTTGTCAGTGGTATCTCAACAGTCTCAGTCTCTACTTCCTCAACATCAATGTCATCAAGATATGAATCGTAGTTTATAGTATCACTCTCATCAAAATGCAATGCTCCAATCTGTACATCTTCTAACTCAAATTCTACCCAATCTGAACTATCTGAGATTTCAATAACTGGATTCTGAGAGGCAGGCACATTGTGTTCTTCTTCAATGATAGCATTTCTCTGCACAGGAACCTCCTCTCTTGCAATCTCAGCAAATTCACCAAACTTGTTACCAAAGGGAACTTTATCAGTCAATTTCTTCTTGGGGTTTATCATGGGGAAGACCTCAATGCCCATTGGCTTAGTATCATGTGTATCATTAGTCTTCCTCAAGGCTGGATATCTAGAATCCAGAGCCAATTGACTGAACTTGGGACTGCAGCAAACTTCTTATCCCTGGTCACTACAGCCTTGACATCCTCAAAAATCAACTTGGACCAGTTGAAACGAACCCCTCTGACTAGTGACACCATGACATGAGTTTGCACTTGGTTCAATTGATCTGTTGAACTTTTCTTGGCAATTATGCACTTCTGCAAACAGTGAGCCAACATTCTCCAGTATGGTGGTAAGAGAGCGTTCATAGTAGGTGGAGACACTGTGTGATATCCCGTTTCTTTTAAACACTGAGTAACCATCTCTTTATCTAAGGCCATGGGATCAGCAGCAACATCTTTTAGTCTAAGGGCCTGTCTAAAATCCTCTTCGGTCAATACCACTGTTGTTGCCTGTATCTTTGCTATGTTCTGCTTTCCATCATCAGAGACATACGCGGTCTTCCAGAATTCCTGTTGCATCCGCTTGCAGATGATGGGATTTGCGGTGAGGGCATAGTGTAAACAGCATCGTTTCAAACCCTCAATCATTAACCGGTACTTCTCTCGGTATTCTGCAGGCGGGTCCAGTAAATAAGCTACCGTATTGTGATCTTTGACAAACTCTAAGTCCATGCACTCACAGACACAGATAAAATCCAAAACAGACAAAAATTTATCAGTTATATGAATTTTTTGAAAAACAGTTAGCATAACAGCTTAAAAATGGAAGAAAACCATTTGAAATACATCATCAGGTACCTTTCCGATCGAAAACTAGGTTCTCGATCGAAAAGCATCCGTCCGATCGAAAAGCATTAGGTTATCGAGAGCATAGATCGAAATGTGTGAGTCCCGATCGAAAAGTATTACGCTCGATCGAAAAGCATTATACTCCGATCGAAACGCATAGCTTTCGATCGAAAAGCTTAGTTTTCGATCGAGAAGACCCAGTACATCGGTAACCCGTGATTGAAAAGCTCTCGGGGCTGATCGAAAAGCTACTCAGCCTGATCGAAAAGCCCCTAGCTCGATCGAAAAGTATCATCTTCCTCTTTTTGAACCTGTAACTCAATCAAACAACCAACTATCGAATATTTTTAACAATTAAATCAGTCCTAAACCCCTCTAATCACGGTTTGTCACCCATCCCAACCAATAACTCAATAAAAATACACATACTTGAGACGGGCTTGAGGGGGTCTAGCCGCACGCTTCAAACGGGGAGCCATTACTCAAAATTAACATCGGAGTGGTGTTCGGTGAGTGATTCCAACTGGGCTGGTGTCGTCGGATGGTGGAGACGGTGGAGGATGGTGGCGAATCGGAGAGGGACAACGGTGGTAGCGACGTGGGTAATGGAGGGGGTTATGGTGACGGTTTTTGACAGGGGAGGAGGTGGTGAGGTCGCGAAGTGGTGGCGAGAGGTGTGGTGGTGTGCGATGGTGGTGGCAGTCGGTGATGGTGATCGGAGATGGTGGTGGTTGCGGAGCTAGGGTTTAGAGGGAGAGAGGGATGGATACGGAATGAGGGAGAAGGGGGGGTTCCGACCACTCTTTTGTTAATTTTTTTTTAAAATACTTACATATTACCCCCTCTAGTTGGAATGTTAAACACATAACACCAAAGTCTACAAAAACCAATTTTCTCTTTAAACAAACCTAACCCAAAGTTAATCCCGTTCATTACAACAAGCTTCCACTGAACTCAAACCCGAGAGATTTTAAATCTGACAACTTAGCATAAATGATAAAACAGATAAAATAAAATAGATTAAAAATAAACAAAATAAACAAAAATTAAGATAAAATAAAATAAAATAAACAAAAAATCTTAACCAACTGAGTTTTGAGTGAAGAGGCATTGTTAGGGATCATACCAGATAGTCAGTGACTGAGGAACCCTTTTTAGCTTCAGTTACTTCGCGTATTCAGGCGATTGCCAGTATTTTGGTCCATCTTGAAACTCATGCCGCTTTCGCTTACTCAGGCAGTTTCATCACATGATTTATATTTTAAGGTTTATTAATTATGAAAATCTATCCAGGTCATAAGTCCTAGGTATAATTTGTACACTCTATCTTCCGTACAACATTTTTCACGACACCTTTCCTTAAGCCTAACATTGTCACACCCCCAACTTCCACTAACGGAGTTCTACCGTGTGGGGTGTGAGCAAACCAGGATCCCAGTCCATTAGTTACACCAAACAACAATTAAATATCAAAAGATTTTCATTATATTAAAATATAATATAAATTCAGAGTTTTGACAAATGCGGAAACATAAACAAAATATTTACTATTTACATGAAATATTGTCATTCGAAATAACGTAACTTGTATTGGAAAACCATAACAGGGTTTTAAAGGCTCATGCATGCATACTCGTGATACTTGAACATCTGCGACCTGAGATAAACATGTTTAAAGGGAAAGTATCAACCAAAGGTTGGTGAGTTCACATAAGTACATATCTACAACTAGTATAGACATGCAGTACGAATACAACAGTTTTATTCGTAGTTCAGTAATGTATATTACAAGTACAATCCATATCGTAGGTAGCTAGCCTAAGTTCATGTCACTAAAACGTTCGCAACTGAAGCTGACTGATAAAGTGTAGGAATTCATCCTTACGTGTTTTTGCCTTCCCCACGTCTACTCGATCACGGTAAGTTTAGGCTGACATTGTACCCGCTGAGTGGGGTTTGTCAGACCCCAGTAGTACTACCCAATATCCCCTCGCTATATGCTATTAACGGTTCGATAAGTAAGGACTTGAAAAATAAAGCATTTTACATGAATATGTGATATATACTGGATTCCTACTTTAATCATACATAATAGTTGTCGTGTTATCACCCTAACCCGGGTGTAACGTGTTTGCGTGTGTTATCATCCAAACCCGGACGTAACGTAAAAGTTTGTGTAACTCACCTTAGGGTGCACAGCAATTCCAGATAAGTAACACCGCAAGTAGCAACAAACAGGCCTTGTGTAATCTACCAATCACCTAACGAGCGTATTCACATAAGTGTGTGTTCAATTGAAAACGACAAAAGTCTAGACCAACAGTGAAAACAAATAATGTCGACTATGACATGACGAGGGTTTAATAAATCCAAAACGAGTCGAAGATTGGCATATTGCCGAAATCATAACGATCACCGAAGTCGACAAAAGTATATTATTAACTAGTAATGTACATCCATGAAATCGAGTAATAAGATATGTGTTTGTATATAAATATATATACGCATAACCAAATATATATATATATATATATATATATATATATATATGGAAGGATCCTATGAAAACCCTTTATTTTGTGAAAACGTGAAAACCACTTTAAAACCTACATAACTTCTTTATACGTTAATGTTTATTCATGAAATTTGCGCCAAATGTCTTAGAATTACGTTATCTATAACTCTGGAAAACAATATTTAAAAAAAAACGTAAAAAAAAACGTTTTTTTTTTTCCGTTTTTGGTACACATGTGTACCATCATCACTACTACTACACAAAAACGAATTATAAAGTATAAAAACACTCCTTATGTTAAAAATATATTAAAAACATACTAAAAACAATAAAACATTTATGTTACGAATGATAATTAAACATAGTACACATGTGTAGCAATACTTAAAAAATCATAAAATGTTATTTTTTTCTTTAGATATAAAGATAATAAAACTATAATAATTAGGGTGCAATTTCCTTTTAAAACTATTAGTAACTCATATTAAATTTTGAGTTTTTTTATTGTGGTACACATGTGTACCAAAAACGGAAAAAAAATAAAAAAAAATAAAAAAACGTTTTTTTTTTGTTTTTGGTTTTTATAGAATTAAAGATAACGTAATTCTAAGACTTTTGGCGCAAGTTTCATGAAAAAACATTAACGTATGAAAAAGTTATAAAGGTTTTAAAGTGGTTTTCACGTTTTCACAAAATAAATGGGGTTTCACACGATCCTAATCCTATATATATATATATATATATATACTAGCCGGGTGCCCGCGCGTTGCGGCGGCGACAATGTATAGCGTGTTATTCATCATTTGTTCGTGCAATACAAAGGAGCAGAAATTTACATCGCGGTATTCGTTTTTTTAGCGCGATGCAGCCTGATGACAATTCATAATGCGGTACATGCGCTTTCGGCGACGGCAAGAACTAACGTGGCAAAATTATTTGTCTTTTAAACCGATAAATGTTTATGAGTTGTTAATTGGGATGTGTTTCTATTTCATATGGGTCAATTTTAAAAGACCACTCAAAGGGGTTGAAAAACAGATGCGTTTTGTTTGACTCATACACTTTTTGTCCAAAATCAAAACTTTTTTATAAATAACAAATGTCTTAAAGAATCTCTTCGTCAAAATAAAAAATATGTTCAACCAGTTTGAACTTTACCATATTTGATACACAAAGTAAATTAACAGTTTCCCTAACGGTTACAAGTTATACAAGGAAATTTATATACATATCACAAGAAGCAATTATATTATAACTCCATATGCTAAAAAAATATTCAAAAATTAGGGAAAAGAAAAGCCTCACTTGTGACCAATAACTATTTTCTGTTGTTGGAATGGAATAGGCATGAGATTCAATTGCTTCTTTGGAGCTTGGTATCTGTTAACACGCCAATCATAACATTTAGTTCAATCATAAGAAACAAGAAGCATACTTGGAGACCACTTGATGTCGGGCAGACACTGCAGGAGGTGAAAGTGAACCATAACACATCACTTCATATGTCGATTTGTACATAATATAATCCTTTGGAGGAAATCCCCAAGCCTTAATAATATGAGTTGTTTTAAGTAGGAAAGGAGATAATCAAATGTTCAATTGCTATCAAATCACAAAGCACAAAACAGATTGCTACTAAAAAAGGACTAAACTAAAATAAACTGAATAGCAAAATTTAGCACTGATTGATCATCTTCATAAAAATGCAAGTTTAAGACAAGATAAACCCATATTAACTCAAGCACAGAAACATATGAACATTTTATCCGATTCAAATTCAAAGTTCAATAATATGCATCAAAGTTTCAACTTTGTGTTGTGGCTACTACCCTACAGATGGTGTCCTTACTATTGGCTGCCTATTTTAACAAGAATTCTTTCGTATAGAAATCTGTGAAAAGAAAATCAGTAAAACAAAGAAAAACAAAACAGATCAGACATAGCTGATGCTATTGATCATCTTTTGAGAGATGTTTTGGTGAGTTAACTGAGTAAGGGTAAAGTAAAGCCCTGCAACATCGATATAACCAAGCAAAGAAATAATTGTCACAATAAGTTTTAACTTAAGCAATGTAAATAATTGTCACAGTAGCAAACTTATTTTGCACCATAAACCAAAGAATAAGTCAACTTCAAGAATTATAACAACAGATACATTACGTCAAAGCCAAGATTAAAGGAATGCACGGCTCAAAACAAGAAAAACAACCTAGAAATAGTTTTTGTCATTGAAACAATCAAATTACTCCGTATAGGTTAGAAGATTATTACTTGAGCATTTGGTACCCAAACTTAATATAACTCATGGAGCCCAGATTCAACACCATTACTTAATCATCAAAAGAACACAAAAAAGTAATAAAGTTTAACTGAGAGGGATCAAATATATCACTTTCAAACACCTTAAGAAATGTATCTAAGCAAACAAGCTGTCCAAATAATCAAAGCAAACAACATAATCAGTGGGCAAACAAAGATCCTAAATTTCCAAAGTTAATACACAAAAGATAAAATATTGCCAGCAATCATAGTTGATGTACAAACGAACCAACAAACATAAACTTAAAATGAATGAAGCTAACCTCAATAGCTTAGGTTGAACTCCGTTTGATCTCCATCGGCAACATAAACAACACTCCTTTTCGAATAAGAAATTAATCAGCCTCGTGAGGGTTCCTAATTACCAAGAGAACTGAGAACCAAAACGAATTAGATCAAATCTGGACAATCAATCTCAATAATGTCAATAATAATTACATAAGTTGGTAGAAGTCAAGCTGACATTCAAAAGCCAATCATGTGGTCCTTTTTTGGAAGCAGGGAGCAACTTATGCCATGTTGGTATTTAGAACTAACTGTTTGAATGAACAATGATTTCCTAGTTTTAAGCCTCTTAATTTAATGATACTCACGTTGAAATGAAAAAAAAAGATCATTTAATGATTATTTTGCTATCTAAATAAAACATCATCTCTTTTTTAGGATGATCCATTCCTTTTGTAGAAACTTTAACTTTTAGAAGCACTATTCTTATGATTTAATATTTCGATTAGTGATTCTATCGAGTGAACAATGATTTCCTAGTCTTTAAGCTTCTTAAATTTGATGACTATTCTGCTATCTAAATAAAACAAACATGAAAATTCTGCAAAAACCTGGAATTAAAGCCATATAGCTAACTACTTGATGCAATACAAGTGAACAATCAACAGTTACACAAACCTGATGCAACTTATGCGTATCAACAGTTCCACATACCTGAAGCAAATTATTCAAATCGATTACGAACTTTTTTCTAGTGAATCGATGGATAAAGATTAGCTAACCTTGGAAGGAATAAGTTAGGAGAGGCTGTAATCGAGATCGAGACCGTATTGTTTGAGCAAATCTCTCTTCTCTTCCACATAATTGGACGATTCTGCAATTGTAACCACCAAAAAACCCAATCAATTGTTTATTTATCAGGAACTTGCGAAACGAAAAGTCGATTTTGCATCGATGGTAATGGAGGTAGGGTTTTAGAAGCTTACTGAATCATGACCGATGTGTGAAGAAGATGAATGCGAGCCCTATCTTTTGGGTTTTCAAATCGAAGAGCACATAACTTGGATTAGGGTTTTCAGGCCTGCATTTATGTCTCAGTTCACACTCTGAGAGATGATATATTTCAAAATTCAAATTGGCGTTTTCCCCGTTCATGTTCGCTTCTATTTTCAAGATCAAAAGCAAGAGAAGAATCTCTCCCAAAGAGGAGATTCTCTTATATCCTCTGCTTTCTCAAGAGATCAAAAAGGTGTCTGTAGCTTTGAAAGGTGTTCGATTGACTTTGTTGGTTTTCCTATTTTAAGTGTCTGTGGCTCTGTGTCTCCGGTGGATGTTTGAATTAGGGCAAAATGTAGAAAGGCAGGTCCTGAAGAATCTGCGATGAACACCGTAACGGAAAAAAATGAGAGGGGAACACCGGATTGAATGGTTGCTCAGTGTTAGAAGGAGAAAGCGTCTTAATTTTAAGACGGTGATAATTACAATTCTACCCTTTTGATCAATATCTATTATATAGTAGTATAGATATATATATCTTAATATTTAGAATATTTATATCGCAAAATACGTATAATTATAATTATTCGCGTTCGCATACACCGTACAAAATATGGAGATTTTCCAAAACGTTCATCTTACATTCTTAAATACCAATATTTATATATATTTTTTTCAATCGTTTATAGTATATATAAAATTCATTTTCGATCCACCAAGCATTATTTATGAGCGTTTTTATATATACAATTATGAAAATGGTAAAAATCTGTATTATCTATACATATATTAACGGATTATTAATCAAACGACAATATCAACAAATCTACGTGTCCAAGACCATGCGACGAACGCTCGATGATAAGTCTTGGGTCAACAAAATCCAAAAAAAAAGAATTAAAAACAAATTAGGGAGGTTTGCAGGTCACCGGGTTCGAACCCATGACTTCCCACCCTCAAGTTACGGAGTTAATGACTGGGCTAAGTCTTTGTTTTGGCTTAAAATCGACACAAAATTGTGTTTGACTATCTTAGTGACTGACATCAATCTGGTTTAAGGAAAATATGCAAAAAGTTCTGGTGTGGGAGAAGTTCAAACCCGCGACCATTGCGTTGGAATCCAGTGCATGGACCGCTAGGATAACAACGAATTTGTTCTTCTAAACCGTTCGGAATTTATATAGCCAGTGGGTCGCTGGTCATCTTCCTCAATTAAAACCCTATGTCGCTACCCACCATAACCAACCAAGTTTTGAAGACTCGAACCACAACAGAAGCTTACAGGGGCGATCTTACAAGCCATAGACATGACATAAACAACACAAGGTTGGTTTTTAGAGTTACCTCGGGTGCGAAGCGAATACCGGAACACTTCGCGGCGATGGTGAACGTGACCCTCGACAACCAGAATCGACGACCCGCTCATGCTGCGTTAGTGGTTAGTGACGGTGACTTCCGATGCAGATGCAAAGACGGTGATGGGAGTAACAGTGGCAGGCATGTGCGATCGGCCGAATTTTTCTTTCTTCCATCAGTGCGATGTTTCTTCGAGGGTTTGAGGGACAAGAGAGGAGAGCTACGTGTTTTCCTTGTTTTGCTATTTGATTGAATGAAATACTAGCCACTTACCCGGGTAAATACCCGGGTCTAAAACGTAAAAAAATATAGATATATATAGTATCCAAAAAATTCGTATCGGTAAAACAATATTCAATAATAATAAAAAAAAAATTCAATAACAATTACAAATTTGAGAAGATAGATTTATACACTATATTTCTTGCACATTTGTTGGACGACCGTCTTCATCCAAAATTAAGATCTTTAGACCCTTCTTGCTCTTCACCTTGATAAAGCAACATATAATTGACCATGAGAGAAGACGGGATCTTTCAAGTACAATCCAACTCTCGAAAGAGATTGACCTTGGCTTTTGTTTATCGTCATTGCAAACAAACAAAGATCGGAAACTACCTTCTCTGAAACCGAAAAGCAATTCTTTTATCTGTTGGAACCAAGGAAAGTCTAGGAATAAAAGTCCTGAATCCAATGTTGCTTCCAGTGATAATAACCGCTTCAATCACGTGCTTTCCTAGAGATACGATCTGAAGGCGTGTTCCATTACATAGGTCATTCCTCTGATCAATAAGCAACATAACATGAACACCGACTTTCAACACAAGTCAATGATTTGGAATGCCAGATGTATGTAAGGAATTCAGGACGTCTGGTGAGTATATGTTACGATCAAAGCTGTCACCTACCATCTCATCTTAACATACAGAGTATGAGCTTAAATACTCATGTTCTTCACCGGGAACCAAAGAAAGTAGATGATTGTTGATATCATCGACAACTTCATTAGTTGGTGCGAGAACAACTCTTTCTGAACAAAAATCTCGATGACTCATGAATAGGAAGATCACTGACTGGATCCGATGAATCATGAATAGGAAGATCAGGAGGAATATCTATATTTGACTCACCATCATTATCTCCTCCGACTTTTTCTTCTCCAATATCCAAAAGCCATCGAGCAAAATTAGTTGTTTCTTGTATCTCTGATAGATCGTTACCTTGAAGAAGACGCATGTTTTTTGTTAACTTTAAAACCTTACACTCTCTCCAAATGTAAGACGAAGTAAGGCATCAAGTAACAACATCTTAATTTGAAGCGCCTTGACGAACGGGAAGAATCTGTCTGAAATTTCCACCGAAAACATGAAATGAAATATAACATAGAACTAAATTCGAAATAAAAACTAAAAGGAATAATACATAAAACTAAAAATGTAAGAAATATTAAATAAGAGTAACTTACAAATTTGAAAAAAGAAACTTAAATGTTTTTTATTGCATTTGTTTGTCGATCGTTTTCATCTAAAATAAAGATTTAATACATTTTTTATTCTTCACTTTTGATAAAGCAACGTATAACTATCCATGCGAGAATATTGGGTTTTTTAAAAACAATCAAACTTTGGAAAGAGATTTACATTGCTGTTGTTTATAGTCATTGCAAAACAAACTGAAATTGCAAACTGACTTCTTTGAAACTTAAAAGCAATTTACTTATCTGCTGCAATCAATATGTTAATATTACTAATGAAACATATTAAGAGTATGCTAACACTACCAAAGGACCTATGTTATTACAATAACAATTTAATTTTGGGTGATTGGTGACCTTTTATTATCTTAATTTGATCTGACAAACACCTCTTAATATCTAGTTTACAGACTTACAATCCTGAAAATGAAATATGAATTGAGCAAATGAAAGAAACTGAATATGAGTACTCACAGCAAATGTCAATGTGAACGTTATCCGATAAAAGAAGCAACAATCAGATTCTAAGTTGAATAAAGAGATAGAGCTTTTGATGTATTGCTAATGATGTACGCAAATACTGATTGGAAATAAATATATTAACAACAAAGAACCCCAACTAAATGTAATATATATAATGCCCAACTTAATAAATTTATTTTTTAAAGATCACAAAGTAAATTTAACAATAGATATTGTTATACAGATGTTTTGAAAGGGAAAATAAATTGTACACCTGTAGCTCTGCATTTAAGACGTGAATTTCTTGAAATTACCATCTTTGCTCATCTTAATCTAAAGAGTAAAACAAAACCAACATCAAATGTTAATTCAGTCACCAACAACAATAATGAATGAAGTAAATCTCCAATTTCTCGAACACAAAGAAATATATATTTTGCATATTCATTGAATATGGAAGAAGAAAATTAAAGCGCCCGGGGTTGTCTCTGCATGAAAACGACCCGCACAACCAAATCGTACATAATTTTACAGAATTTAACTTACTGTCCAATCCTTCTATATACATATCCAGAAGTTGGAGCATTGTCCTCAATAGAAGCACCTGAAAATATGATATCCCTTTTTAAAAATACTTGTTTAAGACTCAATGACAGTATAATCAATGGATGAAATTCTTGAACATGACATTAACATAGATGATAATTTCTAATGTCTTAAAGGAAAATCATAGGTTTAGGACAAAATGATTGTCATATTTTTTTCATCTACAAAAACCTAAATGAAGACACCATGAACAGATACAAAATCTAGCACTAAATCTTTACTTATGAGTTATGACCCAAGAATTCAAAAATTGTTTATCTAAAGAAAACAATATTCATGCAAATCAAAAGATCCGTTAATATGTACAGACTTAAGAAAATTGATTTGAGATGTAAAATTACTTACTTTCCAAGCCAGTAAGAAACAATTTTGTAGGAAACTTAGTATTAAAAGCAAGTATTGGATTAAAATTTAGTCAACCATATTTACGTAAATTTAAATTTCAATTTTAAATGAAGAATTTTTTATTTTTTTATTATTTTTTTTTTAGAAAACAAACCATTTCATTTAACCAAAAGAAACATACAGAACTTAAGTCAATACGCAGGGAAGGCGGGCAACAAGCTGCGCCGCCAACCCCTTTTGAATAGCAAACCCTAGCCGTATAATTTTTAGATTTAAAAAAGGTAGGTATTTATTGCTTCGAAGATCATTCCCATTTTAAGTTTAATACTTTAGATTTAAAAAAAAATTTTAAAAACTAACAAAATTACACCTAGGATTTTAGTGTTATTAGAGGGTGCCACATCACCAATTGATGATGTGGACACACTTATTATGTGACAACTCAACCCAATATGTTTTGTTTAATGTATAGGTAGATAAAAAAAATGAGTTGCTGGATCATTTGGCTAATTTATATATATTACAATAAGAAATGGGAGGTTCTGACACAACATTTACTATTCATATCTAGGGGCCAATGGTTATGTGACACGTGGCCACGTGTTAAGCCACGGGTGACACGTGGACACGTGTTATGCCACGTGTCATATCTAGGCCAATGCTTTTGCGACACGTGGTTATGTGTTAGGCCACATGTGGCGACACGTGGTCACTAGGCCACGTGTCATATCTAGGCCAATATTTTTGCGATACATGTTAGGCCACGTGTCATGGACATGTGACATTTTTTTCCAGACTTAAGCGCAGGTGGTCAACTTTTAGACCAATTTTAGAGTTTTTGACTTTGGTCACGACTTTTTAAAAAATGAGTGTCAGGCCACGTGTCATGTACATGTGGTATTTTTTTCGGCTTAAGCATAGGTGGTCAACTTTTAGATCACTTTTAGAGTTTTTAACTTTGAACACGGCGTTTTGGAAAATGGGTGGCCCGCCGCGAAGCGCGGGCGGGTCACCATCTTGTTAATTGAAAGGTGAAACCGACGATCGATCCTCGATCGAAATGAATGCGGGGTTACTAGACGAACTGTCGCCGGTTTCCTTTTTTTTCCTTAATTGTTTTCAAATGGACTTATGTTGTTTGGCAAAATTGGTCCCTCCTGATTTTTACAAGGAAAGACAACATGTTCAAGGAATTACAGATTTGGCCCATATGAGTTTGTTTAATTAAAAGGAAGTTTAGGAATTTGGAAAAATGACCTCTCAAAGCTAAGGATCGTTAGCTATTCCTAACGGAGTTAACGGAGAAAGACTTTAACCGAAAGAATACGTGTGTTTGCCCAAATATAATTTACGTGTAACGTTTGTAAGATGTAAACCCTAATTGGTTCACATAAAATCATGAATATAGCTCATAAATATATATTGAGTTCACATAAAATGATAGATACAAGATCACAATTATATGTATCATAAAATCATAGAATGTAGTGTAGATATATATACATATATATCACATAAAATCATAACTATAATTGTCAAATAAAATGACAAAGTGTTGTCATGTAATTATAATATATAACTTATAAAAGATCATAAATTATATCCATTCATGTTGGTTAACCAATGTCTAGACACATGTGTAATCCTCGTATAATTATTCTAGCTAACTGAGGTAACGGACGTTATTTGTAGGACCGATGATTACTCAGAGAAATAATCAAAACAAGAACTCTTTACTTGAAGATCACAACCATGCGGAATAAAGTTGTATCATACTTGTTTTTACTTAAGCTTTGTTTTACTTATACTTGTAGTTTGATTGTATTGATTGCATAAACTAGTGAACACAAGATAATAAATTTCTCGGTACTATTTGCATTAACTCAAGTTCAAACTGTTACAAGTGTAAGCACTGAAACGGGTACACGTGAATGAACTAGCTAACAACTATAAATAGTACTAAGGAGATCAACTACAGCCGTTGATCTCATACGGGCTAATCTAACCGTACATGAAAGTCAAACAATAAACTTACTAAAAGAACATTAGTAAACATACAAAAGAGGAAATGTGCAAAATGCATTTATCTATAAGTAGGAGACGGCTAGGATGTGACTTTGGAAGAACAGAAGCTGTTGCAGTTCTGAATTCTGCAAAAGTAATCTTTCAGTACTTTTCCGGTTGAACTCTTTATACTGTTGGATAAAAGAGTTCACCCGGAAATGTTCTTCCGGTTGAACTTCCGGTTGACAAATCTTCCGCTTGAGCGTCTTCCGCTTGAACATGTCTTCAACCGGAAATCTTCATCTTGAACCGGTTGACTCAGAAATTCAATTCCTTACAATCTCCCCCTAAGATGATGCTGCCAAAATTTATCCTCTGTATGTTGTTCTTCAAAAATTGACTATCTCCAAGAGCTTTACTCTTCTGGAGATGGCGGCCTTTCAAATTGAACTCTTGTTTTGTTCAATTGTCTCATGATCCTCCTGGTTTGAAAATTGAAGGTTGAAAGAAGAGGTCTTTTTGCAATGGACTTCTTTCTTCCAGGTGAAGCACCAGTGGCAGGATCAGCAGATGATTTATCAGTTTCAATTGGGACCTTTTCTTTCCCTTTATCTGCTTGAGACGAAGCTTGAACAGAACTGGTTGCGGCTATCTCAGTGGGTTCAGAAGCCTTTGTTGGTGATATGGTGGGTGGTTTCATGGCTTGTGGCTGTGGAGTTGAAGAGGTGGAGTTTTTAGGTGGAGATGAAGGTTGATTATACTTCCAAATAGATGGACAGGGTTTAGGCTTGACAGGGGTGATATCAGTCCAGTTATCTATCCTAAATTTTGGATGAATATATTTAGGCTTGATAGGTCTGGATCCCCTGGGCCTTGGGTTCATTCCCCTGGGTCTATGGGAGTAAAATCTGGAAGATGGAATGGGAACATGGGAGGCTGGTTGCTTGAGTCTTTCCAACAAGTTGGAAGGGAGAGACTCAGCAAGTAGGTCAGAGGCATCAAAAGGTTCAGGTTTAATGTATGTAGATGAGGGGTTACCTGTGACTGTTTCAGATGGCAAAGGCATTTGGAGACTTGGAATCACAGCAAACTCTGCTCCTTTCACTTGTTTGAGCAGCTCATCTACAATTTTGCAAGTGTCTTTTGCCTTCATCTTCTCTACTTCAGCAGCAGGCTTGAGACATCTGATGATAGCACATCTCTTGATCCTTTCCAATAGTTCCAGGTTGTCTAAACTTTTGTTCAAGAAAGTTGGCATTCTGGAAGCTATGTTGATCAGCCTGTTTTTCTCCTGTTCACTTAATTTAACAAGGTCATAAACCTGCATTCTCCATTCAATCGATCTCTTCCTTGCTTCATCTACCAATCCTTCAACCACAAAGTCATTTGATAGAAGATCCAGGTCTGCCAAAAATTGTTTGTATTGCAAATTTGATTTGGCTTCCTCTGATCTTATCCTGGCTTGATTATCTTTCCAGTCATGGATGAATTCTTCTTCAAACAGGTCATCCATAGTCTCTTGTTCTTCTGACTAGTCAGAATCAACCATAGTATCTAGTACCCTTGGTTGAGGAGTTATGCAATCTTCACTCTCCTTCAGTCTGATCATCCTCCTAGGTTTGGTTTGTTTCTTTCTTTTGAAGCTCAAAGGAGGCTCTGAATTGGAGGTGGAGTGCAGTTGGATCAATGTTTCAGCAATCTCAGCTTCTGTTGAGTTTTCCGGTTGAGTATCTTCCGGTTGAGCTTTTTCCGGTTGAGTCTCTTCCGGATGAGCTTTTTCCGGTTGAACTTCAGCCGAAGATTTTGTACTTAGATCTCTCGGTACAGTGCTGATGATTTCAATTGTATCTTCTCCTCCTTTTTCACCTTCAACTTCTTCAGTCTGAGTGACTGAAGCATCATCATCCACATCTTCATGAACCACATCAACAACTGGTTCAGAGACAATGTTAGTTGTGACCTCATCCACTTTAGATTTGGCAAATGCCTCCTATTTTGGGATAATCACATTGGTCAAGAAGTGCTTGACCTGCAGAATGCTCTCTGGCTGAGCACCTGCAACTAACATTGTTGCTTCAATCATTCCCAACAGGCTTGGATCCTGTGGAAATACCTTCATGAGTGAGCTCATCTTCACATTGGTTAACCCATCAGCAACTGAAAAGGGATCAACTTTAGCCAATTTGAAGGCTGTATGCCTTACATCTTCAGGTAAGGGCACTGTTTGATCAAGTTCTTCTTCTTCAGTTGTGGTTTCAGCAGCAGCAATAACAGGTGTTGGAGGATTAGTTTTCTCCCCCTTTTTGGCAGCATCAGCTTCTACAGCCTGACCTCCAAAAGGAAATGGGTTCAAAGAACTAACCTCAGCAGTATGCTGTGCAACTGGTTGAAACTTTGGTGCAGGGGAAGTTTCCGGTTGAGCAGTGGAGGCTTCAACAGGAACTTCTTGAGCTTGAGCAGCAGCAGGAGTGGTCATTACAAGGCTGGCAACAGTCGAATTGAGACTGGTTACCTGAGCCTGTAGTGATTTGTGCAATGCCGTCAATTCTGTAAGTGTTATACTATCCTCAACTGGAGTTTTACCAGTATCATAGGAAAAAGATGGACCATCAACCCTATGTTGATCAAGTCCACCACCCTGGTTTTCTTGGCGCCTGGGATTCCCCTTAACTACAGTTTTCCCTTTAGGATCCACTAGGGGATCTTCCAGTTGAACTATAGTATGGGTTGCCATGGATTGGGTCTTATGAATGTTACCACCATCATCAAAGTTCAATGAGAAACTTTGAGTGGCAGCAGCCCTTTCCACATGAATCTCATCTAAACTCCTGAGATTCACCTCCTGGGGTGAATGTGGGTTAGAT
This sequence comes from Deinandra increscens subsp. villosa, assembly GCA_039602395.1. NCBI lineage: Eukaryota > Viridiplantae > Streptophyta > Magnoliopsida > Asterales > Asteraceae > Deinandra > Deinandra increscens. The sequence goes on along the minus strand of JBCNJP010000006.1, from coordinate 15,566,292 downwards.
GTAGCAGTGTGAGTGTCACTCAGAATGTTCCCATGTAATGTGGTGTGTGGGTTAATAACACCATCATCTGTGACATCTCTTTCTACATCATCATTCACAGGTGAGAAGTGTGAAGTGTAGGGTGAGAAAGTGGATGGGGATTGTACATCCATATGAAATGACTCCCCCTCAGAAGAAAGTTCATCAACAAGTTTAAATCCCAATTTGGCTGACCCAGTTGGCTTTGTGCCAAGGGTTGGTTCAGGGCTGGAGGCAATGGGTTGCAAGAGAGGAGTAGGCTCTTGCACAACCTTTTTGAGCCTTTTGAGCTTTGTAGGCTTTGGGGAAGGGGGGATGGTGGGAATTGATGGTGGGTCTGAATCTCTTCTCTTTTTTCTTTTGAAAAATATGGTTGAAGTATCAGAAGGAGAAGGTGGTTATTCAGTGGTGGGTTCAACTACTGTGGATGGTACAGTGTTGTCCACTGGAGCAAGTTGCTCTTCAGAAGCATGTGTTTCCGGTTGAGCACTAGGTTCTCCTTGTTCAACCGGAATCACCCTTTGGATTGGCGTGGGATGGTCAGTGTCCCTCCCAAGGAATGGCTTCTTGTTGGTGGTTAATTTGGAAAATGTGTTTTCAGATAATGCTCTTGGAACCAGCATCATGTTTCCATCCAAATTAATTTTGGGGTATTTTTCTTGCAAAATGTAAGTTAAAAATCTAGGGTACATGTAAAAAGCAAAGTTCTTTGCATTACCCTTTAAAGCATTAAAAATTACAGCAGAAAAATTGTATACCTCCCCTTTTACCACAGCATAGAAGGCAGAAGCTTGCTCAACAGCCATTTCATCAAATCCTGATTTCTTTGGCGACAGGCACACCATGATGGTGTGAGCCAGAAATCTCCATTTGTAGGGCATTTGACCCTTGTGAACAGTGGCAGTTCCTTCAGTAGCACCACCATAGCCAATTGCTTTGAGCAGGGCCATGTATTGCTTGGGGGTTCTGCGAACATATCCATTCTTGTCGTTCAACTTCAGCAATTCCCTAATCATTGATTCAGTGATGAGAATAGTTTCCCCTTTTACAGTTGACTTCAGCGTGTCTTCCTCTACATCGTCTACATCCTTTTCGAGCAGTTGGATGTTCTTCCAGAATTCAGAGAGAATTTCCTCATATAAATAAACCACAACAGTGAGTGCGTGATTCAGATATGAAGTTTTGAGGAAATTAATCATCTCGGTGAAGGTTTCAGCATGTGTAGAGTTCACTGGTTCGTCAAGAAACGCAACTAGGTTGTGTTCAAGTGGGAAAGGATCATTCTTCACTGGTTGTTTCCCCTTTGCTTTGGACTTTGGTGACATTGTTGATTTACTATGAGAGAATTTTGGGAGTAGAAAGAAATGGTTCTGAAAATTTCTAGGTTTTCGGATTTTGAACGGTTTCTTGCTTTTGGATTATGAGGAGTGTTGAAGGGGTTGTGGGTATTTAACTAGTGGGTTTAAAGATGGGTGACATTTATCAGCGATGGGATAAAGTACGCTGAGTCACAGAAGAGAGAAAGAAAAAGTGAAAGTGGGTCCGCAAAAAGTGTGCTTCAGGTGGTTGTACAATACAACTTCCTGTTGCGTGTCTTTAGAATTTAATTCAGATAGTTTTCTCGGACAATAAATTGAAACACTTTAAATGCACAATCCGCTTGAAAATATGTGCCTCAACTGGTGAATTAAATGATTCATTTAAGGCAAAAGATTTTTCCGGTTGAGATTCAAGCGGAGAGATTTTCTCTCCAAACAACAAAATTTCTTTCCGTTTGAAAGTTGAACCGGACAGATTTTGCCGGTTGAAAATTTTTCCGGTTGAGGTTGTCAACAGGAAATAAAATTTTCGTTTGAAAATTTTTCAATTTTAGTCTGAACTTTCTAATAAAGAATTGTTGTTCCTTTTACCAGTTTCAGAAATTTGGATGGTGTGATCAAAAAATTGAGTTTCCGGTTGAAGATGACTTTCCGGTTGAGATTCAACCGGATGTGTTGAACTGGAAAGTTCAACCGGAAGACAGAAAAACACTTGATTTTGAAAATTACATGTATCAGTTATCATAGTTTAACAGTATGACCTGACTATGATTGAAAAGGTGTCTAACTGATACAGAAACTTTTCTTTTTCTTTTTCTTTTTGTATCAAGAGACGGGCTTTTTGACACAAAATGGTCTCTTTTATTAAGTTTGTGAAAACAGTTTAATCAGTCAAAGTTCATCATACCAATGGCACTAATGAGATAGAAAAATCTAGCTTCATCAAATGCTTTGGTAAACAAATCAGCCAATTGTTGATTTGTATGAACTTTAACCATTCTAATTAAATGTTTTTCAGCACAATCTCTAATAAAATGGTACCTGATATCAATGTGTTTTGCTTTTGAGTGTTGAACAGGATTGTTTGTGATTGATATAGCACTGTTGTTGTCTGCTAGAATTGGAGTCTCCATGAACTTGATGCCGTAATCCAACATTTGATTCTGAATCCATAAGACTTGACTGCAGCAGCTTGATGCAGCAATATATTCAGCCTCAGCAGTAGAAGTAGATACGCAGGTTTGCTTCTTGCATTGCCAAGACACAAGTCTTTCTCCCAAAAATTGGCATCCTCCAGTAGTAGACTTTTTATCCAAGTTGCAGCCAGCATAATCACTATCAGTGTAAGCTTTGAAGGAGAAATCTGAATTCTTTGGATACCACAACCCAAGCTTTGGTTGTCCTTTAAGATATCTAAAGATTCTCTTCACTGCTAACATATATAATGCCCAACTTAATAAATTTATTTTTTAAAGATCACAAAGTAAATTTAACAATAGATATTGTTATACAGATGTTTTGAAAGGGAAAATAAATTGTACACCTGTAGCTCTGCATTTAAGACGTGAATTTCTTGAAATTACCATCTTTGCTCATCTTAATCTAAAGAGTAAAACAAAACCAACATCAAATGTTAATTCAGTCACCAACAACAATAATGAATGAAGTAAATCTCCAATTTCTCGAACACAAAGAAATATATATTTTGCATATTCATTGAATATGGAAGAAGAAAATTAAAGCGCCCGGGGTTGTCTCTGCATGAAAACGACCCGCACAACCAAATCGTACATAATTTTACAGAATTTAACTTACTGTCCAATCCTTCTATATACATATCCAGAAGTTGGAGCATTGTCCTCAATAGAAGCACCTGAAAATATGATATCCCTTTTTAAAAATACTTGTTTAAGACTCAATGACAGTATAATCAATGGATGAAATTCTTGAACATGACATTAACATAGATGATAATTTCTAATGTCTTAAAGGAAAATCATAGGTTTAGGACAAAATGATTGTCATATTTTTTTCATCTACAAAAACCTAAATGAAGACACCATGAACAGATACAAAATCTAGCACTAAATCTTTACTTATGAGTTATGACCCAAGAATTAAAAAATTGTTTATCTAAAGAAAACAATATTCATGCAAATCAAAAGATCCGTTAATATGTACAGACTTAAGAAAATTGATTTGAGATGTAAAATTACTTACTTTCCAAGCCAGTAAGAAACAATTTTGTAGGAAACTTAGTATTAAAAGCAAGTATTGGATTAAAATTTAGTCAACCATATTTACGTAAATTTAAATTTCAATTTTAAATGAAGAATTTTTTATTTTTTTATTATTTTTTTTTTTAGAAAACAAACCATTTCATTTAACCAAAAGAAACATACAGAACTTAAGTCAATACGCAGGCAAGGCGGGCAACAAGCTGCGCCGCCAACCCCTTTTGAATAGCAAACCCTAGCCGTATAATTTTTAGATTTAAAAAAGGTAGGTATTTATTGCTTCGAAGATCATTCCCATTTTAAGTTTAATACTTTAGATTTAAAAAAAAATTTAAAAAACTAACAAAATTACACCTAGGATTTTAGTGTTATTAGAGGGTGCCACATCACCAATTGATGATGTGGACACACTTATTATGTGACAACTCAACCCAATATGTTTTGTTTAATGTATAGGTAGATAAAAAAAATGAGTTGCTGGATCATTTGGCTAATTTATATATATTACAATAAGAAATGGGAGGTTCTGACACAACATTTACTATTCATATCTAGGGGCCAATGGTTATGTGACACGTGGCCACGTGTTAAGCCACGGGTGACACGTGGACACGTGTTATGCCACGTGTCATATCTAGGCCAATGCTTTTGCGACACGTGGTTATGTGTTAGGCCACATGTGGCGACACGTGGTCACTAGGCCACGTGTCATATCTAGGCCAATATTTTTGCGATACATGTTAGGCCACGTGTCATGGACATGTGACATTTTTTTCCAGACTTAAGCGCAGGTGGTCAACTTTTAGACCAATTTTAGAGTTTTTGACTTTGGTCACGACTTTTTAAAAAATGAGTGTCAGGCCACGTGTCATGTACATGTGGTATTTTTTTCGGCTTAAGCATAGGTGGTCAACTTTTAGATCACTTTTAGAGTTTTTAACTTTGAACACGGCGTTTTGGAAAATGGGTGGCCCGCCGCGAAGCGCGGGCGGGTCACCATCTTGTTAATTGAAAGGTGAAACCGACGATCGATCCTCGATCGAAATGAATGCGGGGTTACTAGACGAACTGTCGCCGGTTTCCTTTTTTTTCCTTAATTGTTTTCAAATGGACTTATGTTGTTTGGCAAAATTGGTCCCTCCTGATTTTTACAAGGAAAGACAACATGTTCAAGGAATTACAGATTTGGCCCATATGAGTTTGTTTAATTAAAAGGAAGTTTAGGAATTTGGAAAAATGACCTCTCAAAGCTAAGGATCGTTAGCTATTCCTAACGGAGTTAACGGAGAAAGACTTTAACCGAAAGAATACGTGTGTTTGCCCAAATATAATTTACGTGTAACGTTTGTAAGATGTAAACCCTAATTGGTTCACATAAAATCATGAATATAGCTCATAAATATATATTGAGTTCACATAAAATGATAGATACAAGATCACAATTATATGTATCATAAAATCATAGAATGTAGTGTAGATATATATACATATATATCACATAAAATCATAACTATAATTGTCAAATAAAATGACAAAGTGTTGTCATGTAATTATAATATATAACTTATAAAAGATCATAAATTATATCCATTCATGTTGGTTAACCAATGTCTAGACACATGTGTAATCCTCGTATAATTATTCTAGCTAACTGAGGTAACGGACGTTATTTGTAGGACCGATGATTACTCAGAGAAATAATCAAAACAAGAACTCTTTACTTGAAGATCACAACCATGCGGAATAAAGTTGTATCATACTTGTTTTTACTTAAGCTTTGTTTTACTTATACTTGTAGTTTGATTGTATTGATTGCATAAACTAGTGAACACAAGATAATAAATTTCTCGGTACTATTTGCATTAACTCAAGTTCAAACTGTTACAAGTGTAAGCACTGAAACGGGTACACGTGAATGAACTAGCTAACAACTATAAATAGTACTAAGGAGATCAACTACAGCCGTTGATCTCATACGGGCTAATCTAACCGTACATGAAAGTCAAACAATAAACTTACTAAAAGAACATTAGTAAACATACAAAAGAGGAAATGTGCAAAATGCATTTATCTATAAGTAGGAGACGGCTAGGATGTGACTTTGGAAGAACAGAAGCTGTTGCAGTTCTGAATTCTGCAAAAGTAATCTTTCAGTACTTTTCCGGTTGAACTCTTTATACTGTTGGATAAAAGAGTTCACCCGGAAATGTTCTTCCGGTTGAACTTCCGGTTGACAAATCTTCCGCTTGAGCGTCTTCCGCTTGAACATGTCTTCAACCGGAAATCTTCATCTTGAACCGGTTGACTCAGAAATTCAATTCCTTACAATCTCCCCCTAAGATGATGCTGCCAAAATTTATCCTCTGTATGTTGTTCTTCAAAAATTGACTATCTCCAAGAGCTTTACTCTTCTGGAGATGGCGGCCTTTCAAATTGAACTCTTGTTTTGTTCAATTGTCTCATGATCCTCCTGGTTTGAAAATTGAAGGTTGAAAGAAGAGGTCTTTTTGCAATGGACTTCTTTCTTCCAGGTGAAGCACCAGTGGCAGGATCAGCAGATGATTTATCAGTTTCAATTGGGACCTTTTCTTTCCCTTTATCTGCTTGAGACGAAGCTTGAACAGAACTGGTTGCGGCTATCTCAGTGGGTTCAGAAGCCTTTGTTGGTGATATGGTGGGTGGTTTCATGGCTTGTGGCTGTGGAGTTGAAGAGGTGGAGTTTTTAGGTGGAGATGAAGGTTGATTATACTTCCAAATAGATGGACAGGGTTTAGGCTTGACAGGGGTGATATCAGTCCAGTTATCTATCCTAAATTTTGGATGAATATATTTAGGCTTGATAGGTCTGGATCCCCTGGGCCTTGGGTTCATTCCCCTGGGTCTATGGGAGTAAAATCTGGAAGATGGAATGGGAACATGGGAGGCTGGTTGCTTGAGTCTTTCCAACAAGTTGGAAGGGAGAGACTCAGCAAGTAGGTCAGAGGCATCAAAAGGTTCAGGTTTAATGTATGTAGATGAGGGGTTACCTGTGACTGTTTCAGATGGCAAAGGCATTTGGAGACTTGGAATCACAGCAAACTCTGCTCCTTTCACTTGTTTGAGCAGCTCATCTACAATTTTGCAAGTGTCTTTTGCCTTCATCTTCTCTACTTCAGCAGCAGGCTTGAGACATCTGATGATAGCACATCTCTTGATCCTTTCCAATAGTTCCAGGTTGTCTAAACTTTTGTTCAAGACAGTTGGCATTCTGGAAGCTATGTTGATCAGCCTGTTTTTCTCCTGTTCACTTAATTTAACAAGGTCATAAACCTGCATTCTCCATTCAATCGATCTCTTCCTTGCTTCATCTACCAATCCTTCAACCACAAAGTCATTTGATAGAAGATCCAGGTCTGCCAAAAATTGTTTGTATTGCAAATTTGATTTGGCTTCCTCTGATCTTATCCTGGCTTGATTATCTTCCCAGTCATGGATGAATTCTTCTTCAAACAGGTCATCCATAGTCTCTTGTTCTTCTGACTAGTCAGAATCAACCATAGTATCTAGTACCCTTGGTTGAGGAGTTATGCAATCTTCACTCTCCTTCAGTCTGATCATCCTCCTAGGTTTGGTTTGTTTCTTTCTTTTGAAGCTCAAAGGAGGCTCTGAATCGGAGGTGGAGTGCAGTTGGATCAATGTTTCAGCAATCTCAGCTTCTGTTGAGTTTTCCGGTTGAGTATCTTCCGGTTGAGCTTTTTCCGGTTGAGTCTCTTCCGGATGAGCTTTTTCCGGTTGAACTTCAGCCGGAGATTTTGTACTTAGATCTCTCGGTACAGTGCTGATGATTTCAATTGTATCTTCTCCTCCTTTTTCACCTTCAACTTCTTCAGTCTGAGTGACTGAAGCATCATCATCCACATCTTCATGAACCACATCAACAACTGGTTCAGAGACAATGTTAGTTGTGACCTCATCCACTTTAGATTTGGCAAATGCCTCCTCTTTTGGGATAATCACATTGGTCAAGAAGTGCTTGACCTGCAGAATGCTCTCTGGCTGAGCACCTGCAACTAACATTGTTGCTTCAATCATTCCCAACAGGCTTGGATCCTGTGGAAATACCTTCATGAGTGAGCTCATCTTCACATTGGTTAACCCATCAGCAACTGAAAAGGGATCAACTTTAGCCAATTTGAAGGCTGTATGCCTTACATCTTCAGGTAAGGGCACTGTTTGATCAAGTTCTTCTTCTTCAGTTGTGGTTTCAGCAGCAGCAATAACAGGTGTTGGAGGATTAGTTTTCTCCCCCTTTTTGGCAGCATCAGCTTCTACAGCCTGACCTCCAAAAGGAAATGGGTTCAAAGAACTAACCTCAGCAGTATGCTGTGCAACCGGTTGAAACTTTGGTGCAGGGGAAGTTTCCGGTTGAGCAGTGGAGGCTTCAACAGGAACTTCTTGAGCTTGAGCAGCAGCAGGAGTGGTCATTACAAGGCTGGCAACAGTCGAATTGAGACTGGTTACCTGAGCCTGTAGTGATTTGTGCAATGCCGTCAATTCTGTAAGTGTTATACTATCCTCAACTGGAGTTTTACCAGTATCATAGGAAAAAGATGGACCATCAACCCTATGTTGATCAAGTCCACCACCCTGGTTTTCTTGGCGCCTGGGATTCCCCTTAACTACAGTTTTCCCTTTAGGATCCACTAGGGGATCTTCCGGTTGAACTATAGTATGGGTTGCCATGGATTGGGTCTTATGAATGTTACCACCATCATCAAAGTTCAATGAGAAACTTTGAGTGGCAGCAGCCCTTTCCACATGAATCTCATCTAAACTCCTGAGATTCACCTCCTGGGGTGAATGTGGGTTAGATGTAGCAGTGTGAGTGTCACTCAGAATGTTCCCATGTAATGTGGTGTGTGGGTTAATAACACCATCATCTGTGACATCTCTTTCTACATCATCATTCACAGGTGAGAAGTGTGAAGTGTAGGGTGAGAAAGTGGATGGGGATTGTACATCCATATGAAATGACTCCCCCTCAGAAGAAGGTTCATCAACAAGTTTAAATCCCAATTTGGCTGACCCAGTTGGCTTTGTGCCAAGGGTTGGTTCAGGGCTGGAGGCAATGGGTTGCAAGAGAGGAGTAGGCTCTTGCACAACCTTTTTGAGCCTTTTGAGCTTTGTAGGCTTTGGGGAAGGGGGGATGGTGGGAATTGATGGTGGGTCTGAATCTCTTCTCCTTTTTCTTTTGAAAAATATGGTTGAAGTATCAGAAGGAGAAGGTGGTTGATTCAGTGGTGGGTTCAACTACTGTGGATGGTACAGTGTTGTCCACTGGAGCAAGTTGCTCTTCAGAAGCATGTGTTTCCGGTTGAGCACTAGGTTCTCCTTGTTCAACCGGAATCACCCTTTGGATTGGCGTGGGATGGTCAGTGTCCCTCCCAAGGAATGGCTTCTTGTTGGTGGTTAATTTGGAAAATGTGTTTTCAGATAATGCTCTTGGAACCAGCATCATGTTTCCATCCAAATTAATTTTGGGGTATTTTTCTTGCAAAATGTAAGTTAAAAATCTAGGGTACATGTAAAAAGCAAAGTTCTTTGCATTACCCTTTAAAGCATTAAAAATTACAGCAGAAAAATTGTATACCTCCCCTTTTACCACAGCATAGAAGGCAGAAGCTTGCTCAACAGCCATTTCATCAAATCCTGATTTCTTTGGCGACAGGCACACCATGATGGTGTGAGCCAGAAATCTCCATTTGTAGGGCATTTGACCCTTGTGAACAGTGGCAGTTCCTTCAGTAGCACCACCATAGCCAATTGCTTTGAGCAGGGCCATGTATTGCTTGGGGGTTCTGCGAACATATCCATTCTTGTCGTTCAACTTCAGCAATTCCCTAATCATTGATTCAGTGATGAGAATAGTTTCCCCTTTTACAGTTGACTTCAGCGTGTCTTCCTCTACATCGTCTACATCCTTTTCGAGCAGTTGGATGTTCTTCCAGAATTCAGAGAGAATTTCCTCATATAAATAAACCACAACAGTGAGTGCGTGATTCAGATATGAAGTTTTGAGGAAATTAATCATCTCGGTGAAGGTTTCAGCATGTGTAGAGTTCACTGGTTCGTCAAGAAACGCAACTAGGTTGTGTTCAAGTGGGAAAGGATCATTCTTCACTGGTTGTTTCCCCTTTGCTTTGGACTTTGGTGACATTGTTGATTTACTATGAGAGAATTTTGGGAGTAGAAAGAAATGGTTCTGAAAATTTCTAGGTTTTCGGATTTTGAACGGTTTCTTGCTTTTGGATTATGAGGAGTGTTGAAGGGGTTGTGGGTATTTAACTGGTGGGTTTAAAGATGGGTGACATTTATCAGCGATGGGATAAAGTACGCTGAGTCACAGAAGAGAGAAAGAAAAAGTGAAAGTGGGTCCGCAAAAAGTGTGCTTCATGTGGTTGTACAATACAACTTCCTGTTGCGTGTCTTTAGAATTTAATTCAGATAGTTTTCTCGGACAATAAATTGAAACACTTTAAATGCACAATCCGCTTGAAAATATGTGCCTCAACTGGTGAATTAAATGATTCATTTAAGGCAAAAGATTTTTCCGGTTGAGATTCAAGCGGAGAGATTTTCTCTCCAAACAACAAAATTTCTTTCCGTTTGAAAGTTGAACCGGACAGATTTTGCCGGTTGAAAATTTTTCCGGTTGAGGTTGTCAACAGGAAATAAAATTTTCGTTTGAAAATTTTTCAATTTTAGTCTGAACTTTCTAATAAAGAATTGTTGTTCCTTTTACCAGTTTCAGAAATTTGGATGGTGTGATCAAAAAATTGAGTTTCCGGTTGAAGATGACTTTCCGGTTGAGATTCAACCGGATGTGTTGAACTGGAAAGTTCAACCGGAAGACAGAAAAACACTTGATTTTGAAAATTACATGTATCAGTTATCATAGTTTAACAGTATGACCTGACTATGATTGAAAAGGTGTCTAACTGATACAGAAACTTTTCTTTTTCTTTTTCTTTTTGTATCAAGAGACGGGCTTTTTGACACAAAATGGTCTCTTTTATTAAGTTTGTGAAAACAGTTTAATCAGTCAAAGTTCATCATACCAATGGCACTAATGAGATAGAAAAATCTAGCTTCATCAAATGCTTTGGTAAACAAATCAGCCAATTGTTGATTTGTATGAACTTTAACCATTCTAATTAAATGTTTTTCAGCACAATCTCTAATAAAATGGTACCTGATATCAATGTGTTTTGCTTTTGAGTGTTGAACAGGATTGTTTGTGATTGATATAGCACTGTTGTTGTCTGCTAGAATTGGAGTCTCCATGAACTTGATGCCGTAATCCAACATTTGATTCTGAATCCATAAGACTTGACTGCAGCAGCTTGATGCAGCAATATATTCAGCCTCAGCAGTAGAAGTAGATACGCAGGTTTGCTTCTTGCATTGCCAAGACACAAGTCTTTCTCCCAAAAATTGGCATCCTCCAGTAGTAGACTTTTTATCCAAGTTGCAGCCAGCATAATCACTATCAGTGTAAGCTTTGAAGGAGAAATCTGAATTCTTTGGATACCACAACCCAAGCTTTGGTTGTCCTTTAAGATATCTAAAGATTCTCTTCACTGCTAACATGTGTGATTCCTTTGGTTGACACTGGTATCTAGCACATAAACAGACACTAAACATGATGTCAGGTCTGCTAGCTGTGAGATAGAGCAGTGATCCAATCATTGCCCTGTAGAGATGAACATCCACTGGTTTTCCACTTAAGTCACTGTTTAACTTGTGGGAAGAGGAGATAGGAGTTCTTGAGGTTGAAACAGACTGCATATCAAACCTTTTTAGCATATCTTGAATATATTTTGACTGATTCAAGAAAATTCCATTGGCAGTTTGTTTCACTTGTAGGCCTAAGAAGAAATTCAGTTCACCCATTGAACTCATTTCAAACTTAGATTGCATCAATCCCTCAAACTCTTTGCATAAGGCAGCATTGGATGAACCAAAGATGATGTCATCAACGTAGATTTGTACCATCAAAGTATCTTTGCCATCAGATTTCACAAACAGTGTTTTGTCAATAGCTCCTCTCTTGTAGCCATTCTCTAGGAGATAGTTTGAAAGTGTTTCATACCATGTCCTAGGAGCTTGCTTGAGACCATATAAAGCCTTAATTAGCTTGCATACCTTGTTGGGGTAATGAGGGTCTTCAAAGCCAGGAGGTTGCTTGACATACACATCTTGTTCCAAAAGACCATACAGAAAAGCACATTTGACATCCATTTGAAATACCAGAAAGTTTTTGAATGCAGCATAGGCAAGAAATATTCTGATTGCTTCAAGCCTGGCCACAGGAGCAAAAACTTCATCTTAATCAATGCCTTCTTCCTATGTGTAGCCTTGAGCTACAAGTCTGGCTTTGTTTTTTATCACAATTCCTCTGTCATCCTTCTTGTTTCTGAATACCCATTTGGTTCCAATTGGTTCTTCACCTTCAGGTAGGTCTACCAATTCCCAAACCTTCTGTTTATTGATCTGAAACAGTTCCTCTTGCATTGCCTCTACCCAGCTTTCATCTTCCAACGCATCATTGATCTTTGTGGGTACTTCTTGAGACAGAAATGCAGCATGTAGGCAAATGTTTGCATCAATAGACTTGCTTCTTGTCAGCACAAGAGCTGACAAGTCTCCTATAATATTCTCCCTTGGATGATTCTTACTAACTCTTCTATCAGTAAACATTGGAAATTCATGGCTTCTTCCATTATGAGGAATACTGAGTTGAGGTAATAACTCAATATTGTTGGTTTGTGAAACAGGTTTCTGAAACTTCAGTTGGTTCTTGAGAACTAGGGACTGAATCTGAGATTAGATGCTCAAAACTGTACTCATTTGAACCAGCATCAGTTGAATCATTGGATTCATTGTTCTCAAAATTTTCTGAAAAATTGTTTTCCGGTTGAGTCTCAACCGGAGATTCTACTGCTACAGGATCCGTTTGAACTTCAACCGGAAGTTGAACCGGATGAACTTCTGCATCAGCAAGAACAATTTCAGAGGCTTTCTTTGAATTGTTGGATTTCACAGGCTTGGTGCTGATGGATGAAAAGAAGGTAGGTTGCATTTGCAGTCCTTTGGTGTTCATCTGCCAGATATTATCAGCTGACCTCATGTGATTATGCTTAAGTTCCTGTTCCTGCACTGTTGAACTCAATGGCTTCTCAATGGTAAAATTGAAAGCAGTGGTTAGTGCATCTATATCAAATAACCATTCTGGTTGAGATACAAAATTGTTAAGAGATTTCTCATTAAAAGTTACATTAATGGTTTCCTCAACAATTTTAGTACTTTTATTGTATACCCTGAATGCTTTTGACACACCAGAATATCCAACAAAATATCCTTCATCTGTCTTTTCAGCAAACTTAGGCAACAACCTATTAGTTATTAAAATAGTAACAGGACAGCCAAATGATTTAAAGAAGTAAATGTTAGGTTTTCTACCTCTCCAAAGCTCATAAGCAGTTTTATTTTTACCCTTAACAATCAAAGTCCTGTTTTGGACATAGCAAGCAGTGTTTACTGCTTCTGCCCAAAATATCACAGGTAACTTAGAATCTGCTAGCATTGCTCTAGCAGCCTCAATTAATGTCCTATTTCTCCTTTCAGCAACACCATTTTGCTGTGGAGTTCTAGGAGCACTGAATTGTCTAAGGATTCCCTTTTCCTCACAAAATGAGTTCAAAACATGATTTTTAAACTCAGTGCCATTGTCACTTCTGATTGTCTTAACTTTCAGTTTTGCTTGATTTTCTAAAGATACAATTAGTGTTTTTAACAATTCAGCAGTTTCATCTTTTGTTTTTAAGAAAAACACCCAAGTATATCTTGTGAAATCATCAATAATGACAAAACAATATGACCTTTTTCCTAAGCTCATCACTCTAGTTGGACCAAACAAATCCATATGCAAGAGTTCTAGAGGTTGAGTGATAGAAGACTCAGTTTTTGGCTTGAAGGAGGTCTTGTGTTGCTTACCCTTGAGGCAAGAAACACAGTGTTCAGAACAATTGAACTGCTTGTTAGGAAGACCCTTAACCAAGCCAAGATTCACTATCCTGTTCATGTTCTTGTAGTTAACATGACATAACCTCCTATGCCATAAATCAGATTCATCCACTGAGGCTTTGGATATAAAGCATGCAATTCCACTTGCTGGAGTGGCAGCAGATAGATCCAAAATATATAGTCCTTCTCTCCTAGGTGCTCTGAGCAATACAAGTTCCTCAGGGATGTTAACACCAGGTTTCAAGACTATGGCCTCTCTCTCAGTAAACATCAAATTCAAATTCTTGTCACACATTTGTGAGACACTAAGTAAATTGAAATTTAATGTATCAACAAAATTTACCTTGTCAAAGGTAAGCTTCCCATTACTAACAGCACCTTGTGCAGTAATGTGTCCTTTTGCACTCCCAAAGGCTACAGGACCTCCGTTTATGTTTTTGGGGTTTTCCAATACATGCTTATTTCCTGTCATGTGGCAAGTGCATCCACTATCAACAACCCATAGGCTTTGTTGGCCTTTATTATGCACCTACACACAAAGAAAGTTGATTAATTTCTAAAGGGAACCCAAGCCTTTGAGGTCTTGGGCTTGCCAGAAGCATCATAATACTTGTACTCTTTAAGTACTAAAGTATTTAGTATTGGATCCTCATTCAACAGATCATCTTGATCAATGTTCAAGTGTTCAGACTGTTCACTTGATTGACATTGTCTGTTTGTTTTGCTAAGCCTTCTCTCAGCAATCTTCCTCTCTCTGTATTCCCTATATTTCTTTTGTTTGTTGGTCAAAACCTTTGGCAACTCATTGGGTGAGGTGTAGGTCTGATCAACACTAGTCACTGGTGAGATTCTAGCATTAAAGTTTGAAAATTTGTTTGACTGGCTAGATCTCTCACTGTGAAATGCAACAGTGGCATTTCCATTTGAACTAGAGGGAATTTCCGGTTGAGAGTTGTGCTTGTTTTTCACAAAATTTTCTCTAGAGGTGGTCTTGCCTCTAGATGGGTTTCTCCTTCCTTGACCTTCAAAATGGTCATACTCATCAGTGAACTGAACCCTTGAAAGTTCGTGAGCGTGAGAATCTTCTACTTAGCCGTATAGAAATCAATGTAAACGAGTAAAACACAAAGAGTAAATACAACTGAGACTTGTATTAACCACAGAGAACCACAGAGTACACTTAGAGAAAGTATATGACACGGAAGCTATCTAAATCTATACAAGACAAACCTATTTATAGGCTGAAACTCACGACTGGCCGAACCTCAGGTTCGGCCAAGCTTCGGCAGCGTCCGAACTCTGGAGTTCGGCCAAGGTTCGGCCATCACCTAAACTTGTGACGTTCCGTCTTGTTCTCGATACTTCACATGACGATCAGGAACCATGTATCAACAAACTCCCCCTCGACATGTGCAGTATCATCTCCTCTTAATAAAACTTGTATCTTGTATCTTCAATCAAACTCTTCCTCGATCTAGACGAAGAATTCAATCTTGAATACTTGATATTGCAACGTGTGTAGTCTCTTTATCAACAATCTTCAGAAGACTTGAAGTTGTGATGTTCTCTTTCCACTTAGAAACCTGCCAACATAAATAATCTTGGTGCAAAACGTCTCTTCGAGACTCCAAGATATCATGATTTTGAAAATGATGTTGTATTCCGTGTTGATCAATCGAAAACAAATCAGAAACAAAATCTTTTTGGCTTTTAGAAACTTTATATCAAAACACACCTAAAATCTTTTTGGTATTTTCTGATAAGAAAGTAAATGCCATACAGAATCAGACACTATTTTTGTCTTTTGTGAGAAAGATCACGACTTGGGATCATATTGGTCATAACATGCTGAACTACACTTCAATTTCGATTATTGTAGCACATAAGCCATGCCGATTGCAGATATACTTTGTCCAAATTTAAACTCTGGCACAATCATACTCATAACATCTGGATATGTTAAGGTATTTATTAGATTTGCATTGACCAGTGTACCCCACACTATCAGACATACTCAGATATGCTTTGCTTATCACATTTTGTGATTTCATTTGTGATTTTAATCACATAATGATTGTAACCATGATATAGTCAACTGTGTTCCATGCAAAAAGAAATAAGAACGTTAAATCGTCTACCTTAAGGTCGATCTTTCGATACGCAGATAAGGCCTCGGATTTAACAAAATAAGAAAATAAAACAAGTTGAAGTTGTATAACTCAACAACAATCAGGTCGGTACTCCCGTACACGCAGAGAAAGTCCGATGAGTTATACGAAACACCAAAGAAAATAAAGCAGAACGTCAAACGAACAACAATCAGGTCGGTCTTTCGACACGCAGAGAAAGTCCGATCGTTTGACAAAATAAAGAAAATCAAACAAGATTAAATCTTTGCAAAATGAACACATGTATACACAGTGACTTCTCATTTTATTTTTCACATATCTTTTTCTTGATATATCATGAGATATGCATCAAGATGTTGTCCACTAGGTCAAGCATCAGATTTAGTGTATATCACATTTGTATACTTTCTGATTTGCCGAGCCTATCTTGCACATCGATCAAATGGTCTTATGGCTTTTTCACTTACTTTATCCATGAGTCAGACACTGTCAGCCAATGTACCATCATTTCCCCAATCATGTCGGATACAATTTCTCATTTTTCAATGTTTTTGGCTTTTTGCATTTTTAATGTTTTTGTCTTTTTCAAATTTCTCCCCCTAAAAATGACAACTCTATTTATAGATTTTCATTTTTACGATTTGAAAAACAACACACTATTTTTGTATTTTTGCAAAAACAAACTCCCCCTCAGAATGAGATGGAGTGAAAAACAAACAAACGAAAAATTGATCAACCAACACGAATACGTTGTCAGTGTAAGCTTTGAAAACACAATTAATTTTGAAAGTCAAATTAATTAGAACAGATATTTCACAATCAGCAATTTTTCAATCACCGAAAGGTCTTCCTGAAACACCTGCTGACACCAAATAAATCATTAGTCGCTCTGGGATCGACCCGATGTAACATCGTCGGGTCGCCCGGTGTCTTCCACAAAGTCTTTGTTGGCCTTGGAAACAACTTTTGGTTTCCAAATTTGTAAAATTTTCAATTTTTGATCAGAACCTGAATCAGACTCAACCGACGTACTTGGTTTAGACCAAGACGATTTACGATTTGATTTTGTCTTTGGAGACCATGGTTCCTCAAAAATTTGACCTTTGTTATCCACATATTTAGCAGTATTGTGGATATATGCAGTCGTCGGACAATCAGCAGCAAGATGTCCAGGTTGACGACATACATAACAAAGTCTTTCTCTAAACATTATTTGAAAATTGATTTTGATTTTGAAAAACCAGATGAATGCTCAGAATCAAAATTGTCAAAGAAATCATCAGAGGAATCATACCTAGGAGATGGACTCCGTGAAGATGACGATCTTCCAGAATAGTAAGTGAATTCCTTCTGAGATGGTGATTTCTTTGCATTCTTTGCTTTAGGAGCCTTGGCAACTTTCACCGGTTTCTTTGTTTGAATCAATTCTTCCTTCACAACAAACCCCACACCTTTGTGTTTGGAGCCTGAAACCTTTGAAGTACTTGAGGAAGAACCCGAAGCTTCTCTCGCCTTAGCTTCACTTGTGAATTTGGCTTTAATGTCCTTTAACTTGTTCTTTTCAACCAAAACTTTGTCTTCTTCAGTTGCAGATGAAGAACTTGACACAACCTTATCAAAAACCTTCTCATTCTCCAACAAAACAGACTTTGACACAAATTTTGGAGCTTCACCCAAAGACTTTTCCTTCTTTTTGGACTTAGATTTATTCTTCTTGGGTGGAGTAGCAAACTTGGAATAATCATGCAATTCATCTTTTGGATCAATCTGAGCAGCAGTAACTTCAGTTAAATCCACTGGTTGAGGAACCAAGTGAACATCAGCCTTCTGAGAACTATCTGAACTCTGATCCTGCTTGTATAGGAAATTTAGCATTGTGGGTGATAAATTGCAATTCTTCACTTGCCGCTTCAACTCCAAAATCTCCAGTTTTAAATCATTGATCTTTTGTTGAGCGTCAAAAACTTCTTTCTGTGACTTGATGAACTTTGCATTGAGATCATCATATTCATAAGTTTGTAACTTTCGGATCTCACATTCAGCAAATAACTCTTCAAGAACACTTTCTCTCTTTTTCTTGTAAATCTCAACATCCTTTGTCAAAACTTCATTTTTATCACGATAGAGAGTATTCTCATCTTGAAGCATAGAAATTTTGTTCTGAAGCTTTTCAACAGTAACAGCAGTTGTAGCAATAAGAGCAGTTGCTTCTTCATACTTTTTCTGTACTGGATAACTTTTCTCAAACAGATTCTCAAAATCTTGAGCTGCATCTAAAGCTTCAGCCTTTGCTTTCTCACATTCTTCAGCCAATATTGTTTTCTCTTTTAAAACATCTTCATGAACATGAACCAACTCATAATACTTCTTTTGAAAATCTTCTAATTCTTGCTTTAACACCACTATCTCTTCAGTCGAAATTTGATGACTTTGTTCAAAACTTGCAATCTCCTGAAGAAATTTCTTACATTTAAGACATTCAGCCTCTTCAACCTTTGAACTCTCAGAAACTCTAGGTAATTCTTCTTGAACCATGAGATACACTTGAATAAGAATCAGAATCAGTTAAGATGCTATCATCATCAATATGACGAACAGTCAAAGCAATTGCAGGTTTAGAATTATTCCTTTTAGCTTCAGTATCTGCATTCCATGCAAACTCACTTGAATGTGGAAACGTATTGGTCCAATCATGAACAAGATTAGCAGATTTCATCTCAACCTTCTCAACTTTATTTGGTGAATGATAAACTAAATGTGCATGTTGACCAGTTTTGAATTTATGATCTGCAGAACTTGGACATTCTCGAGCAAAGTGACCATAATTTGAACACTTATAACATTTAACTTTAGACTTGTCCAAACCAATCTTTCCTTCCTGATTCAATCTCTTCTTCCCAGTTCTATTGAAAAACTTCTTCGTTCTTCGAACCAACATAGCATACTGCCAATTGAGATCCATTTCTTCTAAATGATCATAATCAATCTGATCATAATCTTCGTTAGCTAACTCAGCATTACTCACAGCACCCGTGATAACACCAAAATACGAAGATACCAAAGCAGACATTAATGCATTATAATCATCAACAGTTTGAGCAGATAATGCAGTTTGATTTGAAGAACTCGGAACAGAAACAGTACAACCAGCAGAAGAATAACTTGAAGATTCAGATTTACCTGCCAGAAATGCTGTCGGGGGTGCAGAATTAAGAATATTCGATTTCCCAGCATTCATTGTAGAATCATTTTCACCATGATACACTGCAGGATTCTGAATTTGTGTAGGAAGAGACTTGTTCACCATCAATTCCATATCCCTAGCCTGAATTCTTTGAACTAAATCATTGAACGACAATCCTTGAAAATCCTTGTCATGAGTAATCATCATAACATAATTCTCCCATTTTTCAGGTAGAGCTTCTAAAATTTTCTCTTTCATATCAGCTTCGTCTTTAGTAAGATTCACCAAACGCATTTCACTCATTAGATGAGCAAATCTTGCAATCAGATTGGGAATCGTTTCATTCTGATAATGCTTAAAGCTGTCAAACTCTTTCTTCAAAACCTTTTGTCGACTTTTCTTGTACTGGTCATTGCCTTCACATCTTTTCTCTAAAGCATCCCATAGACTTTTCGATGTGTAGTTACCAGCAAATTGATGAAGTAATTCTTTAGGCAAAGCCATCGTTAAAGTACCATAAGCCTTTTTCTCAGCTTGATAAGCTTTCTTTTGTTCAGAAGACATTTTTCTTTGAAGTATAGGTTCACCAGTTTCATCTTTAGGGTAAACATATTGCTCAGTGAATGATAACCACATATCAATATCATTTGTATCGACATATGCTTCAAACCGTTTAACCCAACTATGATAATCTTCCAATTTTAGCAATTTGGGAACTTTCTGACTTGTTCCAATTTCATTATCATAGTTTATCATCGTTTGCATTGTAGCTTGAACTGAGTTTTGAATAGCCGCGAACGCTTGAAAATCGGACATTTTCGAAACACAGGTTACTGTTCACTCCGAACCTTGTCCGAACCTAATATACCCTCCGAACTACCTCCGAACGTTCACCGATCCTAGTCCGAACCTAGTCCGAAAAACAAACTCTCCGAGCTTTCACCGAACCTGACCTTCGGAGAACCAAAGACCGAACGTTGTCCGAACTCTGACCGATCTGTCACCGAACTTGGAAAAATTCTCCGAACGACCTCCGAACCTGACGTTCGGAGCGGTTACGACCGAGAGTACTCCGAACTTGGAGTGCGGAGCAGTTACGCCGAACCTCGAGTTCGGCCGAACGTGAAATTTCGGAAAAACTTGGAAAAACTCACTGAAATCGACACCTCTCGAGCTGTAAACACTCAATCAACTGAACATGAACAAACACAGACATATTTGACGTGAATCATGATGTTTTGAACGAGAAATTCGAGAAATGAAGATGAACAACGAGTTTTGAAAGTCAAAAACGTGAAATTTGAACTCGATAACTCGAAAAACATTGATCTCCGACTAGTAGAGTAAACCTATATGCTCTGATACCACTTGAAAGTGCGTGAGCGTGAGAATCTTCTACTTAGCCGTATAGAAATCAATGTAAACGAGTAAAACACAAAGAGTAAATACAACTGAGACTTGTATTAATCACAGAGAACCACAGACTACACTTAGAGAAAGTATATGACACGGAAGCTATCTAATTCTATACAAGATGAACATATTTATAGGCTGAAACTCACGACTGGCCGAACCTCAGGTTCGGCCAAGCTCGGCAGCTCCGAACCTGGAGTTCGGCCAAGGTTCGGCCATACCTAAACTTGCACGTTTCGTCTTGTTCTCGATACTTCACATGACGATCAGGAACCATGTATCAACAACCCTGGGTCGTTGTCTAGGTGCAGTAACTGATCTAAGTGTTTTGGAGATTTCTGGTTGAACTTCACTTCCGGTTGAAAATTTTTCCGGTTGAAGTTCAGCCGGAACCCTGTTCGGTTTTAAGACTGAAAAACTTCCATTTTTGTTGTTCCTAATTAAAACTTTGTTTGACTCAGTATCAAAATACTTCATTGTGTTACTTCTTACAGGTGAAATTCTACCTGTAGATCTTTTCTGAGTAGAAACAGTTTTGGGTTTTAACAAGTTTTGAGTTTTACTCAAAGGATTGAATTTGCACATTGCAGCCATGTGCCCTTTCTCACCACAGAAAACACATTCAAACATTTTTCTTTGGTAAGTGTTTGTGTTTTTGGTTGATTCTTCATTTGTGACCTGGTGGTAAGTTAGCTTACCCATTTTCTCAGTTTCACTGGGTTTTGGCTGCTCAGGTAGTTTACCTCCAACTTTTGAGTCTTTGGGCTCATAAATAGTTGGTGGTGGAAAAGCAACTTTTGGTTTTAAAACCTTGGATTGGTCAACAGATGCTGATGTGCTAGCATCTTTGACTTCACAGTTTGATAATGATTCAACAGATTTTGTTTCAGAAGAAGAAGATGTAGTGCTATCAACAGTTAGACTCACACTACACTCCTTCTGAAGTGCTTGGATTGGAGCAATAACAGGTGAGTATTCCTTGGGTGGTTGAACATTGTTGTACCCAATACCTGTTTTCCCATGCATTACCCCATTCCAAAGTTTCTCAGCTTTCTTGTTAGCTGTTTGGAATTTGTCACAGGTGAACAAGGCATCTTTTAACTTAATTTCAAGAACATCATTTTCTGCTTTTGCATCTTTTGTTTCTTGTCTTGAAATAGTTAGTTTGTTCAACAGATCCTCCAATTGTGTTTCCAAAATAGAGTTAGTTAGCTTCAAAGCATCAAATTCTTTGTTTAAATTTTCAATTTTGGTGATGTATGCATTTTCAGTTTTCTTAAAGCAATTCTTTAACTCATTCAAATTAGAAACTTCATCAATTAGATCAGTGTTATGTTTCCTGTATTTTGACACTTGTTCTATGCATGCAGGGCTGCATAAATTTTCCAAAACTTTTTCAGGAATCTCATTTACCTGTTCAGTTGAATCTTCTTTGGCCATCAAAGCATGGTTGATTGGCTCAAACTCAGTGATAAAGTCATCCCACTCATAGCATTCAGTCTGGTTAGCTACAGCTGCCACCACATTTTGATTTCCAAGTGGTTTTGGTTGTGTTGGCTGTTGGTTGCTGCTGCTGTTGTTATGTTGACTGCTGTTGTTATTGCTTCCATGATTTGATCTTTGTTGGACATTGTTGTTGTTATTCTGTCCATCTCTCCTTGGCTGCTTGCACTCACTGGCAAAATGACCAAGTTGGTGACAATTATAACATTTAGCTTTAGATTTATCTAACCCAATTGATGATCCCTTTGACCCTTTATAAGTTCTTCCTGTTCTCTTATAAAATCTTTGGGCTCTTACGGAAACCATAGCTAATTGAGTTAAAATGTCCATTTCTTCTAGATCATCTGCCCCTATACATTCCAAGTCTTCACGTGTGAATCCTTGAGATGAGTTGCCACATAGGCAGAGTGAGAGTTGTCAAACAGTGTTGAAGAACTCTCTGAGCATCTAGGTGACTCATTGAAACTGACTGAGGGTGAGTGATATTGAGAAGAATTTGAGATCTTTTGAAAATCAGTTGTAACCAAAGCAGTGGTTTGCAACTGTGGTGATGCTTCAGGAAAGTTGTTTTGCTTAAGATTAAGCTCCATTTCATAAGCACTAAGGACTCCATGGAGTTCACTTAGTTTAAGCTTTTTGAGGTCCTTGCACTCCCTAATGCTTACTGTATAGACAGTCCACATTGGAGGTAAGGATCTCAAGAACTTCCTGTTGGCATCAGCCTGTTCTGTTGTTACTTCTACCTTTTTCAATTCATCAAGAAGTGAAACAAATCTGAGATACTGGTTGGTCATAGATTCACCAGTTTTGTAAGTGAAGTTTTCATATCTTTGTTTCAAAACATCCTTTTTGTTTTCCTTAACCTCACTAGATCCTTCATACATCTCACTGAGAGCATTCCACAAGCCATGTGCTGTCTTATATCCCTTGAACCCTACCAGTATAGAGTTGGGTAATGCAGCCTGGAGTGTCCAGTAGGCCTTGTGATCATATTCAAGCTCAGTATAATCAGCTTCAACATATTTGTCTAGTGGTTTTGGTATGTACACTTCGGCATCATCAGCAGATTGAACAGTTGGACTGTAAGGACCTACAGTCAACCTGTTCCAAATGCGTCTGTCTAGGCTTCTAACAAAACCTTCCATCCTGAGTTTCCAAGTATCAAAGTCATCAGGAGTGAAAATTAGTGGTTTGTTAGAGCTACCATTTAGTGAACCAAGAGTTAAGTCAGTCATTGTGAAAAACGGTTTGTAAAACAGAAAAAGCTTGTAAAAACTCAAGTGAGCAAGTAAAGTGTCAACTTTGAAGCACTAGAAGTCTTCAAAGTGGAGAGCCAACGCTCTGATACCACTTGTAGGACCGATGATTACTCAGAGAAATAATCAAAACAAGAACTCTTTACTTGAAGATCACAACCATGCGGAATAAAGTTGTATCATACTTATTTTTACTTAAGCTTTGTTTTACTTATACTTGTAGTTTGATTGTATTGATTGCATAAACTAGTGAACACAAGATAATAAATTTCTCGGTACTATTTGCATTAACTCAAGTTCAAACTGTTACAAGTGTAAGCACTGAAACGGGTACATGTGAATGAACTAGCTAACAACTATAAATAGTACTAAGGAGATCAACTACAGCCGTTGATCTCATACGGGCTAATCTAACCGTACATGAAAGTCAAACAATAAACTTACTAAAAGAACATTAGTAAACATACAAAAGAGGAAATGTGCAAAATGCATTTATCTATAAGTAGGAGACGGCTAGGATGTGACTTTGGAAGAACAGAAGTTGTTGCAGGTCTGAATTCTGCAAAAGTAATCTTTCAGTACTTTTCCGGTTGAACTCTTTATACTGTTGGATAAAAGAGTTCACCCGGAAATGTTCGTCCGGTTGAACTTCCGGTTGACAAATCTTCCGCTTGAGCGTCTTCCGCTTGAACATGTCTTCAACCGGAAATCTTCATCTTGAACCGGTTGACTCAGAAATTCATTTCCTTACATTATTGAAAAATAGCACAAGTTATTAATGGAGTTAACCTGGAAACTACCAGTTGTCACAAACATCATGCTCCAGACTGGGTTGAGAAAAGAAAGAATAGATCACGGAGGTTTTGGGTATAATATACAAAGTCAACTGAATTTTTGAAACATGTTTAATAATGCTCTCATCAATGTCAAAGGCTGAGGGTTTTGGACTCTTGAGGGTCTCTTTTGGTTGTGCACATTGGCATCTTTTGAGTTTATAATGTATGTACAATGTGATCTTAAACGTACATGGATCGGGGAGGTTCCAGGTCTCTGCTTTTGCAGAACAGAGGAGTCCTGACTCACGTACAACATTCCCAGGTCATTGCTTACGCAAAGCAGAGGGAATGGGAGTTTTTGAGCATGACATCAAAACTCAGAACCGGGCGTGTGTCAGGATTCCTGGTACACAGTCAAATAGAAATTGTACTAACCTAAGTGTGTGCTTCCTATCAAGCATCATACATTATCTTCAAGTGTTGTGATAAAGCATACCTTTTGATTGATTGACAGCAGAGCCTACCAAGCATATCGGCCACGAATCACCGCTTTTCACATCCACCTTACACGTGTTAGTCAGCAAACACCTGGAAATTTATATCACTTCCCCACCTGGTCAACCCAAACCAGTAAAAAATTTAAAAGCACACAATTTAGAGGAAACATCAGATGTTTATTTTATATCTTCCCCTTGCTTTTAAATTTTTTCAAAAAACAAAAATACACTATTTTTGTTCTTTTTCAATTTTTTATTTTTTTTATTTTTTTTTTAATTTTTTAAAATTTTTTTTGAGTTTTTTTATTAAAAAAATAAGCAAGAATATGAAAAACAGTTGCTAGATTACTCATCTAAGGCAACCATCCGGAGGCCTTTGAGTCACATTTCAAAATTGGCACTGGGAAGGGGTTTGGTGAACATGTCCGCCACATTTTCATCCGACTGCACCCGTTCAAAATGAATGAGCCTGCATTCATAGCAGTCCCGAATGAAGTGCGTTTTTATGTCAATGTGCTTGGTTTTCGAGTGCTGCACAGGATTTTTAACAATTTGCAATGCAGCATTATTATCACAGAAAATGGGAGTGTCAAAGGAATTCAAACCGTAATTTCCCAGTTGATGCTGCAACCATACCACCTGTGAACAGCAAGCAGATGCAGCCACGTATTCTGCTTTGGCTGTCGATTGGGACACCGTGTGCTGCTTCTTGCTTTGCCATGCCACCAGCCTGTCACCTAAGAATTGAGCTCCGGCAGATGTGGATTTCCTATCAAGCTCATTACCACCATAATCACTATCAGTGAAAGCATACAGATTAAATCCTGACTCTTTAGGGTACCAGAGGCCTAGTCGTGGCCGACCCTTCAAAAATTTAAAAATGCGTTTAACAGCAGATAGATGAGAGAGTTTAGGATTAGCCTGGTAACGTGCGCATTGACACACTGCAGGCATGATATCTAGGCGACTAGCAGTCAAATACATCAGTGACCCGATCATAGACCGGTACAGGTGCTCGCTCACCGGTTGACCATCTGGATCTCTGGTAAGTGCAGGCCTGGCCGCCATGAGTGTGGAGACAGGCTTCGAATCCATCATCTTGTATTTTTCCAGAATCTCTGTGACATATTTGGCTTGGTGGATAAGTATCCCGCTGTCACTCTGCTTCACTTGCAATGCGAGGACAAATTCTATCTCGCCCATCTGACTCATCTCAAATTTTATGCGCATCACCTTCTCAAACTCTTTACACAAATCTTCATTAGTTGACCCGAAGATAATGTCAGACAGGCCCTCAAACTAAAAGATGTTGCTACTGATCCCATGGCCTTAGATAAAGAGATGGTTACTCGGTGTTTAAAAGAAATGAGATATCACACAGTGTCTCCACCTACTATGAAGGCTCTCCTAACACCATACTGGAGAATGCTGGCTCACTATTTGCAGATATCTAGTCAAATCAAGACCGTGTGGAATCCGGTTTGATTGGTGATTCAAGAAAAATAATACGTGATAAGATAAATAACGATTTAAAACAAATAAAAATGCAAAACGATTGAAGAACACTTGAAACAATTGAAATCCTATGGATTTCGAGTTACACTTGTTGCCCACACCTTGTGTACACTTTCAACAACCCTAAACTAGTTGTTACATCTTCCTTATATAGGGGAGGACAAGCTTGGTCAACAAGTCATCCTCAAAACCCTAATTAACCTAAAATTCCCGTATTGGACCATATAAGCCCAATAAACTCCCCTTAAACTCTTTCTAATTGGGCCCAACTATGTCTAAATTGGTCCAATGACCCAATATACCTATATCCCAACTAATTTTCACCTATTCTATCACATAGGCCTTCAAAATAGTCCGCCAATAGGTGATTTAATACACAAGACACAAATTATTCTCTTATAATCTTCCCCTTGGCTTGTGATATTAAATGTCTTCTACTTTCAATCTTCAGACTTGCAGTCTTCTTTTTGGCTGGAACATAGGTTGATGAAGAATCTTTATCTTGGAGAATCTTCATTGGGCAATAACGAACGACTTTTGGGAGTGTTCTGTCAATCAGCATCAGCTTGAACATCACATGATGATGAAGTAATGGGAGGAGGATTCTCAAATACTTTCTTCTTCTTGAAAAATGTGGATTCCTTGCTGAATCATCAGTAATTGTCTTGACTTGCCATTAACTTCAGAGGATAAATTATGAAAACCTCTATCTTGGCATTCTTGAATTTCTTGATGTGACTAATCTGCATCTTTTCTTCATTCAGTTTCCCCTAAACTTGCGAATGGTATATTTTGAGTCTTCAGAAGCTTCACTTGAAAAACCAACAAACTTCCCCTGAGCATAGGGTAAGTCCTTTTCTGGCCGGTTCTTTAACTTGATCAGTAAACGCATCGGTGCATTGGTCAACTGAGTCCTTGACCATCTTGTTCATGAGTTGCCTTTTTCACTTAACCTGTCAAGCACAACATGGAACATACACTAACCAGACGATGACTGGTTATCGGGTTAGCATTATTCAACAAAAAGCATTTCCCCTGAACTCGAGGACTCTTCACATTATCTCCCCCTGAGATTCTGAGGAGGGGCATACTTTCTTGCATAAAAACCAACAAAAACATATTAAAACCTTTAAATTAACCTGGACATGGTTGAAAAATAAACAGTAAAAACTTAAGATAACACAAAGAAAAAATAAAAATAAAAACAAACATACCAAATTACTAAACGAGAAGGTTTTATTTGGGATCAAACTGCATGAATCTGACCGAGGAACCCTTTTCAACTTCTGTTACTCGAACACGTCCAGGTGATTGCCAATATACTGATCCACTTTAAACTCTAACCCTTTTCTTAATCAGGCTGTTTGTCACTTTATTATCTTTTATTGGTGCATTAATTATGAACAACAAGTGGGTTTCAACAAATCCTAGGTACATGTTATTACACACTAACAAGCATATATATTCCCTACCACATATTTTCACAACCTGAACCAGAAGTTTGAAACTGAGCTCCAGACTGGATTGAGAAGAGAAAGAATAGATCACATAGATTTTTGGGGATAATATACAAGTCAACTGAATTTTTGAAACATTTTTGATAATGCTCTCATCAGTGACAAAGGCTAAGGGTTTTGGACTCTTGAGGGTCTCTTGTGATGTGCTCTTTGGCATCTTTTGGGTGTATATTAAATTTTTTTTGATATATATTATTTTAGGTGATCTAGAAGCACGTATGTATGGACAACTCCAGGTCATTGCTCACGCAAAGCAGAGGAGAGCCTTACATACACGCGAAGCATACCCAGGTCTTTGCTTAGCGAAAAAGAGGGGACACCTACTTTTTGAGCTCAATTTCACACTCTTGGAGACAAGCGTGTGTATCGGGAACTTGAACATGCAGTCAAATAGAAATGCAATTAACCTAAGTGTTGTTATCCAACAAACTGTCATACGTTATCTTTAAGTGTGTAATGCATACCTTTTCAGATTAAAGAGCTGAGCCTACCAACATATCACCATGGATCATGTCTTTCACATCTGCCTTACACGTGTTAGTCATCTCTAAAACGGAAGTTTATTTCACTTCACACCTTCTCAAATACACAAACAAAGGATTAAAAATTAAAAAGCACGATTTTTTTGAGGGGTCAACTATTTCATCTTGGGTCAACTATTTCATCTTTTCTATTCTTCCCCTTGCTTTTTGATTTTTAAGCAACAAATTTATTATTATTATTATTATTATTATTATTATTATTATTATTATTATTATTATTATTATTATTATTATTATTATTATTGTTGTTGTTATTCTTTTGTTTACACACTCACACACTATAAGACAAAATTGGCCAAGCTAACCTTCAAAGTTTATCATTTGAGAACTTTTTTCAGAAATGGGTTTTGTTTTATGTAGAACCATACCTTACAGCAATTTATCAAGAAACAACCAATTCAGACAGTACCTTGCTGATTTGTTAGAGTTACCTCTCATTAGAAGAACATCCTTACTATTGAGAATTTGCATGTCATGTCATGGAGAGTTGCCTCTTATCCTGTGCTCAGAACAATCACTATCACAAACAAACAAGGTTAATGAAAGTCCTCCTTAACTGTTCCTGCACAAGGTGAGAGATTAGTTAGCCATAAGTACCCAGGCCATTGTTGTTCTGGGTATACCTGATGAGGCGGTGAAAGTTATCTCTTTGAAGCACATTCCCTTTGTGACATCAGGGATTGGGGGTATGGCTGCCTTGGTGTTGGGTTTTACCTGGTCATCTTTGGGAACATCTTTGTTCTTAACCTTCCAGGTTTGGTAGTTCAGTTTTTCTTTTACCCGATGAATTTTGGGTGGATTCTTCTGAACATTCTGATTTTTAATTTAAACATTTTGAAATTGTTTTGAGTGTTTTTTATACACCCCTTTAGGCTGGTAATTCTGGTTTAACACCTTTGACACATTCCACCTCTCTTCCTCACTCCTCACATTTGTTTTTGTATAACCGACTGGTTTCAGAAAATTGACAGGTTCCGGAAAACGTGCTTGTTTTGTAAAATTGACTGGTTTTGATTTGGAATGAAAGATATTATCAGTTTTAAAAACATTTTTCATTGTTTTTTGAGGTGACTTAGACTTTTGATTCACCTTTTGTACCTTTGGTTGCTGAGGTACAGACTTCTGCACCTTTGGTTTTGCAGGTGCTGGCTTTTTCTTTGAACCACCATTTGGTTGGGCCTGTGGGACAGGTTTTATCGATGAACCCTCTTAGGGTAATAAGGTTCATATGGTCGGTGCAAACATTTTCTCGCCAAGTGTCTAGATTTTCCACACACATGGCAAGATTGTTTCTTGGGATACGCGAGAGCCTGGTTGGTTTCGCCCAGTGGATATCCAAGTTGGTTTTCAGCAGTTCTTGTGTATCCAATGGGTGTTGCCATTTGGCTTAGTGGTCAAGATGTACTCCCGCTGTATCGGTCTGTACTGGTCATATGCATAATTAACTTCTGGGTACGGGACGAAATCATGAGGTTTGGCGTCCCGAACTTTCTGCACATTTCTCACAACATTTTTCATTTTTAACTTCACTATTTTTCACACCATCAGTTGAGGGTTTGGGGCCAACAACCTGTGGTCCCGTACCTCTTCTAAAGATTTTCACAGTTCTTAATGGTTTCAATGGCTTTGCATCACACTTGCCAAAGTTAAAAGCACCACACACAGAAGTTTGTTGTTGACCGGGGACTCAGTCAGTTTTAAGCCAGACTCAATCACAGGAATTTTAAGTTTATCCCAATCCATATTTTCAAAAGGTGAACTTGTTTGACTTTTAAGACTCTCACTTTCAGCCTTTACCCCTTCCTCTTTGCTAACTTTAGTTGTGCAACAAGTAGAATTGTCAGTAGTGTTAGAAACAGGAGCAGATATTTTAATACGATAAGCAACAAGTTTTCTATCAATTTCTGCCTTAACTTCTAATGTGGTCTTAGAAATTTCATGATCAGGAATCATTTCATATGCATTAACGGCATTGGGACAAAGTGCATGAATTTTTCATTGTTATCATTAACACAAAAACCTCACTACTACAAAAATGGCCTTTCTTGACGCTTTTTGCGCGTCAAGAAAGGGCCCAGATGACGCGCAAAAAAGCGTCAAGGAAGGCAGGGTCAAGAATCCTCTTGACGCGAAAAATGCGCGTCATCTGCTTCTTGACGCGCGAACAATGACGCGCATTTTATGACGCGCAATGCGCGTCATAAAATGCGTGTCAAGGAAGCCCCTGTCATAAATCGCTTATGACACGCATTTTTGCGTGTCAAGAATTTTAATTTTTAATAAAAAAAATATTTTTTCTAAAATTACTAATTTCCCCATTAAATGACAATTAATCTCATGATATACTTGACTGGCTTCTGCAAGCAGTTCCAGGAACCACTGAATGCAGATACACTTGACTGGCTTCTGCAAGCAGTTCCTGAGCCGCATTAACATCTGTAGAAGATAAGTAAAATTTGTTAAAGCAATTTCAAATTACTACAAACTATAAACTTTCATGCAATTTTCTACTAAATCGTAATCATTTCTTGAAAAAGCATATGGTCAGGAAGATGATAAGATCAGCTCCGGTACCGCTAGGCCAAAGTGTAAACATAAAAAAGACATACTTACCTAAAACCAAAAGTTTTTCAAACCTAAAACTAAAACAATTAGAAGAGTCTTTCTCTTCCTTCAAATCGAAGCTACCCTGATTCTTTTTTACTGCCAAGACCCTCTCCTAAACAAGTAGAATAGTCTTAACAACTAATTAAAGCATACCTGAATATAATATTCAGTTTTTGCCTGTTGTAATCAGCTAAAATTTAAGAATCATCAATA
Source organism: Deinandra increscens subsp. villosa (assembly GCA_039602395.1). Taxonomy (NCBI): domain Eukaryota; kingdom Viridiplantae; phylum Streptophyta; class Magnoliopsida; order Asterales; family Asteraceae; genus Deinandra; species Deinandra increscens. The sequence goes on along the minus strand of JBCNJP010000006.1, from coordinate 15,535,501 downwards.
ACTGAATGTTACGCTCTCTACACATGAAAAAAGAGAGAAAGCACATTTTCGCATCAGCATGCACACACAAAAGAAACAATATGAAAGTGTTTTCATTTGATTGGATGCAGAGGCTATCAAAGTTCAGAGATTAGATGCATGGAGGATCAAAATCATAACAAATTAATGTTATTGAAAAGATAGATATGCGTATTTTTTATAACTGATAACGTTGGATAGACCCTAGAAGGTTATGATTAAAATTTGACATGATGGCAGTTACTCGTTATCAAATTCTGTAATAACTACCTAGGGAAAACAAACACCTTCAAATAAAGCAAATATATAGAAAATACACAAACTGGAAATGGATTATATAAATGGTCTTAAAGCTCTGCAATTGCAGGCACTACAAGGAAGACATTTAACTGTCAATAGTTAATCCTTTACTCATATCAGAGAGAAAATCACCTGGCAGATGCAATCAACACTTACATCAGTTAGGTTCTGAAAATTCACTTGCAAATTTGCAATTTAGCATCCAAATTTGACTAAGAGAACCAACAACGATCAAACAATTCCTGATCTTAATTAAGTCAAAACAACATTATAAAACCTTAACTTGATCAAGCTCCCATATATATCCTAATACATTCAGTTCCACATACATCCAAGCTAAAATTCCAAATCCATCAATCAAATTAAGCATTAATAAAAACAATTTGTGTACATGAGCAGAAGAAATCACCAGATCAGAGAACGTCCGTTGATTACTTGATGTGAGAGACGTCGGTTTGTAAAATTGGGGATTTTCACTACCGTCTACATTTGTTGAAATCAGAAGAAGCAGCTCATGATTGTTCCAAGGTGCAGTTATAGCAGCAAATTTGTCGATTCTAATGGACTCCAGATCTTGATTTGGATGTTAATTTTTGGAGATGTATGTGGAACAACCCAAGCAATCCCTTCGGTTCTCGCTGTGTACCAGACTTGATTAAAACCCTACCATAACCAAATATAGGAGTTGTAGGGCTGTGTTGCGCAAACTCAAATATCAAAATCGAACAGAATTTAAAAACAAAAAAAATGAAACCCTAAATCTGGTTCAGGGGAAGAAGAGGGAAACGAGACGTACCCCCAATTTAGGTCCGTCGAGGGAGTGTAGGGCTGTGTTGCGCAGCCTTGAACAACTACAGAGGATTTCATCTTGAACCGCAACAATAGATGGACGGAGGGAGTGTAGGGCTGATAGTGACGTCATCGGCGCTGATTTCACCTTGAACCGCAACAGTGGATAGAGGGAGAATCAATCGGTTTTGCGCAACCTTAAAAATAGGATTCTGATGGATGGAGGACGATGTGCTAAAATCTAAGGGCTAATTTGCTTTTGAGCGAATAGGATTCTGATTTCACCTTGAATCAATCGGTTTCTCTCTCGAAAGGTTGAGGTGAAGAGGAGAGGGAGACGAGGAGCAGAAGCGGATATATGATAAAGGGATATTAGGGCTTGAAGCAGAAGCGAAGAGGGAAATTGGGGCGGAGAGGGAAATTAGGGCGGAGACGAAAATTTTGGGGAAAATAGAGGCGGGAAAATAAAACAAAAAACGACACTTTCAAGATGACGCGTATTTTTTTAAGTGTACTCCGTGTTTTTTTTATTTTATTTATGACAGAAATTTAATGACGTGCAAAAATGCGCGTCATCTAGTATTAAAATTTTACAATTCTTGACAGTTTTTTATGACACTCGTTTTTGCGCGTCATAAAAAACCGAGCGTCATCGTTCGCGCGTCAAGAAAGGCCCTGTTTCTAGTAGTGCCTAAACCTAAGTTGCCTTTAACATGCCGCATTCTAGCATCAGTATTGTAAAATAGGGAACTAGCCTTCAACATTTCAGACACAATCTTGTCATTACGTTCAATTTTGTTTTGTGAAGTTCCTAATTTGGCTTCAAGTTCCTTTACTTCCTTGGGTAGACTTGTAAAATACATATACGATCTTGCTAAGACATGATTGCTATCGGATTCGGAACACAACGAGTAAATAAACGATTCTTTAATTGATTCACTAGCTCGTTTACAAGAGAAAGATTACAGAGAGAACACACTATGAGAAACACATAGTTAAACAATAACTCTCACAACTGAACTCTCTCTAAACGAACTAAACTATTTATACCAAATTGTCCAGCGTACCAACTAACCAACGTACCAGATGGTTCATGTGTACCATCTGGTCCGCCACTAGTACGCTGAGACCAGTTTATACAAAACTATTAATTACAAAGACAAAACACCTAGAACTATAACTACACATCAAAACATGTTCTAACAAACTCCCCCTTGTCTTGTGCTAGTCTTCGGAAGCTTTTGTCTAATTTTTTTCCAATGCTGTGTTTGGTTGTTTCCAGCATGAATTGTAAATGCAAAACACACTCTAATCACACGTTGAAGCTGCAAGGCTTGCTCAGCATGTTCAGCCTTATACAAAATATTGTTGTGATAGAGCTTGTTTATATCATCTTTTGACAAATTAATCAACCACATTGGATCATATAGCCTGACCACCTTGTTCTGTTCTTTAACCACCACCACCGCTTCTCCAGTATTTTCATCATAATACCACCATCTTAAAGTTTTGATAAAATCTTGTTCGAGCTTCTTCAATGGAATTTTCTTCAGTTGAACTGGCCTCTTGTACTTTAAAACCTTAACCGGTTTTCCAGTGATTGAATGAATATCTGTAGGATGTTCAGCATACTTCGGTCTTTGTGGAGTTAAGAATCTAAACTTGCCTTGACATTCTTCTTTCAATTTGTTTTTGAAGACCTCAGCCAATACATTACTTCCATAATTCAAGAATGGCTTTCTTGACAAATCTCTAACATCACAAACCGGTAAAGTATTAAACCTTGTAACATGCTTCAAATACATAATTCCAAACTCTTTCTTAATTGCATAGCACTTGAGTTCAGAGTCATACATCCAACTGATTATACCACCAGTAGCTTCTCCACCTTTTCTGTCAAAATATTTCTTCTGATCAACTAGCTTTGTTGGTGTCACTACCGGCAGTTTCTTGGCTCTCTGTTCTTTCAACCAGGCATCAAATAATATTTTCTTTTCTTCTTCTTCTGATAACTTCTCAAATTCATTTGATTCTGGTTGCTCAGATTGTGTTTCAGACTCTTTCTTCTCTAACTCTTCATCCACTTTTTCTTCATCTTCATTGCCAAAGAAATTAAATCCTCCAGACTGATCATTGTCAGAAAAATTTCCATAAACCTTAGGATCATCTGGATACTCTTCAGCAGTCATATCTTCCACTTCTACATGTTCCTCTTCAAAATCCATATCAACATCAGAATTTTCTTCTCTATAGGGATCAGCAAATGGAACTTTATCAACATCATCCACATTCAATGCAAAAATAGCAGCCAGTTGCTCTTTTGCACCAAGATTAAATTATTTTTGATAATTCAAAGAAAAACTGCACTTTTTGTCTTCTAGAGTCGCAGGTTCTGTGTGTCAAGACTCGAGCATGGTGTAAAGAGGGAGTTTGTTAGTTCATTCTCAAGTGGATCTTGATGATCAAAGATGTTTCAAGTAGAGATCCAGCCATGCAAGCTCTGTTTCTAACAAGATTTCAAGTTGAAGATCTGATGCAGCAATGTTGAAGATTAAAGACTAGAGATTTAGTTAGACTAGATACACTACACGTTAAGGGGGAGTTTGTTAGAGCATATTCCTATGCCACGATGTGTCTCGTGTATTGTATCTATGTAATGAGAGCAACTGTGTGAGTCTTGTTAGGCAACTGAGCGTACCACATGGTCCGCCGGACCAGTTGGTGCAGCGTACCAGTTGGTACGCTGGGTGGTACGCCAGCTAGTCTAAGTTACCTATAAATAGGTAGTATGTGTAGAGTGTTTAGCACTGATAGAGAACTTCAAGTCAGATTCTACATTTCTGTGTGTGTGTTTCTGTGTGTATGCTCTCAAGGTTTCATCAATACAAATCTCATTTGTATTTACTTTTGATCTCGTTTCATCTCATTATCATGTGATTAGCAAACGATCCATCGCTCCATGGTTTTACAGGTGGTATCAGAGCTATCTGGTTCCATTTGCTGATCATATTCTGTGATTTTGGAGATTTTTAGAGAGAAAAAGTGGGTTTTGAAGCATTTTTCATCAAATTCTTCCAATTCCGGGTGTTTCCAAGGTTAAAAATGATTTTCGAGCATTCCTGGTAAGTTTTTGCATCTGTGTGAAGCAAATTTAAGTTCAATTTGTCAAAATTTGCGAAATCAGTCGAAATCTGCATGAAAAACGACTGATCCGCCGGATGAATAATCTGGTCCGCCGCCTGATCCGCTAGGCAATCTTCATCAGTTGGTTCGTGGCGGTTATAGCGTATCAGTGTGATCCGCTGAAAAATCTGGTCCGCCGTACCAGTTTTTGGTCCGCCGGATCAATCTGGTCCGCTAGTACAATTTGGTCCGCTGGTTATAAATCTGATCCGCAGGTATAATCTGGTCCGCTGAGATTGATCTGGTCCGCTTTTGGTCCGCAAATACAAATCTGGTCCGCTGATTTTGGTTTGGTCCGCTGGCAGAAAAGTGGTCATCACTAAAACTGACATAACTTGAGAACCGTAAAGAGTTACGGGAGCTAATACCAGCCAAAACGTTCGTATCGACGAGATCTAGGACTGGTACCAACCTACGGCCAGTACGTCCATTTTTGAGCCCCTAAATCCACTTGGAAAGCCTCCGTTTTTGAGTTCGAAGTTTTGAGGTGTCATTTTTCGGAAAATATGTCGGATTTTCAAGCGTTTTCTACGATTCAAAACACGATGCAAGCTATCATTAACTATGATAATGAAATAGGAACAAGTCAGAAAGTTCCGAAATTGCTCAGATTGGAAGATTATCATAGTTGGGTGAAGCGATTCAATGCATATGTTGGTGCAAATGATGTTGATTTTTGGATATCTTACAATAATCTATATGAGTATCCAACACGACAAAATGGAAGGCTAGTTTTGCAACAAAGTCTTACTGGTGAGAAAAAGAAGGCATATCAAGCAGAACAAAAAGCTTATGGTGCTTTAACGATGGCATTACCTTCCGACTTATTACATCAATTTTCTGCGTATACTTCTGCAAAAGAATTGTGGGATGCAATTCAAAAACGATGTGAGGGTAATGATCAATTCAAGAAAAGCAAACAAAAGGTTCTAAGAAAAGAGTTCGACAATTTCAAGCATTATCCAGATGAGAATATTTCAAAGCTTATCAATAGGTTTTCACATTTATTAAGTGAAATTGCTTTAGTTGGCATCAAAAGGGAAGAAGCTGATCTGAAAGAGAAGATACTAGAGGCATTACCTGAAAAATGGGAGAATTATGTAATGATGATTACTCATGATAAAGAATTTTCAGGGTTGTCATTCATCAATTTGATTGAGCAGATACAAGCAAGAGATATGGAGTTGAGTGTCAACAAATCCATGCCTGCACAAGTACAGATTCCAGCTGCATATCGTGGTGAAAATGATTCTACCATAAATGCTAAAAAGGCAAACATTTACAGTGAAGGTCCTAGTACTGCATTTCTTGCTGGAAAAACTGAGAGTTATGGTGATTCTCCAGGTTGTACTTTTACAAGTCCAAACCGATCATCAAAGTCTACAATTCCTGATACGGCATCTGAGGATCTAGCTTCATTGTTATCTGCATTTATATCATCGTCAAATGGTTCAATTTTTGGGAAACTTGGAGAAGTTGATTTGGTTGCAAATGACTTAGGTGAGTTGAATGATGATCATTTGAACGAGTTAGATTTACATTGGCAATTTGCTATGATTGTTGAAAGAGGTAGGAAATACATGAAGAAGCATGGTAAACAATCTTTTATTCCAGGAGGAAAACTTGGTTTGGATAAATCCAAAGTTAAGTGTTTCAAATGTTCACAAGTTGGACATTTTGCTCGTGAATGTAACGATTCAAAAGTATCTGCATCCTCGTCTTCAACAAACAATTCTAAATCACAAGCTTTGACTTCATACACGGCTGAAGGATATGATTGGGAAAGAGATATAGCAGTAAATGAAGAGAGACAGAATCAGATAGCATTAACTGCAACTCTCAATGCAGATGGTTCTACAGATTCTATCTACAAGACATCACCTGCCATGGTGTATAACGCTGATCTAAAACAATATGTTAAATTGTATCCTGATAAATCTGCACTTCTTGCCGAAGTTGTTTGTCACGAATTACATGATTCAGATTCAGACACAAGTTCATATGAAACAGTTGTGGAAGATGGTACTGCAGAAGTGACAAAAGAGTTTCAAGAAAAATATGAATCTTTGTTAGCAGAGAATGGTTTGATCTCTGAAGAACTCAAAGCTGTTAAAGCTGAATTAGAATGTTCACAACAAAGATGTGCTGATTTAGAAAGAGTCAACACAGAACTGGTTCAAAGTGCTGAAAATTGGGAAATTGAAGCAAAGGATGTTATTGGAGATTTTGATAATCTATTTGAGAAATCAACAGCTAGAGTGGAATCTCTTCTGAAATCTAATGTTGAACTTCAAAAGGCTTTTGATGATGTTACTGCTGCTGAAAATGTTCATAAAGCAGTGATTTCTGAATTACAAGATAGAGTTATAGAACTTAAAGAGGAACTTTCAAAGCTTAGAGATGAAAATGTTCAGGCTCGTGAGAAGAATGGAATTTTAACAAAAGATGTTGCTTATTACACAAAGAAGTGGGAAAAAGTTCATGCTGAGTTAATGGAAATTTGTGATACAAAAAGACAACTAAAGTCAGAATTCAATGAGTTGTCAGATCAATTTATTGATATTCAAAAAGAATTGATGGATGCTCAAGTCAAGATCTCTGAGTTGAAAATTGAGATTCTTGTTCTTCAAAAACAAGTAAAGAATTCAGCTATGTCTCCTCTTTACTGAATTACATTTACAATCAGGAGAAGAGTGACGATAGTGTGAAATTAGAGGACTTGCATTCTCTTCCAGCTCCAGTGGTTATCTTAAATCCTCCATCTATGTCATTTGATCCAAGAGCTGAATTGCAAGATTATTCTAAATTTGCAACTTCAACAACTAAGAAGAAAAACAGATCTAAGAAAGTGGAGAAGAAATTGGGTGAAGCTCCAAAGTTTGTTTCAACTTCCAAAGTTTTGGCAGAGGAAAAGATTTGTGAGAAAGTTGATTCTGTTTCTTCTTCAGCCCATGAAGAAGAAAAAGCTTTGATTAAGAATAACAAATTGAAGGCTATTAAAGCTAAATTTACTAGCGAAGCTAAAGGAAGAAAAGCTCCAGATTTTTCTTTACATTCTTCAAAAGTCCAGGGATACAAGCATAAAGGTCTTGGTTATGATGCTAAAGAAGAATCAATTCCTCGAACACAACAAGCAAAGAATGTTGCTAGTTCAAATCAAAAGAACAAATTCAAACAGCAGAAGAAACAAACGGTGTTCAAATCAAAGGATGTTGATTACTATTCTGGAGGATCTTCTTATAGTTCTGGTTCTTCTCAACGAAGTCCATCTCCAAGGTATGATACTTCTGATGATTTCTTTGATTCATTCAGTTCTGAAAATATTTTTGGTTATCATGATGTGTTCAAACAGGACAAGAGACATCTAAAGAATTTTGTTGATAAAAAACAAATTTTTGAATCAAATCTGGGTAGCAGTTCCCTTAATATTTTTCAAAGGAAGTGTTATGCATGTCGTAAACCAGGGCATCTTGCTGCACAATGTCCTACGAATGCGAGCATTGACGCTTATGTGAACAAAACTGCTAAATATGTGGATTTAAATGGTCATATTTTTGATGAACCACAACCATCGATGTACAAATCAACTAGTAAGCCGTCTTGGGCAAAGACGCAAGTTGATAATTTTGTGGGGTCATTGAAAAGTTTTCAATCGCCTCTAATATGGAAACCACGAGTTGTTTCCTTGGCAAACAAAGACCATGTTGAAGACACCGGGCGACCCGAGGCTGTTGACTCGGGCCGATCCCAAAATCACTAATGTTTTATTTGGTGTCTGCAGGTTTCTTCAAGAAGACCTGTCATGCGTGTGTTGCTGATAGTGAAGAACTTGCCTAATTTAGTGTTTCAATGACATATCATTTTCAAATGTTTTTCAACCGATTTTTCCAAAACTAAAACTGCAAAGTGTCAGTGCTGGTCGATCAATTTTCTTTCTTGTTCATATGTTTACTTTTTGTAGTTGTACATATTTTTAGGGGGAGAAAAATGAAAATTCAAAAAAAATAGTGTTTGTTTGAATTTTAGGCGGAGAAATTGGAAAAATATAAAAAAAAAATGGAAAATTGAGAAATTGATCCGACAAAAGCGAGAAATGATGGTACATCAGCATATATGTTATCTGCCATGGATAGATTAAGTCTAAAGGCTGTAGGTACTTGCATAATCTGTGAATGTGCATGACTAATCTGATATCTGCAAGTAAGATATAAACATAAAGCTTGCCTGATGATCTTTGGTTATTTGCTTCTTGATGAATGCGGTGTGATGATTCCAAAAATAGAATAAAGAGATATCCTGATGAATGCATGTTTTCATTTTGCAAAAATTTCAACTTGTTTGATTTTCTTTATATTGTCAAACGATCGGCCTTTCTCTGCGTATCGAAAGATCGACCTGATTGGACTTTCTCTGCGTGTACGGGAGTACCGACCTGATTGTTGTTGGATTATACAATTTCTGCTTTATTTTTATATTTCTTATTTTCCTAAACAATTGGACTTTCTCTGCGTGCTCACAAGGCCGACCTGATTGTTGTTTGTTTAGGGTTCTGCTTTATTTTTGCATGACTCATCAAGGATGATTAAATCTCTAAGAAAGTTGATTCTATATGATAAATATGATGATTTGCCAGTATTTCTGATAGAGTGGAGGCCGAGTTATCAGTGCTTGATAAAATTACCTTAAGCATATCTGAAAACGATAAAAAATGATTGGTGCATGCTGAAATAAACATAAATGTTGTATTTGCAATTATCTTGGCTTGCATGCTGATTAAGACCGAAATTGAAATGTGCTAGATGCATTATGTCTGATATGATCTCGTGTCGTGATCTTTCTCGCAAAAGACCAAAAATAGAGTGTAATTTTGTATTACTTTTATATTTTCAATTTAGTAAAATTCAAAAAGATTTTAGGTATGTTTTGATCTAAAGTTTCTAAAAGCCAAAAAGATTTTATTTCTTAGCTGTTTTCGATTGATCAACACTTGATACAAAATCAAAATTTCAAAATCAATATCTTGGATTCTCAAAGAGAAGTTTTGCACCAAGATTAAATTATTTTTGATAATTCAAAGAAAAACTGCACTTTTTGTCTTCTAAAGTCGCAGGTTCTGTGTGTCAAGACTCGAGCATGGTGTAAAGAGGGAGTTTGTTAGTTCATTCTCAAGTGGATCTTGATGATCAAAGATGTTTCAAGTAGAGATCCAACCATGCAAGCTCTGTTTCTGACAAGATTTCAAGTTGAAGATCTGATGCAGCAATGTTGAAGATTAAAGACTAGAGATTTAGTTAGACTAGATACACTACACGTTAAGGGGGAGTTTGTTAGAGCATATTCCTATGCCACGATGTGTCTCGTGTATTGTATCTATGTAATGAGAGCAACTGTGTGAGTCTTGTTAGGCAACTGAGCGTACCACATGGTCCGCCGGACCAGTTGGTGCAGTGTACCAATTGGTACGCTGGGTGGTACGCCAGCTAGTCTAAGTTACCTATAAATAGGTAGTATGTTTAGAGTGTTTAGCACTGATAGAGAACTTCAAGTCAGATTCTACATTTCTGTGTGTGTGTGTTTCTGTGTGTATGCTCTCAAGGTTTCATCAATACAAATCTCATTTGTATTTACTTTTGATCTCGTTTCATCTCATTATCATGTGATTAGCAAACGATCCATCGCTCCATTGTTTTACAAAACGTTGAGAAATCGAAGAAAAATCACAGAGAGCAATTTAGGGTTTTTTATGAAGGTTCGTGGCTGGTATGCAGGTTGTGCGTATCACGAACCAAAAATTCTTATTTTTATGAAAAATGGTACGCCTCGCGTACCATTTGGTACGCCTCGCGTACCATTTGGTACGCCGGACCAAAATTTACCATTTTGCCCCTGTTCTTTTAACTTTGCAATTTTTCTTCAAAAATTACACTTTTATCAGATTAGAACTTGATGAGCTGATTTAAGCAACGATTATGGTTCTTTCAACAACAATTTTTCATATCTGAATTCAGTTGATCCAAAATAACGCAGAATCAAAATCTTTTTGATTTTATCAAATTTTATATCAAAACACACCAAAATCTTTTTGATTTTTCGAACTTAAGCTAAAACACACCAAAAATCTTTTTGGAATTTTTCAGAAATAACAAAAGAACTGAAATAAAAAATTTAACTGCAATAATTTATGTTTTTGTGAGAAAGATCGCAACGTGAGATCATACCAGTGATATGCACTTAACATATTTCAATTTCAATCTATTCAGCATGCAAGTCAAGCAGTTCACGAATACAACACTTTCATGTTTATTTCAGTCAAATCAAATCTATGTTTACTGCTTTCTGATACGATTTAGGTATATTTATCAAGCATAGAAACCGTGGTATCCACAAATCCAAGTAAATTGAGAATCTGATTTTATTATATATATATATATATATATATATATATATTTTATTCACTCATGAATATTTACAGATATAAGTCATTCATAGTGTGTCATGCAAAAAGAAAGCAGAACCCTAAACAAACAACAGTCAGGTCAATATTTCTATACGCAGAGAAAATCCGATTGTTTAGGAAAATAAGAAAGTAAAAATAAGTTGAAATTGTATAACTCAACAACAATCAGGTCGGTACTTCCGTACACGGAGAGAAAGTCCGATGAGTTATACGAAACACCAAGAAAAATAAAGCAAAACGTCAAACGAACAACGACCAGGTCGATCTTTCAATACGCAGAGAACGTCCGATCGTTTGACAAAATAAAGAAAATCAAACAAGTTTAAATCTTTCAAAAGAACGCATGCATACACTAGAACACTTATTTATTCTGTTTTTGCATTTTTCATCTTTTATCAAGATCACTCAATCAAGAGAATTATGTTACATCACAGATTTCAAGCAAGCATTATATTTATATCATACCGGAAAATATCAGATATTGATTGACACATTCAATGAAACAAACAAGCACCTACATCTTTTCAATCTATTTTATCCATGGTCAGTAACATTCACCGATGTACCATCATTTCTCACAAGGTTGGATCACATTTCTCAATTTTTTGATTTTTCCATTTTTTTAAGTTTTTGGATTTTCCAATTTTTTTATGCTTTTTCATTTTTCCAATACAGAAAAACACATATTTTTGTATTTTTTCAGAGAAATCTCCCCTAAAATGCAGAAAACAAAGGAAAACAGTAACACAAAAAAAAAATGATCAACTGAACCAAATTAGGTGGCATTCAATTTAGTAATCCCATTGATTTGCAACAAAAATGTAAAACGAGTTTTGTCAAAAGCTTTGGTGAACAAATCAGCTCGTTGAAAATCTGTATGAATTTTCTGCAAATCAATTAATTTCTTTTCATAGCTATCCCGGATAAAATGATATCTTATGTCAATATGCTTTGTTTTAGAATGCTGAACAGGATTTTTCGTGATAGAAATAGCAGCTGAGTTATCAATGTAAATTGGAGTAGTTAGAAAATTCAAACTGTAGTCGCGTAAATACTGTTGTATCCACAACACTTGTGAACAACAACTCGAAGCAGCCACATATTCTGCCTCAGCAGTAGATGTTGCAACCGAGGTTTGCTTCTTGCATTGCCAAGACACTAATTGCTCCCCCAGAAACTGACATCCGACGGTAGTCGATTTAAAGTTGATTTTGCAGCCGCCATAATCTGAGTCAGAATATGCTGATAACTCAAACTTATTATCATTAGGGTACCAGAAGACAAGATCCGGATTACCCTTCAAATAAGCATAAATCCTTTTTACTGCTAGCATATGTGAAGCCTTCGGAGCAGCCTGGTACCTAGCACATAAACAAACAGCAAACATAATATCAGGACGAGATGCAGTCAAATACATAAGGTAACCAATCATAGCCCTAAAGAATGTCGGATCAACATTTGCACCGGATTCATCTGGTTCGATACCATGTGAAACCTGAATTGGAGTACTTGGAATCCGAACATCGCCAATCTTGAACCGAGCCAAAACATCAGACACATATTTTGTTTGATGTAAAAATATGCCTTTGGCAGATTGATGGACTTGAAGACCCAAAAAGAAACCCATCTCCCCCATCGAGCTCATCTCAAACTTTGTTTGCATAACCCGCTCAAATTCTTTGCATAAGTTGTCTTTTGTGCTACAAAAGATAATATCATCAACATAAACTTGAACAAGCAGCAGGTCCTTCCCGAACTTCTTTGAAAATAGTGTACAATCCACCTTGCCACGCTGAAACCTATTGTCAAGCAATTGAGTAGAAAGTGTCTCATACCAAGCCCTTGGTGCCTGGTGAAGACCATATAAAGCCTTGTCTAATTTGTACACTTTGTCAGGAAACTCCGAATCATAAAAACCAGGCGGCTGCTTAACAAAAACTTCTTCACGAATCTTCCCATTCAGAAAAGCACTCTTGACATCCATCTGATACACCTTAAATCCGTGATGCGCCGCGAAAGCTAGAAATATCATGATAGCTTCAATTCGTGCTACAGGAGCATAAACTTCGTTGAAATCAATGCCTTCGATTTGGGAAAAACCTTGAACCACTAATCGCGCCTTATTCTGACAATGACACCGTGATCGTCTTTCTTACATTTGAACACCCACTTCGTTCCACACGGTTCTTTAGAATTCTTGGGTAAATCCACGGGATGCCAAACACCTAATTTTTGAAATTGCTGTAACTCTTCTTGCATTGCTTCTACCCAAGAAGCATCCTCCAACGCTTTATCAACATTGGAAGGTTCCACTTGAGACAAAATACACGAGTGAAAGACCTCATTCTGAACCCCAGAATCTCTGATTTCGGCAATTAAAGCATCAACATTTTCTGACAATTGATGTCGTGTACGAACTCCTGAAGACGGATCTCCAATTACTTTTTCTTGAGGATGAATATTGTGAATCCTAAGAGTTGTTGAATCAGAAACTGCCAGATTATCTGCCAGATTATTTAAATTTGCCTCTGCTACTTCTGAACTTGATAAATCACCAATTGGTAACGAATTTGGCACAGAAGAACTTGAACTAGGCAAATGAATTTGATCATCAACAGGTGTCGATTCAGCTTCATGAAAAGTACTTTCATCATCAAAAGAAGAACCCATTGTTTCTAAACTAGACACTGTCTGACTAGATGAAGCAGCAACCGTAGAAGAACTTGGAAGCTTAGGAATCCATGATCCTGGTCCTGAACTCTTCATTGAGTGTAGCAAAGCAGCTAACACATCAGGATCTTCTTCATCAGAATCGGATTTTGCAGTCGTGAAAGAATTAAGTAACGACTTGTAATCAAAAGCCCGACTATCAACCGATTTGGGTTGTATAAACGTATGTTTTTGACAATCCACATTCACATGATTCTCATTGGTCTTAGAAGAAGGAAAATAAACACGTTTCATTGGATGATGATACCCAACAAAAACGCCTTCAACAGCATTAGCTGCAAACTTCCCTCCTTCCTTGAGAACCGTGCATAAACACCCAAATGGTTCCAAAAAGTTTAAATTTGGCGTGCGACCTTTAAGTAACTCATAACTTCTTTTGTTAAATCGCTTAACAATGAGCACACGATTGAGGACATAGCATGCAGTATGCACTGCTTTAGACCAAAATTTTTTAGGTAAATGTGCATCGGCCAGCAAAGTTCGAGCCGTTTCAATCAATGTGCGATTCTTTCGTTCTGCTACTCCATTTTGTTACGGAGTATACGGCACACTGAATTCTTGTTTGATCCCAAGTGAATCACAAAAAGCTGTCATCTTACCATTCCTGAATTCACTACCATTATCAGTACGAATACGACAGACTTTGAATTTATATATTGATTCAAACTTGGATAATAGCTTCTGAATTGACTCTGGAGTTTCATCCTTTGAACCTAGAGACACAACCCATGAAAACCGAGAAAATCATCCGTAATAACCAAACAATAATAACTTCCTTCAATACTACGAAATATTCACAATACCAAACAGATCCATATGAAGCAGTTCCAAAGGAGTTATAATTGAATTCAAACGCTTGGACGGATGAGACTTCTTCCTCTGTTTACCCTTCTTGCAAGAGACACACACATCATTAATAGAAAATTTATTCTTTGAAACTCCTTCAACCAGATTATGATTCACCAAGTAGTTCATTTTCCGGTAATTGATGTGCCCCATGCAACGATGCCACAAAATGGATTCTTTTTCTGTAGCCTTCGAAATAAAACACGTAGCAGATAACGCATATGAAGCCTGATTCATATTCAACGCATACAAATCACGAAATCTAGGAGCTCGGATAACGATCCAATCGTCAGGTATTTGCATACCAGGTTTCAGAATCAAGCTCTCGGAACTTATAAAAGCAACCGTATACTGCTTATCATAAATTTGAGATACACACAATAAGTTGTGTTGCAACTGTAAGGAATATTGCGCTTGGAAGATTTCCGGTTGAATGCCAATTTTACTATGTTCCGGCTGAAGTTGAAGTTGAAGCGGAATTCTCACTTCAAGCGGTACTGGCAATTCAAGCGGAAAGAAGCAGTTTTGTCTTTTAGCGAATATTCCGGGTGAACTCGATTATCCACCAGATAATGAGTTCAACCGGACTTTTCCTGAGATGTCTTTTCAGCAAGTCCAATCCTGCAAAAGCTTCTCGTATGCTTCTATATCTGATTCAAGCCGCTCTCCTAAAGTAGTATGTTGCTGCAAACACGCAAGATATTCCAATTGCCGATGTTTATTCTTTTAGTAGTTTGTATTTGACTTTTTAGTTTACGGTCTAGATTAGATCGCATGAGATCAATGGCTGTCATTGATCTCATCAGCACTATATATAGCATAGCTAGCTCTTAGTTTACACACAGTTGTCATCTTTGTTGTTATCAGTTCTTGAACAACTTGTAATAGTGTAGCTTTGAGTTAATGCAAATAGTGCTGAGTATTTGATACTTTGTTGTTACTATATTTCTGCAAATCAAGCTTTTACATTATACACAAGAACTTAATATTGCTTAAGTAAAGTAAAATATAACTTTAATTCCGCAGGGTTATATTTGCAAGTAAAGGGCTTTGTTTAAGTTGAACTCTAACTTATAACGATCCTACAAGTGGTATCAGAGCCAGGTTAGAAGCAATCAGAATCTTCTTGGCCTATGCTGTATTCAAAGACTTTCAAGTATTTCAAATGGATGTCAAAAGTGCTTTCCTGTATGGCCTCCTGGAACAAGAAGTATATGTCAAACAACCTCCTGGTTTTGAAGGCCCTCACCATCCTAACAAGGTGTGCAAGCTGATCAAAGCTTTGTATGGTCTCAAACAAGCACCTACAACCTGGTATGAAACTCTTTCTAACTATCTTCTAAAGAATGGCTACAGGAGAGGGGCTATTGACAAAACACTTTTTGTTAAAACTGTTGGTAATGATTTTTTGATGGTACAAATTTATGTTGATGATATTATTTTTGGTTCCTCTAATATTGTCTTGTGCAAGGAATTTGAAACTTTGATGCAGTCGAAATTTGAAATGAGTTCCATGGGAGAATTAACCTTCTTCTTAGTGCTGCAAGTGAAGCAAACTGCAGATGGTATCTTTCTGAACCAATCAAAGTACATCCAAGACATGCTGAAGAGATTTGACATGCTAACCTGTTCAAGTGCCAAAACTCCCATCTCTACTTCCCACAAGTTAACCAATGACTTAAGTGGCAAGCCAGTGGATGTGCACTTGTACAGAGCTATGATAGGCTCCCTGATGTATCTCACTTCTAGCAGACCTGACATCATGTTCAGTGTTTGCTTGTGTGCAAGATATCAGTCCTCACCAAAGGAGTCACATATGCTAGCTGTTAAGAGAATTTTCAAGTACCTGAAGGGGCAACTAAAACTGGGTTTGTGGTATCCCAAGAACTCTGACTTCTCTTCTCTTTCAAAGCATTCACAGACAGTGATTATGGAGGATGTGATATAGATAAGAAATCAACTTTAGGAGGATGTCAATTTCTGGGAGAAAGACTTGTCTCTTGGCAATGCAAGAAGCAAACTTGTGTTTCCACTTCAACTGCAGAAGCTGGGTATATTGCCGCTTCAAATTGTTGTAGCCAACTCCTTTGGATCCAAAATCAAATGCTTGACTATGGGATCACATTCTTGGAAACTCCCATTCTTGCAGACAACAACAGTGCCATCTCAATCATCAACAATCCAGTGAAGCACTCCAAAACCAAACACAATGACATAAGGTATCATTTTATTAGAGATCGTGCAGAAAAGAATTTAATCAAACTATTCAAAGTTCACACTGATCATCAATTGGCAGATTTGTTTACAAAAGCCTTTGATGAGGCTAGATTTTTCTACCTCATCACAGCCATTGGGATGATGAACTTTGAATAAGACTTTTCACAATCTCAATAAAAGGGAGGCATGTGCTCAAGAGCCCGTATCTTAATACAAAAAGAAAAAGAAAATGAAAATCTTTAGTGTTAATCAGACGACATTTCAGTTCATAGTCAGTAACTGCTGATAAAGCTATGGATAATTAACACAAATTTTCAAAAATCATGTGTTTTGGATTTCCGGTTCAAGTTCAAGTTCAACCTGAGAAGACCACTTTTGAAATTCACCGGGTGAACTTCAACCTGAAAAATGCTTTTAGAATGATGTGGAAAATTATTTTGAAAACAATTCTTTCAAGCGGAAAATTTGTCCGCTTGATGTTCAGACGGAAGAATTTTTGTTTTTAAAATAAAGGAGAAAATGGGTTCCGCTTGAACTTCCAGGTCAACAAAGTCAATGTCTCATTTATTTACCCGGAAGGCACAGCTTTCTAAGCGGATATACATTTATTTACCCGTTAAGTTTTTAACTGTTTAAAATCCGAGGTTTCAGTAAATTTACTTTTGGATAAAGACATGCTTTAACTGGTTGTACCGTATAACCCATAAAGCACCTGTCTCAATCAGTCACTGAAACGTCTGTTTACAACCTCTCTCCTCCACGTCAGCACCGAAAAAGGTAAAAAGCCCTAATTTACCGTCAGTTTCCCCATTTTCTCAACCCCACTCAGAAATTACTCCCGAATTTCTCTCAAACTCTCTCTGATAAACTTCCGATTAACCGTAAACATTCTCAAAATCCGTCTCAACAATGGCTCCAAAAGCAAAGGTGAGTGGCAAGAAGCCAATCGGTGACTCCAAGTTTCCCGTAGAGCATAACCTGGTGGCATACCTAGAACCACCAACCAAAACTGATATCTACAACAACATGATAGACTTCATCAATAGGTCTCATCTCCATCATGCGCTTACTGTTGAAGCCGAAATTTTTGAAGAAGTGATGGAAGAATTTTGGGTTCATGCTAGGGTTACCGAAGGCGAAAACGGTAGTGACAAAATTGTAACAACTGTTCAAGGGAAGGAAGTGGAAATCGATGAAGCCAAGGTGCAAAAACTGTTGAAATTAAGGGATGAAGGTGGATATGAAACGGTTGATCACACCAAATATCTCCGCTTGTTCAGAAATCTTGGATACGGTGGTTCCCTGCAGAGCAAAACCATCAAGAAAGGGCAGTTACCATACAAATGGAGGTTCATAGCACACACAATTCTGGTGTGTTTGTCTCCAAAGAAGGGCGGATTTGACGAGCTTGCCAGCGAACAAGCTTCTGCCTTCTATGCTGTGGTAAAAAGTGAAAATTTTAATTTTTCCAAACTCATTTTTCAAGCCCTAAAATCAAATGTCCAATCTGAATATGTTTACCTATATCCTAGATTTTTAACTTACATTCTCAAAGAAGAGTACCCCCACGTAGTTTGGCTTGGTACAATTTTGCATCAGAAACTTCTGAATGAGAAAACTTTTTCCAACCTTGCTTTAAACAAGTCTGCATTTCTTGGAAGGGACACTGACTATCCCTTACCAACTCCAAGGCAGTTTCATGATGAACCTGCTACTGCAGAGGTTCAACCGGAAACTGTAGCAGCAACTGAGCTCCAAGCTCAAGATGACAGAGCTGTAATCCCAACAGCATCTGATCCCACATCTGTCCCAGCTTCCTCTTCTCTCAAAGTCTTTCAATCCAAAAAGAGGAAAGCTTCCACAAACACTACCACTGCCACCACCTCATCCAACTCACCTCCTGTCATATTCAAAAGACAGAGAAATGTGGTGACTAGGTCTCCTCCACCTGGTACCACCAACCAACCCGAAGCTTCTAACCCCGCCCAAGGCAAAAAGCCTAAGCGAAAACTGGTAAAATTAGGATTCTCTCTTAGGGATGAACCTTCAGTTGAGGGGGAGTCATTAGAAGCAGATGTACCATCCCTATCTGAACAATTTTCACCCCTACAACCCCTGTCACCTAGGAGTGACAGTGCTCCCAATCTTGGCTTAAATGAAGGTGTTATTAACTCACCTGCCTCATTACATGAGAACATCCTGATAAGCCAGGACCCTGTAGCACTGCAACCTCACTCCTCACCGGAGGTGAATCTCAGGAGTCATGAAGAAATTCATGCAAAAAGGGCTGCTGCTGCCCAAGGATCCCTACTGGATCTTAGTGTCAGTAGTAACATCAATAAGACCTAATTTGCGGCAATCTTCTCTGAATCAGCACCTGGAAGTCCTTTATTGGAACCAAGGGCTGCTGAAACAGATGAGGACAATCCCTGGTGCCAAGAAGCCATGGGTACAAATGCTGATCAATCTCGGATTGATAGTTTGGTTTTGTCCAAGGATACTGGCAAAAAGCCAGTTGAGGACAGTTATACACTACCTGAATTAACGAAGTTCTACTTTTCTCTGAATGCACATGTTGAAACTCTCAACACAACTGTTGCCAAATTGGTTCAAGCTGATCCTATTCAAACTGAAGCAGGTCCTTCAAGCCCTATCAGAGATGCTGATGAAGTTATTGCAACTGATGAAGCTGATACTGTCAAATTAGGGGAGAAGCTAACCTCAAGACCTGTTATCACAGAAATTGAAGAAGTTCAAAGGATACCGGCTGAAGTCAGAGCCACAGCTTGCCAAAGAATTGGTGTGAATCCCTTCTCAGTTGAAGAAAGTTGAATGAACATGAGATGCAGTCAACTGATTGCCATTTCTCCTTTTGAGGACCCCAATCTCACTAAACTTGTTCAGTCGTCCATGCTGATTGCTGGTGCTCTCCCTGAGCACATCAATTTGATCACGACACTCCTCAAGGTTGTCATTTTTCCGTCTGAAAGAGCCAGTGATCAAGTGGCAGGAAATATTGCCTCCACCAGCAAGGTAGCAAATGATATTGAAGAAAGCACTGCACCTGTTGCAGTTGCTACAATGACTGAAGGGGAGGATGAAAATTTGTTAGGAGAAGGAGAAGGAACTGAAGTGTTGGAAATAGCCGACAAAGAACCTGAAGTCACCAAACCTCAGGTGGTGACTGAAGGGCAAATTCATGTTCAACCGGAAGTTTAACCGGAACTTCAACCGGTAGTTCAACTGGAAGAACACAGGAGTGAAGGAGCTCAGAACTAGTTCTAGCGGAAACACCTGTTCAAACTGATATTCCAAAAACCATTCAACAGGTGGTTCAGTCTCCTGAAGCTGAGGCTATAGTGAAAATGGTGGAAAATGCCAAAAGGATAGTAGAGGATGAAAGGCTAGCAAAAGAACTTCAGGAGGAATATGATCTGTATCTGCAAGATGGGGTGTTTGAAAACTTGCTTGAAGAGGCCAAGACTAGGTCTTTCAACTGGAGACTGAAGGATTATAATTTGGATGCAGTGTCTGATGCTGATAGGCAGAGGTTAATCTCTATTGCCTCTCAATTGCCTACCAAGCTGGTAAAGAATGATGAGAATTACTTACTACTGAAAAAGGTAAAAAGGGCACTTGTGGTTAGAAATTTAAAGAAAGAGGAAGAGGTAGCTCAGATGCAAGTTAGGGGACTTTGCAGCTTGATTGATGAAATCTTTTATGAACTGAAAGGAGAAATTGCTGCTGTCAATCCTAATTTGGTGATGCCTTCACCTTCAGAGTTGATCTCAGGTACAAAACCTGCTAATGTTAAACATGAATTTATTGAATTTGCAGATGTACCACCTCCACCTTCATTTATTTACAAACCAAACCCAATGCCTACAACAGTTCCATCTACTTTACAGTCACTTGCCATCATACCCTACAAACCACCCTCCATCTCCAAGAAAGTAGCCACCAAGCTTGCCAACCCCAAGTACAGAACAGACAACTTTACACCCATCATTCCCTTCAAGAAGAAGCCTTCACCTACCATGGACTTTTCTGATATTTTCCCACCTACTCCACCTTCTAGCCCCACACCAGAAGCTATTCAACCACCAACACAAACCTCCCTACCTCCTCTCACCATCAATGAACCCTCCACCACCATCACCAAACCTACTGAAGCCCAAGCTAGCCCTTCTTCATCTGACAAAGGCAAGAGACCTGTTATGCCAGAATCTACAGTTGATTTTGATGAAGAAAGATTGGTCAGAAAAAGGAAACTGATGCATGCCAAGAACAAAAGAAATCAAAGGCAAAAGAGAAAAGCTCCACCTAGTAAAAGACAAATTATGGGTTGGACAGTGGATGAAGCCACATTTGATTTCACCTTTACAATGGCAAGTGGCATAACTCAAGTGGTAAACGTTCACAAGCCCACTTCACAACTTACTTTGCTGCAAATGACAGACATCATTCTAAAACTTAGAGAAATTTTGAATCCTTCAAGAGCTGAGCACATCTTAAGGCTTGTTATTGAGCCAACTGTGCTGGATTGTGGAATGCTCTATAGAAGTAGTTTAGATGGTGACTCAGCTGAAGAAGAAGATGAACTGCCTACCAGTGAAATAAAGTTTATCATTTGGGAAGAGGAGGAGAAGCTCTTTTATGTTCACAAAGCTGATAGCACCTTCACAATTCATGAGTCCATTTCTGTTCAAGAAGAATGGAGCGAAATGGACTGGGATTCAATTAAACATGTGCAGGTGACCAAAACAAACTCCAAAGAGCTGTCTCAAAACCTTGATGCCAGCATCAGAACCACGGACAAGTAGGACAAGGAGAAGAAGATTTTTGGGTATAAGTCAATTTTTGAAGATAAACATTGGAATTTGACAGCATCAGCTTAGGGGGAGATTGTAAGGAATATTGCACTTGGAAGATTTCCGGCTGAATGCCAATTTTACTATGTTCCAGCTGAAGTTGAAGTTAAAGCGGAATTCTCACTTCAAGCGGTACTGGCAATTCAAGCGGAAAGAAGCGGTTTTGTCTTTTAGTGAATATTCCGGGTGAACTCGATTATCCACCAGATAATGAGTTCAACCGGACTTTTCCTGAGATGTCTTTTCAGCAAGTCCAATCCTGCAAAAGCTTCTCGTATGTTTCTATATCTGATTCAAGCCGCTCTACTAAAGTAGTATGTTTGCTGCAAACACGCAAGATATTCCAATTGCCGATGTTTATTCTTTTGGTAGTTTGTATTTGACTTTTTAGTTTACGGTCTAGATTAGATCGCATGAGATCAATGGCTGTCATTGATCTCATCAGCACTATATATAGCATAGCTAGCTGTTAGTTTACACACAATTGTCATCTTTGTTGTTATCAGTTCTTGAACAACTTGTAATAGTGTAGCTTTGAGTTAATGCAAATAGTGCTGAGTATTTGATACTTTGTTGTTACTATATTTCTGCAAATCAAGCTTTTACATTATACACAAGAACTTAATATTGCTTATGTAAAGTGAAATATAACTTTAATTCCGCAGGGTTATATTTGCAAGTAAAGGGCTTTGTTTAAGTTTAACTCTAATTTATAACGATCCTACAGCAACTCTTGTACAAATTGGACTTTTTCAAATAAAATCTTCTCGTTACCCATCTTTCCTTCACCAGTAATTCTACCACCTTTATTGCCAGCAAAAGTAACATTTCCTCCTTGAATTGGTTTGACGTCACAAAGCAAGGAAATATTACCCGTCATGTGCCTAGATGCTCCACTATCAACGACCCAAAAGTTGTTGACAGCTGGCTTACAAGCACCATGCACATTTCAGCAAATAATTAGTGAGCATCTGGACCCAAGTTTTCAGCTTTGGGTCGACCGGTGTCTTCAGAAAAGTCCTTAGTGGCTTTTGAAGTCAATTGTGGCAGCCACTTTTACCTTAACCCAGAAGTAGATGAATCCGTGGTAACGTCACTTGAAGATGAACATCCAAATGATTGTCGATTTTTGAAAAAAAAAATATCTTTTGAAAAATTATTCTGTGAACACCTTTTCATCTATCTGTTTTGGCTCAGAAACTTTTTCAGATTTTTCAATACTAACAGCGGAAGCTCGTTTCTTAGCCAAAACCGGACATCTATATCTTAGATGACCCTTTTGGTAACAATGATAACACCTCCTACGATCAACAAAAACCGTAGGAACACGACCTCCTGAATCAATTGAGGTGTTATCATCAGTCATTTGTTTAACCACTCTCCTAGGTGCCTTAGCACTAAATCGTCGAGATTTGTGCTTTGGAAGAGGTTTAAACTATGGACTAACATATCCAAATTGATTGTAAAAACCATATTCATCAAATCCACAATGATCAGAGTACCCATTGGGTTTGACACGGTTGTTTTTTATTTACTAAAATTTTCCAAAATTTTGTTCATAATGACCAAAGTCATCATAGAAATCATAATCCTCACAGAATCCATAAGATTCATAATCAAAACTGTTTGTTTTAGCAGAAAATTTACCATCAGAATTATAAAAACTCTTAGGTGAATATTTTGAAGTTTTTGATTTTGATGACACCTTTTGATCTTTTGGAGTGTGAGAAATCTGATCATCGGGACTAGTTCTAAGTTTCAACAATGAACCTTTTCCCACAGGTTCATGATCAGACACATTTTTTTCTTCTGAATCAGCATATAACACTTTTGCAACTCTTTTTGAGTCAACACAACATAACGGAAATGTCTCATCTGAGAATATGGTATTACTACCTTTGAGACAATACAATCTCACTTTCTGAGAAGATTCACCGATCTTAGTTTTACCTTTCAGTTTTTCAGCAGACTTCTTAGATGTGACATCTTTCTTATTATACTGTTGAACTTTCTGAGGTTTCTTTAAATTGACCTTTGAAACTTCATCAGAGTGTCCAAACCCGATGCCATTGAATTTTGCCGATCTCGGCGGAGGCACCGGTATTGAGTTAACATCAGGTGTGGTTGTATTGCTCACAGTTACAGAATCACGTTCAAAGAACAAATCACGACCTTTTGCAAAAATTGTGTTTTCAAAATCTTTCATTGTTTTTTCTGTTTCAATGATTTTCTGAGTAGCCTCTAAAGGTGTAAGAGTTACACATTTAGGTTTTTCAACCATCGACTCATGAGATTCAGACTGTTTGGAAACCTCATTGACAGATTTGGTCACATTTTTTATAGGCTTTTTCTTATGAGTGCCCTTGGACTTATCAGATGATCCCTCAGTAAACATAGAATAATCAAACACAACAGCTGGTTTGATCTCAGATTTATTTGGTCCTAGACCATGAACAATAGGTGGAGGAACTGAAGTACAACCTGATTCTTTGAGCACCTCTTTCAAATTTTCATCTTTGCAAAGAAAACTTGCAAAGGAAGATGAATTTCTGAAATTTTCAAGTTGTCTTTGAAGATCCAAGATTTCAATTTGTAAATCAGAAATTTTAGCATTTGCTTCTGCAAGCTTTTTCTCACAAAAAATATAATCTTCAGTTTTGTTATTTAATTCTATTTTTGTGCTCAGAATCAAGGCATGCTCACTTTTAAGTTCAGCCTTAACGGCCTCCCACATTTGTTTGTAAATGTTGACATTTTCTTCTGCTAACATGTATTTATCACAATACATGCCTTTCTCATCAGAAAGTTCTTTCATTTGGTTAGCAGTTGTCATGCAAAAATCACAGACTTTAGAATCTACCTGAATGTCGGCCATAAAAGCTTGTTGGCCTTCAGCAAAGAAATCTTCACCAGGAAGATCAGAATCATCCTCAACTGTCACATTTCTTTCATCAGTGCATAAAAATGCAGATTCATCGGGAAAATCATCAGCCCAATCATAACCGTCACCAGTTTGTGAGACCAAAGCTTTAGTATCTGAGTTTGACCCACTAGCATTTGCATTTGAATTACTTTCCGAAGCTTTGTTACTTTGAGTAGCATACTATTGATATAATTTTGAAGTTTCCTGTTTCTTTGCCTTGTTGCATTCTTTAGCAAAGTGACCATAATTTTGACAATTATAGCACCGAACCTTAGATTTATCAAATCCGAGTTTGCCTTTAGGATTGAGATCTTTACGACCTATTCTTTGCAAAAACTTTTTGCCTCTTCTGAAAAGCATAGCCATCGACCAATTGATATCCATATTCTAAGTCATCAGGTCGATTTGTTCATAATCTTCATCTGTCAACTCAGCACTGGTCAATTTTCCTGCTACTACCCCATCATATGAAGAAACCATTGCAGAAAATAGTGCCATAAACTCATTTGTGGTCTTAGTTGAAAATGCATTGTGATTTGATGTTGGAGTAGATTGTCTTGAGTAAACTGGGTATGTAACCGCAACTTTGTGAGTAAAACTTTCACTTGAAGAACCCCGAGGCATATTTGCATGTCCACTTGAAGTATTTTCCACATAAAATGCAGTCGTCGGCAGATTTGAGTTAACTTTTGCTTTTGCATGCATAGTTGACGCATTCTCACCAAACTACACATCTGGATTTTGAACTTGAGCTGGTAGAGTTTTAACTCGCTTCATATCTAACTCCCGAGCTAGCAAGTTTCTTGTTTAATCATCATAGGTAATATCATCAAATCCCTTATCATGTGTCAACAACAAAATATATCCTTTCCATGATGCAGGTAGAGCATCTAACAACTTTTCCTTCAATTCACATGCTTCTTTACTCACCCCAACTATGTCAAGTTCACTTACCAAATGTGATAATCTTGAAATCAGATCATTTATGGTTTCATTTGGAACATGACAAAAATTATCAAATTCCTTCAACAACACCTTTTTCTTACTTTTCTTGTATTGAGCATTGCCTTCACATCTGTGACACAATGCATCCCATAACGCTTTTGATGTTGTGTGCATTTTGAACTGATGCAGGATATCTTTTGGTAAAGCCATTGATAAGTTTGAATAGGCTTTCTTTTCCAGCTTAAAAGCTTCTTTCTCAGCATCATTCATCTTGTTATACGGCTTGATTTGACCAGCAAATCCACCAGTTGTGAACTTTGGAACTTGGTAACCATCCAGCATTGGAGTCCATACTGTTACATCCGTCACCCCGATGTTTGACTCATAACGAGTTTTCCAATTATGGAAATCTTCAAATTTCATCAATTTAGGAACTTTGTTTGTAGTTCCTATTTCATTATCGTAATTCAGTAATGCTTGAACGGTTGTAGACATAGCTGCAAAAGCTTGAAACGGATCCATGATTGTAGAATCAAAATCTGATCCAACGAACCAAAATAACGATCTGCGTACCAAGCTTCAACCCAACGTACCAACAATCTTCACGAACCAAAAACGAACCAGAATTACAACGAACGTACCACCAGCGAACCACTTTTCAACGTACCAACTATATTGAACGGACCAACTATTACGTTCCAACTGCCACGAACCAGTCTGTTACTGCTCCGAACTAGTCTATGAAGATTGTCCTGCGGACCAGTTCCACGTACCAAAACTTTGTTGAAGATTGATGTGCATACCAGCTGCATACCACACTGTTCTTGATCCGTACCAGCCGCGTACCAACCAGAATTCAAATGATTTTCAAGAATTTTGACTTTCAGGACGTGTAATCAATGCAGAACTCAAAAGAAACACTCACTGATCATTTTAAATGTAAAACATGTATTGTATGCACGTAAAACTGAGGAGAATTGATGAATTTCTTACCAAAAAGTTGTTTCTCTCTCTAGAAACCAAAACCGACCAGATATTACAGGCAAAGCTGCTCTGATACCACTTGTAAAACACGTATACGATCTTACTAAGACATGATTGCTATCGGATTCGGAACACAACAAGTAAATAAACGATTCTTCAATTGATTCACTAGCTCGTTTACAAGAGAGAGATTACAGAGAGAACACACTATGAGAAACACACAGTTAAGCAATAACTCTCACAACTGAACTCTCTCCAAACGAACTAAACTATTTATACCAAACTGTCCAGCGTACCAACTAACCAACGTACCAGATGGTTCGTGCGTACCATCTGGTCCGCCACTGGTACGCTGAGACCAGTTTATACAAAACTATTAATTACAAACACAAAACACCAAGACCTAGCACTAGACATCAAAACATGCTCTAACAAGACTTTCAACCTTAGATTTAGCAATTCTAAGATATGTATTTTTATCACTCAACTGAGATTGAAGATTTTTTATGTCTAACTTAGCAGCTTCCAGTTTCTCTCTAAATATCCTACTCTGGTTTTTATACTCCCCAAGATCTCTAGCAGTTGATTCATGATTCAGAGTTTCATTGGTGAACTTACGTTCCCAATCTTTACATTCTTTAAAAATAGTCTGACACTGAGAATTTAAACATACCTCATGATTGCTGGTAGATATAGAATTATCTGGTAGAAAGGGTGCCATCATCTTCTTTGGATGAATATCTAGCGCAAATTCGGACCGGAAAGTCTTGACCGGATCAAAAAGTGAAAGCCGGAGGGTTGAAAAGAAATATGTGATGTTTGGATAGAAAAGTCAAGTTTTGGATCGAAAAATGAACATTTTGATCGAAAAGTGTGACTTGATCAAAAAGTTGGATGGCTGATCAAAAATGTAATACCTTCTTAGGGTTGGTGGCAACTCAAACAGAGCATCCTTAGTATTTGTGGTCAAATTGTAAATCTTTCACTTTAACTTGTATTTTGTACTTAGACAATCCTCTTAATGCTTATGTTAATCACTCAAGTGTTTGATGTTTTGTGTTTCATATGTAATGTCTTAACTTGGCTAATGTGAAAGTCTGAATCCAAATTCTGGGTCATTTCATGATAATCTACTTGGCTAATGTTAATAATTGAATGTGTCTTCGTAATAACAACCCTTAGTGATTCAATAATGATAATTGACATTTTCGGAGTGTACTTAGTGATTTATGGACATTCTTGGCGACCTCACCAAGATTCTTGGTGACCTCACCAAGAACTTGGCAATCTGGACTTTGTCTTGGCGACTTGGACTAGAACTTGGCGATCTGGTGGTATTGGTCTTGGCGACCTCGCCAACCCTTGGCGAGTTCACCAAGTCTTGGAGACCTCACCAAGGCTTGGCGAGCTCACCAAGTGGTCTTGGCGATCTCACAAGTTGTTCTTGGCGATCTCGTCAGTCTGATGACATTAAATTCACTAACTTCAATAACATTCTCTTGATTTCAATGCAATCACGACCTGTGCTCTCTGCAGTATAAATAGCAATACAAGAATAACCTAAAATAATCTTTTGGATGGATGTTTGAAGAGAGAGAGTACTTGTGTGTGAAAACCTATGTGTTCTTGAGTTTCAGACATGAAATCTAAGGATTTCAACAAGCAATCAACATGATTTGATCATGGATTCATGATTTCCGCACTTGGATCTGTGTATTGGATGAGTAAAGGCACCAAATTAGTCCTGACAAACGGTATCAGAGCCATTGTTCTTCATGTTCTTGAGTTTTCTTAAAAACTTGAAGAATCACTCATTCAAGTCATCAAATCTAGTTGTTTGTATGATTCCTTGAACCATTTTGAATGAAATTTCACAAGGAATCTGTTGGAATGCTTAGATTTCATCAATAATCACAACAAATGGGTCAAATTTTTAACTTTTCAGATTTATGCGAACACAGAGCATACATGGTGTGCGTTTCTTTTGAAAAATAAAGTCTATCTTTCACTGATTTTGAGTCAAAATTGAACATGCATACATGTTAGACGCATGATTTGGGGATGATAGCAACTTGAATCACTCAAAAACATCAAGTATTGAAGATTTAGATCAAACATTGTGTTCTTGGAAGTTATTCATAAGAATCACTGTTTGATCCGATTTCACATAGATTAAGTGGTTTTTGGAGCTTGTTGTGGTTAACAAATCTGTTCCTAAGCAAATTCCTAAACTATTGGTGCAATAAAAACTTGAGTTCGTGAAATTCGATTTTGACCTAGTGATTATGCTCAAGAACATAGCTGGAAATTTTCTATGTCTTGAAGATTTTAAAATTTTCAAATTTCAAATTGTTGATTGATTGATTCAAACTAAATAAGCTTCATGATGTTTGTTTTGTAGGTTTTGAGCAATTAACCTCAATCTTAGCATCCGTTAAAGCAATTTCTGAGATCTCAACCCGTTTGACCCATTAAGCGTTTTCGTGAAGAAACACAACTTGTTTCATCATGTCTGAGTTCAATTCTGGAAATCAAATGTTCCAAGGGCATAATAGGCCTCCAAAGCTACTCGGGGCCGCCATTTATGATGACTGGAAAAAGAAGTTTCAGTGTCACCTCGAGTACGTGGATTATGACCTATTGACATCTGTGAAGTGTGGTCCTAAAGTGTTAAATGTGGATCCTGTTCCTGTGGCTGGTGCTGATCCACCTAACCCTCAGACACGTGTAATAAAGAAAGTTGAGGACTATTCACCTGCTGAACTTAATCAAATGAAGGTTGACAAACGTGCTCTCGGGTGTATCAAAATGGCACTATCTGATGACATTGCCTTCCACTTCACTGATGTGACATCCGGGAATTCCAAGGTTAACTTCCGTTAGACAATCTCCGTTAGTTACGTTATAAGTGTTAACTTAGTAACTAATGCTTAACTAGGCCGAATACATCCACGACCTTTGGTTGATCACCGAACCCGTCCATATGTGTTATGTGTTTATTTATTTATTGTCATTATGTGCAATGTGATTTAAACGCATGATTTAGTATTGATAATAGAATGTAAATTGGCCACTTTTGGTTTCCAGCGAAACTACCGGGCGAAACTGTAGGTTCGCTTGGTAGCCGGCTAAGCTATTTGATTTACATATGTTCGGAGCCAG
Organism: Deinandra increscens subsp. villosa; assembly: GCA_039602395.1. Taxonomy (NCBI): domain Eukaryota; kingdom Viridiplantae; phylum Streptophyta; class Magnoliopsida; order Asterales; family Asteraceae; genus Deinandra; species Deinandra increscens. Next base: position 15,506,076 of record JBCNJP010000006.1, on the reverse strand, counting down.
TTTCGCTTGGCCAGCAAAACTGCTAGCGAAACTAGCTCCTGATATAAAGACCATAAAACCCTAATCTTCATCATTTTGCATACTCCACACTAAACACCACACACTCTCCTGGAATTTCTGGTCAGTCGAGAAGCACCACGAGCCAACGTGATCTCAGCCTCGAGACATCATCCATTCGGACCCTAGATCGAATCGTGAGTCCCAAAACCACTCTTTATGCATTTTCTATGTGTTTTCTTAAAAAGCATGCTTAGATCTTCATGTAATCACTTGATCTTCTGTCATGATGCTTAGGAAGGCTAGATCTATCATAAAGTCTGTAACTTTACGTTTGAAATCAAACCATAATGAAGATTCATGCTAGTTAGGGCATTTTATGCTTAAAATGTGTTCTTGATGACTTGATGATGAAAATCCATGTTTAAGGTGTTAAATCTTACTGTTTAATGTTGGTAAATGTTTATACATGCTGGATAATGGATTATATGAAGTATGGAAGCTGTTAGAAAGATTTTCAGTCAAATTTATGGGTTTTTCACGACTAGCGAAACTGGGCATTCTTTAGGCGAAACTGTAGTTTCGCAGCCCCTTTGAATATTCATCCAGCGACACTATGTAGCGAAACTATAGTGTCGCCTGTGTATTGCTTGAACGAAACTACCGAGCGAAACAACCATAGACCTTGTCCCTGAACGAAAGTTCAAACCAGTTTCGAGCGAAGCTATGCTAGCGAAACTGTGTCATCAGTTTCGAGCGAAACTAGCTAGCGAAACTGTGTCATCGGGTATTACCCAGCGAAAGTGCTGCCCGTGCACACAGCGAAACTGTGTAGCGAAACTATGTAGCGAAACTGTAGCGAAACTATGTAGCGAAACTGTGACCTGACCCAAAACCCAAACTTGTGCAACTTATTTGAATGTTATGCCATGACTTACATGATTATGCAATAATGAAACATGCTTTGATTTCTGAGTTATGTGAACCCTCGTTTATGATCAACCATCGGTGTCGTGTGTCGGTATGTCGAGTCGTAGTTCCGACGTGCTATGTTATGGGCCATAGTGACGTAAGTTAAATATTAGACACAAAACTAATACTTAAGACCTAAACGTGTTCCTAGGTCTTCGTTAAGCAAACAATATTTGGATCACTTAGCAAGTGTAGCAGTGCAACCAAAGGTGAGTGTCACTAACCCATTTACCGTGAACCCGTTTGGGTCACACTGAATAACTCAATGAAAAACAATGCTGACAACCTTATGAGTGCTATGCACCTCTCTGATAAACTTGAAAACTTAGGAGTGCTTGGCACCCACTTGATGAACTTGAAGTGTTTTATGGGAGACACTTGTGAAATACTTAAACAACTATTTCTAAAACGAAACTGAAAATGTTTTCGGGATTCATGAGAACCCAAAGTAAACCGTTTTAATATGGCTAGTGTAGGTTAAAGTCTAACCACATGATATCACATGATTTCTAAGGATTGCCTTATAACTGAAAAAGTCCTCAACTTAATTGTGCCATTAATTGTAAAGCGAGGGGATGTTGGGTAGATCTACTGGAGTCTGACAAACTCCGCCTCGTGACACGGGAAGTGCACGGAGGTACAATATCAGCCTATCTGACCGTGATCCCGAGAGGACACGGGGGAGGCAAAGCCGCGATGACGTAGGTCCGCAAAACAAAATAGATGATGGCGCTGCCACTACGAACACTATCAGTCAGCTTTGGTACAAACTTCTTTAGTGCATGGAACAACGGATTAGCTACCCGCGATATCGGTTGAGCACTTTAACTATACAAAACTAGTACATACCCGATAACGTATGTTACGGACATTTCTTTTACCAAACCACATTACTATGATGTCACTAAGTTTTGCTTTTCACAAATAAAAAAATATTACATAAGTATATGTTGACACGATTATGATTATGAGACCAGGCCACTGCATGACAAGCCCACCGTGAACTCACCAACCGTTAGGTTGACACTTGCGTGGTTTAAACTTTTGCAGATCGCTGAGGAGTATCCGGAGCGGGTTGGCATGGCACATGAAGACATTTACTTTTGTTCAAACTTAATTGGGAATTTAAAATAATGAATTTGTAAAGCACGTGGTTAGTGCTAAGATAATATTTTTCCGCTGCGTATTTTGAGACTTTATTTATGTCATATATTTGGACTAACTCTGATTCGTTTAGTATTTGTAACTAATGGTTGTGGTCCTGGTTTGCTCGCACCTGTAACACCCGTATACAATTTGATGCCAAACTTAACATTTTACATCGTTGAAAATTGGTCCCAGAATTTTTTTCTTTTAAAAACATAAACTTTACATTCATGAAATGCCACCAATGTGACTAAACTTACAAAATAACATTCAAGTTTGACATCCATATGGATAACATCGTTTACATATAATATAACCCAGAAGTGGGATACGTTCTAACGGTTCTTCACGTGAATCGGTTCTTGAAGCCTTGATGAGTGTCCTTTAAGCTTTTCCTTTACCTGCACATACTCACTTTAAATAGTGAGTTTCTCGTGCATATATGAATATGAAAGTCAAAAATAATGGATAATCATAATTAAAATCGGATAAGAGTTCCAGGCGTATCGCCTGAAATCAACCACCCTCTAGGCGATACGCTTGTTCAATCAGGCGTATCGCCTATGGCGTATCAAGCTCCAAGCGATACGCCTTGAGCCCGATTTCCAGGGATTTGGCCAATTTCGGCCAGTTTTATACTTAGCCAAATTTTGGCTATTTTCCCCTATTTTCACCCAGCTTCAAGCAGCTGATTTTTAACCATTCTAGCAGTGTTTTAACACTCCCGATTCATTTCAAAAACATGATTTAATCTTATGTACATACCTGAATTAGATACCATTCAAGATTTGCATAAACGGACTTTAAGACCCGTTTGACCCGTTAAGGGATAACCTAGAGGTAACTTCAAGATTACCATCCCAAACCCACTCACGCATAGGATATTGCAACTAAAGCACAATGCAAGCAATATAGCCTCATATTCTTTGTATGTATATTCACAACTTGTGCTACGCTATCATTATGAGTCTTTGCTACAATTATCAATACATTAAAGTTTTTGACACCATAAATATCATTCATCTAATTTCAGACATTAGTTCAACTAATCATTTTAGTTGTTATCCTTACTATCCTTGTACCATTAATTGACCCGTTAAAGACGGGTCCTTGCCTTCGGTTTACCCCAAATGCCTCACTTGACCACATTTAAGCCTTGGAATCCATGGTTCCTTGACCATTTAAGATTTCCCTTCTTTTGTTACTTGGCATAAGCTCTACAAGCCTATTTTAGCCATTGAAACTTTTATACGTTATTCGATTCATCCGAATCTTTTCTATGGTCAAGCTATCATTGGAGAACCTATTGGCTTGGAGCTTCACGGTTCCTAGAACCATTCGCCGCCCGTTATACACTTCATATTTTATTCTTCCAAATGGTAAAAACACATTTACTTCTCTACATCATGTAACATAATTAATGTTACTTTCAACATTCTACCCGTAGGCGTTATGCGCTAACGGGTTTCTTGTCATGCTTTGATTCAAATTCTACTCAATGTAACACTTTCATTTGTACACTTAAGTAATACTCACTACCTAATTAATGAGTTTTATTGTTACTTAAGTGAGTGTAAGTTGTACTTACCTTGCGTCCATGTGAGCATTCCCACCTTCATTTTATCCGGTTGTCACATCCGATTGTAAGCTTCACCTAGCTAGCCCATCAAGACCAACTATCATATCATATCCATAAAATGGTTAAGTTAGTTTCCATAACATACCTCTTCCATTTTCATGGATTAACTATCTCATAGATCATTATTTCATAACTTTGGTAAGTTTGACTTTTAAAGGTCAAACTACCCATTAGAGCATATATATATATATTTTTTTTGCCATTACCCTTTAACTAGGTAATCCATTACACTTCTAGCACATTATTAAATTAGTATGCAATTAGAATATAGCATCATGCACCTTTTCCATACTTTATTACAATCCTACACGAATTGCAAGTATTTAAACATCATCATAAGTTTTTTTTTTCAATTCTATGACTAATAACGTCACCTACTATGCTTCATGATCTCACTATTCATAACTAAGATCAATATAACATCAACTAGTCATCATATATGTGCTATAAGATACATGAGCCATTCAATTCTTCCATCCTTACAAGATTCAAGATTTTAGAAAAATACATTCTTGTGCCATATTTTTCGGCAGTGCTGCTGTAATGGTCATTTTTGACCCATCTACGAATTTTTCTGGCATTCCATGTTCAAAGATGAAAGGTAGTATACTGAAAGACCTTTCTAGGCGTATATGGCACACCTTCTAACGATTTTTCTGTGATTTTATACGATTTTTCTAAAAACAGGACAGCAGCTATAATTTTAACCAAACAGCATGCTGGAAAATTGAGTGACCATATTAACGGGTCGTTTTGACCCATTATACATCAGATTCAGTTTCTAGTGTTCAAACACGAAACATAGTATTCACAACAAGCTTTTCGAACGTATATCATACATCCCAAACGGACATACGAGTGATCTTATACTACCCTTACAAAACAGCCCCTCAACTAGATTTTTTTATCATTTTTATGGTTTTACATCATTCCATATAACACATCATATAGGCATGGATTGCACATATCAAGCACATTCTTATTTCATGATTGTAAGTAGTATATCATTCTTACATTTAGTCATGAATTCCACACAATCAATCTCACTTAGTCATTTTATCAAACACCTTGTGTGCATACATTTATACACATATATAGCCCCACCCATTGAACCCTCAAGTAACCATTTTATATGATGTTGGTGAAATCCATCACCAACCCATCATCAATTCACCATTTAACACTAAATTCATACATGAAACTAAGCAATGAAAGCAATTTCATAAACATCATATGTAGTCACTTTGCATGGAGGTTCAAGAACAAGTAATTGATGACTACTTCACCAAATGTTAATCAAATTAGAAATTTATGCAACATATAAGTTCTCTAACATCATAACACTCAGGAATCAACAACAAATTTCAGATTTCTAGCCCCCTAATTTCGAGACCTAGCATGCAAGCTAATGGGGTTTTACTTACTTGATGAGAAATTGAGTTTGGGAAGATAGAATCTCTTCCAATTTGTGTTTGATTACAAGAATTGCAGCCCAAGACCTTCAATTTGCTGGATTTTGAGGTTTTAGGGTGTGAAGAGGGGGTTGGGTCGATCACCTGGTCGTGATCTGCGACCTCCCCTTTCTTCCCCTTCCTTTAGTTTAATACTAGTTTAGAGTATTAACAACTCTGGTCCCTCCATTTTAGTTCTTTGTTAACTTTGTTGGAAATTCAGTAACGATTCAAGTGATCGTTTAATTACAATACAGAAACAATAATGAACAAACAACAAAGGAGATAGAATAGAAAACGAAAACCCCACAGAAATGTGATCACGAACAGCAGCAAACTATGTTCCTGCAAAACAGAAAACCACAGAAAGAAAACGAGAGGAACCGGGCTTGTGTTTGACACAATTCCCTTAAACAGATTCGACGTCTGTTCCCAGGGTACACCGGTTCAAAACTGTGTGTACAGCCGGACAGGATACTTGCCTGAAACGAGACCGGAACGGAGGAGCGGTAGAGAACAGAGCAGCAGCAACAGCAGGACCAAATGTGTGTATTTCCGTGTATCTATTTCTGCCCCACACTCGTGTATTTATACACGCAAACGGAGCATACGAAAGGATCATCATTAACTAGTAGTGAATGATCAAATTATGTTCATTAACCAGTAATGAATGATCAGGTTTGGAATGCAAAGGTTGGTTCAATGAACCAAAAATCTGTTCTAGAAAGGTCTCGAAAAAAATAGCAAAAAACTGGTCATTACATGACCCCCGTTTCGGAGCTGCATACGTGTCCGTAGGTCCGAAAAATACCCGAACACACGATATCAAGATCTAACACGAGTGCGGAATCCTCGTGAAAGATTGAATCAAGAGAAATAGTAGAAGAATAAGCTAGATCTTGAATAAAGATGAAGCCTTGAATGAAAACCGTCTACTAGAAGCAATCCAATGAAATCGTGAACACAAGGAACTTTGAAGAAATCGTAAACTTTGTATTTAGAATGCTTAATCATAAACGGTTACAAGTGAGGCTTATATAGGCCTCATGCCAAAATCGTAAACCTAGTGGAAGCCCACATGGCCCAATCATAAACACTAACTAGCCCACTAGACAAATACTAAACAAGCCCAAAACAATTAACTAACAATAGCCCAATTACAAATGTTCATGCCTTATAAATAAGCCTAGCCCAACAATCTTCCCCTAGGCATGAACCATTTGAGCTCCTCTTCTACGGCAGCAGCAGGTCAAATCTGAATGAGTGTTCTGAACGTTGTTTAACCACCATCCCGTTCTCTACAATCTGCTCTAGCTGCTCCATCGAAAGATGCCAACCCTTACAGCATTCTACCATATCAGTCTCGTCAGCAAGAATGGGTTGTGAGGCGAGAAGCTTTATATCTCTTTCTCCAAAACGCAGCAGATCCACCGGGTCATAGAATCGGAATTGCCTGCGATCGGTTTACAGAGAACCACCACCTCATGAGTTGTTGGATCGTAGTACCAGCAGTCAAAGTTTCGTGACCAGTGTTCCATCCTCGATCTCATCCAACATGTTGATCACTCGTGTGCGCTTGGTCGGTGGTCTCCGTAGCTTCTCCAATTGGACTCCCCTGTTACAGGGTCAGTTCCTGTCTCTACTCCATCTCACCTGCTTTCAGCTCAAAGTCCGCTGAAATCATTCTCCATGATGGCTCAGCAGGTTATTTCTGATCTGATTTCCCATCTGTGACCATTCCACCTGTTGATGAAAGGAGCTCGCAGCAAGTTTCCTGATCTCAGGCTCAGTCCAGGAGTGGAATTGAGCACGAGTTCTGATAGTACTCCACTGGACTGTAGCCGTCACGGATAACAGCAAAGAGTCTTCTTCTCCATGTCATAGTGCCAACACAGGATGTCCTCACAACTCCCACTGCTTATCAATGGAGCTTTCACCAACATCGAGGGCGTAATGTGTGGGGGCTGGTCCTTGGATAGAACTCGCGGAACCAGTTGTCGTGTCCTTCAGGGGCTTTGGAGATGACTCTGCCACTTCGGGCGTAATCTGGCATCTCTATGTTTTCATCTCCATCATCTGCCTCCATAGCTCCTGCAGCTTGAGATGAACTCTGACCTGAGGCACCTGTGTTGCCAGGCCCTGCACCACCTGTCAGTTCATTAACCTTCTTTCTCAGCCCCTTTATCATGTTGAAAAGGTATTCCATCCGTTCCTTGTCTGCCACCTCATAGCCTCTCATATAATCTCTGTTTGCTTCCTCCTTCTCTCTCAAAATTTTGATTTCATCCTTGAGAGTCTTTATCTCATTCTCTCTCATTCTGTTTTGAGAGATCAGGAAGTTGATCTGAGGATCAGCACTTATCCTCAAATCAATAGGAAGCTCCGCAGCCATCAGTGGTCGGAAACCTGGAGCTGCAAGTGGTTGACTTATTGCGGCTGAGACGCTCACTCTCACCGGACTTGGGACAATGAAGGTGCTATCAACCTCCAGAAATTGCCTATCTTCACGTACAGGGCTGTGTACGTTCAGAATCGGACTATCGTGCTGCACAGGGGCAGGTTGATCTTCACCGACAGTTGTAGTTGTTGTTGTTTCAGCTTCTGCAGCAGCTTGGCTTTGAGAGCTCTGACCCACCTCTGGTTGTGTTATCACCAGACTGGAGCGAGTTGCAGTAAGAGTGAATCTCAAGCTCCGTGGGTCATTCCTCTTCCTTGGAGAAGGTTCTCTCATAGGAAAAGGTTCTTCTGCAACCTCAGTTCTATCAAACTGAGTGTCAATCTCTTGAGGAGCAGAATTACCTGAGGAAGAGCCACTCATCACATCTCTTGATCTTTTGTGACTGAGTGGACCCAAGTCTCCATAAATGTCTTCATCTTCAGGATTAGCAAAGATGTCATCCATGACGTTGTCTTCGTCAGAGGGAATGACCTCTGGATCATCAGCCACATTGACAGCTGGATTGGCTTCAGCATCTTGATCTTCAGCCACAATGGCATTCACAGCTGGCTCATCAGCCACTGGCTCATCTTCCTCCATCACTTGTGGACGGGCTACCTCTGGAAAGGCACCACGTTTAGTCCATTCCAGTCTACCCTCAAACATATACTTTCCTCTTCTGTCCTGGGTCTGGAGACCAAATACATCAGCACCCATCACCTTTACATCAAGCTTCTCTATCCTTTCTTGAATCATGGGGTATTTCAACATCACCACCATGTGCACGAATCTTGGTGTCATGAGAAATTGCTCACGAGCACTCAAGTCTGCATTCCCTATCCAGTCCAGCAGCATCATTTTGGAGAAGTTGTAGTTCCAGTCAAGGGCCAATGCCACAAATGCTGTGCCGTGGACCTTGTTCAGCTGGTCAAAGCTCGTCCTCTTGCCCAGAAAAGATTTCTGCATAAAATGGGCAAGGCACCTCCAGTAGTGCGGCAGCTGCTTCTTCATAATCGGTGGGAATCTGCCCTCATATCCCAGTTGCTGAGCACCTGCCAGAACGGCTTCTCTAGGGTAATCAACCGGATCGGTAGCACGATCGTTGATATTTAATCCTCTTCTGATGTCATCTTCCAGAATGACAACTTGACGATTCTGGATTGTAGCAGTGATTCTCGTCTTATCAGCACTTGCCCGTGCAGTCCCCCAGAATTCTCTTACCAGCATCTCATCTATCAACACGCTTGTCCTCAAAGCATGGTTGATCTTGCAGACGTTCATTCCCGCCACCAGAGAGTAAAATAGATCCATGTGATGCTCTGGTGGGTCTTCCAGGAAAGCTGGTATACAGTGATCATGATCGAATTTGATTGGTTCGTCAATAACATTTCCTGCCATCTGAGACAAATAAGACATATGCATCAGATTTGATCATGAGTAAGCAATTATGATTATTTACCCTTAATGCGTTCAATTGACGATCACATTTTTACTTTTTAACTTCACAAAATTTCAATTTGAACATTCTCGGGAAAATAATTGAATTAAGCATAGACTCACAAACACCGTCAAATTTATCTCAAAACTGTTCACTTTTAATGAGATTTTTAAAATTTATTAAGTGTTTAATTCTTTAATTCACATTTTATGTGTGATTACGACTTAAATTAGAAGATTACGATCTAAAAGAGGTGATTACGATCCTTTAATTGGGTTCACGATTCAGTTAAAAACAGGCCCAATCGTGAACATTGAACCCCAATCGTAAACAGCTAAATTTTGACATTAGCCCAATCGTAAACTCCCGAGAACATTTTGTCGTATTCTCCTGGTCGTAAACGCCCAATTGTCGTATACGGAATCGTAAACATGGATCGTAAACGGTCCAAACATCATCTTCTTCATCGGATTTATCGTAAACACCGAGAACTCCATTGTTGCACCTGCAACAAACTCATAATCACTATTAAACACCACAAGATCACACGATTAACACATATAACTACCTTTAAACACGTCTCGACACAGAATCGACACAAAAACTTCTTGAAATCGACACACACACAGCAAAAAGTCGACCGATGATATTTTTAGGGCTTCGAACGGGTAAACCGAGAAACGAGGGTGAAAAGGGGTCGATAACCAGAGGGGTCTTGGTCGGAATCTAGAGATGAGCACAATGGTGTGATTGAATGGCTCGGTGGTGGTCGGAAAAGGGCAGGAGGAAGGTTTCAGGCGACTGGTAGACGGAGGTTAGGGTTTGAAGGTGTGGGTCGTGAACGGTGAGTAAAGGGGAGAGAGTGAATCGTAAAAGGGATTAAAACAAGATATTTATGAGACAAATTTACACTTTGCCCCCTCCCATAAACCGAAAACATAAAAGTTTCCAAATAACCCCCTTAAACATTTAAATTCTTTCAAGTTTACCCCAAACTTGATACTTCTCACAAATCTTTAAGATTTTAAACACTTTGAGAATTTTTCACAAAACTTCCCCTCAGAGTCATACCCGAGTATCCGATCATGATCAATAAAAATTTTTAAAAGTTAAAAACAAATAAAATCAAAACCAAATTAAAATATTTACAAACTTTCCTCAGAAAATTTCAAATATTCACATACCTGGTGCTGGTATTTTTCACTGATAGTTTCAGACCGGTCTTTGACTGAGGAACCCTTTTCAGCTTCCGTTACTAGACACTCTAGACAATTGTCAGGTGGTTTGAACACAGAAACTCACATCCAGTAAAGTGCTTAAATATAGTACAGATTTACCATTATGTTTACCCGTCCCCACACCCAATTTTCCATAGCAAAACCTACCCAACCTCAGAGTTTATTGAGGATTCACAAACCCCCAACTTGAGGAACCATGCAACACTGCTTTTGACTACCACTTATTTCTGATTTTTCATGCATTAACAGTTGATGATCAGGTCGGCCGCATAAGCACGCAGAGAAGACCAACTGAAAATTTATTTTCTTTTTCTTTTTCTTTTTCAGACTTTTCATTTTTTTTTTTGCATTCTTTTTCTTTTTCTTTTTCTTTTTCTTGTGGTGTTGTCTTATACAGTATAAACATGGCGTGTGAGAGAGTGAATACTAGGTAATACCACTCTCAACCCATTTTTGTCGGGACTCAGTTTTTTAAACCATGTATACTAGGATGGGAAACTAAACATGTATAGAGTTTAAGATTACTGCACTTACTTAGATGATCATTGTTTTGGTTGAGCTTACCGACATATCATCTTCGAGCAGTCTTTCACATCAGCCTTACACGTGTCAGTCTCCAACCGTCATTAAGCATTTAAGTCCTATCAAAAGACATCATAAAAACCTTTCAGTTTAACCAGCACCAATTCTTCCCCTGTTTTTGTGAGGCTTTTGAAACAAGACTCAATTTTTCAGACATTTTCTATATTTTTTATTTTTTTTTTTTTTTTTTTTTTTTTTTTTTTTTTAAGAATAAATTGAAAAACCAAAGACTTTGTACAAAAACATAAATGATCAGATCATTCCTCGAAGGCAATCATCTTCAGGCCTTCAACACAAGATTCAAAATTAGGACGAGGAAGGGGTTTTGTAAAGATGTCCGAAACATTCTGATCGGAGCTTACCTTTTGTAGCTGAATCAGCTCACGATCAAAGCAATCACGAATAAAATGTACCTTAATATCAATGTGCTTGGTTTTGGAATGTTGGACAGGGTTTTTCACAATCTCAAGAGCAGCAGCATTATCACAAAATATTGGAGTGTTAACGAATTCCATACCGTAATCCGTGAGCTGGTTTTGGATCCACACTACCTGTGAAGTACCGGCAGATGCGGCCACGTACTCAGCTTCTGCAGTTGATTTGGATACGGTATGCTGCTTCTTGCTCTGCCATGAGATGAGCCTATCTCCCAAGTACTGACATCCTCCAGTAGTAGATTTCCTGTCAAGGTCACTACCTCCATAATCACTGTCAGTAAAAGCATATAATTGAAAATCAGTGTTCTTCGGGTACCAAAGACCAAGCCTAGGCCTGCCCTTCAGATACCTGAAGATACGCTTAACAGCAGCTAAATGAGAGAGTTTAGGGTTAGCCTGATATCGAGCACACACGCAAACTGCATACATGATGTCTGGCCTGCTTGCTGTCAAGTACATTAGTGATCCAATCATTGACCGATACTGGAATTCACTCACTGACTCCCCGTTAAGATCCGCTGACAGGAGTGGTCTGGATGCCATGGGAGTGGCGATGGGCTTGCAATCCTGCATCTTGAACTTGTCCAGAATCTCATTCACATACTTCTCCTGATGAATAAGAATTCCAGAATCATTCTGCTTGACTTGAAGTGCAAGAAAGAAGCTCATCTCGCCTTGGTCACTCATCTCAAACTTTTTCTTCATGATCTCCTCAAACTCGGTGCACAATTCTTCGTTTGTCGATCCGTAGATAATATCATCTACATACACTTGCACCATAATTATGTCTTCTTCCACCCTTTTCCTGAACAGTGTCTGATCAACGACTCCTCTTGTATATCCATTCTCCACCAGGTGATTGGACAACGTTTCATACCATGTTCTAGGAGCTTGATGCAAACCGTACAAAGCCTTATCCAGCAGATAAACATGATCTGGTTTTTCTTCATCTATGAACCCTGGTGGTTGAGCAACATAGACTTCCTCGTTCATCTCTGCATACAGGAAGGCAGTCTTCACATCCATCTGATGTACGGTAAAGTTGAGATACGAAGCTACAGCTAGAAAGATCCGAATTGCTTCCAATCTTGCCACCGGAGCGTAAACCTCATCATAGTCGATACCCTGGACTTGCCTGTGCCCTTGTACTATCAGCCTTGCTTTGTTTCTCACAATGATCCCCGAGTCATCTTTTTTGTTCTTGTACAACCATCTCGTGGGAATCACCTTCTTGTCTGCTGGCCGCTTCACAAGACGCCACACTCCCAGCTTTGAAAATTGATTGAGTTCATTGTGCATGGCCTCCATCCAGTTTGGATCTTTAAGAGCAACCATCACATTGGGAGGTTCTATCTGGGAGATGAAACAGGAAAACATACAAAAGTTGATGTGTCCTGTTCGGCTTCTTGTGGTGACACCCGCTGTCACTGGCCCAACAACATTACTCAGTGGATGATCCTTGTTGATTCTGCTCTCTTGGACTTCAGGCACTGAAACATTAACAGGCAGATTAGTATTAACAACATTTTCAGACGTACCTGAGCCTTGAGCATCCACTGGAGCATCACGTGTTCCTGAACATTCTGGAATATCGGCAGTTGCATTCCGAGAAGATTCAGCTGATGCTCTATCCACTTGAGGTCTTACATCAGCACTGGGAGCTACAATGTCTTCTTCTTCGCCCAAATTGTGGAAAACATTCGAGAAATTAAATCCCTCAAACAATGATCCGTAGTCGAAGATCCAATTAGGTCCAGTTCCCGCATCAGTAGGATTGTCCTCCATCCAATCTACATTGAATGCCTCAATGATCAACCCAGTGGTCTTGTTGTACACACGATAAGCACTATTTGCTGAATATCCAACAAAATAGCACTCATCGGCCTTCGCTTCGAATTTCCCTACATCGGACTGGATCAGCACCGTGCATGGACATCCAAACGTCTTGAAGTAACCCACCTTCGGTTTCTCTCCATAAATGATCTGATATGGAGTTTGCTCGTGACGCTTGTTCAGAAGAACTCTGTTTTGTACATAGCAAGCGGTATTCACAGCTTCTGCCCAAAAGAAGATTGGTAATTTTGCTTCACACATCATTGTTCGAGCTGCTTCAATGAGTGTTCTATTTCTTCTTTCGGCAACTCCATTTTGCTGAGGAGTGTAAGGAGCACTGAACTGCCTTTCAATCCCCTTTTCACCACAAAACATATTCAGCTCAGCATTCTTGAATTCTGTCCCATTGTCAGATCTGATTGCCTTCACTCTTTTATCCAGCTGATTCTCAATAAGAGTCACAAACTGCTTTACTAGGGCCGGAGTTTCGTACTTGTTTGACAAGAAAAAGACCCAAGTAAATCGCGAGTAGTCGTCCACTATCACGAGGCAGTATGAGAACTTGCTGACACTTTGTACCTGCATAGGACCAAACAAATCCATATGTAAGAGCTGAAGCACAGATGAGACAGAATTTGTAACCTTTGGACGATGTGGCAGTTTGTGCTGCTTCCCCTTAGCACATGCCACACACTTCTCTACTGAAGTGAAATCTGTGATCGGAAGGTTTCTGACATGCTCTCCTTTAGCCAGCTTGGATAAATTCTTCATGTTTGCATGTCCCAGACGACGATGCCACAACAATGCAAGATTTTCATTCTGTTTTGATATAAGGCAAGCTTCTTCTGACATAGGAGGATTGCTCAAGTTGAGGAGATATGAGTTTGAACGTCTTGGAGTGCGCATAAGTACACACTCCTCAGGTATCTTCACACCTGGCTTCAGAATAATACACTCCTTCTTATTGAACATCACAGAAAAGTCTCTGTCACAGATCTGAGAAACACTCAGCAAACTGTGCGACAGTTCCTCCACGTAATGAACATCAGAAAATGACAGATTACCGCTCCGCACCACACCTTTCTTACTGATTCGACCACCCACTCCCCCTGCAAATGAAACTCCGCCTCCATTGAAATCCTCTACATCTTCCAAAAGAGACAGATCTCCGGTCATGTGTCGGGAGCAACCACTATCAACATACCAGAGATTGTTGACAGATCTTCTAGGCTGTCCCTACACAAATCAAAGATCAGTTAGAGTCAGGTACCCAGGTCATAACAGATCTGGGCACTCCCTTGGAGTCAATGTAGTTAACCATTTTGAAAGACATTCCTGCTTTTGATTCAGGTTGATTTACAGTTTTAGCATTAACTTTTGGCTTCCAATTTGGTTGCTTTTGTGAGTTTGAACTACTAGCAGAGTTCTTTGTGGGTGATGTTTTTCTTGGAGGAGATGCAGCCTTTTTACCTTTTGTTTTAACAACCGGTGTCCACTCAAGTTTTAATTTGGTATAAATCATTTGTTTTGGTTGAGTAACAGTTTTTGGTTGTTCCATAACTGCTTTACCCTTAGGTTCAGCAGTCTGATTAACTTTTTGCACTTGTTTCTCAAAAGGCTTTGTTTTAACTTTGTTAGGTCTGTTGTAAACTTCTTTAGCTGCATGAGCAGGTTTTGAAGTTTGGCCCACATCTCTCCTTTCATTGACATGCTGTGTCACTGGGGCTTTTGTGTTTAGAACCTTAGACTTTTGAGTCTTCATTGGTTCAGAACTCTGCTTCCCCTGTGACGAAGCTTGCTGCTTTTGATTTCTGTTCTCACCCCTCATCATTTTCTCAAGCATATTTGTCCGCTTGTTCTGCGGATAATATGGCTCATAGGGTCTGCTCATACAATTAGCAGCAAAATGACCTGGTTGACCGCATTCAAAACAATTCATTTGTCTAGGCCCATTGACGTTGCTACACAAGTATGAGCGTCTTGGGTAAGACGACTTCCATTCCGGTTGATCATCCCATTTGTGTATCACACGTTTTGAATGTTTTTCAGGTTGTGTTATTAAACAAAATTGTTCAGATTTTGATTTATCAGTTCTATTGTAAGTTGACACAACCTGGGGATATGGAACAAAATCATTGGGCTTAGACTGACGGCCAATCTTTGTGTTAGGAACACGCATTTTAAAAGAACTAATGACTTCATTAGGATTAGAAACATGTTTTAACAAGACATTTTGATTGGACTTGGATGCTTCAAGTTCTGACACAGATGCCAGAACGTCATCCTTAGGTAAACTAAAAACAGAACAACTAGACTCATGACACTCATTGACTCTCAAGCATTCAGCATCCTCCCCAGATTCATCTTCAATTCCTACAACATCTGCACATGTAACAGAAACATTAGTAGGACTAACATTATTTTTTAATGATTCCTGGGAAGGGCCTGGTTCATTTCTGTGTTCATCTACCTTGTTCTGACTACTCATCCCATATATCCCATGTCTCTCTCTTTCTAACTCCTCCTCTGTCATAGGGGTCACACCTACCAATACACTATCTATAGGAGGACCTGCTTCATGATAACCTGAATTAGTTCTGTCTACCTGATCCTCCTCATAGAGCACTCCTATAATATCTCTAGGGATAGGTGGGGGAATAACAACATTTGCGGCCACGGACTTGTCAGACTTTTCCGACCCAAATCCTGGCGTATGTTTCCCTACTTGACCACAAGTGATAGCCTGAGATAGTTCTTTACCTGCCTGAAGCATTCTTTTGTTTCTTAATTTATTCACATCTAACTGAACCTGCATTTCATTGTTCTTATGTGTCAATTCATCTACCTGCTTTCTAAGGTCAGCTATTTCTAGTTTGGCATTATCATACAGGATAGATTGTTCAGTTGCTATCTGTTGGTACTTAACAATATCTAGCTTTTGAGCCTTAATCTTTTCCTCACCTTTTATCCATCTACCCTTAAATGAACTCCTCTCACACTTGATCTCAAACAATTCTAGTTGATAATTCTTACAGACTTGTCTAAGACCAGGTATAATACGAGCACAAGTGGGATCAGAACATACCTTGAGGTTCTCAGCAGCAGCAACGTATGCTTCCTTGTCTTCTATCTCAGTCTCCTCAGGCTTTTCCTCATCAGTGACCACAAAAGCATGATGTTCTTCATTACCCTCTTCAGCAGTAGCAATTAAGGCATGTGACAAACTGAGATCCTTCATCTGGGGTGTCAGTTCCCTCAGCTGGGGGGTCCAGTCATAACCACCACCTCCCTGAACCACCAATGCCTTGTCTTCTCCTTTACCTTTTACCTCAGCTGTCTTCTTCTCTTCAACCCTCTCTTTCTTTGGCTTCGTGCATTCCCTGGCAAAGTGACCATACTCATCACAATTGTAGCACCTCAGCTTTGACTTGTCAAACCCCATTCTGATTTTATCCTGATCCTTCCAGACGTTCCTTCCAGTTTTGGCCATAAATTTCTTGGCTCTGAAAACAGCCATGGCCATTTGCCAAGACACATCTAGCATCTCCACGTCCTCAGGATTGATCTGATTAAGATCACCAGACACCATATCAGAAGGTACAAGATTCCCGGCCACAAGGGCATGATAGCTGTTCATAAAACCCATTCCAAGGGCAAAGTTTGGATCATTGACATCACCAGAGTTGACACCGCCACTTGAACTTCCTTGAGGCTGTGCCACAAATGCATTACCCATTGAAACTGAGCTTGATCCACTTCCCGAAGCCTTTCCTTCATGCTTACCTTCAACTTCTTCAGATAACAGAGCCTGATTCAATTTCCCTGCCAAACTTAATGAGCTTATGTGGTTTAGCTCTCTCTGCTTATCATCTATCATCTTTGACTTCAGTTTGTTAATCAGTTCATCCAAAGTTACTTCTGTCAGTCTGTTGTTGTCTTTGATGATGGATATATTGGTGTTCCAGGATTTAGGCAGACTGTTTAGCAATTTCAAATTCTTGTCTTCAGTGTCCGGCTCCACACCATAACTGGACATCTCTGCCATCAAGGACACTGAAGACAAGAATTTGAAGTTGCTAAACAGTCTGCCTAAATCTTGGAACACCAATATATCCATCATCAAAGACAACAACAGACTGACTGAAGTGACTTTGGATGAACTAATTAACAAACTGAAGTCTAAGATGATAGATCTTAGAATATTTGATTTCCCAGCATGCAAAGTTGAATCATTATTACCATAATACACTGCAGGATTTTGAACTTGCTCAGGAAGTGACTTGTTCACCGTTAACTCCATATCCCTTGCTTGGATTCCTTGAATCAGATCATTAAAAGACACTTTTAAATAATCTTTATCATGAGAAACCATCATCACATAATTCTCCCATTTCTCTGGTAGGGCTTCCATGATCTTGTCTTTCTTATCAGCTTCATCTTTTGTAAGATTCACCAATTTCATTTCACTCATTAAATGAGCAAACCGTGCAATCAAATTTGGAATCGATTCATTGTGATAATGTTTGAGGCTATCAAATTCCTTCTTCAGCACCTTTTGTCCACTTTTCTTGTATTGGTCATTACATTCACATCTCTTTTCTAAAGCACCCCACAAACTCTTTTTCGTGTAGTTACTTGAAAATTGATGTAATAAATCTGTCGGCAGTGCCATCGTTAATGTACCATATGCTTTCTTCTCAGCTTGATACGCTTTCTTTTGTTCACCGGAAAGCTTCCTTTGAAGAATTGGTTCTCCATCTTCACCTTTAGGATAGACATATTGATCAGAATATGATAACCACATATCAATATCATTCGTCGAGACATACGCTTCAACCGTGTAACCCAACTATGATAATCTTCCAATTTAAGCAATTTAGGAACTTTATGATTTGTTCCGATTTCATTATCATAATTCATCATCGATTGCATCGTAGCTTGAACCTAATTTTGAATTGCCGCGAACGCTTGAAAATCGGACATTTTGAAAAATCTGGTTACTGTTCACTCCGAACTTCCTCCGAACTCTCGCCGAACGTCCTCCGAACGTACTCCGAACCTAGTCCGAGGTTAAAATTCGCCGAACTTTGTCCAAACCTAACCTTCAGACACTTAAAACAATACCTAGACCGAACGAGCGCCGAACTATCACCGAACTTTGTCCGAACGTGGACAGATATCTCACCGAACTGATATAATGACCGAACGCCGTTTGAACCTCAAGTTCGGAGCGGTTACACCGAACGTGTCCGAACCTCAGACGAGCTCGACCTCACTCGACACCATTTTCTCGATTTTCAGTGTTTTGGACTGGAATTTTCGACAGGAATTCAGATAAACTCAAAAGAAATGAAATAGGAATGAATTTTTGACTTGAAGCACACTGGAGAATATCAAACGAACTAAAAAATGATTAACATTATAGCAAAAACGAGAATTTTGAATCAAAACTCCGAAAAACAATGATTTCCGACTAGTAGAGCAAACCAAAAGCTTTGATACCACTTGAAATTGCTTGAGCGTATGGATCTTCTACTTAGTCGTAATGAAATCAATGTAAACGAGTAAACACGAAGAGTAAATACAAATGACTTGTATTAACCACAGAGATGACCACAAACTACACAGAGAAGATATGACTCAGAAGCTTACTGAATTCTATACAAGACGACGTATTTATACTAGCTAAATCACGACCGGCCGAACCCCAGGTTCGGACACAAGTTCGGACGTATCCGAACTCCAGGTTCGCGGGGAGTTCGGACCACAGCTCATAAGCACACCTTCGTCTTGTGTTCGATACTTAAAATGACGATCAGGACCATGTATCAACACGAACACGACGCGGTTTGGCATGTTCCTTCCTGCTTAAGGCTCGGCTACAACGTTAACGTTTCCCGGGTGATAACAAATCTCGCATTCATAGTTGTTAAGTAGTTTAACCCAACGTAGTTGTCTCATGTTTAGCTCTTTCTGGTTAAAGATGTGCTGGAGGCTCTTGTGATCAGTGAATATGACACACCGAGTCCCATAGAGGTAGTGCCTCCAGATTTTGAGAGCAAAGAAAATGGCTCCAAGTTCTAAGTCGTGTGTTGTATAATTCTTCTCAAGAATCTTCAGTTTTCGAGAGGCGTAAGCGATTACTTTCTCAAGCTACATTAGTACGGAACCTAAGCCTTGATGCGAAGCATCACAGTATACGAAGAAATCATCAATTCCATCAGGTAAGGAAAGCAACTTCAGTTTTATCATTCCAGTTGTACTTCTTATCATTCTGGGTCAGGGTGGTAAGAGGCTGGGCTTTCTTGGAAAAATTTTCGATGAATCAACGATAATAGCCAGTAAGACCTAAGAATTATCAAATCTCGGTTGGGGTCATGGGAGTACTCCAATCTTTGATTGCTTCAGTCTTAGCCGGATCAACGTGAATACCTCGATCGTTGATCACATGACCCAAAAAGTGTACTTCGCGAATCCAAAAGTCATATTTAGAGAATTTCGCATAAAGCTCTTCTTTCTTCAGCAGTTCATAGAGGATTCTCAAATGTTCTTCGTGAGTAGATAAGAATATCATTAATGAACACGATAACAAATTTATCCAAGTATGGTTTGCACACGCGATTCATTAAATCCATGAATACGGCCAGTGCGTTAGTCAAACCAAATGGCATCACGAGGAACTCGTAATGGCCATAGAATCCTAAATGCTCTCTTCGAGACGTCTTCATCTCTAACTCGTGGTTGATGGTACCCCGACCTTACATCGATCTTGAAATAGAAGCATGATCCTTGAAGTTGATCAAATAAGTCATCGATCCTTGGAAGCGGGTAACAGTTCTTCATAATCAGTTTGTTCAAATCTCGATAGTCGATACACATCTTGAATGTTCCATCTTTTTTTTTCACGAACAACACGGGAGCACCCCATGGGGAGTGACTTGGACGAATAAAGCCCTTATCTAGCAACTCTTGAAGTTGGCTAGATAAATCTTGCATTTTCGACGGTGCCAGTCGGTAAGGGGACCTGGAAACGGGTGTGGTTCTGGGTGTTAGGTAGATGCGAAACTCTAGCTGTCGTGTTGGGGGTAAGCCTGGAAAGTCTTCTGGAAATACCTTCGGGTATTCACAGACAACAGGAACGTCTTCGATACGCTTCTCCTTCGGTTTCTTCTCAGTGACATGAGCTAAAATGGCATGACATCCTTTGCGGAGGAATTTTCGTGCCTTCATACACGATATGATATTTAGTTTGGTTCCACTCTTCTCGACTTGCACGTTTAGAGTGTTTCCATCTGCTAATGGCACTCTAACCATCTTCTCATGACACACAATTTCTACATGATTCTCTGCTAACCAATCCATTCCAATGACTACATCAAAACTATCTAGATCAACAGGCATCAAGTCGATACAGAAAGAATGGTCAAAGAGTTCTAACAGGCAGTTTGGGTAGATGATTCCGGTTTCTATCAAATCACCATTTGCTAATTCTACTGTGAACTTAGTGTCCAAGGAAACGGGGGTGATTTCAAGTAATTGACTAAAATCAATAGACACAAAGCTTCTATCGGCACCAGTATCGAATAAAATAGAAGCATAATGGTTGTTTAGTAGAAACATACTCGTCACCGTGTTGGGATCACGGCGGGCATCTCTGGCGTTAATCACAAAAGCTCTTCCTCTAGCCTGTTTAGCATCTTGATTCTTCATCTTTAGGCATTTATTCTTGTAGTGCCTAGTAGCCCCGCAACCGTAGCAAGTGCGTTTTGGGCAGTCGCACGCTACATGTCCCTTAACCTTACAGATGTTACAGTAAACCTTACCACAATATAGAGTGTGGTGAAGGTTGCATTTGGAGCACAGAGGAGCGGTACCGGTGTAACCGGTTTTGCGAACAGGAAGTGCGGTAGTAGTGGCGGCATAGACCTTCGCCAGTGCGGTTTCCTTAAGTAGGGCTTTCTCCGAATTCTTATCATCGTGATTCTTCCAGAATGTCCGCTTCTTCTTGTTATTAGGTTTCTTTCTTGATGAAGGAGTGGCACAACATCCTAAAAGGTCTAAGGGTTCGAGGAAAGGACATTTCCTTGAATGTGTGGTGCATTGTAGGACAAAGGTGGGCAAGCTCACGGAACCTCTTAGTGTATCCAGCGATGTCAGCTCCATTCATGGACAGATTCCAGAATTCAGATTCAAGTTTCTGCAGTTCCTCCCTAGGACAGTACTCATCACGCAACAGTTGTTTGAGTTTGTCCAATGTCATTTCATAGGTCAAATCAGCCATGTACTTTTCAGGACGGTTGCTAATGCGGAAGACTGACTCCAGCTTCTCAAACCAGCGAATTAGACCAACAACGCCTTTAGAACCCTTAAAGTGAGTGGGTTTGCAATTCATGAAGTCCTTGTAAGAACATTCACGAGGGCGTGCAATGTTAAGTGAAAACGGGGATCACACTTTTGCGAAATTGTAACCTAGTGTTTTTTAACATTGGTTAATTCGTTCTTACCGTGTACTCCAGCGTCAGCGTAACGTTGGGTAGCAGCAGCAGCGACGGTTTCTGCAACACGTTGAGCAATCATCTCCTCGATATCAGTAGCACTCATGGCCAGAGGAGGTGAAACCTTTCTAGTTGCTCGGTGTCTAGGCGGCATGTTTCCGCTTTAAGTTAACAATGGCAACATAAAGAAAAAGTTAGATCATATGTAAGAAGGGTTATTAGATGCGCGAGAATAACAACCACGACATACATCTACTGTACCATGATATGACACGCACAAGCACAACCAAGAAACAGGAAATAGCAAAGAGTATTGTTCGCGAGTGAACAATCACCACATAACGATAATAACAGAAATAACAACAATCATAACCATGGAAATCATAAACAACACGTCATAAACATAAATATACTACCATTTCATTCAACCATATTATCCGACAAAACATACAATAGCCAAATGGGACAAGTTTTTCAAGTGTCTTGGGCACGCAGTCCCATAATACATCACTAAAAATATATATAAATATGTTTTATCGCAAAAACGGTGGGTCAAAAGCCTAGATCCTAGGTAAGTTGTCTAAAACGGAGGTGGTCCAGGGGGTCAGGTCAGAGAGGTGGTGATACGGGAGGTGAGGTCTAAGATGGTGAACACTCGTCCCGCGAACTCCACCAAAACAGTAAGCCTGGTCTGGAGGGACTCGTTGGCCAACATCAGATCAATGTTGACCATGCACACACCGCTCATATGAGCGTGCAAGGTCTCCATGGCTCCCTAGGAAGCGACCTGGAGGCGCTGCAACTCAGCCACACGGGACACTAACGCATTCAGCTCAGCTCGAGTGGGGAGCTCAACGATCTCGTCGTCCAGAATGGCGAGACCCTACTCGTGGCGACAAGTACGTGCCACGAGTAGCGGAACAGTATCCGCGATAGGCTCTCCATTGAGGATGGAGTAACCGACCATAGGGCTGAGAGTGGCGCCGTCCTTGACAGAGGATGCACCTGGCTCATACAAGCTAGGCACTCCCTCGAGGGTCTTCCACGTGGCCAACTTCCCCGGTATCCAGGCAAGATAAGGGTAATCAGATGCACAGTGCCACTTGGGAACTGGCTCGTCTACTGGGCCCTCAGTAGCCCGGCGCCGGGAGGGGCCATACGACCTCCAGGGGGTGAACCCTCGCCTACCGGCACATCAAAAGGGCCGGAAGGTGTGAACAGAACGCTCCCTGAGCGCAAAGGGGTCCACGGTGCACGCGGCACCATCAGCAGTGGCAGCAGCCGTACCACCAGCAATAGCGGTGGGCGGGGGGGTGGTCTGATGATTCGTCTGAGACCCTTGGTCGGAGGGGCCTTAGGAAGCTTGATGGTATGGACGATTGTCGGATGGTACCGACAGTGGGTATCTCCAGCTCAGGGCAGGAAAGCACATAGTGTTCTGGTGATGGAGAGTACTCCGGAACCACTTGATCGTCTCTGCTAGAATCAGAAATGCAAATAACCTCGTCCGAGGAGGAAGTCATCTCTGCGACAATATTCCATCAGAGAACAAAGTTAGTACCATGATAATAGCATTTAAAACAAATATATAAATGCATAACAGAAATAATAACTCATGTATATAAAAAGCATGAGTTAACATAATCAATAAAGTAAGGAAGTGGTGTTGTGTGCAAACATAAGCTTCGAAGCCGGCCATAGTCCACGTTTGGTTTTAGTTAAAGTGTTTAACCTAGTTCGCTATAACTGCGGCTCTGATACCAATCTATCACACCCCGGTCAGATGGAATTGTATTCACAGATATACAGAACAATTACTACTAAATTCAAACGTTAATTAAAACATAATATCATTAATTGTTGCAGCGGAAAGAGTGGTAAACGATATTGTCTTACATTTGAACTTTAAAAGTATAGTTTCATGTATTGAAAACATAAAGTCGTTATTAGGATAGGTAGGGAATAGGACTCCAACGAAGCAGGTCTGAATGTAAAGAGGAAGTCCCATTTGCACGGCTTCCATGATCAGCTTAATTACCTGAGAAATCATGAGTTTAAAAGGTCAACATAAAGTTGGTGAGGTTCACAAGTTTAGGACTCGATACTAAGAATATAAAACAGTTTTAGAAAACTAAAATGTTACGTTGGCTTACTTTTTGGTTGTATGATCTCACCTGAACCTTGATTTCAAATACTAACGGTTTACCCACCCATGGTATCCTCACCCGAGAGATACCGAACATAGCAGAATAACTGACGTGTACCCCAAGACAATATCTGGAAGTCAGAATTAGAGCTACCAATCAGGATATGGTTGTCAACCCAAATATATCTATTCACTAGCTATCGTTTCGAGCAGAACTAATTGAAATCAACTAATGGTGGGATTCAGTTGTACTAAAATTTATAACGATAAAGTACGAGTTGTGGAGAACAGATAATCATACGGCTAACAGTAGACCATAACATTAAGTTAAAATATTTTATCAGTTCATGATTTCTCCTCCATATGTGTAAAACATTAATAAAGAAAAGGGGCCGTGAAACTCACTTGGTTCAGTGGTGATGATGGATTGCCGAGTGGCAACTAGCAAAAAAAGTCCTAATAAAACATAAGACAACATGCATAGGGTCCACACAATCATTTGAGTAACGAACGTTACCCAAATGATACCGATCAAGTCTTGACATATAATCCCGTTTGTAGCGTTTGAAAACCCGTTAGTCAATCAGTTTACAAAATTATTAGTAAATGCGAATGTTCACGTATAAAGGCATTTATGTAAATTGAATACAAGTAACGAATCATGTGATAGCGTATCATGTAGACCAGTTCAATCAAGTCTTTAATATTGTTTTAAATAATAATATTTATTATTATTTTTTAGGTTCGCTCGATCGATTGAGTATTTAATCGCGTTAAGTCATAATATATATAACTAGGGTTAAAATTATTATCGAAATAATTATTCTAACTTGTCGAAATAATTTTATTAAATTATTACAAGTTAAAGATTAAATGATTAAACACAAGTAGGTAAAATATTAAAGTTTCTTTAATATTTAACTCATGTTAAAGAAAATTAAGGTTTTAAGTTAATATAAACATAATTATTATTAAAATAATTAATATTAACAATTAGGATGAAATTTAACTCAAATTAGGGTTTTTAAAACCATATGGATAATTATTGTTGAAAATAATTATTTACGTTTTGTTACGCCGTAAAACGTTTTTAAAACATTTAAAGATTTCGTTTCAATTCCAAACGTTTAAAAAAATAAAACTTTTCATCCGGTTAAAATGTTTTGATTATTTTGATTTATTTAAAATAATCAAAAATGTTTAAAATATGTTTTTCATAATTTCTATAAGTCTTTTGATTTTAGTTTTATAAAATCATTTTTAAATAACTTAATTTATCAATTAAAGCTATGGTTTTTAATTATGACTTTTTATAGAAATATTTTCAACCTAAAACATTTCCACTTTTTTATAAAATCCAAGACTTTATACTTTTTGGGTCATATGTCATAAATGTGATCTTTTACCATTTTTGGTATAAAATATATTTATATATATCTTTATCTATTTTATTTTTATAAAATCCAAACAAGCCAGGTCTTGTGTTTTACATATTTTGTTTTTATAAAATGTGACCATTTTATATAATAACATCTATGGTTAACTTTTATGGTTTAATGTATCCTAGTAATTTTTATAAAATTACTAAATTAATATTTAACCATAAAAATTCATTTAAATGTTTCTAAGTTATCATTTTATATCCCAAAAAATCAAGTAACACTTCCTAGTGTCCAACTAAGTCCATGCATGTATTTGAACACCAAATTAGTCCATGATGATTTGTATTTAGCATATATTAACTTATAAATAAGAGGATTAACCACTAAAATCACAACTAATAATTCTAGTAAGTTATACCATACTAACACATGTTAATAACAATACTTAAACATTTATAACATTTTAGCACATGGTAATTTAGTCATGCAAAAATATAATAACATCATAGGATGACCAAATGATTAAACTAACCATGGGTTTTCATCTTTTAAACATAACACCACATTTTTGTGTTAGACAAATACAAGATGATCATATTTGTTTACCAAGTTATATAACTTAATTTCCATAGATTAAATCATCACATAACACATTTTTAAACCTTACAATCTTGGGGTTTATGAAAAACAAGGAAAAAAAAGTAGAGATAGTTAGATGATCAAGATCAGTAGAAAAACTGAAGGTTTTAAAGTGTTAGTTTGCCAAGACTTGTGGATCATTTGGGACGATTTAATGTGTATAAAACATAGGAAAACAATAGGGATTGAAAGACTCACAAAGGGATGTGACAAAATGGAACCGAATAAGAGAGGAAGAAGGTGGCGGATGGTTGTTCACGGCTGCAGCAACGGTGCAACAGCAGCAACTTATGACAGCGGCAGTAGCAGTTTACGGCAACGGCATCAACAGTTTACAGCGGTGGCAACATCAGTTTGCGGCAGTGTAGGTTGGTGTTGCTTATCCGAAGAAAAAGAGAGGATAGTGAAGTGGGGAGTGAGGGAGGTGGTGTGAGGCTTGAGTTTATGACACAAGGTTGGTGGTGACTAGTTGCTCAAAGAATGGTGCATGGTACAACAATTATTTGAGATGGTGATGATCTATGCCTAGGCTAGTGTTAGGAGAAGGATGTGGCTACTTTATTCATCATATTTTTATAAAAAGTGGTGACTAGCACATTACTTATATACATTAACCAATGTGTAGGTGACTTGTTTTTATAAAACCATGTCATGTTCTATAAAATGTGACTAGCATTAGAAAGCTCTTATAAAATATATAAAGATTTGTGATAAATTAATCCATAATTCTTAAATAGCAAAGGTATAAAAGTTATACAAGTTGGTGACTAATTTTTAGAAAAACACAAGGTAGTAACAATTTAATAAAAATTGCAAAGTTGATGGGCCAATACAATTAAAATTAACCCATTGGGCTTTGGACTTTATATTGGGCCAAATTGTTTAAGTCGGTTATATTTTTCAGCTTTTGGCACGGGTTACCCTTAACGTTTTCGGTTTGTCATTTCGTGACAGTTTTAAGCTCAACCGTTCAGATTGTTTAAAACCGAATAGTTTTACACAAATGATCGCTTATCAGTTTTCCGTGTCGATTATATAAACGTACGACACCAGTTCTGGATAAAATATAAAAATACGTTTTATATTTATTTTTCTTGTTATTGAAGTTCAATGATTAATACATGAAATCTCTATGCATTTAACGGGTATACGCTTCTAGTACAAACACGGGATTAGGTTTACGTCATCAGTTAACAGTCAGGCACAATAATTAACAGGTTAAACAGTAATTAGATCAGTTAATGCATATTAATACTTAATTTAAAAGTCAAAGTAAACGGTTTGACCTGGATTTTAGAACGAGGTGTCACACTTCTAATACTTGACTGTTTTCCCTTACATTTACATTGTGTTCTAGCTTCTTCAGTCCAGCGCCAAAGTGTTAAACCTTTAACACTGGACTAGGGAAGACTTAAAGAGGATAGATCCGATTTTCGGTCCAATTGGGCTTCACGTGAATCTTTCTTGACCAGTAAGATTGATTCCATGGCTATGGTCTAACCCAAATCCTTTGGGGACCATAGAATCATCAAGCATTCATGGCACCTGAAATCTATTATGACACATGGTGTGCATCCGTGCACGCAACATATGCCATTTGATCTTGGCCATTAATTGCTAACCGCCTAATACAAGATCCACGTGCGGGGCACATGAACACTTCCCATGCAATCCTAAGTAAAAGCCGCGTGTGATAATAAATTCACATGTGTATTTAGCTTTATTAAACAAAAGTAATTTGAACACTAACCATTCTGTGTTAACTACTGATTCCATATTGTATTATACATAAATGTGACCAATTGTTGATTATGCTTCGAAATGCAAGGAAATGAAGGAAAAGCGGGAGGAAATGGTAAGCTTAACTTAAACCGAAGAAGAGGAACCAGGGGTGGCCCCGGCCATAGGCGGGGAGGTGATCGCCTTAGGGCCTGGATTTTTTTTTAAAATTTTATTATATATATGTATATGTTTTTACTTATTTTTGTAAACTTCACATTAACGTTTGATATAGTTCAAGAGGTATTTCGCCGGCTTTGAGTGTCACGAATTACCTGTTAGATCACTGTTATTTACCTTTTTTAAGGTTTTTTTTAAAGGTTTAGGATTTGTTGAAATTTTAAAAAGTTTGTTATATGTATATGATTTTTAATATTTTGTA
Source organism: Deinandra increscens subsp. villosa (assembly GCA_039602395.1). Classification (NCBI taxonomy): domain Eukaryota; kingdom Viridiplantae; phylum Streptophyta; class Magnoliopsida; order Asterales; family Asteraceae; genus Deinandra; species Deinandra increscens. The sequence continues at coordinate 15,478,083 of JBCNJP010000006.1, read as the reverse complement.
AGATATAAACTACATGTGATTTTGATCAGTTGGTTGGTTTCCGTCTTTGAGTATGAGAGGTTATTTTTATGATTCCCGTTTCTTGTTTTTAAGTTTTCATTTTGTAAAGGAAAATTGGATTTAAATAATCCCATGTTTTGCCTATTGGCAAATAATAATCCATCTTTTAACATTGGCAACTAGCAGTCCCACATTTACACTTATTTGTTTTCACTGGTCCCTCCGTTAAAAAAGTTAACTCCGTTAACTTTTTCATCCAAATTTTTTCAACCCCAATCTTTGATCCACCATAACTTCTTCAATTCTTGATGAAAATTCAATCTGTAAGTTGCTATGAACTCGTGACGAAAAACCGAATAAAACTAGATCCATATTTCCTAGGTTTTAAATAGATTATAATTATGAACATGTTCTTCACAAAGCTTCAACAATGGTGGGTTGGTCAATTATCAATGGTTTTCAAAATTGATTTCACTAACACATTTGTGATCATAAACAGAATCTATAGCAACAAGAATCATTGAAAACCATTGAGAATTAATCAATCTACCATTGTTGAAGTTTCATGAAAACCATGAAGTTGTGAAATTTGAAATCCGATCAAAACTCCATGAAAATAAATTTCGTAACTTGCTATAGACTCGTGAGAACATGTCAAATCTGCTGGAATCGATCAATATCACAAACACAATGGATTTGATGCTCAAATTTTTATTCAAAGTCATGAAAAAGTCATAACTTTGATGCTTTTGTTCATCATCATAACCTATTTAAAACCTAGGCAATATGGATCTAGTCTTGTTCGGTTTTTCGTCACGAGTTCATAGCAACTTACGGATTGAATTTTCATCAAGAATTGAAGAAGTTATGGTGGATCAAAAATTGGGGTGGAGAAAAGTTTGGTGAAAAAATTAACGGAGTTAATTTTTTTAACGGAGGGACCAGTGAAAACAAATAAGTGTAAATATGGGACTGCTAGTTGCCAATGTTAAAAGTCAGATTATTATTTGCCAATAGGCAAAACATCTATTACTATATATAATACATATTGCCCTAAAGGGCATTTTCGTCATGAAAAATGCATAATCCTTAAGACGCGTACAAAAATATTAGCATCATGTACAACCCTTTGAAGCATTAGATTTAAAGCCATCTGAACATAAACAAGAGAAAGAGGTCAGGGTATTTCGGACAATAGCACACCTCCACCTTTTTCGCCCACCTCCTCTCTCGATATCAACATTACCAGTCGGCTCTCTCTCCTCCGTTGGCCAATCTCTAACCCTATCATCTCGATTACCCCATTAGAGGCATCTCAAGCATGCGTAATGATCACGCGTGATGTTTTTGAATTCGATTACCTACCATATTTAATGATTTCTCTCAAGCATGCGGTGCCCTACCCCTACCATATTCTTCTTCCTATCTCCGTGTTCATCACATCGGATCTACAATCTCAACCCTAAATGACTTGAAACAATTGGATTTTGTGTTTTTCGCTTTGTATTTGCAAGATCCTAATTCGCCGATCATTCCGGTAAGAATCATTTACAACTTCTAATCGAATTGTTTGATTTAGTTGTTCTTCAGCTTAATATGTTGTTTAATGATTTGATTTACTTCATATTCTCTATCGATTTGTTGAGTTTTATTTCAAACTGTTGCAAAGCTCTGTAGTACTTTTTGTTTCATTTTGTTGCAATTTGATAACTGTACCTATGCTTACTGATTTGAGGTGCTATCAAGGTTTGAAGTTAAAGAACGCATCCTATGACAGATTTATGAAGACAGTTTCAATCGGAGTTTAAGGTACAATTCATTGATTTATTTATTAGTTAGAAAAAAATTAATCTCTAGCGACTCCATATCAGATCTATTGTTTTCTCCCTCTTCTTGGATTAATTTTATGAGACCTATCTCTCTCTTTCATATTCGATTTTCAACCCTAACATAAATCGTGTATCTGCTGTAGGTCAGATCGTATTTCTGTTTTCATATCGGAAGCTGCAGAAATGCTAAGATGTTTACCAAGTGGTAAGATGTTCATCATTTCTTATAAACATTAATGTTTACGAATCATGCACCCTGATTAGGACTGATTTAGTATTTGAAGGGGTATGACCTGTATGCGGGAGCTGCAGCAATGGTTTGTGGGATTGTTATTGGTGTAATCATACCTATGGTGTTGTATTTGTGTTATTGTTTGTAGTTACAAGATAATTAATTTCAGACTGGGGGAACATAAACTCTAAATCAGAAACATGGAATTAATATTCTTTTATATTCATTGTAGGCTTTAAATTGCCATGAATCCCTCAATCGATTTTACCTCAGATAGCTCTTGCTTCCCTGGATCCTACCCTCTCGATGCCGGTTTGTAAATACGGTGAAAATATGAGATCCCGTCAATTTCAGTTTGAAGCTACACTTTTACGCCCGTCTTTTTGGCTCTCTCTGTTTGTGAACTATTGTTAATGTTTGTTTATTCATTTGAATTTTTGAATCGTCAGAATTGATCTGTGTTTCCTTTTCATATGAATGCATGTGCCTTTTGGGTATTTTTTTTGTTTCCTTAAGGTAATTGTTTCTTATCACTGATTTCTTATATCATTTCAATTTTTAAATGCTTGACATTGATTTGTGCCTTTAGTTTTTCTTTCTTTGTTTCTTATTAACTATTTGGTGATGTCTTTGTGATTCTTTTAAGGGTTTATGGTATGATTTAAGATGCCCGTGTTGCTATATAGTTATAGCAGGCTTTTGATTCTTTTGACCTTAAGCAACCATTTTCTGTATTTTATTTAGTTTTCATTTGTATCAGTTATATGGAGTTATTAAAGAATTGGTACTAGAGTTAGATTATGAAGTGATTACTTGACCTTCAAATTTTGTGTGATGTGGTTTCTTAATCTTTGCAGACACTCCTGGGCAACAAGATGCTTATTTTAAGATTAGGTTATTTATTATTATCATTATTATTACTTTTTTCCTTTTAATGTTTTCTTTTCATACCTCATTAGGTATAAACTGAAATATAAGAATCAGCATCATTCAATTTTATATGACATTCCATAATTTCTAACTTTCAATCATTCTTTTTAGGTTGGAAATGCTCTTATTGATGATTACAATTATTTTGTTGGAATATTTGAGTACAGTCTAATTTCAATAACAGTTTTCTAATTTACACATGTTTTTCAGGGTTTCCAGATGAAAGAGCATTATAGGAAGAGCCTGGATGAAAATTTGGATGGCATTTTAAGCTTATCTTTGCTGGGACTCCAACAGTTGTTGGAAACAGTATCTTTGCATACTTAGCTATCCATTTTGTTACTAGAATCACTCATGATTTACTATATGACAATTTTTTATCTTAATCGATGAGTCTACTATGCTCAAGAAAGACACCTGCATACAGTCTTTGCAAGTCGTGTGAGGGAGCTTAATTACGGTAACTCCTACTTTTTCAGGGTAGATCTAAAGAACCAAGGTTAAAATTTGTAAAGTGTACAGATTTATAGTAACAATTTTGAATCAGAATTAGTGGAATAAACTTATATTTCAGGATGTACAAGGGTTGCTTGACAGCATATAAGGCTCGAAATTACAGCCATACATGTCTGTAAAATGGACCTTTTATAAAGCCATATAAGGCTACAAAATACAACTATACAAGACTGAGAAGTAAGCCCGTACAAGGCTGAAAATTAAGCCATACATTGGTATTGTCTTCAATGATCTATATTCAGTTAAACTTCACCTCTATTTTTAGTGGTTTTTTTGTTATGTAGGACTGGCTGGTCACGATGGGCTTCATAAAGGTAATGCCATAAACACATGCTGCTGTTAGGTGAAGAATAATCTCTTATGGGTTTGTTTTGTTTTTAATCTTTACTTTTTATGTTTAGTACAAACAGTATTTTGATAGTGTATGCTTTGAACCAGTTCAAGTTTCAATGACAATTCATGCTTTGATAATTGGTGTCTAAATGTTGAGCAGCAGCACCAACTAAACAAGATGATCAATAATCACACCTTGCTAAAGATTAACTTCCTAAACAGGACATCTATTGTCACTGATCTTATTGGCACATTGATGGTGGCTATGGTACGATTTGATATCATCGCTTTGATATTTAATTTACAATGCATGCCTTATTTAATAGTTCATTACAAAATTAAACCTTATTTAATAGTTTTTTTTATCTATCGCTTTGAGTTTTAAACCGAAGTAGGGGGTGGTGAAAAGAAAGCTACTGAGTTCATGGTTGATGGTAAGGATAATTCTAATTCTAAAAATGGTTCTGAAGGGGTTGTTAAAACTCCTAAACAGTTGAAGTGCATAATACTAACAGATTTGCTGCTCTTAGGAGGGGTGAGGCTTTAAAGGATGTTAATATGGATGAGTTTTCTGATGGTTATGATAAAAAATGGGGTCTTTTTATTATGAAATGGATGTGGTTATGGAGTATCTTGACAAGAAAGAGTTGCCTCCAACTAAGGTTTTTTATGGGTGGTCGACAAATCTTCAACGGTTCTTTTATTGGAAGTGTGGTGAACTCAATTTAATTTATGATGAGGTTGATCGGATGACAATGTGACTGCCATGTTTATGAAAATAAGTGATTATGGTTCGGGTATTCCGTAAGCACCATAGATTGATGGTGCAGGTACATCTTTACCAATTACTTAATGTTTGTTCCTCACTGTTGCAACTTTTGTAGTGTTCTTTTTGCTCCTGTTTTGGTTAGCTTATGGTGGATATTCATACATATGTTGCTGCTGGTGGGTTTTTTAATCTCTGATGGAGATGAAGATTCTTAGATTTTAAGGGATATTTTTTTTCTCTTGATTTATTTAGAGGATGGTGGATTTGGTTTCATGAATTCTGGTATTTGGATGGGGTTATTTTCATTCTTGTCATGAAGTTTTTTTGTGCATTTTAGTTTTTTTTTCGAATTGGAGTTTGTTGAAGATTCATGGCGATTATTATGGGTTAAGCATTTTTGTGGATTTTGGCTGTTGGGCTGTTAGTAATTGGGCCAAAGCTACTTGGGTAATTAGTTTTGGACTTGTGTTCATGAGGTGGGCTTGGTTTTGGAGGATTTGGATTTCCTACTGGGCTTTCTCGCTTTCTCGATATGGGCTGATGGTAACTTGATTTTGGAACCGTAGCATTGGTGGGATTTTGTGGAGAGTGCTTTAGTTTTGAGGCTTTTGTTTTTAGTTTGTTTTTTTTGCCGCTTGTGGAGTTTTTTTTACTTCTGTTATTAGTGTTTATAACCCTTAAGGTTTCAGTAATATGTAACTCTTAAGGTTTCCGTATGTGCCAAATAATGCAATTTGACAAGCGGTGTATCACGTTCTTGAAATATTGTTTAGGTAACAGAAGATGGTGAATGGTGAGTTGTTTGCGATTAGTCCACCTGTAGATACAAAACCGAGTACTTTAAACATTGTTGTCGCCGTTGCATCGTGCGGATAGAAAGACAAGTATAGCGTTGTAAATTGTCACTGTCATCACATCGTGCACACAAGAAACGAGTACCGCGTTGTGAATTATCACCATACCGCACCGCACTAATAAGAACAAATACAACGTTGTAGATTGTCGTGCCGCCGCAACGTGTAAACAGAAGACGAATAACACACTATAAACTGTCGTCGCCGCAACGCGCGGGTACTCGG
>JBCNJP010000006.1:15428624-15471895 GCA_039602395.1 Deinandra increscens subsp. villosa | reverse complement strand
GTGATCTTATACAACACTTTCAAAACAGCCCCTCAACTCGATTTTTATCATTTTTATGGTTTTACATCATTCTATTTAACACATTTTATAAGCATGAGTTTCACATTTCATGCACATTTCTATTTCATGATTATAGTAATGTAACATTCCTACATTTAGTCATGAATTCACATAATCAATCTCACCTAGGCATTTCATCGAGCACCTTATGTGCATTATCATATGGCATTCATGCTCTTGAGTTTTCTAGGCATTTCACCTACCATTTTCATATCTTGGGTAGAATCCCTTCTAACCCATTATCAATTTATCATTTTCCATATGAAAACACTTCAAGATCATCATAATATTAGTTATTGTAGGCATGATTTCATCACCTACTTAACCATTCATACTTGGTGTTCAACAACTAGAGATTGGTGACTAATTCACCCGATAATTCATAAACTAAGGTTCTAATTAGCAATACATGAACCCAACATTAAAAGATTCAAGCTAAATGTAGCAGATTTCAACAATTTGAGCCATAACTCCATGACCTACACATGCATGAATGATGGGGATGAACTTACTTGACTCCAAATTGGGTTTGGAAGAGGAAAAGCACTTCCAATTTGCTCTTGATGACAAGATTTGCAGCCTAAAGCCCCTCTAATTGCAGAATTTTGATTTTGGAAGAGGAGGAGGGCGTGGGTTGATCAACAGGTCGCAGATGCGACCTCCCTCCCCTTTCTCCTCTATTTTGTTAATTAGGCTATTAGGTAATTGCAATTCTGGTCCCTCAAGTTATCTCTTTTACCCCTTGTACCATTCTTTAAGGAGTTTTGGCTAAATCACCCATAACTTTGTGTTTTATTTAAAATAAACCTCTTTTTATTTAACTTATACATTAAACCCCTTATATACATAACGGGTTAAGTTATGGACTAACGTCCCGTCATTTATTTACGACTAAAATATTCATTCGGGTTTCGGGATGTTACAAATCTACCCCCCTTAAAGAAGGTTTCGTCCCCGAAACCTCATTTCCTCCCCCCCCCTTTTTTTTTGATCCCATAGACCATTTTACTGAAATTTATTCCAGGTCTTAGTCACTTAAAGACATTACCCGAGCCTTTATAAAGATTGCGGTTGCCTCAGGTAACCTTATATATCAAGGTTACCTGCAGTAAATCACAATGTGGATTTATGTATATATCCACTATTCTAGCATACGTGTCCAATATGTCACCATACGTAAAATTTTATTTCGTTAGGTATGTGTCATACCCTTTGCCCCGTAGGATAGTTACGAATTCATGTTACCTTATTATTATCGCGTTTAGGAGTTAACAGTTCTCCATACTCTACGCGTTATTTAGGGTCAAGGTTCTAATGACCAGTGTCATAACCTTGTCTGGTCAAAATCAAATTTTCAAATAATCACCCTCTCCGTAAGAGGTTCAAACGTTAATGTAATAACATCACGTACCTTAGTGTCATCACAGTGTGTGTATATAGCTTTCTTGCTCATGTTTACCTTGACGATAATCCTAGTCAGAATCTCGTCCCGCATCTTTCCTGCTAGTTGTGTCCTCGCACAGTGTAACTGTACCTACACACTTTAAGCAGTATAACAATATTTGCAAGTGTTTAGCATGTCACTTGCCGTTTACATTTCATATTCAATAATGTAGTACATTTTTATTGGATGGTTCCTATGACTCTAAAAGCCATTTATACCATCCCATAACCCTTTTTAGGATTACACTGTTCCATTTATTACAATTCAACGTGTCACGCATTGATCTATTTTTTGCTCATACACTAGCCTTTAGCATTTATCACATTAATTATGATTCATTTGAATCATTTACACATTAACATACATGTATTAATCAAGCCATGGCTCCTAAGAGTCATTTAGCTATTTCTTGTCAATATAGACCTTATCCTTCTTGCCTTATCATTACTGGCACAATTCCTATGAATTGTTTATCATTCGATTTCATATTAATCTATGGTTATGGTTCCTATGAACCATTTATTGTTCATTTAACACGTTGGCACATTATCATATTTCTGTGTTGCCATGGTTCTTTTGAACCATTTTGCTAGCAATCATCAATTTAATCAGTATTATGATCCCTAAGGATCATTTCTAAACATTTTAACATGTAGACATGGTTCTTTCTACCCATTATTCGACCACATAACATTTTTAGCGCGTAATTATGGTCACTTTACATTCCAACTTTTATTTGGAATATCTTGAGGATACTTACTTACATGGGAATCATCTGCGCGGCTTCAGGAACGGTCGCTTCCAGCGTCCTTCCTGCTTTTATAGCCACCATTGCATGTGGGCCTTACCCATAAAGCTGGGTCGATCACCCACCTAACAGCTTCAATTCCCTATTAGTTATACAAAACTTTCATGGGAATCAACATAACTCAACCGCATGAGTTTTACTGCGTTTAAACAAGGTTACTTCTCACCTTTTGTTAAACGCCTAGTCATTTCATAGGGTTACGGGTTTTCCAGCATACACAATAACCCGTTTCTCCCTATTCTTAATTTCCGTTTCAAATTTTAATCAATTCTAGACTTGGGTTTTATCCCGAGTCACTTTAAAATCATTCGCATCATATAAACTCGACATCTTTTAGCTATTTATGACATCGCATAATAAACATGATTCAACCGTCTCAACGGTTTTTTTTTTTTCGATTAAAACATATGACCACTTCGACTCATTAGGTCCATGGTTATTCGTTAATCTTTCTTTTATGACATTTCAATATAAGGTTCAACATTTGTACATCCGTAGATGTCCCAATTGTAACCTTGTTTCAAGATTATTGGCTTCACGACCCCCCTCTTGGGTTGTTCTTTACCAATTACCACATTCATTATGTTGGTTTCACGGCTCCTACCGAGTCGTCCTTCACCAATTCCCACATCCATTATGTTGGTTTCACGGCTCCTACAGAGTCGTTCTTCACCAATTTCTATTTCATTATATTGGCTTCACGGCTCCTACAGAGTCGTTCTTCACCAATTTCTATTTCATTTATATTTCAATTTCAATTTCAAATTATGACCTCATGGGTCCAGATTCTTATTTCGACCCAGTATATACACATGTATATACATTACCATTTATCAGAATGTAATCCAGGTTGGGTAGTCCCACCTGGTTGTACCTTAGCACATGTCCATTATGCATTCGAGTCCTAGCCCAATGCATTTTGGAGTCGTATGTGTCACCATTCATCCACTTGCTTGGGTACAATTTTCCTGCAAAATCAACGTGTCACATTTGACCACTTTTAGGGTTTTCCTTACCTATAGCAAGATTACCCCTCATGAATATAAATATTCAAATAATTCAAGATACCACATTGTCAAACTATATGTCACAATGCTATCTTGTTACATTAACAAATTTCTATTCAAGATACAACATTGCACAATTGCTTGTCACGATGTTATCTTGTTATTTTAAGAAATTTTCATCTCATTTATTATCTATGGTTCCGATGAACCATTTATGATCAAATACCACATGATACATGTGGTGGCTCCCTAGAACCTTTTTCACCCGTTGTTTCATGCTTGACCATTATTGTTGGTCCAATATGATCTTTACAGTGCTAGTGATTGGTGATTTGAGAAAGAAACAACAAAAAAGATGAGATATTTTGAGATTATTGAGTAAAAAGTAAGAAAGAAAAAGATAGAAGATGAAGAACTTGATGAAGATGGATATAATCTTTCAAAACCCCCAAATAGATCTACAAAAATCTGGAAATTAACCTCCTAGATCTAATTTGGTTCATCCAAGCCTTGACCTAATTTCCCCTAACACTGTCTATATATAGCCTAATGACTATAGGCTAATTACAATAAGCACCCTAGACAATAATAAAGACTAAAACATGACAATAATAATAAATTACATTAAAAGCCCCTAAATTTAGTCTTCAATAAGCTCCATTGTCTTTTCAACATTCAAACGCCACATGCCAAAACCATCATTCGAACCCGTCAACTTAACTTGCTGTTGACTTTACAGTGTTGATAATATTAGACTACATTTCACGTTCTACAATTCTCCCCCTTAGTCTACTATTATCAACGTCTTGCATCGTGTTCAGTCTCGACTTGGAAACCATTAGTCTTGATTTGATGAATCAATAATACTCCCCCTAGACTGATGGTTTCCATATACTCTTAATGGAAGCTTGATCGAATACTGGTTAACTCCATCTTGCGTTTCACAACATGACCAATGATCTGAAGCTCGTTATGGTGAATCTCCCCCTCGATTGTAGATCCTCCTAACATGTAGGCAATTGATAAAGGTTTGAAACTCCAACTTTCTCGCAACAAATAATTGGCTTCATCACAATCACGCTTGACTTTGTTACATATGTCTAAAATCAAATTGTCTCAGCCCATAAGAAAAGCAATTAACACCCGGCCAATGTCTTCCATTCTCTTTCCTTCTTCTTTTCTTTTCGATTGTATGCGATCCAAATGATACAATAATTTTTTTTTTATTATTATTTTATTTTTATTTTTTTTTATTTTTTTTTATTTATTTATTTATTTTTTTTTTTGATGAAGATCGCCCGATAGTTCGCTCGCAAATCGGGCAGAGGTTCGCCCGGAAATTCGCTCGAGAACGGTGAACTTTCGTTCGAAATTTGCTTAATTTCACTGACAGTTTCGCTGGCAGAGAAACTACAGTTTCTCTGGCAGTTTCGCTGGCAGTTTCTCTGACAGTTTCTCTGGCAGTTTCTCTGCCAGAGAAACTACAGTTTCGCTGGAAGAACAGCAGTTTCGCTGGACGCGTTTTTCAGCCCGAAAAATCACCAAAAAAGCTCAAAAATCAACCAATTGAAGCGGGAATGATTGCAATAGCTTCCTGCTATCAAACCACACAATTTCCGACCAATTTCCAATCCAAAAACACAGATTTAAGATCCAAATTGGTTTGAACAAGAAAACCCCAAAAAGCTTCAAAAACACCAAAAAATCACCAAAATCAAGAGCACAAAGGCTCTGATACCATATTGTTGGTCCAATATGATCTTTACAGTGCTAGTGATTGGTGATTTGAGAAAGAAACAACAAAAAAGATGAGATATTTTGAGATTATTGAGTAAAAAGTAAGAAAGAAAAAGATAGAAGATGAAGAACTTGATGAAGATGGATATAATCTTTCAAAACCCCCAAATAGATCTACAAAAATCTGGAAATTAACCTCCTAGATCTAATTTGGTTCATCCAAGCCTTGACCTAATTTCCCCTAACACTGTCTATATATAGCCTAATGACTATAGGCTAATAAAGACTAAAACATGACAATAATAATAAATTACATTAAAAGCCCCTAAATTTAGTCTTCAATAAGCTCCATTGTCTTTTCAACATTCAAACGCCACATGCCAAAACCATCATTCGAACCCGTCAACTTAACTTGCTGTTGACTTTACAGTGTTGATAATATTAGACTACATTTCACGTTCTACAATTCTCCCCCTTAGTCTACTATTATCAACGTCTTGCATCGTGTTCAGTCTCGACTTGGAAACCATTAGTCTTGATTTGATGAATCAATAATACTCCCCCTAGACTGATGGTTTCCATATACTCTTAATGGAAGCTTGATCGAATACTGGTTAACTCCATCTTGCGTTTCACAACATGACCAATGATCTGAAGCTCGTTATGGTGAATCTCCCCCTCGATTGTAGATCCTCCTAACATGTAGGCAATTGATAAAGGTTTGAAACTCCAACTTTCTCGCAACAAATAATTGGCTTCATCACAATCACGCTTGACTTTGTTACATATGTCTAAAATCAAATTGTCTCAGCCCATAAGAAAAGCAATTAACACCCGGCCAATGTCTTCCATTCTCTTTCCTTCTTCTTTTCTTTTCGATTGTATGCGATCCAAATGATACAATAATTTTTTTTTTATTATTATTTTATTTTTATTTTATTTTTATTTTTTTTTATTTATTTATTTATTTTTTTTTTTGATGAAGATCGCCCGATAGTTCGCTCGCAAATCGGGCAGAGGTTCGCCCGGAAATTCGCTCGAGAACGGTGAACTTTCGTTCGAAATTTGCTTAATTTCACTGACAGTTTCGCTGGCAGAGAAACTACAGTTTCTCTGGCAGTTTCGCTGGCAGTTTCTCTGACAGTTTCTCTGGCAGTTTCTCTGCCAGAGAAACTACAGTTTCGCTGGAAGAACAGCAGTTTCGCTGGACGCGTTTTTCAGCCCGAAAAATCACCAAAAAAGCTCAAAAATCAACCAATTGAAGCGGGAATGATTGCAATAGCTTCCTGCTATCAAACCACACAATTTCCGACCAATTTCCAATCCAAAAACACAGATTTAAGATCCAAATTGGTTTGAACAAGAAAACCCCAAAAAGCTTCAAAAACACCAAAAAATCACCAAAATCAAGAGCACAAAGGCTCTGATACCATATTGTTGGTCCAATATGATCTTTACAGTGCTAGTGATTGGTGATTTGAGAAAGAAACAACAAAAAAGATGAGATATTTTGAGATTATTGAGTAAAAAGTAAGAAAGAAAAAGATAGAAGATGAAGAACTTGATGAAGATGGATATAATCTTTCAAAACCCCCAAATAGATCTACAAAAATCTGGAAATTAACCTCCTAGATCTAATTTGGTTCATCCAAGCCTTGACCTAATTTCCCCTAACACTGTCTATATATAGCCTAATGACTATATGGCTAATAAAGACTAAAACATGACAATAATAATAAATTACATTAAAAGCCCCTAAATTTAGTCTTCAATAAGCTCCATTGTCTTTTCAACATTCAAACGCCACATGCCAAAACCATCATTCGAACCCGTCAACTTAACTTGCTGTTGACTTTACAGTGTTGATAATATTAGACTACATTTCACGTTCTACAATATGGTTCTTACAAGGCAAAATATGATCCTAACATAGTAGGATTCAAAAATAATTATCAATTTCAAATTCCTTTGCCGATGGCAAGGTTTTCTAGTTTTTATTGGTCATGGCCAAAAATTTTCCACAGGTTTATACGAGGTTTCTCGCCTAGGCTTTACCCCATTTCTACCTGCCTCGTTGATATTCGGGCTCTCAAAGCCTCCTTTCTTTGTTTCCCTGTAAGATCACCGCCATCATGGGCCGTCATTGATCTACAGAATTGAAATTTTCATTAGCTCAACAGCTTTTATTTCCCTTACCGCAGCAAGGTTTTATTTATCATATTGGTCATAGCCAATATTCCCCCAGGTTTATACGAGGTTTTTAGCCGCAGCATCACCCCGCTTCTACCTGGGACACTTCCCACACATATAACATATTGGTCATAGCCAATACTCCCCCAGGTTTATACGAGGTTCTTAGCCGCAGCATTACCCCGTTTCTACCTGGGACACTTCACTCACGCATTCCTTGGTTCAGGTATGCTTATACCTCCCCATGCGTTTCCCGAGTGATAGCAAATACTCTGCCTTATAGGCATAAAGGAACATTCATTCAGTTTAATTACAGTTTCAATCATTAGTTAAAGGTTATGTACCTTGCCCGGACGCTTCATCAAGCTTGAACCGATCACTTTTCCCCGATCCCTTGAGCTCAAGGTTTGAGTTTAAGTACTCCCCGAGTACTTAATTCTCTCAAACCATGGCTCTGATACCAAATTGTAACACCCGTATACAATTTGATGCCAAACTTAACATTTTACATCGTTGAAAATTGGTCCCAGAATTTTTTTCTTTTAAAAACATAAACTTTACATTCATGAAATGCCACCAATGTGACTAAACTTACAAAATAACATTCAAGTTTGACATCCATATGGATAACATCGTTTACATATAATATAACCCAGAAGTGGGATACGTTCTAACGGTTCTTCACGTGAATCGGTTCTTGAAGCCTTGATGAGTGTCCTTTAAGCTTTTCCTTTACCTACACATACTCACTTTAAATAGTGAGTTTCTCGTGCATATATGAATATGAAAGTCAAAAATAATGGATAATCATAATTAAAATCGGATAAGAGTTCCAGGCGTATCGCCTGAAATCAACCACCCTCTAGGCGATACGCTTGTTCAATCAGGCGTATCGCCTATGGCGTATCAAGCTCCAAGCGATACGCCTTGAGCCCGATTTCCAGGGATTTGGCCAATTTCGGCCAGTTTTATACTTAGCCAAATTTTGGCTATTTTCCCCTATTTTCACCCAGCTTCAAGCAGCTGATTTTTAACCATTCTAGCAGTGGTTTAACACCCCCGATTCATTTCAAAAACATGATTTAATCTTATGTACATACCTGAATTGGATACCATTCAAGATTTGCATAAACGGACTTTAAGACCCGTTTGACCCGTTAAGGGATAACCTAGTGGTAACTTCAAGATTACCATCCCAAACCCACTCACGCATAGGATATTGCAACTAAAGCACAATGCAAGCAATATAGCCTCATATTCTTTGTATGTATATTCACAACTTGTGCTACGCTATCATTATGAGTCTTTGCTACAATTATCAATACATTAAAGTTTTTGACACCATAAATATCATTCATCTAATTTCAGACATTAGTTCAACTAATCATTTTAGTTGTTATCCTTACTATCCTTGTACCATTAATTGACCCGTTAAAGACGGGTCCTTGCCTTCGGTTTACCCCAAATGCCTCACTTGACCACATTTAAGCCTTGGAATCCATGGTTCCTTGACCATTTAAGATTTCCCTTCTTTTGTTACTTGGCATAAGCTCTACAAGCCTATTTTAGCCATTGAAACTTTTATACGTTATTCGATTCATCCGAATCTTTTCTATGGTCAAGCTATCATTGGAGAACCTATTGGCTTTGAGCTTCACGGTTCCTAGAACCATTCGTCGCCCGTTATACACTTCATATTTTATTCTTCCAAATGGTAAAAACACATTTACTTCTCTACATCATGTAACATAATTAATGTTACTTTCAACATTCTACCCGTAGGCGTCATGCGCTAACGGGTTTCTTGTCATGCTTTGATTCAAATTCTACTCAATGTAACACTTTCATTTGTACACTTAAGTAATACTCACTACCTAATTAATGAGTTTTATTGTTACTTAAGTGAGTGTAAGTTGTACTTACCTTGCGTCCATGTGAGCATTCTCACCTTCATTTTATCCGGTTGTCACATCCGATTGTAAGCTTCACCTAGCTAGCCCATCAAGACCAACTATCATATCATATCCATAAAATGGTTAAGTTAGTTTCCATAACATACCTCTTCCATTTTCATGGATTAACTATCTCATAGATCATTATTTCATAACTTTGGTAAGTTTGACTTTTAAAGGTCAAACTACCCATTAGAGCATATATATATATTTTTTTTTGCCATTACCCTTTAACTAGGTAATCCATTACACTTCTAGCACATTATTAAATTAGTATGCAATTAGAATATAGCATCATGCACCTTTTCCATACTTTCATACAATCCTACACGAATTGCAAGTATTTAAACATCATCATAAGCTTTTTTTTCAATTCTATGACTAATAACGTCACCTACTATGCTTCATGATCTCATTATTCATAACTAAGATCAATATAACATCAACTAGTCATCATATATGTGCTATAAGATACATGAGCCATTCAATTCTTCCATCCTTACAAGATTCAAGATTTTAGAAAAATACATTCTTGTGCCATATTTTTCGGCAGTGCTGCTGTAATGGTCATTTTTGACCCATCTACGAATTTTTCTACCATTCCATGTTCAAAGATGAAAGGTAGTATACTGAAATACCTTTCTAGGCGTATATGGCACACCTTCTAACGATTTTTCTGTGATTTTATACGATTTTTCTAAAAACAGGACAGCAGCTATAATTTTAACCAAACAGCATGCTGGAAAATTGAGTAACCATATTAACGGGTCGTTTTGACCCATTATACATCAGATTCAGTTTCTAGTGTTCAAACACGAAACATAGTATTCACAACAAGCTTTTCGAACGTATATCATACATCCCCCAAACGGACATACGAGTGATCTTATACAACCCTTACAAAACAGCCCCTCAACTAGATTTTTTTATCATTTTTATGGTTTTACATCATTCCATATAACACATCATATAGGCATGGATTGCACATATCAAGCACATTCTTATTTCATGATTGTAAGTAGTATATCATTCTTACATTTAGTCATGAATTCCACACAATCAATCTCACTTAGTCATTTTATCAAACGCCTTGTGTGCATACATTTATACACACATATAGCCCCACCCATTGAACCCTCAAGTAACCATTTTATATGATGTTGGTGAAATCCATCACCAACCCATCATCAATTCACCATTTAACACTAAATTCATACATGAAACTAAGCAATGAAAGCAATTTCATAAACATCATATGTAGTCACTTTGCATGGAGGTTCAAGAACAAGTAATTGATGACTACTTCACCAAATGTTAATCAAATTAGAAATTTATGCAACATATAAGTTCTCTAACATCATAACACTCAGGAATCAACAACAAATTTCAGATTTCTAGCCCCATAATTTCGAGACCTAGCATGCAAGCTAATGGGGTTTTACTTACTTGATGAGAAATTGAGTTTGGGAAGATAGAATCTCTTCCAATTTGTGTTTGATTACAAGAATTGCAACCCAAGACCTTCAATTTGCTGGATTTTGAGGTTTTAGGGTGTGAAGAGGGGGTTGGGTCGATCACCTGGTCGTGATCTGCGACCTCCCCTTTCTTCCCCTTCCTTTAGTTTAATACTAGTTTAGAGTATTAACAACTCTGGTCCCTCCATTTTAGTTCTTTGTTAACTTTTCAACCAAACTTGATTTTTACCCATTAAATCCCTCTAGAATTATGTTTAGGTTATTTAATAACCCAAACATCATATTTTTATTTTAAGTCCTCAACTTCCATATACATAATAGTTGACACATAAATTTTAGTGTACCCATAACCCGAATTCACGCTTAACGTGAATTTAACGGGATTTTAGTCATATTAGAATCGGGATGTTACAGCACCCCTTAACGGTATAAACTCCGTTAGTGGTTATTTGGGGGTGTGACAGATTGGTATCAGAGCCATAAGTTGCAGAGAACTGGAATCATTTTTTTTTGAAAAACGATTTGGAAACTGCAACTTGAAACCTTAGTTACAAACGAACAAACAAACTCCCAAAAAAAAAATTTTCACGTGCCAACCTGGGATACTCGCTCTGCTGTGTAAGTAAATGCTTCGTACGTATGTATATATATATATATATATATATATATATATATAGACCGTGTCTAGGTAGTCTAACGGAAAACCTTAGGAAAATTTTCACACACGAATGCGACATGCGTACGCTAATACGCACACTGTTCCGGGGGAAAGCGACAACGAAACGATGCTACACGCTACGTCCTGATTTCTACTACGATGACTACGCCGACGGTGACTTTTACGGGAAAGCCGACTTTCGACGATAGTACTTACGACTTACGACGTACCCCGACGACGCCTCAATTTTGCACAAAATTTTTCGGAACTAATAGTGGGATAACGGGAAATTGATAATATACATATTATGGGATATGTATAAAGTATAACTGTGACTGAACACTGGCTACTTTAACTGTCCAGCAAAATGTCTGGAAGAGGACACGGAAGGAGCAACATTAACATGACACCTGCACAACTGCAAGCTATGATTAACGAACACGTGCAAGCCGCAGTGGCAGCCGTCCAAGCTGCATACGCCGCACAGGGTAATTATTATGCCGGTTAAGGCACAAAGCGATTATATTTTGACCTGTTTAAACTTAAAACCCGAACTATTATTGCATCAGGAAACCACCATCACTGCACGTTTAAGTCCTTCATGGACTGCAAGCCAATGACGTTTTCCGGCGAAGAAGGAGCGGTAGGACTCCTCAGGTGGATCGAGAAGTCTGAAAAGGTCATCTCTATGTGCAACTGCCCTGCTGAGAGCAAAGTGAAGTATGCTACTGGTACCTTTGAGGGAGCTGCTCTCTCCTGGTGGAATGCCGAAATCCAGATGATTGGGATTGATGCGGCTAATAACATGGAATGGGAAGCGTTTAAGGAACTGATTATGGAGGAGTACTGTCCCCGTGACCAAGTGAAGAAGTTAGAGGGTGAATTCTTGAATCTGAAAATGACTGGGTCTGAAGTCGAACAGTATACTGCGCGTTACCATGAGTACGCGGTCTTGTGCCCCATAATGGTTGATGCTGAGTTCAAACGCATTGAGCGTTATCTGGAAGGCCTCGCGCCTCAAATCAAGGGACTAGTGACTGCCAGCAACCCCACGACCGTGCAGCAAGCCATCCGTTTGGCCCACAAGCTTACTGATCAGGAAATTGAGAAAGGTACACTTCCTGCAAAAGCCTCAGAGAAGACTGCCTTAAGTGGCAAAAGAAAAGCTGATGATGAAGCTCCTGAAAACTCCATGAACAATCAAAGTGTGGGAAACAGCACCGGGAGGTCTTATAACTCCCAAGGTCAAAGCAAAAGGTCTGGGAACAACAGTGGAAACAACCGTCAAGGCGGTAATGGTCAAAGCAACTACAAGGGTAACCTGCCCATGTGTAACAAGTGTGGGAAGCATCACACTGGAATTTGTAGGAGGAATTTGAGCTGTGAAAGGTGTGGCAAGAAAAGCCATGAGGCGAAAGATTGTTGGACGATTCTTCCCGAGCAACAAAACCGCCTAAGGCAAAACAACAACAATCATGGCAACAACAACTATGGGAACAATCGGGGCAATGGAAACAACAATGGTCAGAACCGTAACAACAACAATGAAGCTCCCAGAGGAAATGGTAATGGGAACTGCTATGAATGTGGTGCTCAAGGCCACATGAAAAGGGACTGCCCGCAGTTGAGAAGACAGGGAAATGGTAATCAAGGAAACAATGGTGGGAATGGTAATGGTGGAGGTAATGGCAACGGGAATGGTAACAACGGGAATGGTGGAAATGGCAGGGGAAGAGCTTTTGTCATGGGTCAAGGTGAAGCTCGCAACGATGCCAACGTGATTAACGGTAAATTCATCCTCAATGGTTTCTTTGCTACTGTATTGTTTGATTCTGGTGCTGAAAGAAGCTTTATTTCCACTAAGTTTGCTAAGCTAATTAATGCTAAACCGATTGCCTTAGATGCTAAGTATGTGGTAGAGCTAGCAAATGGTAAACTTCATGATACGACTCAGATAGTTAAGGACTGTAAGTTAGAATTAGCTGGCCATACGTTAGAAATCGATCTTATGCCTTTCCCGATTGGTAGTTTTGATGTCATAGTAGGAATGGATTGGTTATCTGAAAAACCGAGCTGAAATTTTATGTCAAGAAAAGGTGGTTCGTATTCCACTCAAGGAAGGTGAAGTGTTAACAGTTCAAGGTGAAAAAGGTGGAACAGTCACTGGTATTATCTTGTTTCTTAAAGCTCAAAAGTGCCTTCGTAAAGGTCATTTCGCGGTCCTTGCAAACGTCACCGACACGACACTTCCCGAGCGTAGAATCAACGACTACTCGATAGTCCGCGACTTCCAAGATGTATTTCCTGGTGATCTGCCTGGTTTGCCTCCATTTCGACAAGTCGAGTTTGGAATCGATTTAGCTCCTGGAGCCGCTCCGATTGCACGCGCACCTTACCATTTGGCGGTAAGCGAACTCAACGAACTCTCCGCACAACTTCAAGAGCTACTCGACAAAGGATTTATTCGTCCAAGTTCGTCTCCATGGGGAGCACCGGTATTGTTTGTTAAGAAGAAAGATGGAACGTTCCGCATGTGTATCGACTACCGAGAGCTTAACAAGGTTACGATCAAGAATCGGTATCCACTTCCTCGAAACCAACTGCAAGGTTCGAGCTACTTTTCAAAGATTGATCTACGGTCTGGATATCACCAACTTCGTGTTCGTGATGAGGATGTCCCCAAGACTGCTTTCAGAACTCGGTATGGTCATTACGAGTTTTTAATTATGCCGTTTGGGCTAACTAATGCGCCTGCTGTGTTTATGGATTTGATGAATCGAGTGTGCAAGCCGTACCTCGATCAGTTTGTGATAGTTTTCATCGACGATATCTTAATCTACTCCAAGACAAAGGAAGAACACGAGAGACACCTACGACTTATCTTGGAATTACTCCGCAAGGAACAGCTTTACGCAAAGTTTTCAAAATGCGATTTTTGGATTCGCGAAGTCCAGTTTCTTGGACACATTGTTAATCAGGATGGAATTCATGCCGACCCAGCTAAAGTAGAAGCTATCAAGAATTGGTCTACTCCGAGAGCGCCGACCGAAATCCGACAATTTTTGAAACTTGCCGGATATTACCGAAGATTCATCAAGGGTTTCTCGCAATTGGCTCAACCCTTAACAGCTTTAACGCACAAAGGAGTGCAATATAGATGGGGTGAAAAAGAAGAACGCGCGTTTCAAACTCTTAAGGACATGTTATGTTCAGCTCTGATTCTCTCGTTACCCGAAGGGGTGGACGACTTCGTGGTCTATTGCGATGCATCCATTCAAGGACTCGGTTGCGTGTTGATGCAACGAGACAAAGTGATTGCCTACGGGTCCAGGCAACTTGTGACGCCCACTCCCAGTCTTGGCTCCAGGAGGGGTCACGTGTCGGATTTACTCATGAACACATGGTACAACAGAGATAACTAAGCAGCGGAAATTAAAAACTTTTCATTTATATATATATAACGAGTTACAATAGTAAGGAAGATAATAACATAATCTATAACTAGATCTTATCTATAGCTATGCCAGTCTACTACCGAGTCATTCCTGATAGCTTGCCCATCTAATCTGCCCTTGCTAGAGCCCTTCCCTTGCTACTTTAAACATCACCGATACCTGACATACATGCTTTTAAAGGTCAGCTTACGCTGGTGAGTTCTACATTTTTCAAAAAGCGTTACCTTTACCTTGAAAGTTTATTCCAACGCTTGGGCCTAACGGCCCTCTTTTAACAAACATTTATCAAATATAAAACATAACAAGAATTATACTATAATTTTAAAATCATTATTCATTAAACATTTATCAGGTATAAGCATTATACCAAATTATAACCTTTAAACATTTAACAGGCATAAAACAGAGTTATACCAAAACATTCATTCAGTTAATCATTTAACCACTTCTCCAGTTAAGCATTTACCCGTTTAACCGTTAACTCTTTTAACCGTTTAATCTTTTAACAGGTATAAACATAACAGTGTTATATCCACACATAACCTTTAAACCGTTTAGTACTCAAAGTACTCTGGGTCTCCTAGACCCTCTCTTGTGCAAATAATCATTAAGTATAAAACATAAAAGAGTTATACGAAGTATTATAAGCAGTCATTATTTACTTACTAAGCATTGTCTATTGGAACCACGTTAGTCCCTCGGGCAACCGTCGCCACCCGAATACCTTTTCTAAGTAAGCAGCCGTCGCTACCCCGGAGAACCGTCGTTCCCCGCTTCTAGTTGTACAACCACAGTCTTCCTTTTCTCTAGACAATATCCGCTTAGATTAAAACCTTTTTCAATATTTTCAAAAGTCCATTTAATAACCTCTGTATTTGGACTCATAACCTTTTCAACACCGATCCGTTACCCGTATAACATAAATATAATGTTATGGGTCTTGTTAAATCACAGTGAAACCTACACTGGACTGGGCCTATAACATTTCCTATTGTATTACGGGTGTATATATATAGGATGTACCAACGGCGTATCCACCACACCTTAAATACAAACAGATATGATATAGGATTGTTCCAGTATAGATTACATCTTACAATCACAACAAGGCTAATAAGATCATATTTACCCGACACTTATTCACATACGCAAGATTAGACCAAACATTCACATCTTCCGTTTCTTAAAACTTTATATAAAAGTTTCATCCTTTACATTACCCGTTTATTATAACTTTCCCCTGAACAGTTTATAACAGGTAATCATCATTCAAACAGTTATAGGCCTTAAAACATTTCACGTATGTGTATCGACACAAAACATGTAAAAGGCATTTAAACATATTTCCTTAACATTTCTCATATATAACATTTCTAAAGTAATTTAGGAGTTTACGACATTTCTCCCGTAAATACTATCATAACCTTTTCACTTATACTTCAAATCAACAATCCTTTAACAGTTTAATACTGTAAGACATTTTATCAGAAATCATTATCATAACATTTTCATAATGTTTCACGTATATATCAATCAAAAACCTTTTAATAGTTCTAACAGCTAAAACAGGTAATATTTCAGTTATAAATCATTAGAAGATATTTTCACAGCCTTCGTATGTATATCAGCCCGAAAACAGTAAAACATTTAAAACATTTAAAGAGTGGGCTCATAGAACTCACCTTGTTCTTTTAAGCCAATTAAATCAGTCAGAACCTCCTTTACGCTTTCCGATTTAAACCTAGTTGCGTATTGTATGATGTTAACGCAAGGTTTTATATAATAAACACTTCTTATGTTTATATTAACACTTTATCTACTTAATAATGTATATTATTAAGTTCATATACTTTTTAAGGGTCAAAATGACCAAAATACCCCTGGAGGCATATTATCTGCTTTTATTGATAATTATGAAGACGTGCATTCCTATAAGTAGACACTCACTCCGGGGTCGCCCAGTGTTGGGATGCCATTGCCTAGATGGGATGGCGACACCCCCGCTATGCCAGAAACCCCAGTGTACAGGTGCCTACCCTTCCGGTCCGTACGAACTTCTAATATCCGATTAACTCGGTATTTTCAATACTTCATTATTTATTCATTTTAACTTCATATGTATAAACATGTTACCATATCAAAATTCAAGTCCCCAAACCCTCCGGATTATTTTATATTAAATATTTAAATCTAGAAACCCTAATTTCAGGAATTTCTCGTTTTATTATCAAAACTCATTTTTAATTCAAACCAACTTAGGGTATTATCCATTATAACATTTTATAATATCCCTTAAAATGTTAAAGCTTAATTCAAAACCGTTTACTCGATTTGGGCAGAACAACGACATGAAAACCCTAATTTTGATCTGTTTACAAAACCTTAACCAAACCTTTTCCAATTGTGAAATAAACTTAGGGCTTTCTTAAAACACATTAAATTAGGATTATGTACAAAAATTCAGACCCTAATTCCCACCCGATCATCCGATTTTGGCAAAACAAGCTCAAGAACCCTAGTTTTTATACATTTTTAGAAATCATACTTAGAAGCAATATTATCAAAAACTGAGATAGGTTATTTTAGATCATACCAAATGAAGAGTGACTGCAGAAATTCGGCTCTTGATTCCTCACCATTTGTGCGAATTGCTCCGACGAGGTTTCTGGCTCAAAAGAGGGTTTTCGGGTTATGTTTCAGTGAATTTGCGAGTTTGGAAGTGAAATCGAAGGCCCTATTTATACTATTTGATGCGCCTTAACCTCCTAACACGTCCCCAAGTGACGAGGCTTTCCAAATCGACGCGTATGAAGAGAATCGTGAGCTGCAAGGGTGTTAACGTGGCCTAGATCGGACCAAAATCAATGAATCTGTCACTGTACAGCTCGCGTATCGCGCAAGGGGAAGGGTCGGGCCGCGCGTACCGCCTGCCAGGTTTGGCATAATGACAGAAATGGTCCCTGGACTTTATTTTTACATTTTAGCCCCTGAACTTCTACGGAACTACTATTTTAGGTACTAAAACATTATAGGGCATATTTATAAAGGTTTTTAAGGCTCGGGAGACGCTCGATGATATACGTATACATACGTATATATATATTTCTTTATATGTATATATATTTCACAATTTTGCACTTTAGCCCCTCATACTTTTATTCTTTTATCATTTTATGTATCAAAACATTATGGGACATAATTCTAATGTCTTTAGGGCTCGGGATATCTTTGATAAGGTTTATATACTTTCGTATATTTAAAATATATATTTATATATATTTTTCATCAATTTACATTTAAGCCCTTCTACTTTCACTTACTTACCATTTCATGCTCCAAATCATCTTAGGACATTTTTATAATAACTCCTAAGCCTCGGGTTCATATAAATACCTATAAATACGTATAATACTCGTATACGTTATGTATTTCTTCATTTTTAATCATTATTTCAACGTAAGGATACGTTCTTATTTATTTTTCACATGTTTAACTACTATAACATGTATTCCTACGTATATATTCATCAAATGAATATTTCACATGTATTTAAGCCATTAGGATATGTATATGTATATACTTACACATATAATACAATCGTATACACATATTTTCTTCCGGTTGTCAGCTATGCTTATCATATCAACTTCTAAATACGCATTTCATTTTGATATCACATATATCAATTATTCTTGTTATAAAAACACGTATCTATCACGTTTTATCAACTAACACGTGTATTGTTTATATAACACTACCTTTTATCAAATTAATGGGTAAACATGCATTTTTCATACGTTTTGTCACGTTTAGCTATCTAACACATATATCATAACATAAACACGTATAGCATTGAAATTCATTTCCCTTTACCCATTTATCAATCCATAAACCATAATATATGTTTTAGCTACTTACACATATAGCACACGTACAGAATTCGAGTTATGAAATTTTGGGGTGTTACACAACTGAAGGATACTGAGAAGAATTATACAACACATGATTTGGAATTAGGAGCCGTTGTATTTGCACTCAAGATTTGGAGACATTACATCTACGGAACAAAGTGCACGATATTTACCGACCACAAAAGCTTGCAACATATCTTTGAACAAAAGGAACTCAACATGCGACAGCGAAGGTGGGTCGAGCTACTAAATGATTATGACTTAGCGATTAAGTATCACCCGGGAAAAGCCAATGTCGTGGCTGATGCCTTAAGCCGAAAAGAGTACGACAAGCCTCGACGAGTACGAGCGCTGCAACTTACCATTCACACGGGATTGCCGGGTCGGATCCGCGATGCCCAACAAGAAGCTTTAAAAGAGGAAAACTTCGCAGCTGAAACATTGCGGGGAGTGGATGGTAACTCTGAAATTAAGTCCGACGGACTCAGGTATTACAATGACAGAATTTGGGTTCCTTTACTTGGAAATCTCCGTGAGCTCGTGATGGACGAGGCTCACAAGTCAAGGTATTCGGTGCACCCTGGATCGGACAAAATGTACTAAGATTTGAAGAATTTGTATTGGTGGCCGAATATGAAAGCCGACAGTGCGCGATATGTGGCTAAGTGTTTAACATGATCAAGAGTTAAGATCGAGTACCAAAAGCCTTCTGGGCTATTGCAGCAACCAAAGATCCCGGAATGGAAATGGGAGGATATCTCCATGGATTTCGTAACGGGACTACCTCATCGATCAAATTGACCGGATGCGATTTGGGTTATCATTGATCGACTAACCAAATCTGCACACTTTATTCCAATGAGGGAAAATGACAATATGGATAAGTTAACGAAGCTGTACATCGATCGAATTGTGGCACTTCATGGGGTGCCTAAGACCATTATCTCTGACCGAGATCCTCGATTTACTTCCCGACTGTGGCAATCTATGCAAGAAGCACTGGGAACCAGACTGGATATGAGTACAGCTTATCACCCACAGACCGATGGTCAGACGGAACGAACTATTCAGACTTTGGAAGACATGCTCCGAGCTTGCGTTCTCGACTTTGGTAAAGACTGGGAGGCTCACCTTCCGTTGGTGGAGTTCTCCTACAACAACAGTTATCATACGAGCATTGGTGCAGCACCTTTTGAAGCTCTTTATGGCAGAAAATGTAGATCGCCTGTGTGTTGGGCCGAAACGGGTGAGAAGGGACTCACCGGACCAGAAATCATTCATAATACAACGGAACGAATTATTCAAATCAGGAAACGGATAGCCGCAGCACGTGACAGACAAAAGCGCTATGCCGACAAACGCCGTAAACCTTTGAAGTTCGAGGTAGGCGACAAGGTACTGTTAAAGGTATCTCCCTGGAAGGGAGTGATACGCTTCGGAAAGCGTGGAAAGCTGAATCCTCGCTATATCGATCCATTTGAAATCATTGGGGAAGTAGGCCCGGTGGCCTACCGATTACGACTCCCTGCTGAACTCGATGGAGTTCACAACGTGTTTCACGTCTCGAATCTGAAGAAATGTCTGGCTGAAGACACTGAAATAATTCCTTTGGAGGAATTGGAAATCGACGAACATCTGAGATTTATCGAGCAACCAGTAGAAATCATGGGACGCGAGGAGAAAGCCCTTAAACGTAGCAAGATTCCGATCGTCAAGGTTCGATGGAACTCAAAGCGTGGACCTGAATATACTTGGGAACGAGAGGATCAGGTGAAGAAAAAGTATCCTCACTTGTTCGAGCAAACCACGGAAACTCAAGGTATGATTTAATTTTGGGGACCAAAATTCCTTTATCAGGAGGAGGATGTGGCGACCCTAAAACTTTTGCTTTCTTTCCCCAACAACGACAGCTGAGGCTGCGAACGCTACGACGCAAGAATAATTTTCGGGACGAAAATCCCATTTACAAGGGGATGATGTGACATCCGGGAATTCCAAGGTTAACTTCCGTTAGACAATCTCCGTTAGTTACGTTATAAGTGTTAACTTAGTAACTAATGCTTAACTAGGCCGAATACGTCCACGACCTTTGGTTGATCACCGAACCCGTCCATATGTGTTATGTGTTTATTTATTTATTGTCATTATGTGCAATGTGATTTAAACGCATGATTTAGTATTGATAATAGAATGTAAATTGGCCACTTTTGGTTTCCAGCGAAACTACCGGGCGAAACTGTAGGTTCGCTCGGTAGCCGGCTAAGCTATTTGATTTACATATGTTCGGAGCCGGTTTCGCTTGGCCAGCGAAACTGCCAGCGAAACTAGCTCCTGATATAAAGACCATAAAACCCTAATCTTCATCATTTTGCATACTCCACACTAAACACACACACACTCTCCTGGAATTTCTGGTCAGTCGAGAAGCACCACGAGCCAACGTGATCTCAGCCTCGAGACATCATCCATTCGGACCCTAGATCGAATCGTGAGTCCTAAAACCACTCTTTATGCATTTTCTATGTGTTTTCTTAAAAATCATGCTTAGATCTTCATGTAATCACTTGATCTTCTGACATGATGCTTAGGAAGGCTAGATCTATCATAAAGTCTGTAACTTTACGTTTGAAATCAAACCATAATGAAGATTCATGCTAGTTAGGTCATTTTATGCTTAAAATGTGTTCTTGATGACTTGATGATGAAAATCCATGTTTAAGGTGTTAAATCTTACTGTTTAATGTTGGTAAATGTTTATACATGCTGGATAATGGATTATATGAAGTATGGAAGCTGTTAGAAAGATTTTCAGTCAAATTTATGGGTTTTTCACGACTAGCGAAACTGGGCATTCTTTAGGCGAAACTGTAGTTTCGTAGCCCCTTTGAATATTCATCCAGCGACACTATGTAGCGAAACTATAGTGTCGCCTGTGTATTGCTTGAACGAAACTACCGAGCGAAACAACCATAGACCTTGTCCCTGAACGAAAGTTCAAACCAGTTTCGAGCGAAGCTATGCTAGCGAAACTGTGTCATCAGTTTCGAGCGAAACTAGCTAGCGAAACTGTGTCATCGGGTATTACCCAGCGAAAGTGTTGCCCGTGCACACAGCGAAACTGTGTAGCGAAACTATGTAGCGAAACTGTAGCGAAACTATGTAGCGAAACTGTGACCTGACCCAAAACCCAAACTTGTGCAACTTATTTGAATGTTATGCCATGACTTACATGATTATGCAATAATGAAAAATGCTTTGATTTCTGAGTTATGTGAACCCTCGTTTATGATCAACCATCGGTGTCGTGTGTCGGTATGTCGAGTCGTAGTTCCGACGTGCTATGTTATGGGCCATAGTGACGTAAGTTAAATATTAGACACAAAACTAATACTTAAGACCTAAACGTGTTCCTAGGTCTTCGTTAAGCAAACAATATTTGGATCACTTAGCAAGTGTAGCAGTGCAACCAAAGGTGAGTGTCACTAACCCATTTACCGTGAACCCGTTTGGGTCACACCGAATAACTCAATGAAAAACAATGCTGACAACCTTATGAGTGCTATGCACCTCTCTGATGAACTTGAAAACTTAGGAGTGCTTGGCACCCACTTGATGAACTTGAAGTGTTTTATGGGAGACACTTGTGAAATACTTAAACAACTATTTCTAAAACGAAACTGAAAATGTTTTCGGGATTCATGAGAACCCAAAGTAAACCGTTTTAATATGGCTAGTGTAGGTTAAAGTCTAACCACATGATATCACATGATTTCTAAGGATTGCCTTATAACTGACAAAGTCCTCAACTTAATTGTGTCATTAATTGTAAAGCGAGGGGATGTTGGGTAGATCTACTGGAGTCTGACAAACTCCGCCTCGTGACACGGGAAGTGCACGGAGGTACAATATCAGCCTATCTGACCGTGATCCCGAGAGGACATGGGGGAGGCAAAGCCGCGATGACGTAGGTCCGCAAAACAAAATAGATGATGGCGCTGCCACTACGAAAACTATCAGTCAGCTTTGGTACAAACTTCCTTAGTGCATGGAACAACGGATTAGCTACCCGCGATATCGGTTGAGCACTTTAACTATACAAAACTAGTACATACCCGATAACGTATGTTACGGACATTTCTTTTACCAAACCACATTACTATGATGTCACTAAGTTTTGCTTTTCACAAATAAAAAAATATTACATAAGTATATGTTGACACGATTATGATTATGAGACCGGGCCACTGCATGACAAGCCCACCGTGAACTCACCAACCGTTAGGTTGACACTTGCGTGGTTTAAACTTTTGCAGATCGCTGAGGAGTATCCGGAGCGGGTTGGCATGGCACATGAAGACATTTACTTTTGTTCAAACTTAATTGGGAATTTAAAACAATGAATTTGTAAAGCACGTGGTTAGTGCTAAGATAATATTTTTCCGCTGCGTATTTTGAGACTTTATTTATGTCATATATTTGGACTAACTCTGATTCGTTTAGTATTTGTAACTAATGGTTGTGGTCCTGGTTTGCTCGCACCCCTTAACGGTATAAACTCCGTTAGTGGTTATTTGGGGGTTTGACAACTGAGCTACATCTGCTCATGAAATCTGGGTTGCGCTAGAGAAGAAGTATTAGGGGAACATTGAGAGCAAAGAGAGGAGACTAGACTCTCTCAAACAGCGTTTCAACACTTTTGCTCACACTGCTGGAGACTCATTTGAGACTCATGTGACAAAATTCTGTAGACTTATCTGTGAGATGCAAAATAACCAGATCCGACCAGAGATGCCAGCAATATCTAAGAAGATTCTAAAGTCACTTCCTCGGGACTTTGCTCCATATGTTATCTATCTGCTTGAAAGTAGTGACTTAGCCACTTGTGACTACATGGATCTCATTGACAAAGTCAAAGGCTATGAAATTGCAGCTATTGAAAGAGATGGAAATTCACTCATGGGGAAGGTTACAAATAAGAGTTCCTCTCAGCTTGCCTCTAATGCTGCTTTCATCACTCCTAATGAGAATCACTTGGAATTTCCTTACTTTTCCGGTGGGTCATGTTCTTCTGTTCAAGCTGCTCCTGTTCCTACTCCATAACCTATTTGTCAAGCTGCATTCGTTTCTCAACAACCTGTCTCACCAGTGAGTCAGACACCTGCTACATACCAACCAGGACCGTCAGTTGTAGGATTAACTGACAAAGATCAAGAGTTGTGTAATGCTCTTGTGGCATGCCTTGCTTCCCAAATGTCTGGAAGTATTGAAAGTATGACTTTGTGCCAGGAAGACTTAGACCAAATTCCTGCTGATGACCTTGAAGAAATGGATATCAAGTGGCAACTTGGCATGATTGCTGCCTGCACAAGAAAGTTTTTCAAGAAAACTAGGAGAAAAGTGTTCTAGTCACAACCCGGTGCAACTATTGGTTTTGAAAAATCCAAGGCACAGTGCTACAACTATCAAGGTTTGGGTCATTTTGCTCGTGAGTGTAAGAAGCCAAAGCTGAGACAGATCCCTGTGACATCTGGAGGAAATAATAATTCAAGTCAAAATCAGGGAAACTATTCATACCAGAAGCCACAACCTGCTGGTCCTTCTCACCAGAGTTCTAGTTCCACCAATGGTAAGCGTGCTGACAATCCAGAAAAGGCACTTGTGTCACTGAGTGATCCAAACTACACTTGGTCCAATCAAACTCAACTTTATCCCACCGACTTTGCACTGATGGCTGATGTGGATGAAATCTCTAAAGATGCTGCTTTTGTGTCCAACACTGCTAATGATGCTTCAAAAGGTGAATCTGATGCTGAGCAAAAGTCAATAAACCATCAGAAGGATCTCATTCCCGATACGATAAAATCCAAATTATGCTCAGACTCCTGTGTAGAGGAAGTTGCTCGGTATCGCCTTTACAACGAAGTGTTGGTTGAAAAGGCGATAGCGAATGAGTGTCTGGTCAAGTCCATGCAAGCCAAGGAACTGGATTTCCTGGCCAAAATAAAGTCCTGGCAGGATGATATTGAGGACATGAAACATGCTGAAGTGGCTCTTCGCACTCAGTTAGAGGATTTAGTGACTCGTTACTCATCCCTGAGCAAGAACTATGTTCAAGCTTGGGAAATCATTGATCTAATGAAACTCAATCCCTCTAACTTGGCAGGTGATGTGGCTAAGGACATTTTCAAACGTGTTCAAAGTGGTTTAGGTTTAAATAGGGAAATTGATGATGCTGCTGTTGAGCATCCTCTCAATCATAATTATTTTCCAATACCTAAACTTACTAAAATAAACTCCCGAGGCCACATCAGGTTTTTTTAAATAATGAGTCTGTTCCTAGCAAGTCAGAAATTCAGCAAATGGAGGAAAAACTATCTGGCTATGAAAGTGGCTCGAGTCTCCCATCTGTTGAAAGTGCACTTAAAATAAATGATTTTGATTCCAACTCATTTCAATCAGTTGACACTGGCATATCTGAGGATACTATCAGACAAAAGGCAGAATCTGAGTTTTTGAAATTAATAACCAGTTATCTCAATCATCAGTTTTTAGCGAATCACAATCTTCAGGTTTTAGTGAATCTCAAGTAATGTTTAAAGGAAAATTTGTTTCCAAGAGAACTATACATACTAATAAGCGAAAGCCCAAAGCTAAAACTGTTAACTCAGATTCTGGCCACACTGATCTTTCAAGTGATCTGATCTCTATTGCACTCGATAAACTGAATTTGGGTGATGGTAAAGCCAAGGGTAGTACACAACACTATGTCACAATCACTGATGGTAAAGTGATTTCCTCGGCTCCTTCACCTGTGATGATCCCACCTCAAGTCACATCGATGTCTTCAATAAAGATGTTCAAGTCTTGCAATTCCATACCATCAAACTCTTAAAATGTCGCGAGCACTTCAAAATCTGTCAAGAAGCCAACAAAGAGTAACAAGAATGAACTTTCAACTGAAAATGTTACTGCTGCTGAGAAGACTGTGGTAACTCAACCACATGTTGCTGAACCTGTTTCTAAATTACCCGTGAAATTGGGAGAAAATAAAAGTGATGGTCAAGTTTCTAAGCAGAAAAACAACAACAAAAGGCGAAATAAGAAGGCTACTGATCAAACGGAAGGAGAACCCGTAGCTGAAACAAAGGTCTCTCCAGTTCTGAAGGTGGTTACAACTACCACCATGAATCCAAGTGGGTTTGCAAACACTATTGGGTGTTTTGTATGCGGAGACCCAAATCATGCTGCTCGGGGCTGTCCATTTAACTCAACAAAGGCACACATGGGGTACAATCCTCCAATGGTTGCTCCCTATGGACCAAGAATGATGAGACCTCCCTTCACTCAACCATGGCCTCGGTTTTATGGTAAATACAGTGAAGAATATGACTACATGAATAATCAGCAAATGTTCATGCCAAATTTCCAGAATCAGTAGTTCTTTAGAGGAATGACCTCTCATGCTCCACGAGGATTGGGTGCAAGTACCGGGTACTTTCAACCGGTGATCCCTGGAACTGCAAGCAGTCAAACTCCAATAACTTCACATCCTCGTGCTCCGTGGTCACCTCTGGCTGATCCACAAAAGCCTTTTGAACAAACCACCACTCCTGCTCCTCGTCCGCCTAAGAGGAAGAACAACAGGAAGAACCAAGGTCCTAAAGACTTGGGTTCGTCTGCGAACTAATCTTTTCTTTGTTTGTGTAGGAACAGCGAAAGAAATCAATAAATCTGTGGTACATGGATAGCGGATGTTCCAGGCACATGACGGGTGATAAGGATCTCATGAATGATGTCAAACTAATATCTGGAGGAGGTTCTGTTTCCTTTGGAGGAAATAAAAGGGGTTGTCAAATAATTGGAACCGGTCACCTAACGAATGGTGAAGTCACTTTTATAAAAGTCAACCTCATATCAAATCTGCAATTTAATCTGCTCAGCGTCTCGCAGATATGCGACAATAAAATGCCAATATTCTTCGACGATCGAGAATGTTTCATTCTAAAACCTGGTTTTAAAGTACCTGAAGATCAGATTTTATTTCGGGCTAATCGTAGGGGGAACAAGTACGCACTGGACATGAATGCTGCAAAGCCGTCGAGTTCAATTGCATGCTTTTTGGCTAAATCTTCATAGGAAGATTCAACCTTGTGGCATCGACGGATGGGACATGTTAATTTTCATAACATGAACCGCTTGGTTAGGGGGAAACATTTATTTGGGCTACCCGACAAAGAATTCGTGCAAATCGATAACTGCGTTGCATGCTCGAAGGGAAAGCAACATAAAGTGTCTCATAAGCCTAAGCCGCCGGGAAGAATGACAATAATCCTTCAACAGTTACACCTGGATCTCTTTGGGCCTGTTAATATCAAGAGCTTATGGGGAAAGTCTTTCTGCCTAGTCATCATTGACGATTACTCAAGATATTCCTGGGTATTTTTCTTAAGGGAGAAGTCTGAGACTCCGGTGATACTTAAAGATCTTGTTATACGCATCGAGAACGCAAGAAGATAAAAAATTCGAATAATCAGATCTGACAACGGGACAGAGTTTAGAAACCATGTCTTCGACTCGTTTTGCAACGAGAAGGGCATCACTCGCCAATTTAGCTCTCCCTATACTCCTCAACAGAATGGGATCACTGAAAGAAAGAACCGCACAATAATCGAGTGTGCTCGGACGATGCTCACTGATTCTAACCTTAAACTGTCTTTTTGGGCCAAAGCAGTCAATATTGCTTGATATGTTCTGAACCGAACTCTTTTGGTCAAACATGCCAACAAGACATCCTTTGAGCTGTTTTCAAAACAAAACAAGCGTTAAAGCGCTTATAGCCCTTTGGATGTCCTTTTACTGTATTGATTCAGTCTGAGCAGTTAGCTAAGTTTGCCCCTCGGGCAGATGAAGGTTATTTTGTTGGATACTCGATGACCTCCGCGGCTTATCAGGTGTACAACAAAAGAACTCAGGTGATTATGGAGTCGTGCAACGTTAACTTTAATGACCACACCCATAATTCCAGAGAGCCTGACTCAGATGGCATATAGGACTTGGAGAATTTCTCTTCTTCTTTTAACTTTGGTGATTCTGTAATTTCAGGTGATTCTGGTAACATGCAAGAAGCTGTCAATAATGTGGATGCTTCTATACCCGAGAGTTCTGCTCCAATTACATCATCAATATTGGATTCCATCTACTCAGATGATCTACCTAATTTTACCTGGAGAAATGAATCAACAGATGTTCCCAACTCATCCACCACTATTCCAGCTGTCACTACTGATGGAAGCCAAGTAACTGAAGAAATCGTTCAGGAAATTGTGCTAAATCAAGAAATCAACAAAATCAAGAAATTCCAAAAAATCAACCTGAGAATGAATTCCTCAATAATAATTCAGTCTCAGAAGACACAACTGTGATTGAATCAGGTGATACTCCAGGCAATGATGTGCAGATGGGATCTCTGGACTCAAATATTCCAGTTCCGGCTGTTGAAGAGACTAGAATTCATAAGAAACATCCTGTCTCAAACATTATTGGTCCACTTGATAAGAGAATAACCAGAAGTCAATCAGGAACAATAAACACTTGCTTGTTTTCCTGCTTCATCTCTCAAGAAGAACCTACTTCTGTAGCTGCTGCTATGAAAGACGACAACTGGATAGAGGCCATGCAGGCTGAGTTTCTTCAATTCAAACTTTTGGATGTGTGGCAACTTGTAGACACTCCTCCTGGTGTGAAGCCTATTCCAGTCAAGTGGATCTTCAAGAATAAAAAGGATGATAGAGGAATAATAATAAGAAATAAAGCAAGACTTGTGGTCAAGAGTTACATGTAGATAGATGGGCTGGATTATGATGAGGTCTATGCCCCGGTAGCTCGTCTTGAAGCCATCAGGATTTTCTTGGCATATGCTGCGTCAAAGAACATAACAGTCTATCAACTTGACGTGAAAACTGCCTTCATGTATGGTGAACTAGATACCAAGGAAGTGGTATGAAACCCTCCAGGGTTTGTCGATCCTTCATTCCCAAATAAGGCATACAAACTGAAAAGAGCCCTTTATGGACTCCATCAGACACCAAGGAAGTCGTATGAAACCCTGGCTACCTATCTGTTGAAAAATGGCTACAAGTGAGGGGTGATTGATCAGACACTGTTTATACGGCATGTGGGTGATGATATGCTACTAGTTCAAGTGTACGTGGATGACATCTTCGGTTCAACAAATAAAACTCTTTGTCATGAGTTCAAATGTCTGATGGAAAAACGCTTTGAAATGAGTTCAATGGGGGAACTCACATTTTTCCTAGGGATTGAGGTGAAACAGAATAATGAAGGCATTCTAATCAGTCAGGAAAGTATGTAAAGGAAATGCTGAAGAAGTTTGGATTTCATGACTCTAAAGGCTATTCCACTCCCGTTGAGACTCGTG
This sequence comes from Deinandra increscens subsp. villosa, assembly GCA_039602395.1. NCBI lineage: Eukaryota > Viridiplantae > Streptophyta > Magnoliopsida > Asterales > Asteraceae > Deinandra > Deinandra increscens. Next base: position 15,442,760 of record JBCNJP010000006.1, on the reverse strand, counting down.
ACAAGCTCCATGCAGATCTAGAAGGTGAATGTGTTGACGAACACTTGTATAGATGAATGATCGGGTCCCTCATGTACCTGACAGCCAGCCACCCTGACATAATGTTTTCCGTGTGTCTATGCTCTAGATTTCAATCCAAACCGAAATAGTCACACTTGACGGCCGTGAAACGAATCTTCAGATACCTGAAGTCCAATCCAAAGAGAGGGTTGTGGTATCCCAAGGATGAGCTTTTTGATCTAAGAGGTTTCTCGGATAGTGATTATGGAGGTTGCAACATGGATCGGAAGTCAACCACCGATGGAGCTCAAGTTTCGGGCAATCGATTAGTTTCGTGGCAATGCAAGAAACAGTCAACGGTATCTACCTCGCCTGCCGAAGCGGAATACATTGTTGCTGCTTCTTGCTGTTCTCAAGTTCTCTGGATCCAGAATCAGCTTTTTGATTACGGTTTGAATTTCATGTCCACCCTTATTAACATTGATAATACTGCTGCCATGTTTATTGTTAAGAACCATGTTCAGCATTCTAAGACCAAACACATAGAGATTAGGCATCACTTTATTAGGGACTGTCATGAGAAAAAGCTGATTATCTTAGTTCATGTTTCCTCTGAAAATCAACTTCTAGATCTGTTCACCAAGGGATTTGATGTTTCTAGGTTTAACTTCCTAGTTTAATCAGTAGGAATGATTAACTTTGAGTAAGCTCATCTTTAAGTTCCTTTTAGGATAGTGCCTTAGTCTTAGGTTGTGTCGTTTTAGAGGTATTGTCTTTGTTTGCTTCATGACCTTGCAATAATTTGATCATGAAAACCCAAAAAGATTTTACCTTGTTTTTTTTTTTTACTTTTCAGATCCCAAAATTGAAAAGCCAAAAAGATTTTATCTATTAACATTTTTTTGAAAAACACAAAAAGATTTTAATCTTATTTTCTTTGAGTCCTGTTAAGTTCTTGTCATCCTTTCTCGACCATAAATAAGATATTTCATAAAGTGTTAATCATATTTCCAGAAAATACCAAAAATATTTTTGTCTTCTTTTATTTTGAGTCTTTGGGACAGTCGATCAAGCCTAAACCGACTCACGGTTGAAAAATTGGAGAAAATCACAAAAAATTTTGAAAAATTAATAAAAATCACTAAAAATAGAATAAGGTCATTTCAAACAACTTTTGTGAAGACACTTGTTGAATACCGGATGAAAAAGTCAAAATCTTGAATTTTTCGTGATGCCTTAATAAATTTTGAAAAATTAATGAAAATCACAAAAATCTGTAAAAATAAATAATAATCATGAAAATTAGAATCGAGTAATTTGCAACAACTTTTGTAAAGGCACTTGATGGGTACTTGAGTCTAAGCACAAAATCTTTGCAATTTTTCAATGCTTAAAATAAACTTTGAAAAAGAAAATTAGAAAATTTTGGTTTTGGTTGGGCAAACTATGAGGGAAATGATATAATTCTAGTCGTGTGATCTGACCATAGGATATGAATCAATCGATCAGTAATTCTATCATTTGATGTGTCGGTAGGATCAGTACAATAAGAATTAGGCAAGTCTTATGATTAAACAACTAAAACCATGAAATTGTGGACTTTAAGTCAAAACAGTTAGCAAAATCCTTTAAATTTGCTTAAGTCCGTGCTAAGTAAGTTAACCAACACACTCGAGTATTTCTTTTGCGGAAAGTTCTGATTGACCGTGACACATCTGCTGAGGAAACTCTGAGTGAGAAAAATGCTGATTGACCATGAAACATCACACATTCCTCAATAAGTGTGAATCATCACACATCCATCAATAAGTGAGAAAAATATCACATATATCCATTGACCGTGACACATCTGCTGAGGAAACTCTGACCTTGTGTTCACACGTCCCATCATTATCATTGAAAATATTCCGTGACACATCTGCTGAGGAAACTCTGACCCTGTGTTCACGCGAATCAAAAAAATATATATACAAATCCATTTTGAAATCAGTACTTCCCTCTAAAGAAATAGGGGGAAGAAATTCCATATGTGTGTTGTGCATGACTAAAGTGCTCAATAGACAAAGCTAGGATAACTGAGTGACTTAGTGGAATAAAAGGTCAGCACAACTTTCATTAAACCGGACTAAAACATGATAAAATGACATCACAGAGATTTTGCTGAAAATTGACTTGCTTGAGCTTAAGTGGATAACAATACCAACAATCTGACTTAGGTTACTGACTTTGTGAGGTGATTTGATTTGTAAGTGTCTGTGATCACGTAATTGACCGGTTTGATTCCTAACATAGTCCAACCATTACCGAGCAAAAATATGCAAAATTAAGCAAATAACTGGATACTGCCAGAAAATAAGGCTTTAACGGTGCAAATGAAAGCATTATGCTTTGATATAACCAAATTTGTTATAAAATGTGAATTTGGGTGCTTTGTGCTTAAAAACATCAAGTTTGGGAGAAATAAGTCAAATTTGAGGTCTATTTGCAGTTTTAAGTCAAAATCAACCGTTTTGGTAAGTTTGGGATGGCCTGACTCAAGTTAATTTGATTTAATAAGATTTTTGGTCAAGTGTGTGAAATCTTAAATTTTCTAAGTCAAAATGGTGTTTCTAACATGGTTATGTACTTAGAAAATTCGAAAAATTCCCAAATTGCCCTTAATGAGTTCACTTAAGTATTTCTTTGCAACTCACTGAGTATTTCTTTGCAACTAAGTATTTTCAGTGTTTTCCCTAAGGGTGTTCTCATTTGGTTAAAATTTGATCATAAATTAAAAGTTCACAAAAATGAACTTGCTGTCAAAATTTTTAAGTTGTCCTGTTTCTGTTGGCGATCTCGCCGAACTAGTCTTGGCGATCTCGCCTGATTAGTCTTGGCGAGCTCAAGGTTTGCCTTGGCGAGTTCATAAAGACCAGTTTTGTCTTGGCGACTTCGCCTACCTTCTTCTTGGCGATCTCGCATAAGACTGACTCTATACTTGGCGATCTCGGGGTCCCTTCGCTTTTTCCTTAATAACTGAAAATTTCACTTGGCGATCTCGCCATAAATTGTTTTTCTTCTTGGTGATTTCGCCTAAAGACTCAGACTCCCCAAGATTTTGCCTTTGGCGATATCGCCTAAAAGGGGAATTCCTTTTTGCCGATCTCGGATAATAAAGTTGTTTGGCGAGCTCGCCTTACCTGAACCTTCTTTGGCGATCTCGTATAAGAGGATAAACCCTAAGTTTTCTTTCACGACCTCGCCTACATAAAAGAGAGGGTCATTTTTTTTTCTTCTTCATTCCTCACATTCGAAAACTCAGACCCGCTCTCCCATCCCTCTCGGCGAACCTCCGACGGACTAAAGCTCTTATCTCCGACTCCGATTCCACCGTCAATTTGATCGATTCAATCTGTCTCCTTTACAATTAGGGTTGGCTCGAACACCCTCTTTGCAACCACAGGTTTGTTCTTGTTTCAAAATAAGTTTGAGTCTCGGTTGTGGTTCTTGGAGACAGACGGTTCTCAGTGGTTTAGTTTAGGGGTCTTGATTTGAAATTGGTGAATGATTTTGCAGATTAGGAACAACCTATTGCTTCTAATCTCTTCCAAACACTGATTTTAAGGTAATTGACACTAAAATCTGTAAGTTCTTGCTTGTTCATAAACAGGGCCGTAAATTTTAATAAAATGTGATAGTTAGGGTGTGATATTTTGTGTGGTTTGAACTCAAAATCTGTTGAGATTGATGACTGTTATGCAAAATTGATGATTGATTGAAACCTATTGCTAGTTCTATGCTAGGTAGTTTAGGATTGATCTTGAAGTTTTTTTTTTTGAAATAATCCACTTTAAATCTCTAAATTTGTGAAAACTCTACACTGTGAATGAGTTGGTTTGATAATGGATGTTCCAAAACACCAATGTGATGCATTAGTGTGATCCAAAATGCATTTTAGGTCTTAAAAGCTTCAAAAATGGAAGCTAAACTGGACTTTGTCTTAGTTTGACCCGTTAAGGAAATAAGTTGAATTTTGGAACAATCCATGTCAAAATATTTAAATTTTGGAAATGAAACAAAAGTAAAGAGCTTAGTAAATGGTTCAAGTCCTAAACGAGATAAACTTGGATACAAATCTCATCATATTGGTTCAAATGGTGAAATTTTCTCAAATTTTTCCTGTGTAACCAAAATAGGACTTTAAATGGTCTAAACTCAATCCAAAAAGAGTCAATTGACTCAAATAACTTGAGGAAGGGAATCTTGACATGAAATGGTAACATTTGTCGCATTTGTGTTGCTTTAAGAATAAAAGTGACAAATTTGACAACATAAAGGCTACCTTTGACCATTTTGTTATCCTTTCTATTGAATTTCACTGGAAATGCAACTTAAATTGATAAAATAAATCAAGTTCTGGACTTTAAATTGTCTAACATAGGTTTGAACTCAATATAGGTTAAATCTGCAATGTTTGACTAGTCTTGATTTGGTTTTTGACAAATGCTTGCATAGTTGACCTTTTAAGTCAAATCTTGTGTAATTCACTCCTGTTTATGAATCTGACCCTATTTAGGCTATGTGTGGCTTTCAATCAATTGTTTAACAAATTTTACTTGATTTAATAACAGATCCTGTCCAGAAATACTACAAGATTACCTTGTCTCTTACATTGATCTTAGCTCAATTTAGATCATTAGAGAGGTATGTTTCATGAACTCTTGGTAATTTCTATACAACTATTGAGCTACACAGAGGCAATTAATTAAACTCTTTCATTCAGCTTGAATAACCTTAGTCAAATTTCTAATATGTGTATGATTGATCACAAACAAGATCTAGCTTTGAACCTGTTGATTTCTAGATATTTCTCAATTAGATCTTAGCAAACATTAGATCTTCTTTGAGGTATGTCTTCTGATCTCTAATAAATTATTGGATATTTGACTTCTGTCTATTCAGGTGGATTGTCCTACTTGATTTTTATGCAATAATTCAATAAGTCTCATGAAATAGGACTTAGCATGCTAAATTTATGCAATTTTGTGTAAGGTTTACAATCATACCTGATATAATCAAATAACGTGCACATTAGTCATTTTTTTATGAGTCATTTTCTTTCATTCTATATAAATGGTTAGGATAGGAACTATTGAAGCTCATATCACACTTATAAGAAAATAAATGCTAGCAAGGTTAGAATTTAGGGCTGATTGTTCCTATTTGTCTCTGACCTTGATGTTGATGCTAAATGTCTGATATTGAATGCTTCTTGTTCCTTTACTTGACTTTATTTGACTTTGGTTATGTGATTTAAGCATGGCAGAACTTCATACATGTATTCTGATTCATCATTTGACATCTTGTATGTGCTTAAGTGAAAGTTTTCATTTTACACCTACATAAGTAGTTAAATAGAATATATGTGTTAGTAATTGTCTCAAAGTGCTCAAATCATGCTGAATTAAGAAAATGTGATTCATGAATTCTATTTGATCCCAAATAAATATCTTCAATTGTGAAAACTCAAGTTTAGGGGGAATCACTTCTTGATTCCTTCTTAAGCTTATTGAGTCATTTGAGTCAAAATGTTGACTTTTTAACAAGAGTCCACTCATTTAAGTGAATTTTTACACAAATTTCTCAAATTCTATCATAATTTTTCCTTTACTTGTGTTTTTCATCAAATAAACATCAAACAGCATTCTTGAGTCAATACTTAACCTTGTCCTTCACCAAAGTCAACATTTACAATAAAGGTTACTATTTCAAGGGAAATTACTGGAATTTGGGTCATATCTACAGACATCCTCTGTTAAACTGAACTGATTGTTTTTTGAAGAAATTTGAGCCTATGCCTTGAGTAAATTTCTCTTATATCTTTGTAGGTTAATATGAAAAGCTCTGTCACTATCACGAATTTAGTGTGACACGACATTCATTTGACTTGTCAAATTTGATGTAATCATGTTATTTCTTATGTGCAGATGGCTCCCAGACAGGAATTAGCAGCCAATGCCCCTCTGGATTTCTCAAAATCTCACAATCAATACTGTGAAATCAACAGAAACTGGACTGATGCCGGACGATATGAACAAGCTTTCAGAATCCTAGAAAACTCAAACTGGATCATTAGTATCCAGTTGGAGCCTGTCATAAGCTCGGGTATAATAAATGACTTCTGGATCAGCGCCAACACATTGTTGCTGAAAATGGTTCCAAGTCTATCAGATCAAGGATTCAAGGGTCGTATGTTGAAATCAATGAAGAAAAGGTCCGAGAAGTGCTACAACTAAATGATGCACTTTGCCCTATTTCTTTTCCAAAAGAAGAGTGGCAAGACACGATCCTCATGATGGGATATCAAGGAGATCTTTCGGTGACTACGAACGAGAAGATAAAGAAGACGTTATTACCGGATAAATGGAAGTGTATCATCACTTTCTTCATTTCAGCTTTTTCTCCAAGAAAGTCTGGGACTGATGACTTCGTGGAAGAAACTGCTTGGGCTCAACATGATTTAGCCTCCGGTGCCGGTTTCAACCTCTCCAGGCAGATAATCGAATGGATTGACTATAACCTTCATCCCACTAGAAAATATGAGAAATTTCTGATGTATTCCAGATTCATACAGGCTATTCTTGATCATTACTACCCGAACTTACAGAAGACAGAACCTTACTTGGTTCCTAGGAGGATGGTACCTGGTTCTTACACGCGTTCCCATATTGGTCGTTATGATGGACCCGATGTTCCATTTTTCCCAAACATGATTGAGGAAATTGATATTGATGATGATATGGATTAAGATCAAAGAAATGATGAAGCTGATGCTGAAATGGCAGATGCCAATGCTGCTGAACCTGATAATAATTCAGCAAATCTCCAAGATGATCATCCAATAAATTCTCCAATTCATGATGACCCTATGCCCCCAGAACCTAAAGACAGAGCTTCATCCAAAGATGCATCTGGATCAGAGAAATCAGGAGATGAAAATGAAGAGTCTGGTAGTGAAGATGATGTGTCTGGAAATAATAATGAAAATAACTCAAATGCTTTAGTATCCAAACCCGAATCTGGGTCAAGATTCCAACCTGGATCTGAATCAGGTTCTGACTCTACTAGTTCAGATGCTAGGGGTCCCAAAAGAAAGAAAATAAAAACAAGAGAACCAACCTAAGTTAGTGAACAACCTGAAGCTTCAAGTCATAAGAAGCTAAAGAAAATAAAGTCAAGGCAAACTCAAGACGACATCTCATCTGCCTCCTCAAAACCTGATTCACTTCAACCCGAATCAGCATCTCTTGTATTTGAAGGAGGAACTCAGTACCTACCTACAGAAGAGAGTCAAGATCAAAGTACGCTCAAGAGCGAAAGAAGCTTGAAATAAGAAGAGGGCCTATCTCGGGAACTGGAACTGTTGGTAATATGCAAACACCAGCACAACATGAACCAGACATCTTTATGCAACAAAGAAATCAATCTGCTCCCATCACCACTACTGAAGCTACAATTCAAGATATTGATGCCACTGCTGAAATCAACATCACAAGCTTGGATCCGGTAACTCAAGTTGGGTCTCAGCTTATTACAACTGCTCCTACTCAAGAGATTGTGTCCGGGGCAGATACTTCTTTGGTTAATCAAGAGGTTTTCTTGGAACAAAATTTTGATGTCTCTGACATCTCTGCTGCTGATAAGCTTAAAGAAGCGAATGACAAGATGAAAGAACAGGATCAAGAGCTTCTAAAAGCAAATGAGAAAATAAAAGAGTAGGTAGAAGAAATTGAAAGACTAAAGAGGTCATTGGCCGAAGCTCTCCAAAATAATCAAACTCCCAGAGCCAATAATGATGATGATGTGAGTGGTAGTGGAAGTGGTAATCAAGGTGATGAGCGGACGCTAGAACAGGCTCCCTCTGCAGAAAACTTTCAACAAAACAAAGAGCCAAGTCCAAACCATGCTGGCAAAGCTTCTGAAGCAAAAACTCTTCCCATTGTCACAGAACAAGATGTAGATGATACTCATCTTGCTGATTTCCCATCAGATGACAATGAATCTTCTGAATCTGAAGTTGATATTTCCTATGGCGACACTTTTCTAAAGTATGAACCAAATGCTGAAGAGGAAGATGAAATATACCAATCGGTAATAAGCCTAGTGCCACCTCCTGAGAATATCAAACTTCCAAGATTCTCTAGGGCTGCATTTAAAATAAATCAATCATCTTCAGGAGAGATCCTCGCTTTAACCATGGGTGAACCAGATGCACCTCCTGTCATTCCTGAATTGTCATTGCAACTCCAGTTGGCTCATCCAGTACAACAGCCAATAAGCATTGTTATGCCTACAACTACTATATCTGAGATTTCTAAACAACTAAAACACCTGCATGTTGAAAGTGAGTTCTTAGATCTTGGAAGAAACGCGTTTCGTGAATTCTATGCAAACACCCTTGCTACTGATCCTAGCATCTGAAGCGTTGTAGTTATTACTGAAGAAGCAGTTGAAGCCAGAGAAGCATTAGAGATCCAGCCTCTCAGCATGATTCCAGATGATAACTCAATGATATAAGTTTGGCTGAGCATCTGAACAATCTTATTTATGACTCCAGTGCTACAAACTTCATAAACCTGGAGTTCTCAACTGACGATGAGTATGACGAGGAGATCATTTATGAGATCAAAGAAGAACTAGTTGAGAATGTATCTCCAACTCCTCCGAGATCTGAACTTGTGGAAAATGAGCCTCAAATTGTAGATGATGTTAACATGACATCAATCCCTTCACCAGTTCATCATTCGGAAGAAGAACAAGTAAATCAAGAAGGAGCTTCATCCCAACCTTCAGTGCCAGAATCTACTGAAACCACCACTGGTGCTGCAATTGAAACTGTTCAAATTCATCCAATAACTAGTGCAAGTGGTGGTCAAGCTACAAATAATCCAGCCTCATCACAAGAAGCTGGTCCTTTTGGTAGACCTGACAAAGGTTGAAGAGATTTATGAACAGGAAATGGAAAAACAAAGAAAGAAGGAAGAATCTATCAGAGCTGCTAAGGAAGAAATAATTCTTAAGAGGACGCTGGATGAGATTGCCAGACAAGAGGCTATCAGAAAATTGACTAAATCCAGCCGTCCTCAATCAAAAATTGGCGCTAGATCAGAAAACTTTGAGCCAAATGATCAAAACACATATGAGGGAGAACCTAGAATAAGAATAATCCCCAACTTAGCTAGAGACAATGTTGATCCGTCTGACACATAAGAAATTGCAAAATATGTCAGAGAGCTCATATCTCATGGGATTCCACTATCCTACTTGATGACTCTCACAGATGCACAGCTAATTGAACTGTATACTGACGAGCAAGATATGGAGAAACATCTTTACAACTACAAACTTGCAGATAAGCTTACTGACCCTCGAGCAAATCCCTTTGCTGATACCGATAAGAAATTTGAATATGTGCAATTCAACGACAATCTGCGGGAAAAGATCCGAGAGATGCATGCTCAGTATATGACTCCACCTCCTGACATCCTTGATCATGTTTCACCTCCACCCAGTCCCACTACAGCTACGCTTGGTGTTAACCAAATGACCAAAAGAGAGTTGCAGAACTTTATAGACCAGCGGGGATATGCTCTCAAAAGCTATAGCAGAAAGCAACTACCTGGTCTACGAAAAATGGTAAAAAACCACATTCTTGAAGAAAATAAGAAGGTCAAGCGTCAGCAAGATGAATGAGAAGCAATAAGGGTAGAGGAACACCGAAGGAAGGAAGCCCCTACCTTGGTTGACGACTGGAAGGAAATGGCACCTTATCGGAAAGCCTTGGTGCAGTTCACTGCTAAAAAGCTCAAAGATATGCCTCCTAACGTCGAATCCGATGATGGGATGAAAATCCTTGGTTGGAAATATGATCATGAGTTTACGGCATTTATTGTCAAACGCAGAAACGGATTTGTACAATTCTTTGCCAAGATAAGAGACCTCCTAAATCTGTTCTCTTGGGAGTTGAAACAACTTAGGTGGCAACAACTGTCAACCACTCAAATGATCCAGTGGGTAGAGATGCTGAAGAACAAATAAAAGCCATCTACAACGTTAGTTCAACTCGCCCCCTCAAGACAGAGAAAAAGAAGTACAAAACTTTCAGAAGGCAGAGAGCTGTGGTCCCACATAAGGTCATGTACAAAAGTATCAGCAAGGATTTGATTACAAAGAAAATAAAGGGAGATCAGAAAAAGCAACCCAATAAGATGTTGTTATTACAGTGGAGATACTCATGAGTTAGTCCTTGAAAGGGAAGACGACGATACAATAAGACTCTTCCCTGCAATTGAACTGAGACTGCTGCATAGAAGTTACCATAAATGGTTATTCTACAGTCGCCTGGACACCATCCCTCGAAGGCTTAGGCCATACAAGATAGTGGATTCAAACTACTTCGGTTTGTTTCTAGGTTGGTGGTGCTGGGAGTGCATTGCTGCCAGGAAGATGACGACAGAAAGCCTAAGTACCTTGAAAGGCTGGATCATGGGTGGTCACGGGATTTGCTACTTCTCTCGTGGTCGTGAAAGGATGTTGGAGATGTGGCACTATTCTGACTTGAAGAAGTTCGCACGAGAAGACCTTTAGATACTGTACGAGGCACATATCATTTGCTTAGATGATCGATACAGGAATCTTGCCCGTAAATACTGGAGGTTCTTGCTAAAGCTGCTTGGACAACTCAGATAGTTGTCAGTTTTCTTTTATATGTTTGTATTACCACCAAAGGGGGAATTTGTAAGATCTTCTTAGGGTTGGTGGCAACTCAAACATAGCATCCTTAGTATTTGTGCTCAAATTATAAATCTTTCACTTTAACTTGTATTTTGTACTTGGACAATTCTCTTAATGCTTATGTTAATCACTCAAGTGTTTTATGTTTTGTGTATCATATGTAATGTCTTAACTTGTGTTGATTATTGATATTAAAGAAATTGCCCTTGTACATTTCAATTGCATTGTGAAAGTCTGAATCCAAATACTGGGTCATTTCATGATAATCTACTTGGCTAATGTGAATAATTGAATGTGTCTTCATAATAACAACCCTTAGTGATTCAATAATGATAATTGACATTTCTGGAGTGTACTTAGAGATTTCTGGACATTCTTGGCGACCTCACCAACATTCTTAGCGACCTCACTAAGAACTTGGTGATCTGGACTTTGTCTTGGCGACTTGGACTAGAACTTGGCGATCTGGTGGTCTTGGTCTTGGCAACCTCGCCAACCCTTGCCGAGCTCACCAAGTCTTGGCGACCTCACCAAGGTTTGGCGAGCTCACCAAGTGGTCTTAGCGATCTCATATTGGTCTTGGCGATCTCACAAGTTGTTCTTGGCGATATCGTCAGTCTGATGACATAAAATTCACTAACTTCAATAACATTCTCTTGATTTCAGTGCAATCACGACATGTGCTCTCTCCAGTATAAATAGAAACACTACAATAACCTAAAATAAGCTTTTGGACAACTGTTTGAAGAGAGAGAGCACTTGTGTGTGAAAACCCACGTGTTCTTGAGTTTCAGACATGAAATCTAAGGATTTCAACAAGTAATCAACATGATTTGATCATGGATTCATGATTTCCGCACTTGGATCTGTGTATTGGATGAGTGAAGGCACCAAATTGGTCCTGACAGAAAACCTGGTCGAATAGCTGGTTGGCTGATCGTAAAGCTGGTTGGCTAATCGAAAAGTTGGTCGGCTGATCGAAAATATTGTCGGCTGATCGAAAAGCTGGTCGAAAAGCTCACTTTCTCGATCGAAAAGTATGAGTGGATCGAAAAGTCTTAGAGGGGACTTTCCGATCGAATAGGGGAGCTGATCGAAAAGTCACAAGGGGACTTTCCGATCGGATGAAGGCTGGTCGAAAAGTCAAAAAGGGGACTTTCTCGATCGAAAAATGCGTCTGGAAGAGATTTTCGATCAAAGAGTCGATCGAAAAGCCTTGAACTGGGTCAAAAAGCCAATAATCCGATAAAAAAGTCTTCTATTTTGAATCCAACCTGCAAGGAACTTTCAAACAGTGCTAAAAACTAAAAAACACCATAAAAACTCAAATCGTTAGTCACCAAAAACTTGAATCTGATATCGCGAGAGCCTCGAAACTTGCGTTTCTTGGCTCTGATACCAATTGTAAAATCGAATAAACCCCACACACGATATCAAAGTCTACAATCCTCGTGCGGAATCCGGTGATTATAGATGATTCAAGGATAATCGAAAATCAGTAAAGAAATGAAGGATTAAAGATGAAAACACAAAGCACAATGAAAATAATACTTGATTGATCTCCTTGGTAGTAACACCTAACTCGATATTCTCTAAGGAGAATTTCATGTACACCTCTTCACAAAATCACCAAAACAGCAACCCTAAACAACTAGACTAGGTATCCATATATAGGAAATCCCTAGACTTGGTGCACAAGGCACAAAATTCGGCCCACATTGCCTAGAAACGACTTAGACCCAAACAATACCTATTAACCCACTAACTAACAAGCCCAACTACACTTAAAGCTAGCCCTCAAGTATCTCTAATGCAAAAGCCTCAAATTATGGTCTCTACAATTATAATGCTTTAATGTCTATGTTGGTATCGTCATATTTTGGGGTTATTACTAGTGCTGTTAATAATGTTGAGTTGACAATTGAAGATTACGATCTGATATATTATGATCATTTCGAATAAATGGATTTGAACTGGAAATATGCTATGTTGGTTCGAAGAACGAAGAAATTTTTCAATAGAACTGGCAAGAAAAGATTGAATCAGGATGAAAAATTGGATTAGATTTCAGGATATGCTGAGCAACTTGCAAGCACTTCACTGTAAGGATCCTGAATTACGTTTCTTTACTAACGATTGTCTTTTCCCTTTTTGTTTGTTATTCGCAGGTTAACTCCAACGTGAATCACGTGTCCTAAAGACTCGGTCAGCTAACAGAAACGTGGACTAAGTGGACTTCAAACGACTATGTGAGAGACGTGGAGTTAGTTGCTGATTTTTAGGAGGATTAGTTGCTATGTAATCTTATATATATTGAGCTCTAGGCTTGCACACAACACACAATACTCGCTATCAAAACTCTCTGTAACACTTAAAACTCGAGCTCACTTCATTTGTACTTGAACACTTTCCGATTATATAAAAGTTTCAGGCGGCAGGCACTTTAAGCCGGCTCCCGAGGTTTTTTTGCTAGACTCCTTGAGGATACTCAAGGATTCCTGGATTTTTCCCTCGTTACATCCTCGTGTCAATCTCCAAACTTACATTTTCGTCTCTGTTTACATCAAAAACTCTACCTCACTTACAAAGTTTGATCAACTAATTGCATAGGCAGATTTTGACCAAAACAATTTGGCGCCCACCGTGGGGTAAACGGTGTTTGAATTAGATTAAGAGCCTTAATCTTCTTCTCGTAACCGATTCTTGAAAATGTCGAGCCAACCAAAAATTACTTCAAAATCTATTTCATCCACTAAACCAGCTGTCAACACTGGTCTCCCCCCAATGACGAAAAAAGTGACCGACGTTAACGCTAAAAGAGTGGAATATCCCACTTTTACTGGATCTCAAGGTACGTCCACTGACTCTGTTGTTTCTAATAATGATCTGTATGTTTCGATCAGGCAGATGAAGACTCATGTGGATGAGCAAGCCAAAACCAACGAAAAAATGATGAAGGAGATCATGGAATTGAAGAAATCAAAGAAACCAGTAGAGGAAACCAGCCCTTTGATGCCAAAATCATTCGGTTTTGACTCTCCGGAAAAATCAGAGCAGCCGAAACATAAAGCAAATCCCTCTACTGCTCCAAAATCAGGTATTGCAATGGCTACTACTGCAGGATTCTCAGGCCCTCAGCATCAGAAGACTTCCAGTGTGATAGATCTGGAATATTCTGGATTCTACTCCGAGCAGCCCCCAGAATCTTACTACAGAGGATATGGAAGTCAAAAGCCGCCGAGGTGCTCGAGCCAGCAACCAGCCGGGTTTTTAAGTCAGCAGGTGTCGAGAGTCTCGGTACAACAACCTATATCTCAACAGCGCTTTACGACGTCAAACCTTCAAGAGCCTTGGACTCAGCAA
>JBCNJP010000006.1:15413019-15428124 GCA_039602395.1 Deinandra increscens subsp. villosa | reverse complement strand
ATTGGAGCTACCAATCAGAGCATGGCCATTAACCCACTAGATCTATTCACAAGTCATCGTTTCTGTTTGTAAATTAATCGGATTCAACTAATAGTGGGGTTTCATCATAGCATGAATAAGCCTGGTATAATAGGGATTGGAGTAGAAAAGCTCATGTAAAAAATAATGTAACAAGTAATCTATTTGTCTGACAATAATTTAGGTTGCAAGAATTCTTACCCAAGTATTAAAATAGTTAAAAGAAAGGGGCCGTGAAAACTCACATGAATGATACGATTTAGACAGTAAAGCGGAACAAGTAAGGAGTCCTATACAAAGTTACAAGACACCTTAGGATATAGTAATTGGGTTGACACATAATTCACTTTAATTTGGTTGGTCAAGTCTTGGCGTTATGGTAACCCGGTAACATGATACGACATCATTGACCTTAAGGAAATATTTATTGAAAATAAATACTTATTACGCGATAATTAAAATATTAACTATGTTCATGATAATTATTAGTTTAGAATTAGTTTATTATTCCAAACAATTATTATATAAGTTTAGAAGACTTTTACAGGAAGAAACGACAGTTTCAGCGGTTATAGTCAAAATACCCGTTTTGTCGGTTTTAGCCGTATTTCACTGTATTTCTCTAAATGACTAAGGAATATGACTATACAAATAAATATACATTTATTTTCATAATAATGATCATAACAAATCAGAAAATACAAGTCCAAGAGTTAACTTTTCTAGTTTTATCGGTTTTACCGGTATGTGTCCGATTTAGCCGGTTTTGATCCTGTGACTCGTTCTAAGGCTTTGTAACATACCAAAACACTTTGTAAACATATTCTAAGTTATTTTAGGCCTCTAAAAGTGTTCCAAATAAGTTGTGACCTTTATTTGTATATCTTTACCAAAATGGATTTTCCGGATCCTTAAAGTGTCCGTTTTTAGTCCTCTTTTTCCCCAAATTTAGCTATTTTCGAAAGAGATCTTTTTCTAGGGTGTTTATAACCAAAAAAATATGCTCATAGTTCATTGTTGAGGGGCCCAAACATTTTTCTCCAAATTCGTGGTCAAAATTAGGGTTTTTTTAACTAGGTATTTTGGGTGTTTTGAGTCTTTAAACACATCTATAAGTCAAATGCTTTCATCATCAATCTTATAACATGTTAAAATTAGTTTCTATGGTACAAGAGATCCTTAAATTTTCGGATATAGTGTTCTATACACAAAACCATGGCACTTTGTACACATATTAGCATCATAACACTAGTTTTGCTTTAGATCTATGTAATGTAGCATATGGGGGTTTTAAAATACATGTAATCACTAGTAGAAACATATCATTTACTAGATTTAACAAGAACATGAACAAAGTTGTAGGTTACTAACAACATAGAAGAAAATATAAGTTTAAAGTCACCATTTTTAACCAAGACTTGACATGGGAGTGTTAGATGTACAAAATGAGATTATCTAACCAAAGAACTTGAAAGAAAAGTTAGAGAATGAGCACCACTGACTCGAAGGAACCAAAAATGCAAGTGTAGGAGGCTTGATCTTGCTTCCTTGGGTCTTCTAATAGCCTTGATCTTCAAATATGGCGGTGTTTGATGAAGAAAAACTAGGGAGAGAGGAGAAGGAAAGAATGTGTGTTTTGTGTGGTGGGAGGTAATGGAAGTGTTCTTAGGGTTTCTTTATAAGTTGTTTATACAGGTACACCCATAAAAGAATGAAAGGGTTTGGTTCAAGGTGGTGGTGGTTTGGTGGCTAGAGCTGAGAGGATAGGGAACTAGGGGGGGGGGGGGTTGTCTTATAGGAAGGTGTAGGTTGGTCAAGGTGATACAAGATCAGGTGGAGTGGTGATGGGTGGTGATGGTTGGTGATGGGTGATGATGGATGGTATAAAAGGTGAATAGTTATTGCTTTATGGTTGGATGATTAGGAAGAGATTAATCAAAGGTGGTGGATTGGTTACTAGTAATCGATGGAGTGGTGGTTCTGGTGTCGGTTTGAGCCGTGAGCAAGGGACGGGTTCGGGAGGCTCAAAGGTGATGACGGGTTTGAGCATGCATGGCATGGACGTGCATGGCGGGTGTCGTGTTCAAGGTGACGGGTTAGATTCAAGAAAAGAAATGGAACAAGTCTTGTTTAAACATGATTGGTTTTGGAATGGTGATAAACGTTTACTTTGATTAGTTTACATAAAACCTTATGGTTTTTCATTATAAACATAATAAACATTAAAATGATTTATTATTGGACGTAGTCGATAAATAAATAAATAAATGCTACCGTTCATTGATTGTTTTACGTCAAATAATGTTACGAACTTTGCACTTATAATAAAATATTACAAAGATGATGAGATAATATAATTTTTTTTTATATCTAGTTACATAAATTGTTGTGAAACGTTTCTTGTTATTAAATTTCCACCGAATGTATATATAATATCATTGTTTTTAAAGGTTGTCGAAATAATAATGTCAGGTTATGCCAAAACTAACGGACAATTGTATAATACGTTATCTACGTTAACTAAACACATATTTATGCACCCAGGTTCAGTAAATTTAAAAGATAATTTATATAATTTGACTTGGAAAACTTACGGGTTGTCACATTCTCCCCTAGTTGAGAGAATTTTGTCTCGAAATTCAGACTGTGTCATCTGCAGGAGCTTAATTGGGAAAGAGGTGCGGATACTTGGCTCTGAATTGGTCTTCACGTTCCCAAGTAAACTCGGATCCACGTCGTGAGTTCATCGAACTATGACGAAGGGTTTCGTCGATTTGGATTTCATCGAGAGGATTAACAAGTGATCCGTTGGCAAGGCACTTCTTCAGATTACTCACATGGAATGTGTTTTGAACACTAGTAATCTAGGCTGGCAGTTTTAGTCTGTAAGCGACTGGTTCGATATTTTCGAGAATCTGGTATGGACCAATGTATCGAGGGTTTAGCTTACCACGCTTGCCAAAGCAGATAACACCTTTCCATGGGGAAACCTTCAGTAGAACCTTGTCACCGACTTCGAATGATAGAGGTTTTCATCGGACGTCAGTGTAGCTCTTTTGACGGTCACAGGCGGATTTCAAACAGTTTCGAATCTGGGAGACCTTCTCAGTTGTCTCGATGACCAGTTCCGGACTGGTGATTTGGCTATCTCCAACTTCAAACGAACAGATTGGAGAGATGGGTACTTTTGTCCATAGAGTGCCTCGAATGGGGCGCTTGAATGC
This sequence comes from Deinandra increscens subsp. villosa, assembly GCA_039602395.1. Classification (NCBI taxonomy): domain Eukaryota; kingdom Viridiplantae; phylum Streptophyta; class Magnoliopsida; order Asterales; family Asteraceae; genus Deinandra; species Deinandra increscens. Next base: position 15,424,882 of record JBCNJP010000006.1, on the reverse strand, counting down.
TAGTGTGATAACTATTGTTATATGAAAACTCGCATAAGGGCAAGTGCACATCCCAGTTATTACCAAAATCAATTGCGCAAGCGCGTAACATGTCTTCAAAGGTTTGGATTGTTCTTTCACTCTGGCCATCAGTCTGCGGATGGTAAACAGTAATCATGTCTAGTTGAGTACCCAGGGCTTCATGCAATGACTGCCAGAACTTAGAAGTGAAGCGACTATCTCTATCGGAGATGATTGAGATGGGAGTCCCATGGTGGGAGAGTATCTCTTTCATATAGAGTTTGGTTAGTTGTTCCATGGAATCCTTTCCTTAATGGCAAAAAAATGAGCTGATTTTGTTAATCGATCGATTATACCCCAAATGGTATCGTTACCATTTCGGCTCTTCATCAGTCTGGTGATAAAATCCATGGCAATACGTTCCCATTTCCACTCAGGGATTATCAGTTGAACAAGTAAACCAGATGGATTCTGATATTCTGCTTTAACTTTGGCGTAAATCAAACATTTACAAACATACGTGGTAACTTCCATTTTCATATTGGGCCACTAGTAAAGCTCTCTTAATCCGTGGTACATCTTGTTAGCACTAGGGTGGATTAAGTATCTTGATTCGTGGGCTTCATCCATGACTAGGTTTCGGAAGCCTCCGTGCATAGGCACCCAGAGTCTATTCATGAAGTATCTGGCACCGTCAGGCTTGATCTCGAATTGATGGTCTATACCACGTAGACTTTCAGTTCCGAACTTCTCATCCTTTAGCGGCTCATGTTAGGCTTCACGGATCTTGGAGGGTAGACCGGTGTGGATGGTCAAAGCGAGGGATCTAACACGAAGCGGTTTCACACGTTCCGTACGGATTAAGGCATCTGCTACTACATTTTCCATCCTAGGGTGGTATAAGATTTCGCATTCACAATCACTAAGCAACTGGAAGCCTCTTCGTTTCCTCATATTTAACTCCTTCTGGTTCAAGATATGCTGGAGGCTTTTGTGGTCGGTGAAGACTTTGTATTCCATGCCATATAGGTAATGTATCCATATCTTGAGAGTGAATACTATGGCTCCGAGTTTGAGGTGGTGATTGGTATAGTTCTTCTCGTGAACGTTTAACTGACGCGAGGCGTAAGCTATGACTTTTTCACGTTGTATTAACACACATCCAAGCCGTTGATGAGATGCGTTACAGTAAATGCAGAAATTGTGATTACCTCCAGGTAGGGCTAGAATGGGTGCATCGCACAACTTCTGCTTTAGCGTTTGGAAGGCTTTTTTGGGTTTATCGTCCCAAACGAATTTCTTATCTTTCTGGGTCAGAGCGGTTAGAGGTTGGGCTATTTTGGAGAAGTTCTCGATGAACCTATGGTAATAGCCAACAAGATCAAGAAATTTTCGTATCTCGGATGGGGTAGTCGGAGGGCTCCAACTTTAATTGATTCGATCTTCATGGGGTCAACATGAATTCCACGATCGTTGATCACGTGACCTAAGAAATGTGCTTCTCGAATAAAAAATTCACACTTTGAAAATTTGGCGTACAGTTTCTCTTTTCTAAGCAACTCCAGAATAAGTTTGAGGTGTAGCTCGTGTTCTTCCCTGCTACAGGAGTAGATCAGGTAATCATCGATGAATACGATAACAACCTTGTCAAGATACGGTTTACACACGCGATTCATGAGGTCCATGAATACGGCATGCGCGTTGGTTAACCTGAAAGGCATGACCATGAACTCGTAGTGACCGTAACGAGTCCAAAAAGAGGTTGTAGCAACATCTTCTTCATGAACTTTGAGTTGATGGTAACCGGATCGTAAGTCAATCTTGGAATAAAAAATTGATGAAAATGCGTGAGCGGTGGATCGTCTACTTAGTCGTACTGAAATCAATGTAAAACGAGAAGAACACGATGAGTAAATACAATGAGACTTGTATTCAACCACTGAGAACCACATAGTACACTGATAAGAAATAAGACTCAAATGTACCAGTCCCCAATTACAACACAAGACAAAACTATATATACTAGAGCCAAACCCGCTTGGCTAAACCTCAGGTTCGTACCTGTCCGAACTTGGAGTTCGTCAAGGGTTCGGACTCCAGCTAACATGCATGACTTTGTCTTGTGTTCGATACTTCACATGATGATCAGGAACTAGGTACTAACAAACTCCCCCTCGGCATGTACAGTATCAACTTCCACTTAAAACTTGTATCTTGTATCTTCAATCAAACTCTCCCTCAACTTGACAATGAGTTCAATCTTGAATACTTGATATTGCATCGTGTGTAATCTCTTTATCAACAATCTTCAGAAGACTTGAAGTTGTTCTCTTGCCAGTTAGAAACCTGCCAACATAAATAATCTTGGCGCAAAACGCCTTTTTGAGACTCCAAGATATTTTGATTTTGAAATTTAATTTCGTATTCTGTGTTGATCAATCAAAAAGAAATTGGAAACAAAATCTTTTTGGCTTTTAAAACTTTATATCAAAACACACATAAAATCTTTTTGATATTTTCTGATATTGAAAAGTAAATGCATTATAGAATCAAACACTATTTTTGTCTTTTGTGAGAAAGATCACAACTTGGGATCATATTGGACATAACATGCTGAACTATACTTCAATTTTGATTATTGTAGAACATAAGCCATGTCGATTGCAGATATAGTTTGTCCAACTTTAAACTCAGGCAAAATCATACTCATTACATCTGGATATGTTAAGGTATTGATTAAATTTGCTCTGACCAGTGTACCCCACACTATCAGACATACTCAGATATGCTGTTGTTTATCACACTTTGTGATTTCATATGTGATTTAACACATAATGATTGTATTCATGATATAGTCAACTGTGTTCCATGCAAAAAGAAATAACGCTAAATCGTCTACCTTAAGGTCGATCTTTTGATACGCAGATAAGGCCTCAGATTTAACAAAATAAGAAAATAAAACAAGTTGAAATTGTATAACTCAACAACAATCAGGTCGGTCTTGTGGACACGTAGAGAAAGTCCGATGACTTATACGAAACACCAAAGAAAATAAAGCAGAACCTCAAACGAACAACGATCATGTCGATCTTTCGATACGCAGAGAAAGTCCGATCGTTTGACAAAATAAAGAAAAACAAACAAGTTTAAATTTTTGCAAAATGAACACATGTATACGCAGTGACTTCTCATTTCTTTTGTCACATATCTTTTTCTTGATATATCGTGAGATATGCATCAAGTTGTTGTCCACTAGGTCAGGCATCAGATTTAGTGTATATCACATTTAAATACTTTCTGATTTGCCGAGCCCACCTTACACATCGATCAAATGGTCTTATGACTTTTTCATCTAATTTATCCGTGATTCAGACGATGTAAGCCAATGTACTACCATTTCCCATTCATGTCGGATACAATTTCTCATTTTTCAATGTTTTTGGATTTTTAACATTTTTCAATGTATTCAAATTGGAAACAACTTTTGTTTCCAGATTTTAATGATTTTAATTTTTGATCAGAACCAGAATCAGATTCAACCGACGTACTTGGTTTAGACCATGACGACTTACGTGTTGATTTGACTTTTGGAGACCATAGTTCGTAAAAAATTTGACCTTTGTTATCCACATATTTAGTAGTATTGTGGATGTATGCAGTTGTCGGACAATCAGCAGCAAGATGTCCAGGTTGACGACATGCATAACAAAGTCTTTCTCGAAATTTAAGCACATTTGAAAAATTCTTTTAATTTTGAATACCAGAAGAATGTTCAGAATCAAAGTGATCAAAGAAATCATCAGAAGAGTCATACCTAGGAGATGGACTCCTTGAAGACGATGACCTTCCAGGATAATAAAATTTTTCTTTCAGAGGAGGTGATTTCTTTGGAACTTTAACTTTTGAATTCTGCTTAGCTTTTTCTGGCTTCTTAACTTGAACCGGTGCTTCCTTCACCTCATAACCCAATCCTTTGTGCTTGAACCTTGTAGTCTTTGATAAACTTGAAGAAAAACCAGAAGCCTCCCCTTAGCTTCTCTAGTGAATTTAGCTTTGATGTCTTTTAGATTATTCTTTTCAACCAAAACTTTGTCTTCTTCAGTTGCATATGAAGTACTTGCACCACTTTTATCAAAAACTTGTTCATTTTCTAGAAAAATAGACTTTGAGCTAAACTTCGGAGCTTCACCCAAAGACATTTCCTACATCTTAGATTTAGAGTTCTTCTTTTTGGATGGAGTGGCAAAACTTTGAATAATCATGCAATTAATCTTTAGGATCAAGCGGAGCAGATGTAACATCAGATAAATCCACCGGTTGAGGAACCAAGTGAATATCATCTTTCTTAGAACTATCCTCATTCCAATCCTGCTTGTATAAGAAATTCAGCAATGTGGGGACAAATTGCAATTTTTCACTTGCCTTTTTAGCACTAAAATTTTCAACTGTAATTCATTAATTTTCTGTTGAGCATCAAACACTTCTTTTTGCGACTTGATAAATTTTGCATTGAGATCATCATATTCATACGTTTTTAACTTTCGGATCTCACATTTAGCAAATAATTCTTCAAGAACACTTTCTCTACTCTTCTTGTAAATCTGAACATCTTTTGTCAAAACTTCATTTTTATCCCGATAAAGAACATTTTCATTTTGAAGCATAGAGATTTTGTTTGGTAATTTCTCAATTATAGTAGCAGATTCAGTCACAAGAGCATTAGCTTCTTCATACTTTTGCTGAACCGGGTAACTTTTCTCAAATAAATTCTCAAAATCCTGAGCTGCATCTAACGCTTCAGCTTTTGCTTTCTCACATTCTTTTGCCAACTTACTCTTTTCTTTCAAGACATCCTCATGAACATGAACCAATTCATAATATTTCTTTTGCAATACTTCCAAATCTTTCTTGAGAACTATAATTTCTTCAGACAATAATTCAGAATTTTTCACAAAAGTTGCATTCTTCTTTCCCAACTTTATACATTCAAGACATTTTGAGTCTTCGACTTTAACTTCTTTGATCATTGATATTGTCGAATTGGAATCGGAATCAGTCAGAGTACTATCATCATCATCATGACGAGCAGTCAATGCAATAGTAAAAGGAGCATGTTTCATTTTTGCTCCAGATTCCGCATTCCAGGCAAACTCATTTGGATGCCAAAATGTGTCTGGTAGTTTTTCATCAAAAGAAACAGATTTCTCTTCAACCTTAGGAGATGCCTTTGGTGAATGAATAATCAAATGAGCATGTTGACCAGAATTCAGCTTGTTTTCAGTTGAACTTAGACATTTGTATTGGTCAAAAACTGCCTAAGCAATTAGTTGATCAAACTTTGTAAGTGAGGTATAGTGTTTGATGTAAACAGAGAAGAAAATGTAAGTTTGGAGATTGACACGAGGATGTAACGAGGGAAAACTCCAGGAATCCTTAAGTATCCTCAAGGAGCCTAGCAAAAAACCTCGGGAGCCGGCTTAAAGTGTCTGCTTCCTGAAACTTTTATATAATCGGAAAGTGTTCAAGTACAAATGAAGTGAGCTCGAGTTCTAAGTGTTACAGAGAGTTTTGATAGCGAGTATCGTGTGTTGTGTGCAAGCCTAGAGCTCAATATAAATAAGATTACATAGCAACTAATCCTCCTAAAAATGAGCAACTAACTCCACGTCTCCCACATTGCCGTTTGAAGTCCACTTAGTCCACGTTTCTGTCAGCTGACCGAGTCTTTAGGACACGTGATTCACGTTGGAGTTAACCTGCGAATAACAAACAAAAGGGAAAAAACAATCGTTAGTAAAGAAACGTAATTTAGGATCCTTACAGTGAAGTGCTTGCGAGCTGCTCAGCATATCCTGAAATCCGGTATCAACAATTGCCCCCAAATTTTTGGCGGATGGTGCATGCAACCCAGCTGTAAAAAATTTGAAATACTTGCAGGCTTATCTGTAGTACAAATGATGATAAAGCAGGACATTAATCAGCCCAACTCCCCAAGCGAGTTTCCCATTGGGATTTCTTTTATAACCCCCCCCCCCCTCTTCTCATTATCTCGCACATCTCTTCTTTCGGCGAAACCCTAGAGCTTCTCCGATTTCCACAAGTCAGTTCTCTTCTCCTTTTTCTTCTTCTTTTTCGAACATGGGGAAGAAAATGCTTCGCTCGACGGCCACTCTCTTCGACAATGTGGCCAACGACTTTGCCGACCAAAGGCTCCTTCCGGCGACGGAGGAGGAGACCTGCAATTTTGATGATCGGAAGATCACGATGTTGCAGCGGTCCTCGAGCTTCCCTGCTGAGGCAAAGTTCCGTCTGTACGACCCTTCTTTGAAGGCCGATCACATTTCTGACGAGTGGGTTTGCTTTCTCTACTACCCCTTTCTCCTTGGTATGACATTCCCTTTTCCGACTCTAGTTAATGAGTTTTTCAGTCACCCATCTCGCTAATTCTCAAGTCATGCCCATGGTATGGCGAATTCTCTTCTCCCTTCATCATCTGAATGAAACCCGCAATTTGAACATCGGGGTCGCCGAAATTTGCAAGATGTACCGGCTGGGTACTCATGGCCACAGCAGATTTGTTCTGAAAACTAGACCTGGAGAAGCCCAGATGATCCCGAGGGTTTCTCATAATGACCATGATTGGAGAGGCCAATTCTTCTTTGTCAAAAGGAGTAGTCTTGTTGGTTGCAAGAACCTTCCTACCCAATGGGTTGTCAAGGGTAGGAAGAGTTTTTGTGATATTCTAATTCCATAAACTCTTCAATTTCTTTGTCTAATATGTTTGTTTTTTGTCTTTGCAGCTCCTAAGTTTGAAGTTTTAATCAAGCCCGCTCGTTACTCTTCCAAGAAGCTCCAGGAACTTTATAGCATCCCGGCTGCAGAAAGAAGCTGCCTGTCCGAAGATGTTTCAAGTGCTCGAACCATCTCCCAGCAATCTCACAGTCCCTAAAGAACCATGTCTGCAGGTACTTGAATGTATTTGTTTTAGTTTTGTTTCTGGCTACATCTTGTTGTCTTCTGGAAACTGATTTCTTATTGCCTCTGATGAAGCTCCAGGTTCAGCCTCCAACTTCTCTTTCCAGGACCTTAAGCTCCTCATCGCCAAGAAGGAAAAAACTGAGGAAACTAGCAGCAAAGCCCCTATAGATGTCTCAGCTCCCAAATTCCGGCCTCCCAGCACTCGGTCCAAAACTTCCTCTGCCAAGAAGCGCAAAGCTTCGGACACCACCATCAATGTGGACAGTTTCGATGGTCTTCCTCCTGTTGCAGCAGCCAATAAGCTTCTCTAACTGCAAGCTGTGGTAAACATTGTAAGTATAGTTTAATGATAGAGAAGTATGTTAGAATGATAGTTATAATACTTCCCTGATTGGTTCTGATCCATCTTGATTTGATGGAGGGTATTGACAAGCTGAGCCATGAAGTCATCGAACTCGAAGGCAAACTGGAAGCAGCTGAGCAGAAGCTTGAGTCCTCCGAGCTTAAACTTGATGAAGCCTTGCTCCGCATCGAGCAGATGGGTAAGGTAACTGCCAGCAAGAATCGTTACCATGAGAAGCAGCTCAAGGAACGAGATGTTGCAGCTGCTGAAGCCCTAAAGCTGGCTGATCAGAACACTCAATCCTCAGCTGCCATCATCGTGCTCGAATGCATGATTGAGATGGCTACCGCTGCGCAGGCTGAAGGCTTCACTCCTGAGAGCTAGCCGGTTAAGGATTGGGAGGTGAGCCTTAAAAAGCTGATGGCTGAGAGGGATGAAGCTGCTGAGAAGGTTGTTAAGTAGGTTGAGCCGGAGGTAATGAAGGTGGATAAGGAAGCTGGTGAGAAAGACAAGGGCAAGGGTAAGGAGGTGAAGCAGGCGGAGGCTACTGGTGATAAGCTGGGCGATGAAGATATTCTTGACTAGGTCGGAGCCCACTTTTTTTAGGTTGTTTGTTTGGTTTGGTGGTAGTTTAAACAATGGTTGTGGTGAAACTAAAATAATAGTACTTTAACTTATGGAATCTTGGATGGAGGGACCTTGTGTTTCAAGGCGAAGTCCAAGCTTCCCAGACAATATAGTTGGCCTCAGGTGGAGGGATCTTGGGTTCCAAGACGAAGCCTGGGGTCAACTTCTTTAATTTCCTGCATATATATAACTTAGCAGTATTTTGATCATCATGGTATGTTGCGTGTATTTTTGGTTATGTAGCAAATTTTGAAAAATATTTGAATGAGGATCCTGTAGGATGCTCAATAACATAGTTTAGTTAAAAACTTAAAAGTTTATAAAACCTGCCAAAATTAACAAACCATGATGCTAACCAAAATTTAGTTAGTAATAAAAATATGTAACACATGCAGTATCAATGTCACCTGTTCAAGAATATTCCAACCGTCGAGATAGTCAAGATCCTGGAGGATCCTTAGAAATCCTTAAGATAGCCTTGGGTAAATTTCGATGAAACTATGAATAAAATCAAAAGTTTATACATTTTTGTCAAATGACCAAAAATATGATATTTAACCATTTGAACATAAAATATATGTATATATATTTTATCCATTTTATTTTTATAAAATCTAAACAAGACTTTTAAGTCTTTTGTTTTTTGAATTTATATTTTTATAAAATGTGATCATTTTATATAACAACTCTTATGGTGACATTTTTATAGTTTAAATATCCAAGTAATTTTCATAAAATTACTAACTTTAATATTTTTCTATAAAATTCATTTAAATGGTGTTATGCTATCATTTTATGTCCAACATTTTTATATAATCTTCCTAATGACCAACTAGTCCAAATGTGTCACTAAACATTACTTTTTTTAGTCCATGGTAATTGTCATTAGTAATATATTAGTCCACAAACATGTTGATTAATCACTAAAATCTCAAACCATAATTCTAGTAAGTTTCAAAATATTAACACATGATGATAACAATACTTATCATTTTATAACATTTTAACATATGATAACATCATCATTTAACTATGTTAACATATAATTATCATAAAATCATGCTAATATAACATAAAATCACCAACCAAAATCCACATTTTCAAACCTTACAACATTAAGGTTTAAGGGTATATAAAAGAACAAAAATGTAGTTAGGTGTTTATGATCATTAGAAACTTCACGTTTTAATGGTTCGTTGTCAAGACCCGGTTGATCATTTGGGACGTTTAAAACGTATTATAAACATAAACGATAACGGTTAACGGACTCACAACGAGGTGTAAATGGAAAACCGAAAGAAACGGAGAAGGGTGGCGGTTTGCTGTGGTGGTTCACGGATGTGAACAGTGGCGGCAGCAGGAGCTCCGTAGCAGCAGTAGCAGCTTCGGCGACAGTAGTGGCGGACAGCAGCAGTTCCGGTGGTGGCGGGGGTCGGTGATCACAGCAGCAGCAGCGGCACTCCACAGCAGCATCTAGGAGCAGCGCATCAACAGTTAGCGGTGGTGGCTGCTGTGTTCTGTGGTGGTGATGGCAGCGATCGGCGGCAGTGGTTGCAAGTGGTAGTGGGTGGTGTTGTTTGGTCGGAAAACAGAAAGGAGAAGGGGCTGGGATGTTCTCGACAGAAAAAAAAAGAGGAGGGTGGCTGGGTGGTTGCTTGATCACGGCAAGGGGAGGGGAGTGTGTGGTGTTTTACGGCAACAAGGAGGTGGCTGGGTGCTTGGTTGGCTGCCGATAAAGAAAAAAAAGAAGGAGAGGAGGGCTGGTCTCGTGTGGGGCAAGAGAGGAGGGGTTGGTGGTTTATGGTGGATGGTGGTGGTTGATGTCGGTGGTGGCAGGTTAAGGTGAAGGTGGTGGCTGGAAATGATGGTGACCAAAAATGATGGTGGTGAATTGTGAAACTCTCGATAGAAGAGAGAAGGTGAGGGTGGAAAAAGTGAGGGTCTTGAGTGGTGGTGTGTGTAATTAAGTGTGGTTGGTGAATGAAGTGGTGGAGAAGTTGGTAGAGTCATGCATGACTATTTGGTCATGATGATTACTTGTAGACTAGGTAGGGAAGTGATGTGTGCAAGACAATCTCCACAATTTACCAACACAAGTATTATCTAAGTTAATTTTTTTTTTATAAAAGTTAAACATGTAGGTGATTTATGTATAAAACAAATCTTGGTTTATAAAATATTGTCATGTTTTATAATTTGGTTTAAGCATTCTAAAGGTTTATAAAACATAAAGTTATTTGAGGAGAAAATAATCCATCACCGTCTTATTTAAACAATGTATATATAGAAAAATACATTTTATATAAAGGATATGTGGTAACAACTTTTATAAAAATTATTGTAGAGTTGATGGGTCAAAATTATTAAAAACTTACCCATTGGACTTTGGGCTTTATATTGGGCCAATTTGTTTAGTGAAAAAATGTAATTGGGCCCGTTTGTCGGTTATGGGCCGTACAGGTCCAAACGGGGCACCGGTTCGAGGTCCGGGCCCGGTATGCATCAGTTGAGGTTATGGGTCGCCACGATCATTCAGATTATTACGTTTGAGTATTGGGTCAAGGTTTAGGGCTCGGTTTTATTGTTTTTGGCTCATTGGGCCTATTAGGCCAAGTCGGGCCCAATTAGGTGTTGGGTTGGAGTTTGTCATAAGTCTTGAGAACGATTTTAGTTCGTGATGTTTTTATTTCATAAAAACCATTTTTCAAGTTGATCATAAAAGTTTTTCAGAAATCAGATATAGTTTTCAGTTTTGTACACGGGTTATGGTTTACGTTTCAGATCTGTCAGTTAGCAACAGTTTTAAGCTCGACCGTCCAGATTGTTTAAAACCGAATAGTTTTAAACATACGATCGCTTATCAGTTTGCTGTGTCGGTTATATAAACGTACGACACCAGTTCCAGTTCCAGATAAAATATAAAAATACATTTTATATTTAATTTCTTGTTATTGAATTTTCATGATTAATCCATGGAATCTCTATGCATTTTACGGGTATACGCTTCGAGTACAAACGCGGGATTAGGTTTACGTCATCAGTTAACGGTCAGTCATAGTGATTAACAGGTTTAACAGTAATCAGATCAGTTAATGCACATTAATACTTAATTAAAAGTCAAAGTACAGAGGTTTAACCTTGGTTTTCGGACGAGGTGTCACAGACCAGTAGCATTCTTGGAAATTGTTCAGTCAGCCCACAATACGAAAGGTAGCTCATCAGCCCATTTCCCTTTTTTGGCTCCTAGCTTCTTCTTAAGATTATTGATGATGATCTTGTTGCTCGATTCTGCTTGACCATTAGCTTGTGGATGTATGGGAGTCGAAGTTACAATCTTGATGCCCCATGCTTCACAAAAGCCAGTCGTTCTTTTTCCAATAAACTGAGATCCATTGTCACATACTATTTCTGATGGGATTCTAAATCTTCTCAGGATATTCCTTTTAATGAAGGAAATCACTTCCTTTTCTCTAACTTGAACAAATGCTTCAGCTTCAATCCACTTAGAGAAATAGTCCGTCATAGCCAGCATGAAGACTTTTCCTCTAGGTGCTACAGGCAGCTTACCAACTATGTCCATCCCCCATTTCATGAACGGCCACTGTGATGATATTGAATAGAGCGGCTCAGCAGGCTTATGGAGGATGTTGCCGTGCCGCTGGCATGCATCACACTTCGGAACAAAAGCCATCGCGTCCTTCTTCATAGTAGGCCAGTAGTATCCTGTCCTCAATACTTTGGAAAATAGTGATCTGCCCCCAGCGTGATTGCCACAATCACCTTCATGAATATTCTGGAGTACTGCAAGTGCTTCAGGCTGCTCGAGGCATCTCAAGAATGGACCTGAAAGAGTTTTTTGTATAAGATATCATTTATTATTAAATACGGGATTATCTTTGTTCGAAAAAGCCTGGT
>JBCNJP010000006.1:15389600-15412519 GCA_039602395.1 Deinandra increscens subsp. villosa | reverse complement strand
TTTATACTAAAAACAATTATCAATTTGAGGTTTTCACGTGCCTTCCATTTGGTTCCAAAAAAGATGCAAATTTAGTTCCAAACAAAACTCAAAATTTCGTTCAACGGAGGAATACTTGGAGAAATCGCATGCCCTCCAAATTTGGTTCCTAAAAAAGACGATGGAGAAATCTCCGCTCACAACCGTCTTCCACACCAACAGCGGCGCATCTACCACGGCTTCATCCTAAAACGAGACACGCCTCTGCGATTTGGTTCTCTACACACGACCGGCGACTTCATCTCAGGTAAGCATATCAAATCCCTAATCTTCCTTTAACCCTAGTTTGTTCTTCTTCTAAATTCCATCTGCAAAATTTTCATCCATAGAGTGATTTTGATGTAGTTTTGTAGAAAATATCGATGTTGATTCGTGCGAGTTGATCTTCTGATTCCTTTTTTTGCGTATGTGAAAGTTTTTAAGTGGCTTGCTCGATCTGTTTATGTGTATGTGTCAAGAGTTGCTTTTTTTTTTTGCATAATTAGGAGAGTTTATATCCCCAGTAGTTCTTCTGTGGTGGGTTTGGGAACTACCTTGATCCAGTTCTTATGAAAATAAACTCCAGACCACCATCTGTATGTTTGCTCCTTTATTGATATATTCTTTATCACATATAAGAAGTGTGGGCTCTGTTTAACTTTTGTTATAGTTTTGATGACAATTATTTCTTTCCTTTTGGCATTGTCTACCTGCAGAAGAGAGTGAGAAACTACCAAATGACATAGTGGAATTGTAAGGCCATGTTGCTCAACTAAATCTTATTATGTAACGATAATAGGTTATTGAAGTTCAAGATGAATCTTAGGCTGTGTTTGGCGCGCCATAAGCTAGCTTATAAGCTAACTTATAAGCTAGCTTTTTTAAAAAGCCCCGTTTGGTAATGTCAAAAAGCTAGCTTATAAGCTAGCTTTTAAAAAGCTAGTTGAAGTAGCTTTTCAACTAGCTTTTATAATAATTCCAGTTTTACCCTTTCCTAACTTATACATATTTCCACTTTTAAATTTTAATTTATTTATATACATGTACTTTAATGACATTTTACATTTTTCAGCTAGTTTATCAGCTAGTTTTAACCAAACGCTACTAGCTTATAAGCTAGCTTATAGTTTATCAGCTAGCAGCTAGCTTATAAGCTAGCAGCTAGCTTATCAGCTAACAGCTAGTGCGCCAAACACAGCCTTAGTATATCAAATGGATATTCACGGATCAATGTGAGGCCATGCTTATCAATTTATGCTTAGTCCTTGGCAGTTCATTTATTTTTAATTCACTACTACAAAAACTGCTTTCCTTGACACGCGAACGATGACACTCGATAATTCTTGACGTGCAAAAACTGAAGTGTCAAAATAAAATGTCATTTATAGGTAATTCCTAAGAATTCATGACGTGCATTTTTGAGTGTCAAGAATTTCTGTCATATTTCAAAAAAAAAAACACGGAGGACACTTATAATGTGAGTGTCAAGAAGCTGGTGTCGTTTTTTATTTTTTTTAGCGCCAAAATTTTTCCCAAAATTTGACCTACTTCTCCCCCAAATATTTTTCCCCCAAATATTTTCCCTTAACCCTAAAACTCTCCCGCTCACAAAAACTCTCCTCCGCCTCCCTGTAATTACCTTCCATTTCGTATGCCCTATTGAATTGAAAACGCTGATTTCTGTTCGTCGCTAAAAAAATCTAAACCCTCATCAGCCGCCATGGCCATGCTCTGTCGCCTGAGAGCAGCTGCTGTCCTCTTGCGCGGCTCCGGTCAGGTCAGATCAAACGCCGTTCCTTTGGATCCGCCGCTCAACTGCAGTACGATTACGACGACGATTACGATGAGAGTCCGTCGGAGATGGAGGACTCGCTTGGATCGGCGTCAGGAAGAGGCGTGCAATGGGTTGTAATGGGCGATCCGTTGACGAATAGGCAAATGTACGCGCAGAAGCTTTCGCAGCTCCTCAAAGTGCCGCATATTTCCATGGGGACTCTCGTTCGTCAAGAGCTCAACCCTCGCTCTTCAATTTACAAACAGGTTTGTTTGATTACCGTTTGACGGTTGTGTAATTGCGTTTGGAGAAGTTTCGCCTGTTTTGATTGTTTAGATCTTCTTTGATTGTGTTTTATGCACCTGATTAGTGATTAGGTTATGGAAATATTTGAAAACCTAGTGCTGCATCATAAGGTTTGAATTGTTTGATTTTGAAATTATGAGTTTATTTTAAGTTTTTTATGCTATTTGCTTGTTTTTCAATCCAATTTCACTGTTAGTTGTCTGGAAAGATGACTGTTCGTTAACCTATTGTATTGGACAATTAGGGTTTGTTGTATGGATTCACTTTGATATGAAATTTATGAATTCATATGTTATTTATGATGCTAATTGCTTGTTTTTTTATCAAGTTTGAACAATTAGGGGTTTGTTGTATGGATTCACTTTGATATGAAATTTATGAATTCATTTGTTAATTTATGATGCTAATTGCTTGTTTTTTGATAAATTTTGACTGTTTGCTACTGTGAAAGACGATTATTCGTTAACCTATATTGTATTGAACAATTAGGGGTTTGTTGTATGGATTCACTTTGAATCACTTAATACATAACAGACTGAGACTCATGCCTTGTGTGTCTTCGATCAAAATTAGATTGCGGATGCTGTGAATCACGGCAAGCTTGTACCGGAGGAAGCGATTTTTGGTTTGTTATCAAAGAGGTTGGAAGAAGGTTTCCACAGGGGTGAAACTGGCTTCATTCTGGATGGAATACCTCGAACAAGAACACAAGCTGTAAGTTCCAATTTTCATTATTTGTTCTTGAATCTTGATGTTACTTTGGGTTTTTATTATCTCAGTTTAGATGGTGTAGTTTGATAGAAGCCCTTTATGGTGTAGTTTCTACAGCTCGAAGAAGAAGCCCACTCTCGGGTATGTTTAGCTGCTATAAACATGATCATCTATGAATTTTTGTTATTTTATCATGCATTCAAATATGTTGCTTAGACATAATAAAAAAATCCAATGATAAAAGTTATGTACCCTGTCTGTATCATAAGTTTTATATATAAACATTTTACTATAGTAATTCTTTTAATATTCTTTCAACCATTTGGTAGTTTTTACATATAATTCTTTGATTGCTCCTAGTTTTGACAAATTTGACCCCCAAATATATTAGGCTTATAAGGTATTTCCCAGCTTGCCCTGTTCACCCCATGTCTATTAAAACCAAGGCTTATGTTTTAGTTTACATCATAAATCTGCTTAGATAAATCTTTCTTCATGCTTATGGTTCTAATGTATACTCGATCACAGCCTGAAGAAGCTATTGTCATTACTATGAATGAGCCAGTTTCTCTACATTTGTGAAAATACTACTTTTTTTTTATTGAACCAGTTAGGTTACTGCTGTAATAGATCATCATTTAATATTGTTAGTATTGTGTGTATTGGAATGTATACATTCCCGTTAGGTCAGCAAGGGTTGCAAATGAAGGTGGTTGTGATGGGAGTGACCTGCAGCTTCCTAGAACACTAATTGAAAGAAGTGATTATGTTTTAGTTCCTCAATTTGTTTGGGAGAAGCTTCATGGATGGTAATCAATTTATGTATTAGATAACCTTTATTCTGTCTTGTACCTGATATTAGTTGCAGACATCATATAAGTTGCATGTTTATAGTGATTTTTATGTGGAAATTAGTGATTTACAAACAAATAAATTTTTTTAATGTGGAAGCCTCAAGATAATGTGGTAATTGTCTATAATCATCATCATTTTCAGTTTTTATATTAGTTAGAATACAGCAACATTGAGTATTTACAGGATGATTGCAAGAGAAAATAGAGTGGAATTTAGTTTTCTTACTGAATGTATGCTTTGTTTTCCATTAGGTTCCAATCAAAACTCTGGTTATTGATGGCAACTGTAGAGTTGAGGACAGAGGGTTAAAAACTCAACATGGACACGTGAGTCTCTTTTTAATTAGTTTTGTTTCTTGCTTTACAATTCATAGAACACTAGTTTAAATTTAGATTTCTTTTTGATCAGCAAGGGGAGATTATATTAATCAATCTAGCAAGCTGCTAGATAAACAGAATTATACAAGATTAAAAACCATGATCAAACTCACACCAAGATTTCCATTCCAACAGTTCAAAATCCCCCCTGTTGAATAAATACCAGTCTTTTGAATATAAGTCTGGCATGGATAGTGGAAGGAATGCTTCCTCATCAGATCAAGAAAGCCAGTAAGTAAAATTCATATGTAATTTGCACTTATTAATTTGTTTTTCTTATTCCGTTGTTCTTTTAGTTGTTTTATCTAATTACTCCTTGATTTGCAGGTACAGTGCAGCTGAAGATGAAGAAGATTCACAGCCAAGTTTGATGCGAAGAACAACTATTGGAAATGGTGATTGGTTTTCTTCCTCCTTTTACATTTATTTTACTTTTCTTTAATGGCAACATGTACTTTACTTTTCCTCCCACCCTGTTTTGCCACTATTTTTACTTTTTGACAGGCCCTCCTGAATCTATATTGGATTGGACCCAAGAAAGTTCAACATTGGCAAGCCAAAATACCAACAATCAAGCATTTTCAAGGAAACATTGGCGGCTTCTTCAGTGCCAAAATGGTTTTTTGCTGCATCTTTTAAGAACTTTGAAACTGAAATATTGGTTGTAATGGGAAATCTAAATCATTTATTATTTTTATGAATATTTCATTCAGGACTTCGTATCTTTGAAGAACTTCTAGAAGTTGACTTCCTTGTATGAGTTATTTTCTTATTTATCCCACCACTTGTAGCATAATATAGTATACACAATTACCAGAAGAAACATTTACATTTTATTGTTATCTTTGCAGCCAAAGAGCTGTAGTAGGGCTATGAAGGCTGTGGGTGTTGTGGAAGCCAGCTGTGAAGAAATATTTGAGCTTGTAATGAGCATGGACGGGACACGCTCTGAGTAAGCATTTTTCGTACTCCAATATATATACTAAATGCTTGTTTCTGCTTATTTTTTTTCTCTACTCAAGTTTTATGTCTCAGCTGGTTTCTTGATTCTTTAATATGCTCTATTGCATTGATGAAATGCGCAGGTGGGATTGTAGTTTTCAAGATGGTAGTTTGGTTGAGGAGGTTGATGGACATACATCAATTCTATACCACAGGCTTCAGCTGGATTGGTTTCCCACGTAATACATTCTTGTTCTTAGTGTTTGTGTTTTTCTAGGTTATATAGAACGCAAAAGATGAATGCACATTTGTTCTAGATTCCGATCATTGCAACTAAGGATGAGTTAAACAACTTCTACAATATGTGTAGCTCACTGTTATTATTGTTAGGCCTTTAGAATGTCTTCCATGCTCAAAGTTCATTTATCAATATATAATGCTACTGGATTCAACAACACTAGAAGTCAAAGGTTGATTCTTAACTACTTGAAGTCCAATATAACACTCCGTGTTTGGTTCTCTTACAGATTTGAGGTTAATTGTCATTTAATGTGGAAATTAGTGATTTACAAACAAATAATTTTTTTTTAAATTTTTTAAAAACATTCTTGACGCGCAAAAATGCGTGTCATTGTCAGCGCGTCAAGAACTTCTTGACACGCATTTTGCGTGTCAAGAAGCTTCTTGACCCCGGCTTCCTTGACGCGCATTTGCGTGTCAAGAAGACCCTTTCTTGACACGCATTGCGCGTCATAAAACGCGCGTCATTGTTCGCGCGTCAAGAACTTCTTGACACGCATTTTGCGCGTCAAGAAGCTTCTTGACCCCCGCATCCTTGACGCGCATTTGCGTGTCAAGAAGGCACCTTCTTGACGCGCAATGCACGTCAAGAATGCCAGTTTTTGTAGTAGTGATTGTTCTTAAAAATATAGACTTCTAAGGCCATGTTGCTTAAAATACACACTGCTTGATAACCATTTTTTTCTGACCCGTTCACTAAAGAGGTGCATCCAAAAAAGAAAAAGTTCCAAAAAACACCCTTACTATTCATCAAGTTGTATTTTTTATATTAACATTCCTTGATTTTTGGTTGACAGGATCAAGAGGTGGTGACCATCTTTAGTGCACCAAATTACTATTATAGGTGTGAGAATATGACATCTATCTTGGAGGTGGATGAGTACAAGGGACACACATTTATCCAGGTTTTAATCCAACAAATATGCAAGCAATAGATGTCGTGATGGTAAATATGGATGGGTCGAGAGTTGAAACACTTATTATTTTTTTTATCAACGCTAATATCTTTGACCTTTTAAAAGTAAAGCATGGTATTTAATAAGTTTATTTGGCAAATGTTTTATTTTTGAGAACTAAGATTGCCGCAAGGCCAAAATGGAGACATGTTTGGTCTAAGTGTTCGTGCTTCTTGTCGTAGAGAGAACATCCAATTAAGGTCTCGGTGTGAAGAACTTAGTCATACAGTCGCTCAGTTAAGAGCAGAAAAGAATGGTTCAATGAATCATTCCAGTGTTCCAACTTCTACATCATAACATCCCACTGTTGTAGCCAATGGACCTCAACGTTTATGGGTACGTTTCTATTGAGTATGTTACTTATGTTATCTCTATATTTTTATAGCAATATTTATATTACTTATGTGATGCATGCATTAAAATAACTATTGAAATTACATAACTATTACATGGGTTCTGTCTAGCGTTGGTAAAGTGTGTATGAGTTTGGCTAAATTGGAAGTTTGGAATACTTTATATTCATCGTTATTATATTTCTATAAATAATTGTGTATGAAATATTATTTTGGTACCTTTCAAACCTGCGGTAGAAGAATAACAGTATATTTTCACAATACATAGTTGCCATTTAAGCAAGAATAAAACACATTAACCATTTAAGTAGTGTGTCATTCTTTTGGAGAATTGTGGAAGATTAGAATTCCGAGGTGTAAAATAATCATAAGCATATCACTCTATCACTCTGAATGAATGATACTAATATTTATCACTTCATACTTTTAATTAGTAATTTACTCATTTACATTAATAAAACCAGCTATATTTTGTTTGTGTGAAGCCAAGATACGACATGCATGTATCAGAACAGAAGTGTCCATTTTAGGATAAACTCATTGAATGGCAATAAGATCAATGTATAGATAATATTTTGATTATTTTGTCTGCAGGTTACTGTGTTGACTTAATTTCTTACAACGAGTATGCTATAATATAATATATATTAATATTAACATTAGTAGAACTAGTAAACCAAATCAGATTGTGCACAATGCATCATCTTATCAGGATTTTGGTTAAACTTTTTTTGCTCCTTTTTTTTAAGAATTGTTTACATTATTTATGTTTTTTTTTTTTGATAAATGTTTGTCAAATTGAAATCTAGGTTGGAGATGAAGTTTTCCTTAAAAGCATTTCAAACTCAGAGACTGTAGCCAAAGGAATGGTAAATAATTTAGATCCAAATCAAAAAGTTGGGGGCACAGAGATTGGTCGCGATTGGTGTGAGGTAAATATTCAAGTAGATGTGAAAAGAGATTAAAATTTGGTTAGACCATATGGGTCACTGGACACAATCCAAGTTGCTATTGGTGCATCTATAGCATGACCATGTTCTTTCATTTCGGTATGTCATTATTGTTAAACCTGTAATATATTATTAAGTTTGTAACAAACTTTAAGCTTATATATGGATGATTAATTTGTAGGTGGTTTGTGACGAGTGAGAAGGATGCATGATGACTGAAGACTATATTCTTCTAGTGTCTTTCATTACTTTAGGTTTCATTATTTAATGTTAGGATCTTGGATGATAATATTATAACTTACTTTTGTTTAATGCTTTTGTTATCGAAATGACTTATTTCAATGATAATTAAACATTCCATTAGTTGAAGTTCATCTATCGATAAGTTGATGGTATCTTATTTGTATTTATGAATCATGTTTAATGAGAACGGTTTTATGGATGTTGGTAATCGTCCTTAAAATTGGTATGCTCATATACTTTACAAATGAATAAAACGTCCCATCATCATTTGACATGTTAGGATCCTTTTTGTGGTACTAATATAAGTGATTTACTATTTGATCTATCCACTTTTTAGGACGCTAATATGTGTCATATAATGTATTCATCTTACAACCTTATAAAGTGTCCTATTTTGTGGTTTATTAGGATGCTATAACGTGTCCTATTTTGTGGTTTATTAGGACGCTCTAACGTGTCCTATTTTGTGGTTTATTAGGACGCTCTAAGTTTATAGGACCCCTTTAGAAAGGACACTTTTATTAGTGGTCCTATTATCTCATGCGTCCTATAAAATAACATTTTAGGACCTTTTTGGGTGTCCTATCAAGCTACTTTTGTTGTAGTGTGGAAGAGTGGCTAATATCTGAGTTATGTTCTTTTCTTGTTCCGCCATCCTTGCTTCCAACTCCTTAAGTTCTTCATCCTTTTCCTATTTTTGTTTTCTCACATTTTCTAGTTCAACTTGAAGCTTCTTCACCTGCTGTTTCATGTAGCCTCTATTTCTTGGAACATTGAAATATTTAGTAGGATTGAACCCGTGCCAACACCTCCTAAGGATCTACATTTCTCCTTTCCCAAGACTATTGTCGTGGCATCATTTCCTGGCTCAACTGTCAATTGTCCATTAGTGATCTTTTTTTTTTAATTTTCCATCTATACAAAAAAATATGTCATATACATTAACTGAATTCATTTATAATCTGTAATACTATATAATGTATATTGGAGAGATAATGTTTGAATGTCTTAATTTTGAGGTATGTTGTAACTACAATGCAATGTGTATAAGTACTTAAAGAACAAATTCTTAAGACACTGAAATGGATGGACAATAAACACTCTTGAAACCCTAGGTATATAAATGTTTTATCCTCATTTCTCAACTACAACCTCCAATCTCTCAAGTAACACTCCTGGCCACAATATCCGGTGTGTTAACCATGGCGGCGTCACCACCTCCTCTCGGTTTCGACGAGACCATAATCTCCGCTAATATCGCTAATACCACAATGATGTCACAATCTTTGCTATTTTATCTTCAGAGAGGTCGATCTTATCGCCGTTCACCATCTAAAAACCCTAGCTCTCTTCGAGCCTACCGCCGTCCATCATCGTCATCCATATGCGGCTTCGTCTTCTCCATGGAAGACAATTTAAACAATAAGGGTTTCAATCTGTAGACTTCAAGTACGCGAGTTTAGTTTCAGTTTTGCGCTTTAGGGTTTTTTGGTTTTTTGATTTGTCACATTCGATTTTAGGGTTTTGATACAGAATGGTGATTTTGAGGTACTCTTCCCTCCTGTCTCCTTCAATCGCATTTCAGTATCTTCCGTCTCTATACTCGATTTTTGAAGAGTATAAAGAATTAAAGGATTTCACATTTGGTGAAATGAAAAGTTATGAACTTGAACAGAAAGCTTATGGTTATCTTACCATGACTTTACTTACCGAATTGTTGTATCAATTCAGCACATGCAAAATGACTAAACAGTTAAGGGGTGCTTTATCTACAAGATGTGAAGGAAATGATCAGTACAAAAAGAGTAGACGAAAAGTGTTGAACAAAGAATTTGACAACTTTCAACATTACGCTAAAGAAAATATCACTGCTCTTTTATCCACGTTCTCACATCTAATCACTCAATTGAAACTGGTTGGCATAGATAAAACTGAGGAGGAATTGAAAGAGAAAATACTAGAGGCATTACCAGAGAAGTGGGAAAATTATATGTTATTGATTAGTCATGAAAAAGAATTCTTAAAATTATCATTTCATGATTTAATAGGAAAACTTCATGCTCTTGAAATGGAAATGGTGAATACAAACAAATCAACTGCTCAGTTGCAAAATCCAGAATTATACCATGGTTAGAATTCCGAAAGAATCAATGCTAAAACTAAACCTTTTGGTTTTGATTCATCAAATCCAACTCTAACAACATTTATTGCTGGACATGGTTAGGGAAATTCTAAAAGTTCAAGTTATTCAAGAGGATGTAATTTTACAATTCCAAATCATTCAAGTCAAAATGCCTTATTGCAAAAACACCCGATGAACATCTGGCATTAATATCTACTTTGTTATCTTCCTATTATGGACTTCTGAATGGAGGATTGCCAACTGCTAATCTGATTGAAGAAAATTTTGATCAAATAGGTCCGGATAATCTCAAACAGATAGATCTTAACTGGCAACTTGCTATGCTAGCACAAAGAACTAAGAGCTTCAGAAAAAGAACATGAGCTGAAAGTTTGAATCCAGATGGTCAAGTTGGATTAGACAAATCATAGGTAAAATGTTTCAAATGTTTCGGTTTTGGACATTTTGCTTGTGAATGTACAAATTCTGCAGGTGTGAAGTCAAGTTCCAATGGAAACACTTCTACATCAAAGTCTTCGACAAATAACTCAAAACCAAAGGCATTGGTATCTCAGGTTACTCAAGGATAAGATTGGTCATAACCGTTTCCTAATGAATCTTTGTTGTCCTTAACTGCAATTAAAGGTCACAGATGTACTATTGATGATGAGATAGCTGATATGCAGTGTGCTCTTTTTGTTAAAAATTGACCAAAGTGATTCTGAATCTAAAACTAGTGGATATGAATCAGTTTGTGAATTTTGTTCACAAAAAGATAAGAAGATTCAAAAATTGCTTAAAAGGTTTGAATTGTTGAGTAAATAAAGTAACAAGAAAGGTGCTGAGTTGGAAGGTTTGATTCAAGAGTTGTCATCTCAAAAAGAGAAATTTACAAATCTTCAAGCTGACATTGCTAAGAAAGACTTAATGTTTCAAAATCATGAAAAGGAATTTGAACGGAAAATGGCAAAATTATCTGAAGTGAATGATGAGTTAGCTAAAAAAGTTAAAAAGTGGAAACAAGAAGCAAAAGAAGTTGAAGCTGATTTCAATGATCCATTTGAATAATCAAAAGTAAAACTTTCGATCAACAAAACTTCTGATGAACTAGCTACTAAAGTGGTATGTTATCAGAATGATAATCTAAAACTTTTGAAAGATCAAAAGTAGTTAGCTAGAGAGAATAAATTGCTGAATGCAAATATTGATATGCAGAAACGGAATGAAGACAAGCTAAAGAAGGATATTATTTGATAAGATGGATAATTTGAGGTTACAGAAATCTGAGACTAATCTTGTTGCTAAAAAGTTGATTGTAATGGAAAAGGAGTTGCCTGAAGCTCAACAGAATATTGTAAGTTGAAAACTCGAGTAATTGATGCAAATCACAAGTTAAACAATGTCACAAATTCGCAGTCTTTCACAAGTTTCTTGGCGAAGGAATGAGAATTTTGAGAAAATGTTTGACAAGACAGTTCCACGCCCTGCTATTATCAAGGAGGCTGTTATTGTTGTGAAATAAAAGGTTGAAGAATTTGATTACTCAAAGTTTGCTACTTCAAATTATGAAGAAGAGAAGATTCTGATGAAAAAGAAAAATAGAAGAATGGAAAGAAAACTGAAAAGAAATCTGATGTTCCTATCGTAACAAAGTTTGTGTCTGGTTCTTCGTTGGCTGACAATGAGAAGTCAGCTAATTCAAGTGAGAAGATTCTTTCTCATACTAATATTGATGAAACAATTTTCTATGCCAGAAGGATGTTAAAGAAGTCAAAGCTGAATTTTCTCGTCTTATGAAGAATGTACATAAATCATTTGATTTTAAAGAGAAGATTTCTAGAAAACATGCTGGTTTGGGTTTCAAGCAGAAGGTTGCTGAAGATGGTGATGTTTAAACTCAAAAGCAACAGAATTTGAAAAAAGGTCAACTTGAAACAAGTTTAGAAAGATGTTTTCAAGGCTAAAAAAGTTCAATCTGAGAGACTCTACAAGCTCAAGGGTTTGGAAAAAATATTTTCTGATAAAGAACTTCCACTTCACTGTGTGGATTCTCAGGAAATAGCTGAAGTTTTTGTGAAGACGAATGGTGCTCAAAAGAACAAGAAGAATCAAAATGCTAGATTTTCTTCTGGTGGTTCTAATACTACTCCAAAAAAGCCTAACATCAAAATGGGTACATGATCACAAACATTAGGTATTTGATTATTTCTATGATCATTTTGGAGATGTTAATTTTGTGAAGCAATGCAAGGTCCGAAAAGGAAAAACATAAACAATCGTTTGTGTTACAGCTATTGCCAGAAGGGACATTTGGTACAACATTGTCCTGTCACTACTACTTCTACCTAAAAGAAAGAAAAAATTCCATTAGTTGGTAAATCTACCAAACAAAGATTCATTGATGAAAATGGCAGAGTATTTGATGAATACCATCCTATGTTTTACAAAAGATAAGGACAATTTGTTCCTAAATTTAAAATTTTTGATAATACCATCCTATGTTTTGGTACATTTGGCTTACTTGTCCGACCCATGGATAAACTAGATGAAAAATCCATAAGATCATTGTTCGATGTGCTTGGTAGGCTCGGCAAATCAGAAAGTATATTGATGTGATATACATTAAATACTATGCTTGACCAAGTGGACAACATCTTGATGCATATTTCAAGATAGTGCAAAAGATATATGAAAAGAGAAATGACAACTTACTGTGTATTCATTTGTTCATTTTGCAAAGATTCAAACTTGTTTTATTTTCTTTATTTTCTTAAATGATCGGACTATCTCTGCCTATGTTGGAGTATTGACCTGATAGTTCTTCATTTAAGGTTCTGCTTTATTTTCTTTGGTGTTTCGTATAATTCATCGTACTTTCTCGGCGTAAACGGGAGTATCGACCTGATTGTTGTTGAATTATACAATATCGACTTGTTTTTTTTTATTTTGTTAAATCCGAGGCTATATCTGCATATTGAAAGATCGACCTTAAGGTAGACAATTTGACGTTCTTATTTCTTTTTGCTTGGAACACGGTTGACTATATCATGAATTCAATCACTATGTGTTAATCACAAGTGAAATCACAAAGGGTGATACAAAAACATATCTGAGTATGTCTGATAGTGTGGCGTACACTGGTCGAAGTAAATCTAATCAATACCTTAACATATTCAGATGTTATGAGTATGATTATGCATGAGTTTAAGATGCACAATTTATGCCAGTAATCGACATAACTTATGTGCTGAAGTAATTGAATCTGAAATGTAGTTCAGCATGTTATCTACAATATGATCCCAAGCTGTGATCTTTCTCGCAAAAGACAAAAATAGTGTCTGATTTAGTATTTCCTTTATACATCATATCAAATTATTCCAAAAATATTTTAGGTGTGTTTTAAAAATTAAAAAGATTTTTGGTGTGTTTTGATATAAAGTTCAAAAAGCTAAAAATATTTAATTTATTTGTTTCCGACCAATCAATATGTGATACAAAATCAATGTTTAAATATGTATCTTGGATTCTCAAAGAGAAGTTTTGCGCCACGATTAAATTAATTTTCATAAAGAAAAGGAAAATCCGCACTTTTGTCTTCTAAAGTTGCAGGTTTGTGTGTCACGACTCAAGCATGGTGATAGGGGAAGATTGAAGTATCTTTCACAAGTGGATCTTGAAGTTCAAAGATTGTTCAAGTTCTGATCCAGCCATGCAATCTCTATTCTTACAAGATTTCAAGTTGAAGATCGGATACAACGATGTTGAAGAGTGCAGACTAGAAATTTAGTTAGAATAGATACACCACACGTTAAGGGGGAGTCTGTTAGAGCATAATCCTATGCTACATTGTGTCTCATGTGTTGTATCTAATCTATAGCATGTTTATGAGTTTTAGTATCAACTAACCATGTTCATAACCATTGGTTTGGAGCCAGCGAACCAATGGTTCGCTGCATGGTTCGTTAGGTAGCATGTAATACACTATAAATAGTGTTGACTTGTAGAACACTTAGACTTCTTGACTAGTTCTCAATTTTTGTGTGTGTTCTAGAGAGAGGGAGAGAGGGAGAGAGGGAGAGAGAGAGAGAGACAGAGAGAGTGTGAGAGAAATTAGAGCTTTGCAATTGACTTCTTCTTGTGAATCAATAAAACAAAGCTTATTTACATTCTCGTTCACTAGATTCAATCAATTCACCGGCAGTAAGATCCTTCTATCTCTTACGGTTTTATTATGTAACAAATTAGGTTTTACTTTTTGATGTTTTTCTCAGTTACACCTTGTATCAGATCCAGATTCATAAGGTTAGTTTGCTTTGATGATCAAGGTTTGTCATCCATCATTCCAACTTCTAGTAATCTAAATTTTTACTTATTTTTCTGTACTTCTATTCTACTCTTTTCCAGATTTATCCTGAAGGGAAAATATCCTTGATTATAAACCAATCCGGGTGATGTGGTTGAAGTAAAAGGGTAAAATATTTAATTAAGCTAACCGAGAATTTTTGGTTTTGTAGGATTTTTTATTGTGCCCTAATGTTGTGTCCTCTGTATTAGTTTTTTGATAGTTATTTTCTCTGTATTGTGCCTAAATGCTATTTATGATTAATATGAAAATCTACACATCTGCCTGCATTTGACTTTATAATCAGTTGGTCTACTTTTTAATTTTATGCATCATTTCATTTATATTAAATGATTATAGGTAATACTTCTGAAGCTGATAATCCTAGTGCATTAGCAGCTGTTGGATATTTACATACTATTAGCACTATTCTTGAGTTGTTTAGCCAACTTCCTCATCTCTTTGCTCATGTTGAGCCAAATTTACTTCCATTTACGAGCCAAATTATTACAAGTGATGGTGAAGGTAACCTTTTTCTTTACTTCACAAACCTGTATTTTTAAGTTTGAAGCATGGTTACTACCTAAATAATAAGGACCGCATGTTGACTCGTGATGTTAGCTATCAC
Source organism: Deinandra increscens subsp. villosa (assembly GCA_039602395.1). Lineage (NCBI taxonomy): Eukaryota > Viridiplantae > Streptophyta > Magnoliopsida > Asterales > Asteraceae > Deinandra > Deinandra increscens. Next base: position 15,397,642 of record JBCNJP010000006.1, on the reverse strand, counting down.
TACGTCAAAAAGTGGCTTTAGCCATGATTTTTTTCCAAAACGCCTAGCCACGGTTTTAAAAAAACATGGCTAAAGGTAAGAAACACTAGTTTTAGCCACACATATTTTGTACCCGTGGCCGAATATATAACCTTTGGACCCTATAGCCACGTAGTTTTTTGTTTATGTGACAACAACAATCAGGTGCAGTGGCTTTAGCCACTGTTTTATAAAAACACGTGGCACTTATTTGTCACACTTAAAAAAGAGTGGCGAAATGCACCAAACGGCCACGGAATTTTTATGATTTTTTGTATGGCCACGCTTAAATATGGTTGTGTGACGGAATAGTAGATTTTATTACTTAGTAAATTAAAAAAACACAAAACTATTAAGTATATATTATGCGTGGCTAAATGTGAGCAATGGCCACTGTTTTTACTTAGTCATGTGGCTGAAAGCTAGTACATATGGCCACTGTTATTAGGTTGTGTGACTAAATAGTAGATGGCGAATGGTCACGGTATGAAATTATATGTGTGGCGAAAGGTAATGTTCCGGAAGGTTATAAACATTCATCTGGAATGAATGTTCTTCGGAAAAAATACATGAATCTTAATTTTTCCGTTGCAAATAGATTTTTTTTAAATTATAAATCATCCTGAAGAACTCTAGTTCATCCGGTTCTATTCTTCTTCTTCTCTAATGAATAACTAAAATTGATCCTGTTTAATTATAACTCATCTCAGTCTGCCAAGGCAGTGAAACGGTTGTCTAAAAATGTCATCCGGTTCTGTTCATCTGCTCTCATTCCAGATGAACTCTTCTTCCTGAGGAATTCTAGTTCATACGGTTTTTTTTGTTAGTTTATACGGTTTTGTTCTTGTTCCAATTTACTGAAGAAGTAAAATCTATCCAGTTTATAAATCATGTCATCCACTATTAGACAATCAAAAAATTATAAATTGTAGCATACAAGGCTTGAACCCGGGTCAGTCTGGGTCAGTCAAAAGAAAGGATCACACTACAATATTAAGAAGAATCATTGAGACAGAAGTGTTAATTGGTTATATTTTAACCAGTACTTATTTAATTACTCCCATCACATAAACAATAATTGATCAACAAAATTTTCGTTGCTAAAGGTAATAAATAGACACGGTAAAAACAGGATTTGCGTGGTAAAGGTAAAAAATATACACGGTTATCGTGGCCTGACCTTTCCACTTCTTCCCACCATAGCTGGTAGCGTGGCCTGTCTGCCTTTAAATTTCCACTTTTTCGCCACCAAAATCTTCTGTACGAACATATGTCCTGATCATCAAGAAAAAACTTCGATCGATCAATGGCTGCCTTTGGTAAACAATGGAGGATTAGGGGTGTTAATGAACCAACGCCCTACTACGGCAAGACTCCCCGTAAGTGTATTTTCACTCAACAATGGCTGTAAGTTTTTATTTTTAGGGTTTTATGTTTTTTAATTACTTAATCTCTACTCTGCATTTTGGTTTTTTTACAGGTGGTCGGAGGTTCACCCTTAAGATCCATCACTGCGGTGATTTCCACCGGAATGTCGCCGGCCAGGATGTGTGGAAGGGAAAGGTAGATTATGTTGTCTATGTCGACATTCGCACATTTGGTTGTCATGATCTGAATCACATGGTGTAATACCTAAACCACACATCGATTGGCTATTTCCTCATTTACTAGAGGATCCCACCTCTGTCCATCACAAATGGGCTTAAGTATGCTGATTTCATCACTGCCGAAATTGTAGGGGATATGAAACTTCATCTCCACGGACCAGATGGGAAGAGAGAGCTGATGTGTATTTAATCCGGAACAGGGATTCCACCTACACCTCCGAGTTGGGACCGAGATTTCCGCATGTTCAAAAGCTGTTTCCTGATGACAGCAGCAGCAACAGCTTCTTTGATGATGAAGACTATATGTTGGATGCTAGGTCTTAGCTAGTTAGATAGATCTTTGTATAGGATTCGATGAAAATATTTGTATATATATATATATATATAAATCTATTACTATATATAATGCATATTGGTAAGATGTCTTAATTTTTAAGACGCGTACAACTCAAATAGCATCATGTACAACTCATTGATGCTTCACCTCTTAAAGCTTGAACTTTGGCGGATGGGAGAGGGTGGTTCGAATTTAAATTTTGAAATTAGTCAACCTACTTTACTTTTCCTTTTTCCTTTTTGCAGTCATGCAGAAGCTGGTAGCCATCGATCCACGTGATTCATTGCATCAATATATCATAATCCGTTGATCTAATGAGCACCATAAATCTCATCCGTCGATTTCAATCCCGATCCTTTAATTTCCCCATATGTTGCTTCTTCCTTCCTGGTATTTCCAATCAATACACCTTTTCTGACCACTTCCATTTCATGTCTCTCGCAGTTTTATCTTTTACCTGCGCATTTGTACTCCCATGACCAAACCCTAAATCAGCCAAAGCTTCGTAGAAACCCTAAAAATTCAAAGCGATTTTGTTGATTCATTTTTTCACCGCTCCGATTACGAGTCGCTCAAGATTACATCCGATGGATTTCCAACATCGTCGATTGTGCATGAAATCTTATGGAAACTTGAAATTGGGCGGCCAGAATTTCAATGAACGTTTCAAATTCGAATTGATTCTCTGCTGCTACCTGACTCTGCAAGTATCAAAAAGTCATTATATCTCTCTCATGTTTCTCTCTCTCTTAACATTACCCTAGACACCACACATTTGTGAAGCCAGAGAAAACTGCGAGCACCGGAACCCTCTGATCAGTTACCGGTGGGCCGAGCTTGACGGTGACACCTCTGGCCACCCCATTTAAATGGATTTCAAGTAAATCGAAAGCTTATGACATCATGATATCAGTGTTCTATTTGGGTTTTTGATTCACAATTGGAAAGCCCTAATCGATTTCTCAGCTTCCTTCAATGTTGAAGTCACCTTCTACAATCTACGAAGCAGTATGAATGCTTCACGAATGATTCAACCATTCGTCCCCTTTTATGTAGGGTTTGATTTTGCAGGGTATATTTTTGGGTTTAAAGACGAAAATCTCATGGATTCTAAGAAAATATGCTCTAAGTTGCATATACACTTTTGATATCTTTAAATCTCATGTCCGTATTAATTTGGCCTAGCAAGAGTGTTCATGTTTGTTGCATGTTTAATTATTAGGTTTTTCTGCCTCTTTTAGTTCTTTTCTTTTGATAGATTTGTTGACTACTCTACTAATTTTGCAGAGAGGGCTTACATACATTTGATTCGGTATTCTGAAAATGCAGTTTGTGTATGTTTAAGAAAAAAGTAACAAAAAACCTAACGAGGTTTACTTTAATTTCAGCAAATAGCATTACGAGGGCTTTTCATTACCGCAATGGAATTCATCGTCAACCTAACGAGATTTATTACATTTCTATTCAAGGGGGATTCAGACCTCTCAAACAGCAAATCTTCTGCATAGCCATAGGTACTTTTATTTCTTTACTCTTCATGTATTTAACTGATGTGATTTATGAGGTTAGATTAATTGTTTATGGTTTCATATATTTGTATTTTACCGAGTAATATTAGTTGTCTTTAAATACAAAACTGTTTGTTTTGAGTGTTTTACGAGGGCGTGGTCTCACATATTTGTATTTAGTTTCCCAAAAATTGAGTCACTTATAAGAATAGAGTAAATGAGCTGAGAGGTATTTGTTGATAATCTTTAGAATTTTTAATTTGTTTTCTTTAAATATTTTGTTACTACTTCTTCAAGAGCTGAGAGTTATTTGTTGATTTTATGATGGAATAATTCCTATGTTGCAATTTGATGTGGATATTTTTAAGAATATTTACTTGGTGGCTTTAGATTACGATTTTTGTTGTTGTTTTGCAGCTTATATATATGCAAGGTTGCTGAGCTATTTGGAACTGATCTGCTGTTTAGGTGTTGTTGACTTTACTTGCATGTGTTTTATGGATATCTTTTTGATATATTTCAAAGTTATGAAGACCGAGGTGGTGTTGGTATAATCTTCCAAAAAATTACCCCTGTATTGATATTGTACAAATTTTTTGTAGATTGGTCTTCATATTTTATACTTGCGCTAATTTTGATTCATTCGTTTCTTTGCTGTCATGAACTCTTATGGTTCTCTTTTACTGCAGGGAATGGCCTACACATGTGACGCAGATCTGAAGTCTGACCACATCCACACCAGGCCAGTCATGGCGTTACACGATGCAACTTAAGTATTGGGTTTGGTGAATGTTAAGCCACTTTATTATATATTGTTGTAAGAATTCATATTTGTCTCTCTGTGTTACAAGTGCAGAAGGGTAAGGCCAAATTAAAAGGGTTTAGGGGATTTTTTTTGAAGTTCTTTTTTTCACATGATTCTTAATAATGTATGCATCATCTTGCAGATTGTTGTGCAAATTGCTGATGCTTTATACTACAATCTATCGTTTTATTCAGTTATGAAAGGAGATGACCGCTTTATGGCATATTTACAATGTGACTAAGTTTTTTGTATTGTAACCAAGTTCAATTTGGAAAAGCCACATGAAAAAGATTGGTGTGAAGAAAGAAATTATATGAAAGGGACGGCATGTTGAGTTGTATGCTGCTGACCTGTCATTCACGTGAGATGATCCTTGATAGATTTCATAATTGTGATTCTTCTTATCTATAGGCTTGACAATAATAAACAATTTTGTTGATTACCACATTACAGTTTCTATTAAAATCTGATTACTTTTTTTTTTTAGGTAATCATAACCGCTTTACAAATTGATGTGCAGACCTGATGAAGAGAAACTGTTCGCAGAATGTGCCCATAATATGCATAAACAATTTCGTGACAAGGTAGCATGTACAAGATTAATGAGTGTACGTGGTTACTCGATTATATAGTTTATTATATTAGGTTACACATTTAGCAACATAGTGGTTATATTATAACTTATAAATGCAGGTGAATAAGATGGAGGAGATAGCTCAAGGGAGGGTGTGGACTGGTCATGATGCTGCTTCACGAGGTTTAGTTAATGCAATCGGAGGCTTTTCACAGGTTGTTGCTATAGCAAAACACAAGGCTAACATAGCTCACAACAAAAAGGTGGGTATCATTTTGCTCTCTGTTTTCTCTCAATGGTTGTCAAGTTTTGATTAATCTGAAGTCATTTACAACAAAATAAGAAGGAAGGATCTAAAACACATTCTCTGCATCCTATATTTACTTTGGGCAGCTTTACCATGTAACATGTTTGGAGCAAAATCTATTCAATGTATAGATTCATGGAAACTTAGCTGCGCATCGGTAGGTTCTTAATTTCAATCAGAAGGATTCTAAAGAAGGTTCTTTGTTTTGAAGTGATAAGAAATTATATATACAACTAACCTGCACATTTAAAAGTTTGAGTCAATGACTTTTGGAAACTTATCTACACGTGTTTATTATTTCCTTCTCATAATATGATTTCATTTGCCTTTATGTGTTTAACTTGCATAATATATGATCTTTGCTTATATACTTTCATGAGCATTTTTTAATTTGGCATGTTAGATGGGTTAGGTGGGCTCCTGTGTTAAAGGTGGGATGACGATTCACGTTCCTACTTTGTTCAAAGGAAATCTCTTGGTTGCAGTGTAAGTTGAGAATGTTTTATGGTGGGTGCTCCTGTTTGAATCCAGACTTTCAATCGATCCAAGCAAGGGGAAAGCAAAGTGACTTCCATTTTGAAGCCTATTATTTCTTTTATACATGATGCTGATTGTGTGAATAGGTCTTTCTTTGTTTAATTTTACTATCCTGGGTTGTATTATCGTAGCTTGGTTGTGGTTATATTGTTTCTCTTTTAATTTTCCTTGTACTTTCAGTTTTTTGCTGGCCTTTTGTTTATTAATGCATTGCCGTTCAAAAGAAAAATTTATGTGTATGTATGTGTTAAACCATTTTTTTTAGCGTTGGAGTTCTTTACTTCCATGTGCGATACGGCTAAACAAAGTCTTGTTATTGAGGTATATTTCGACTGTTATATCTTTTACCCGTTTTAACCATTAGAGATAAAATATATTACAAATTGATAAAGAAACACCACGGGTGACAATAGATAGGCGGTATACGTAGTCATGCAATATGCATAAACGCTGGCGTGAAGTGCGGGTGACCCACTTTGTTTTATAAAAAAGTGAGAATAAATGACTTAAACCCGTTTGACCCAACACACAACCTATGTGAAATTATAGTTATGACTATCGAGTAAAAAATAATAACGAACACTCAAATAGTAGTTTTGAAGTCAAAATATGGCATGGGAGAGCAGGATGGTGCCACAAAGAATGAGCAACAAGAAGCTCACTCAACAAGCTCTGGTTGACTTGTAAGGCATACGACACATTGATCTCTTCGCAATGAGCGTCACTGACACCCAGAAACAAATATTGCATTGTAAATTGACGTCGATGCCGAACGTGCGAACATAAGACGAATAACACGTTATACACTGTCGCCGCCGCAACGCGCGGGCACACGGCTAGTATATATATATATATATATGTATATATATATATAGGGGGAGGATCATTTGAGAACCAATTTGGTTTGAGAACTTTTGAGAACCATTCTAAGGCACTAGTTTATATATATGGAAACCCCCCCCCCCCCCCCATGAATTGGAATGCTCCCCCCCTGAAAATTAGTGGCTCAGAATGATTCTCAAAAGTTCTCAAAGAAAAAGTTCTCATGTGAACCTAACCCTATATATATATATATATATATATATATATATATATATATATATATTAAAGTTTTTGTTAACTCTTCCTCCTGCTTTGTTTTGGTTAACCCCATTAAATATAGATAGATTTTATCTCAATCATTAAAGTTGATTTTATTCTAAGTTTGCTTGTTACAAATAGATTATATTGTGAACTAATGTGATTTTTATTTTATTGTGAACTGGTTAACCATCCTAAAGAACTTTAGAACTCTATTTTTCCCGGTTCATCCAGAAGAACTCTAGTTCATGTTCTCTCAATACTCATGAACTCTTCTTCCTGAGGAATTGTAGTTCATCCGGTTTTTCTCTTCTTCCAATTTAGAAGTAAAATTTATCATGTTTATAAATCATCTCATCCCACCATATCAAAATGCCAACATATACTAACATAACATATGAATATATACTTCATGTAAGATCACAGTTATGAATAAAATGGAGTCTGCTATGATTTATTGAAAATGTGTATGTTATTATAGATGAAAACTGGTTAACCATCCTGAAGAACTTTAGAACTCTAGTTTATCCGGTTCATCCTGAAGAACTCTAGTTCATCTTCTCTCAATCCTCATGAAATCTTCTTCCTGAGGAATTGCAGTTCATCTGGTTTTGTCTTCTTCCAATTTACTGAATAAGTAAAATTTATCCTGTTTATAAATCGTCTCATCCCATCATATCAAAATGCCAACATATACTTGTTGGATTAGGTGTCTAAGCCTATAACTAAAATTGATAGCAGCACAGTCCTTTTGGGTTGCCCTCAAGACTCGGCATATAGAGAATTGATAAAAAGGGGAAAAAAATGGTTTATTAATTATTATGGTTTAATAATTAATTAGACAAAAACTATTTGGGAGGTTAATTAACAGTTTGGTTAATTGAAAGGGATAATTAACAATTAATCAATAGTTGGTTAAATTTGGAATGTTGTAATCCCACATGGAAGATTTCGAAATCCCTTATGCAAAGGGAATTTTCGAAAATTCCATGTATCCCACATTGGTGGGATTACAAAGTAATGAGGTTGTCCAAGGCTATAAATAAAGGCCTTAGGGATTCATTCCAATTTGCTCATCAAGGCTTGAGTATTCGCCTCCTTCTTTCTCCCTCCTTGTGGAAGAACTCCTTATAGTTCATCCCACCCTTAGTTTATATTCTTCTTCGAGTCCTTGGGTGTGATCCCATTAGAGGCACGACGATTGTGGTGCTTGCTTCCTTGAAGTCAAGAAGGATTATTATAGTTGTTTACTATATCAACTAAGAGGTA
>JBCNJP010000006.1:15363757-15389100 GCA_039602395.1 Deinandra increscens subsp. villosa | reverse complement strand
TGACACTTCAGTTTTTGCACGTCAAGAATTATCGAGTGTCATCGTTCGCGTGTCAAGGAAAGCAGTTTTTGTAGTAGTGAATTAAAAATAAATGAACTGCCAAGGACTAAGCATAAATTGATAAGCATGGCCTCACATTGATCCGTGAATATCCATTTGATATACTAAGGCTGTGTTTGGCGCACTAGCTGTTAGCTGATAAGCTAGCTGCTAGCTTATAAGCTAGCTGCTAGCTGATAAACTATAAGCTAGCTTATAAGCTAGTAGCGTTTGGTTAAAACTAGCTGATAAACTAGCTGAAAAATGTAAAATGTCATTAAAGTACATGTATATAAATAAATTAAAATTTAAAAGTGGAAATATGTATAAGTTAGGAAAGGGTAAAACTGGAATTATTATAAAAGCTAGTTGAAAAGCTACTTCAACTAGCTTTTTAAAAGCTAGCTTATAAGCTAGCTTTTTGACATTACCAAACGGGGCTTTTTAAAAAAGCTAGCTTATAAGTTAGCTTATAAGCTAGCTTATGGCGCGCCAAACACAGCCTAAGATTCATCTTGAACTTCAATAACCTATTATCGTTACATAATAAGATTTAGTTGAGCAACATGGCCTTACAATTCCACTATGTCATTTGGTAGTTTCTCACTCTCTTCTGCAGGTAGACAATGCCAAAAGGAAAGAAATAATTGTCATCAAAACTATAACAAAAGTTAAACAGAGCCCACACTTCTTATATGTGATAAAGAATATATCAATAAAGGAGCAAACATACAGATGGTGGTCTGGAGTTTATTTTCATAAGAACTAGATCAAGGTAGTTCCCAAACCCACCACAGAAGAACTACTGGGGATATAAACTCTCCTAATTATGCAAAAAAAAAAAGCAACTCTTGACACATACACATAAACAGATCGAGCAAGCCACTTAAAAACTTTCACATACGCAAAAAAAGGAATCAGAAGATCAACTCGCACGAATCAACATCGATATTTTCTACAAAACTACATCAAAATCACTCTATGGATGAAAATTTTGCAGATGGAATTTAGAAGAAGAACAAACTAGGGTTAAAGGAAGATTAGGGATTTGATATGCTTACCTGAGATGAAGTCGCCGGTCGTGTGTAGAGAACCAAATCGCAGAGGCGTGTCTCGTTTTAGGATGAAGCCGTGGTAGATGCGCCGCTGTTGGTGTGGAAGACGGTTGTGAGCGGAGATTTCTCCATCGTCTTTTTTAGGAACCAAATTTGGAGGGCATGCGATTTCTCCAAGTATTCCTCCGTTGAACGAAATTTTGAGTTTTGTTTGGAACTAAATTTGCATCTTTTTTGGAACCAAATGGAAGGCACGTGAAAACCTCAAATTGATAATTGTTTTTAGTATAAAACTACGATCTTTACATACAAAGCTCGGGCTCAGGCTCGGGCTCAATAAGCTTTCTTTTTTAGGCTTCAGCTCGATAAAGCTCGGCTCGACTAGAGGCTTTTTTATCCGATCTCGAGTAGTTCGTAAGTGACTCAACTCGTTTACACCCCTAACGGGTAAGAAGAGAAAGGAACTTAAAATTTTGGGGGGTTATAATTAGGAGAATTGGCGGTATTCTATTTTTATTTGGACACTTAGAGTTAAGTTTTTAGGAAATAGATTTAGTGGCATATATATGCTATACTAAAAAGCCATAAAAAGGTATATTGGATACTGTAGCACATTTAAAGTGTCACCTATATTAGTGGCACAAAATATAAATGCCACTAAAACTCTATATTAGTGGAAAAAAAGTTCATTTTTGGTTCAAAATCATATTAACAATAGTGCTAAATGAACTGGCTATTACATACCACATATAATAGGACCCTCAATGATCAAGTGTCCTATTACATTACCACATAATAAGACATTAATTACTAAACGTCCTATAATGTACTTTATTAGGACCCCAAATACTAAGCGTCCTATTAAGTTATATGATAATAGGACCATAAATATCCGTCGTCCTATTATATAGTTTTTTAGGACACCGGTTTAACTCCATATAGTATAATAGGACCCTGAACTCTCATTTGTCCTATTAGATAGTTTTTAAGACACTACTTTAAAAGCGTCCCACACGAAAGGTCCTAAAAACCCCTTTTTGTTGTAGTGCCACCTGAGGGGCAGGTGGTGCAACCAAATACAAACAAATCTACAATGCAAGTAAATGATTCAGCCTATAAGAGCATTTTTCTTGGATGGATAGAAAGAATTTATAACATTTTACTTGTACTTTACATCTAATCAGGCCACTGACAAAACTCCAATCAATCAGTCTTGAACGCAGTTAAGTCAATCGATCACAAATGGACCGGTAACTCCACTAGGATCTAATTCACCTCATGATATGATCAGACAGAAAGAATCAATAGAGGCAGAAGTAACTCCAGTAAGTTATTATGTAAATCTTAAGTTCTTTTACATTAAATCAGTAATTTAGAATCTTCCATGTGTTAATTTTGTAATGTTTTATATGTTTTTATTGCGAAAACGCAAAAACAACTTAAATGAGGGGTATATTTGTCAGGTTACATAGTTCTCTTTTTAATCTCATTCACCATCTCAATCATCGATCTCCTTCCATTACGACGTCTATTCCTTTCCGGCTATCCATTCCTCTCCGGTGATATTCTTCACCGGCAATCCATCCATTCCTCTCCGTCTCTGGCGATTCATTCAATGAAATGAATGACAACTTCTTCTCCTAACACAAGTCGCTCCTTCACACTGATCCATTCACAAAATAGGGCCAATATTCCTCTCCGATGATCAATTCCTCAACACTGATCCTTTCACAAATTAATGGGGGGGGGGGGGTTTCCCTAGGCCCTCCTTCTCCCAGCACAAGTCGCTCCGTTGCACGAGTTATGGTTGGTTTCCTTCCCTGAATATACATACATATAGTCAAGTTCTTGATCATAATTCTATTGATTATATCTTCGACTTTAGAAATCTTTTAAGGGTTTGGTTTTAGATATATGGTAAATGCATTTAAAATAAACATCATGCTATTGATTATGTTCTTGAAAATTCTAGAGTTGATAGAACATAAAGTTTTATCTTACTTAGGTCTTGTCTTTACGTGAAGTTAGCTTCATTGAATCTATTATGATTTTAGTGATTATATGGAAAATCTTCCCCTTGCCTGCTCACTAGAATTTCCTAATTTGGGATTATTTATAACTTTTGAATTCATGATTTTAGTGATTTTTGAATGCATGTAAGGTGTTTGATGAAATGCCTATGTGAAAATTAAGTACTTTGTCTCTAATTTTTGTATCAATTTTGATGATTTTTTCAAGTATTAGGTGTCTACCTAACAAAAGAGGTATTCAATCAACGGTTATACTCATGCCAACGACGATGCTACATATTTGCAATAATGTATGTAGGTGTATTTTTTCAAACTTTTAAACTTATTTTTATATAAGTGTTTCATATGTGTAATATGCCTACATGTGTTTATAAGTATCTCCCATTATTTATATATGGCCAACACTAGGTACTAGTGCTTATGCGGTTCTCACTCTTTTCTATTTAAAAATTGGTCTCATATTGAATGTCCCTCGAACAAAATAAGTTTTATATAATTTGTTTATCCAAAAATAACATGCTTTCGAAATTTAAACAGTTTGTGATATAGAAATAAATGTCTCTCAAGTTAGATTAAAAGAAGGTGTAAATAAATAATTTTATTTTACCCTTAGCTAGATAAAAGTTTTGTTGAATCTTGTATGAGACTGATGATCTGATCTTTCATAATAAGGTGATCGGAAGCATAACTTGTTTATCCAAATATCGGAAACCATCTATGAAAAAGGGCTCTCTAATGTGGAGGAGAGGAGGTGATGTAGATTGGTTTGTAGCACATTTTGTGAAAAGTGAACAAATTCTACAATTTGTACAGGAATACTTTACAGTCTTGTATTAATTATCTTTAATATTAAATCTTGCATAATTTTTTTTCTTTCGTATTGATGTAGTTATTATAGATACCGGTTCGTAGATTTTCTGTTTATAGGTCAGAGGGTCGATTCCTTTTCGCTGGGATGAAATTGTTGATTTGTCATATAAGACAAAGTTTGAGATTCTAAAACCCGAGATAGCAGGGAGTGTAAAATGCTTAATTAGTTAGCTAGTATCTTCATATGCATTTATAAATAGTAATAAGCCCATTCTTTCATGCAACTATTTCTGCAACTTTGAGTTGTTGAGCACCACTTTTTGTATTTAAGGAAGAAATATGGACATGTTTTAGCCATGGATATTGTTAAAACGGTATAAATTAATACATGCTATGACATTTTTGGGTTCTACTCATACCAACAGCGACGATGCACATGTGCAGTAATGTCCACATATGCCCAATATTAGCTCGCCTGAACCATAACTTGTTATGACATTATTCGGTTAACAATATGGTACATTTTATATCTAAAATTTTGTAAAATTTGCATTAATGTTCACATACGCCTAATAATGCCTCACTTGAATCATGAATTGTTACGATATTGTTCAGTGAAAAATATTGTACATTATTTTTTATCTAAAATTTTATAAAATTTTTTTTTATTGCATATGTGCACCATAAGTCAACCCAATGCAGCTATAACTGATGCGTGTTTGGTATGTCACTAAACATCCTATACGTTTTAACACATGATATGTCTTATTCAAAGTATACCCATCCTTCATGTATGTCTGTTATTATTTTCTTTTAATTAGGTGGTTCTGGTGCTTCATCTTCCAGACCACAACCCGTCGCACCACCAAATGTTCGTCTAGACGAACAACTGGGTCGCCGTCTACACGAGTTACACTCTGCAATCCACAAATTCTTCCTTTTATGTTTGACATCTAATTTGGACATTACTGCGATAATTTTTATTTTTTACGTTTCCTGGATTTGTGATAAACAATGTTTATTGTTTTTGTTTTACTGGATTTAGTTGCACTGAACATGCTGTCACACCCTCAAATTTCCACTAACGGAGTATAACTGTGTGGGGTGTGATCCAGACCAGGATCCAAGTCTTTAGTTACAACCAAGCCATAGTGAAAGATAAACAGTTTTATGTTGCATTTCACAAAACAGAGTTTACATTGTAATTCAGCGGAAGCATTTAAAAGTCTACGGAGTTATTGTTTAGCACTAGTAGGTAATAAATGTGTTTAAAATGCATTTCCCAAAATCTTTTACAAAAATGAGTATTGCCAACACGCGTGCCTCCAAGATCCTCCTAGCGACCTAAAAAGTATTCAAGAATCAAGTGTCAGCAAAAGCTGGTGAGTTCACAAAAGCAGTATACACTGTGCCGTGTAGACTAAGAATGCATACGAATAATGAAAGACCAATTCATAAGGTACAAGTAATATCCATATCGTTAGGTAGCTAGCGTATGCGTATGTTCACCTGAATGTTCGCAACCAAATTTGACTATGCGTCACAGGTCTTAACCTGTGCGATTTGCCTTCCCTATGTCTTTCCAGGTCACGGTAGTGTTAGGCTAATATTGTTCTCAGTCCGATTGCTTGTCGGGATGGTGCATCACGTGCACCGCTGAGCGGGGGTGTCAATCCCCAATAGTACTACTCAACATTACCTCGTTATTCATTATTAGCAGCCTGTAAGTCCGGAATCCTTAAACAAACACGATATCGTTGATCAATCGTAGGTGCGGAATCCCGACGATTGATTGATTCAAGATTAGAGAGAGATAAAACGAAGAACACTATCAAATATTAATGATAAACCTGTAAAATGGATGCACACGAATTGTTACAAACTCGTCTGCTACACCAATAGAGATTTTCGAATTCTCTGTCCTCCCTAGTCCCCCCCCCCCCTCTCTGCCTTTGTCTCTAAAATGACCAACCTCTTCTAAGAATCTAGGAGTTTGTATTTATAGAATCACACAACCTCCACATACAAGCCCTAAATTCGGCCTAACCCAAGCCCATTTAATATCAACTATCTAGCCCATTATTCTAATGTATAAGCCTAACCGACCCTTACAATCTCCCCCTAGGCTTATATTATTAGAAATGTTACATTGAAAATTTTAACTCATGCATCTCCTTGCAAGACCACATCTTTTCTTGAACAATCTTCATTGGGCTTCACAAGAAACTCGGGAATTTTTTTCTCAATCAGCATCAGCTTGAACTTCTAAAATTAAAAAAATAATGACATGAGGATTCTCATATACTTGCTTCTCTTGAATGAACACCGGTTCTTGCTGAATCTTCGGTAACTGTCTTGACTTTGCCTTTCTTTAGAGGATAAAATTTTTGAAAACCCCTATTTTTTTGGCAAACTTGGTTATTCTTCTTAAGGCTGCACGATCTTCAACAATTTACTTGAAGTCTTCAGCTTCCCCTCACACTGTGAACATCTTCCTTTGGAAACTTTGAGTAGCTTGAAAAGAACCAACAACTTCCCCTATGCAGTTGCTTTTCCAGGTAGGGAAGTCTTGTCCGGCTGGTTCTTTAACTTGAGCAGCAACAACACTTTTCATCATCATGATCATTACTTACAATCATCAATCCGTCTGACATATAAGAAAAAATACAAACCACCAGACATGTGATGACTGGTCTCTGGGTTAGTAGGTGAATAACATTATTTTAACCAAAAACCATATTCTTGATTACGGGTTTTCTATAAAACTTCCCCTTAACCCAAGACCTCTTGTAACTTCCCCTAAGATAATACATATTATCTCATCTCCCCCTGGGATAATGCATAATATCTCCCCCTGAGATAATGCATATTATCTCCCCCTAAGATAATGACTTCCAGTGAGATAATGTTTATCTCCCTATTATCCCTCCTTCTCCCCCTAAAAATTGGGTATATTCTGGGGGGGGGGGGGGGGCATACTGTCATGCACAAAACCCACACAAACTCATTTAAACTTCTCAAATTAACCTGGCCATGACAAAAAGAAAACTTAAAGACTCGCACAAGAACAATTAAAAATTAAACAAATAAAAACCAATTCAAACATGAGAAGGTTTCTAAGGGATCAAACCGTATGAGTCTGACCAAGGACCCCTTTTCAGCTCTTGTTACTTGAACACGTCCAGGTGATTGTCAATATGCTAGTCCACTTTAAACTCAAACCCTTTTCTTAGTTAGGTTGTTTGTCACTTTTATTATATTTTATTGTGCATTAATTATGAACAGAAAGTGGGTTTCAAAAAAATCCTAGGTACTTATTATTGCACACTATCAAGCATATAAATTCCCTACCACATATTTTCACAACTTGAACCAGAAGTTTGAAACTAGGCTCGAGACTAGGTTGAGAAGAGAAAGAATAGATCACAAAGATTTTTAGGTATAATATACAAAGTCAACTAATCTCCCAGTGGTGTTTCAATCAGTATGTAACCTGATTATGACACCTAGTACGTATTAGTGACAAGGCTAAGGGATTTGGACGCTAGAGGGTCTCTATTATTGTGCTCTTTGGCATCTTTTGGGTGTATACATACATTTTTTTTATATTATTTAAGGTGATCTAGAAGCACGTATGTATGAACAACTCCAGGTCATTGCTCACGCAAAGCAGAGGAGAGCCTTACGTACATGCAAAGCATCCCCAGGTCATTGCTCATGCAAAGCAGAGGGGACACCGACTTTTTTAGCTCAATTTCACACTCTTGGTGGCAAGCGTATGTATCGGGAACTTGAGCATGCAGTCAAATAGAAATGCAATTAACCTAAGTGTCGTTACCCAACAAACTGCCATACGTTATCTTTAAGTGTGTAACGCATACCTTTTCAGATTTTAGAGCTGAGCCTACCAACATATCACCATGGATCGAGACTTTCACATCTTTAAGTGTGTAACGCGTGTCAGCCATTCTCAGAACGGAAGTTTATTTCACTTCCCATCTTCTCAAAACAAACACAAAACGCATTAAAAATTAAAAAAACCACAATTTTTGAGGGGTCACTTATTCTTCCCCTGCTTTTTGATTTTTTAATCACTCTGTTTTTTTTTTCGTTTTTTTTAACAAAAACACACTGACACACAACTAAAACAAAATAGATAAAATCAAAGACATCTGGCCAAGCTAACCTTCAAAGTATTTTGAGACTTGGGTTTTGTGGAATGCATACCTCATTGTTTCAAAACTCAAACAACCAAGTTAACAGTACCTTTTGCTGATTTAATCATTTTACCTCTCAAGGAAAATACCCTCTGTTGTACAATATTGCACGCCATGAAGTGAAGCGATGTTTCCTATCCTGTGCCTGGAAAAATCACTTATCAATAAACAAAGAAAATGTTAGTGATAGTCCTCCTTGATTGTTCCTCCACACAGTGAGAGATCAGTTAGCCAATGGTACCCAAGCCATTGTTATTCTGGGTACTCCTGAAGAATCAATAAAAGAAACTTCTTGTAAAAACATTCCCTTTGAGAAATCAGGAAGTGTGGATGGAGCTGCCTTGGTCTTAGGCTTCCAAGTTCCAGGTGATTTAACATTTGTTTTAGTCACTTTTAAAGTTGTGACTTTAGGTATTTCAATCTTCATCCATTTTGGTTCATTTTTCAAAACAGTTTTAGTTACCTTGGGCGGGGTAACTTTAGGTTTTTCAAACGTTTGTTGTTTTGAAATTGGTTTCTTCACCTGTTTTTGAAACTTTTTATAACTTGGAAAGCTTGATTTTTGTTTTGAAAGCATTTTCTGCTCTTTGGCAGCACCCCAATGTTGATCAGAGGGTTTAACCTTAGGAGTGACAGTCTTCATTTCCTTAGGTGGTTGCACCTTCATTGGCTTAGACTTAATAGAATCCTGAGATGAAACCCTTTGACTCTGAGGATAATAGGGCTCATAGGGGCGATAGAGACAATTTCGGGCAATATGACCAGGATTGCCACAGTTAAAGCAAATCTGCTTCTTTGGGTAGAAGTCAGACGTATATCAATTTGTCTTCTTTGACTGATGAGGAGTAGTATAGCCTTGTGTCTGCCTCTTTGAGATGTAGGAGGATCTAGTATTGACTCTTGACTGGTTCCTAGAAGCTTGAGGAGTGTTGGTCTTTGCAGTCCTTGTGCTCCCAGTATTCTTTGATGTGGAAGCACCATTTCTGCTACCGCAACTACATGACCCACATGATGATATAGGAGATACAACCACACACTTGAGTTTCGCATCTTTCACCCCAACCACGGATCTCACACTTGGTGGCTTAATGACGATCCTGGGCCTTTCAACTTTTATTCCACTTGTAGAAGCATCAGTGGATGACCCTAAACCTTTAAACTTTGAGGCAAAGGAGGGTAGGTCATATCCATAACCCTGCTCTTGATCGAACATGGATCCAAAGGTCATAAATATCTCCCCCTCGGGTCTGGTTGTCATTATCACCTTTTCCCGTTTCACTTCATCAATAACCTTGAAATATACAGTATCTATTTTTGGATACTGTTTCAGCTTCTGCTCAGCAACATTATTAACCTCCTTTGAACTCAAACCTACACCCTCTGCATTGGAGTTATGACATTTGTTGTAGTTTTGGAACTCAACATCATCATTTGATATATCCTCAATGATCACTTCAGCTGCACCTCTTTCATCACTTTTAGTTTTAGTAGTGTCTTTAGTTATCCTTTGCCATAAGTCATGGTTGACTCATTGTCTAATTCTTCTTGCATCATTGGAGTCGTTCCTACCAAAACACTATCAGCTGGAGGAGCAGCTTCTTTATATCCAGAACCAGATCTATCAACTTGATTATCATCGATTAAAAGTCCAACTATATCTCTGGAAACTGGTGGAGGAATAATACTATTTAGAACTTCAGATTTTTATGTCCCACACCCAGCTTTATCTCTTCCAACCTGACCAGTCACAAGCGCAAAAGATAATGATTTACCAGCATCCAACATACGTTTATTTCTGATTTGATGGGTATCATACTTAACCAACAGTTCATCATATTTGTGTTGCAAATCATCCAGCTGCTGTTTCAACTCAGATACTTCTATCTTGGAGCAATCATATAAGATAGACTTTTAAGTGGCAAGATCGTGATATTTTTATATATCTTCTTTCTGGGCTTTCACCTTCTCTTCGCTCTTTAAAAATCTACCCTTAAATGAGCTAGTGGCACATTGTGTGTCAAATAATTCTATTTCCAAATTTTTTCGAATCTGTCTAAGACCAGGAATTAAACGAGCACATGTTGGGTTAGAACATATCGGTGTTTCAGTCTCATCAACTTCAACCACAATTGCACATCTCTTGATCTTTTCATCATCCTTATTTCTGTCATAAGCATTGCACAAAGCATTCCAGAGAGCTTCAGCAGATTGGCATTTTTAAATTCTTGAGCAATTTTCTGGAGATAAGTCCCTGGTCATAATCGCATAGGCTTCTTCATCTTTTTTTAATTTTTTCCCTGTCATCATCAGAAAATTCATTCTCAGTTTTATATACACCTGCTTGAGGTCCTGTAAAATGTGTCGGCTTGAAAGGACCATTCATCACAGATCTCCACAACTCCACACTTTTCAGATGGTTTCTGAAACTGCATTTCCAATCTTGGAAGTTGTCACGAGAGATCAAACGAGGAGGACATGTATGATTAGTAAATTCCGGTGATGAAGATGTATCTTAATTCATTTTTAACTGAAAATATGAAACACTTGAAAAACGTAATCCAACCGAAAACCTATAGTCAACCACTAAACCTGATCGAAAACAACCTGCTCGACCGAAAACCACTAAACTCGATCGAACACTACCAACTCGACCAAAAACCTTCTGTTCAGATGAAAACTCCCTGAAAACTAAAACCTCAGCAATCTAGAAACACTTTGAACAAATTACACCACGAGGTTCAGAAAAATTCAACGATCAAAACCCTGTCAAAATAAATTTGCACCAACTTAAATTGAATGGCCGTTTATAGCTTCAAAAACAGGACGACGTGGACCACTCGTCTACAATAAATGATAATGGCAAAGTTGTACTTATGCTTATCATTCAAAGCGTACGTGCACTTTAAATTCTAATGGCACCCGATTGTAATTATCTAAAACTACAATTGATCGTGAATCAATCAATGGCAATTTCGTGATTCATGTCATCTTCCTCATACGAAATTCAAGTACCAGCGACTAACCTACAACACAACATTTTCGGCTGCAAACCAATAATAGACCGAAAAACTTTCGACCAATATACAATTGACTGAATGCAGATTATAACCGAAATTCCTTTTGAGCTGAACGAAGGTTAGAGAACCGAACACAACTGAAAATCAAGAACCTGATCGAAAACACCTTCACCCAAAAACTTGAGCGTGATTAAGAACCCTCTCAAGCGAGAACCTTGAGCTTGATCGAAAACCAACAGTGCAATCGAGAACCTTGAACAAAACTCGTGAGATCGGTCGAAAGCTGGCAGATCGAATGAAACCTCTATCTCGAACAAAAAACCCTCTAAAACGAAAACCACAACTTCAATCGAATATAATCTTGATCGCAAACTAGAATCGAAAACCAAGTGTAGAAACGAAATCCAAATGCTAAATCAAAAATCAAAAGTTGAATCGAAATCCTGGAATAAAATCAATTTCGATCGAGAACCACAGCCCGATCGAAAACCTGAGTCTTGAACGAGGACCTCTAAGAGATCGAGATCACTGAAAATTCGTGAGCATCGGATCGTCAACCCGATTTAACTAATTGGACATCGAAATGTAATTAACCGATTGATTTATTGATCAATGAAGAACAATTACAATCAGTAAACACTCAGATACAGACTCAGAGAATACACACTCAGAAACACACACTTAACAGATCTCACACGCTCAGAACTCTCAGAACTCTACCTATTACAAAGACCAAACATCTATATATACTAGCTGGTCCGAGCTTCGGCCGAACCTCAGGTTCGGCCAGTCCGAACTTCAGGTTCGGACCTAGTTCGGCCAGACCTAGTTGACTTGATCTTGTACATTATCTGATACTTCACACGACGCACATATCAGGTATCAACAAACTCCCCCTCGTCGTGTGCAGTATCTCTTTAATATCATCAACTTTGTATCTTTAACCAAGCTCCCCCTCAAGTGTAGAATCCGTTCGTTCAATGAAATGAAACTACAAACAAACTCCTCCTCAACTCGATCATAGTTTGATCTTGAATACCTGATGACATTTTAGTGTATCTCTGGTCTTTCATCAACATCTTCAGAAGACTTGAAGTTGTGATATCTTGCACATAGCAACCTGCTCAAACATTTAAATAATCTTGGCACAAAACATCTCTTTGAGACTCCGAGATATGATTTTGAAAATGATTTGTATCACGTGTTGACCAGATCGAAAATAAAGCAGAAACAAAATCTTTTTGATTTTTCAAAGATTATGCTAAAACACACCGAAAATCTTTTTGGCTTATCTTGGTATGAAATGAAATTGCAATACAGAATCAAACATTATTTTTGGTATGAGAAAGATCACTATATGGGATCATATTGAACATAACGCACTAAACTGCACTTCAATTTCAATTAATCGAAACACATAAGTCATGCTGATTACCGATATAATTTGTCCAACTTAAACTCAGGCAGAATCATACTCATAACATCTGGATGTGTTAAGATATTGATTAAATTTGCTTTGACCAGCGTATCCCACACTATCAGACATAATCAGACATTTTCAGTTTTTCTTTCCTTTTCTTCTTGTGTGATAGCACTTGTGATTTTTCACAATGCATAATATTTTCATGATATAGTCAACTGTGTTCCATGCAAAAAGAAATAAGAACGTTAAATCGTCTACCTTAAGGTCGATCGTTCGATACGCAGATAAGGCCTCGGATTTAACAAAAGAAGAAAATAAAACAAGTTGAAATTGTATAACCCAACAATAATCAGGTCGGTACTCCCGTACACGCAGAGAAAGTCCGATGAGTTATACGAAACACCAAAGAAAATAAAGCAGAATGTCAAACGAACAAAGATCAGGTCGATCTTTCGATACGCAAAGAAAGTCCGATCGTTTGACAAAATAAAGAAAATCAAACAAGTTTAAATCTTTGCAAAATGAACACATGTATACACAGTGACTTCTCATTTTGAATTTCACACTTATTTTTCTTTTTGTGTCATGAAATATGCATCAAGATGTTATCCATATGGTCAAACATTAGTATTTAGTGTATATCACATCTGAATACTTTCTGATTTGCCGAGCATACCAAGCATATCAAACAATGATCATATGGCTCTTTCATCTACTCTATCCATGAGTCAGATACGTAAGTCAATGTACCATCATTTCCCAATGATCAATTTCTCACAATTTTATATATTTGGCATGTATTCACCTTCCTTCATTATATATTTGGCATGTATTTACCTTCCTTCGTTATATATTTGTCATGTATTCACCTTCTCCCCATAACATGCATTTTCTCAATTACTCCCCCTTACTTACAATTCTCCCCCTTAAAATGAAAACTCAATTTTTGAATTTTCATTTTACACAAAAACAAAACTCTATTTTTGGGTTTTTGAGAAAAACTTGTAAACAAAAAACTTGATCAATCAACACGGATATGGTGCAGTATTAGAATTCGGAAAATTTGCAGGTTAGAAAGATTTATCATGGAAATTTAAATTAAGCAGAATACTCCTCCATCAACACCTTTGCAATCGTCGATAGATCTCCTAGAAGTACCTGCACACTGGTCAAACTAATTAGTCCAAAAATGACCCGAAGCGAATCGCTTATGGTCGACCAGTGTCCTTGTTTTGTTTAGAAACCACCTTAGGTTTCCATTATTGTTGTTTTGGTAATTCAGTTTTTGAGGAAACAATCACAGGTGACTGTGATGAGGAACCTACACTTTGATCCTTTGAGAACAGTGGAACAAAATGTTTTTGTTTATGTTAAAATGTAGGCTCAACTTCATCAAAAACTCTGCCTTGTTCATCAAAGAACTTTGTTGTGGCAGGTTTACCAAAAACTGATTTCTTGTGAAATCTTTGGGGTGACGTAGCAGGTATTGGACAATATTTTTCCATATGCCCTGGGCGACGGCAAATATAACAGATTCTTGTCGTTTTGTCCCATCTATGATGTACCTGCGAGGAGCACACATGAATATCTCGAACATGATCAGTATGAGAATCATATACCTGATGCCTGTGATCATGTACCCATTTGGATGTAGGGCTTCGAGATTGAGAACTTTCAGAAGAAATGGTAGCTTTCACAAAGACCTCAGTAATCTTCCGAGCATCAACACAATGAAGTGGAAATTCTTTGTCAGAAAATAATTGTTCCGAACCCTTGAGTTTGTAAAACCGCTCGGGTTGAATTTTATCAACTTGAAAAACTTCCTTCTTCACTTGTTTCATCTTTAATTTCTTCAAATCTTGAGATGATGATGCTGGAACCGTCTCAGCTTTGTTCTTCATCCTGTGAAAACCCAATCCTTCACGCTTTCCAGAAATTTCTTCCTCAGAGGAACAATGTCCATTTTTCGCTAGTCGAGAAAATTCAGCTTTTACTTCGGTGACATTCTTTTGATCATAAAAGATCGTTTCATCAAACTCAGGTTGAGACTAAATCTTGTTACTAGAAGTAGCCGACTTCTCATTATCAGCAGAAGATGAACCAGATACAAACTTTGGTGCAGGAGAAACTGTAGATTTCTTTTCCTTCTTTTTCTTATTCTTTCTGTTCTTCTTCTTCGTAACATCTTTCTCATCCTCAACAGTAGATGATGAAATTTTTGAATAATCAAAGTCATCAACTTGCTCCTTCACATCTTTGATAGCTTCTTTGATATGAGCAGGGGGTGATGCAGTCTTATCAAACATTTTCTCAAAATTTTCATCGTTAGCTAAGAAGCTTGTGAAAACTTGAGAATTTGAAACATTATTGAGCAATCGATTAGCATCAACGATTTGAACTGTCAGATCAGAAATTTTCTGTTGAGCCTCAGCAAATTCCTTTTCTTTAGCAATTAGTCGCTTCGCAACTTTGTGAGTGTCAAATTTTTGCAAACGAAGATTATCAAGTCCTTCAAATAATTCCTTCTTCAATTTATCTTCATTACGCTTTTGAATCTCCAAATTTGCGACTTTAACTTTATTGACACGAACTAACTCCCGCTTCTCATCCAACATCTTTTCCATGTCAATTTGATATGCTTTAATCTTAGCAGATGATTCTTCAACATTCTTTATAAGTAGATCAAGCTTGACTTTTGATTTATCAAATAAATTCGTGAAATCAGAAGCAGTATCCTCCGCTTCATCCTTCCATTTCTTGACTTCTTTTACCAACTCATCCCTTTCTTCACCGATCTTAGCCTTTGCATTTTCCACATCCCTTTTATCTTGTTTAGAAATTTCTAAAACTTCTTTCAACAATTTGATCTCTTTAAGCAAACATTCATTCCTCATACCCAATTTCTTCTCATTGTGTTTAGACACTTCTAACTCTGCCTTTACATCCTTGAATTTCTCAGAAAGCTTGTGAATATTAAACAATAATGAAGTATTTTCTTTCATCAGACTCTCCATATTCTCAGTTGATTCATAAGAACTTGGATTTGAACTAGTATCAGAACTAGTGTCTGAATGGAAATCCTCTTGGTGATCATGAGTAACTATCAAGGCAGATGAATCATACCCAAACTGTTGACCACAATCATAAACACCATCATGTTGAGCCGTTAAAGTTGTTGTTTTGCTGGTGTTACTAGTAGATGGTTGATTAAAACCAGGTTTGGGTGATTGAGTAAAACCAGGTTTGCTTGCATGTGCCTGTTGACACTCTTTGGCAAAATGTCCAAGCTGCGACCATTTATAACATTTCAACTTAGACTTATCAAAACCCAATTTATCACTAGAAAAATTTCTTCCATGTTTCTTGAAGAATCTCTTCGATTTTTGACATAACATAGCATACTGCCAAGATATATCCAATTCAGTTAGTTGATCATCATCAAGAGCATCAAGATCATCACTGGTTAACTTTGCATCAGCAACATTCTTGATAATCGAACCAAAAGATGATGAGATCAAAGCAGAAATCATTTTAGCACAATCTTCTGTTGATTCAGCAGAAAAGGCATTCTGATTTAAAAAATTTGGAATTGTAAAGCTACAACCCCGTGAAGATTTGTTATCCGAATTATCAGAAATTCCAGTCAAGAAGGCTGTACTTGGTGCAGAACTCAGACTTGGTTTAGCTTTAGCATTCATGCTTGCCGTATTTTCACCATGATACAACTCAGGATGTTGCAAAGTAGCAGTTGACTTCTTTGAATTTAACATTTCCATTTCACGAGCATGAAGTTTTCCAGTAAGCTCGTGAAACGTCATGGTAGAATAATCCTTGTCATGAGTGAGCAGCAAAACATAATTCTCCCACTTTTCGGCTAAAGCTTCCATAATCTTCTCTTTCAAATCAGCATCAGATTTCTCAATACCAACTACCTTTAATTCACTCATTAGATGTGAAAACTGTGAAACAAGAGCAGTAATGTTCTCATTTTCATAGTATTGAAAATTATCAAATTCTTTGTTCAATACTTTCTTCCGACTCTTCTTGTAATCATCATTACCCTCACATCTTGCTGAGAGAGCATCCCACAATTGCTTTGATTTCTTACAAGTGCTGAATTGATGTAACAATTCAGTATGTAAAGCCATTGTAAGATAACCATAAACTTTCTTTTCAAGCTCATAACTTTTCCTTTCAGCAGCATCAAAATCTTGAAGTTCCTTATAATCCCCTTCTTCTGTTGGTCGTTCATACAACTTTCGAATCGGAATCCATAGATCAATATCATTTGTGCTTATGTATGCAGAAAACCGTTTCTTCCAATTTTGATAATCTTCTAGCTTCAACAATTTGGGAACTTTCTGACTTGTTCCAATTTCATTATCAAAATTCAACATGGTTTGCATCGCACTTTGCATTGCAGCAAACGCTTGAAATTCCGACATCGTTTGAAAAAATAAGATTCTGCCGGCCAAACTCCCTCCGAACTTATAACTAAGCTCCGAACTCTGTCCGAACTTAAATCCAAAGTCCGAACCTTATCCGAACTAGCTCCGAAACAAATTGAACTGTCCGAACTCTCCAAATACTCTGATCTAGCACCGAACTACCTCCGAACCTTGACCGAACGTAAAAGAACTCCGAACTTGACCAAGATAGCCCGAACCCTGACCGAAACAGCTCCGAACCTTGACCGAACTTCAAGTTCGGAGCAGTTACTCCGAACCTGATCAGACGACTCCGAACTTCGAACCTATTTTTCAAAAACGTACGAAAATGGACGGATTTTGACGAAACTCGATACTGTGAGTCAGAAAAACCAATAGAAAGTGATTTAGAAACAGATTTGAAACCAAACACTCGATAGAATTGATGAAAAACACGAAAACAATCTTGAAAAACACGAAAAACGCTTTAAAAATCCGAAAATAGCAACCACATATCAGTAGAGTGAACCAGAAAGCTCTTATACCACTTGAAAACGCGTGAGCATCGGATCGTCTACCCGATCTAGCTAATTGGACATAGAAACGTAATTAACCGATTGATTTATTGATCAATGAAGAACAATTACAATCAGTAAACACTCAGATACAGACTCAGAGAATACACACTCAAAAACACACACTTAACAGATCTCACACGCTCAGAACTCTCAGAACTCTACCTATTACAAAGACCAAACATCTATATATACTAGCTGGTCCGAGCTTCGGCCGAACCTCAGGTTCGGCCAGTCCGAACTTCGGGTTCGGACCTAGTTCGGCCAGACCTAGTTGACTTGATCTTGTACATTATCTGATACTTCACACGACGCACATATCAGGTATCAACAATCACAGTTGTAATCGAAAACCACTGATCAAGTTAATAATCCCGATAATTTTTAACTCTATTGACTTTCCAAAAATTTCCCCTCGACCGAGAATCAACAAATCTGATCGAAAACCAGCTAACTTGTTCTTCAAACCAAGAATCTTGACAAATCAACAATCAACAGCTATTCCGAAATTAGACTTCAATAATCGAGTTCCTCAATCCGATCGAGGGCCAGCAGACTATGATCGAGAACCACCCGTTAATCCATGAAAATCACCAAAATCAATTTCTGCACAAAACTAAACAAGTTAGTCATAAAAAACTTCTGAAAATATTCGAAACTACTGATCGAAAACCTGTTTCCCAGAATCGAAAACCTGTAAACTCAAGAAATCGATTAGTATACACTTGACTAGATATCGTGCGAGCCACGAAACACACGTTTCTTAGCTCTGATACCAATTATAAGTCCAGAATCCTTAAACAAACACGATATCGTTGATCAATCGTAGGTGCGAAATCCCGACGATTCATTGATTCAAGATTAGAGAGAGATAAAATGAAGAACACAATCAAATATTAACGATAAACCTGTAAATGGATGCACACGAATTGTTACAAACTCGTCTGGTACACCAATAGAGAATTTCGAATTCTTTGTCCTCCTTGGTCTCCCTTCTGCCTTTGTCTCTAAAATGACCAACCTCTTCTAAGAATCTAGGAGGTTGTATTTATAGAATCACACAACCTCCACATACAAGCCCTATATTCGGCCCAACCCAAGCCCATTTAATATCAACTATCTAGCCCATTATTCTAATGTATAAGCCTCATAAAACCGACCCTTACACGGCCCGAGAAAGTAAGGACTTTTTGTAATATAAAGTGCATTCCGTGAAACATGTGATATGTGCTGGATAATTACTTAAACAGACAAAAATACCTTTGTGTTTGCATCGCCATCCTTTACCGGTTGCAACTATTTTTTTGTTATCATCCTCAACCGGATATAACTAGAGAGGGTAGTGAAATTCACCTTAGGGTGCACTGGTACTCAGCACTAGACTTTAAAGTTGGTTATGAGTGACCTATTTTTATGAATACGGTCTAACTAAATTAGAGGTTGTCGCTAGAACGAATTTCTTATCAATAAACAAATATATTATCATGCATTCATATTGGTCATAACACTTAAACAAAAGTCCTATACCTGTAGGAAAACATAGATGCACAATCCCAAGTCAAATTGCATAATTGCAAAGCTAAAAAGTCAAACACAAGACACACATGTGGTGACATGTACACTTGGAGTTAGCCTCTCAAATTTTACAGGCATAAACTTCATAATATTATGAACTTGTTGCAAAAAGAAACAACTCAAAAGGTTAAGTATTGAGTGAGTTATGCATGTCTGAAGTTGGCTAAAAATTAGCTTTGTGACATTAACACACCATTTGTAGATACGCATATATAATTTGCTCCACACTTGGAGTTAGCTTCTTAAATTTTAGAGGAATAAACTTCACAATATTATGGACATGTTGCAAAAAGAATCAACCCAAAAGGTTAAGTATTGAGAATATTACGTGCGTCGGAAGTTGGCAAAATTTCAGCTTTTGGGCTGTCTTGTAAAACAAGAAAATTGGTCTTATATTTTGCATAACTCGGTCAAAACTTGAGGTTTGCTTACTAACACTTACAGATCTTAATATCAATATATAAAAATCTTTTTCATCCAAAAATCCCTTCATTAATACGAAGAATCATGTTCAACAAAATTGCAAAAATTGACAAAAAGCTGAATTTTTAACAGACATGCACCCTAAACTTGTAGCAGGTTTTTGGGTGACCAAACAGAGATCTTACAATACGTATGAGTAGCGTAGGAGTAGCCAAAATGAAGCTAAGACATAGAAGTTTACTATGGAAAAAGAATCACTCGATTTTGGTAAAAATTGAGCAAGTTATGGCTTGTACAAGACGACCCAAAATTATGGATAGAATCTGTCCAAAACGGGTCGTTTGTCTAAAAGGCATTCTAACGGTTTTGGCGAATCTTTTGATCCTCAAACTTCATGTAAAGGCTTGTAACAACTCAAAAAATGTTTTATCATGGATTTCTAGTTTTATAACAATCATACAATGATCATAGCAAAAATCAATTATGTCACTTGCATATAAGCAATTTCACCTAAAATCTATGTTCAATAACACAATCAAACTTCAAAAACACTACATAGCAGTTTTTCCACCAAAATCACAGCCATTATACACTATCAAATCTGCCTCAACTTTATTTATCCTAACATAAAACATGATTCAAGAACATATTTACACATCAAAGTGCACAAAATAAAAAGATAAACACATGTATTTAACCAATTTCATGTTAGAGATTTTTAGGGCTTACAAGTTGGGATAGAATTTGTGGATTTGAGAGAGATAAAATGAAACCAAGACTTCTCCTAGGCTTCTTGATGCTTGTGGAAGCTTAAAACCCTTAAATCTTGCTAGATTGGAAGGTGATTTCAAGCAATTTGAAGATGTGTGCGTATGGAGTGTGTGAACCATGAAGGAGGAAGAAGAAGAGAATGATCGTGAATTGGAGGGGAGGGGGCCTTTAGGGCAGATTTTTAATTTTAGGGAAATTACACAAATGGTCCCTCTAGTCCCAATTCATACACAAATGTTAGAGCATATACCTTTGCTATGATGTTTCTCGTGTATTCTATCTAGATTAGAGTGAGTCTGTGAATTGTAGTGACAATTTATATGGTGTCGTACCATATGGTACGCCGTACCATTTGGTACGCACGTACCAAATGGTAAGCCAGTTGGTACGCATGCCTTCTATGTTGACACTATAAATAGATTGTGTTAAAATGAGTTTGTAACACTCTGAGTCATTCTACACCTTTACTGTGTGTGTTCTAGAGAGAGAAACCAGAGAGTCTTCATTGTAATCTCAAGTGATTCAATACAAATCTCTTATTTACATCCGTGTTTACTACGATTGATTGATACACTTACTAGTAAGATCGTATCTAGGTTTTATAAGTGTTATCAGAGCATTTGGTTGCTCTACTCCTGTGTTTTTGATCAATTTTCGGATTTTTAGTGAGAGAAAGTGTCGGTTTCTTACGTTTTTCATCAAATTCTTCCAATTCCGAGTGTTTCCGAGGTTAAAAATGATTTCTGAGGGTTCCTAGAGTGTTTTCGCATCTTACTGAATCAAATTCCAGTTCCAAAAGTCAAAATTCGGGAAAATCAGTCGAAATCAACTTCAAACGTCATTGGTACACTCGAAGAACATCTGGTACGCTTCTAGTATGCAAGGAAATCTTCTTCGTGTTTCTGGTCCGCTGATTTTGGTCCGGAAGACAATCTTCAAATTTGGTCCGCCAACGGTTACAGCGTACCATTTGGTACGGAGGTGTTCATTTGGTACGCTTAGTGATTTGGTCCGCATTTTGGTCCGCTGGTCTTATTTGGTCCGTAGGGTGGTACGCTAAAGATCTGGTACGTGGTTGGTCCGCTTTGGGTATTTTGGTATGTTGAGAAGTTTGGTTCGCTGGCAGAAAAGTTGTCGTTACTAAAACTGACGTAACTTGAGAATCGTTAAGAGTTACGGAACCCAATACCAGCCAAAACGACCGTCTCGACGTGATCTAGAATTTTACTCGCCTAATGGCCAGTACCCTCAGTTTTGACACCCAAAATCCTCTTGGAAGACCTTCGTTTTGAGTTCAAAGTTTTTGAAGTATCATTTTCGGTGGAAAAATGTCTGATTTTCAAGCGTTTGCGGCTATGCAAAGCACGGTACAAGCTATGCTTAATTTTGATAATGAAATAAGAACAAGTCAGAAAGTTCCTAAGCTGTTAAAGTTGGAAGATTATCAAAATTGGAAGCAACGTTTTTCTGCATACATCAGCACAAATGATATTGATTTGTGGATTCTGATTCAAACGTTGTATGTACGTCCAACTGAAGATGGAGAGTATAAAGAAATTCAAGATTTTGATAAGGATGAAAGAAAAAGTTATGAGCTTGAACAAAAAGTTTATGGTTATCTTACCATGGCTTTACCTACTGAGCTGTTGCATCAATTCAGCACTTGCAATATAGCTAAACAGTTATGGGATACTTTATCTGCTCGATGTGAAGGCAATTACCAATATAAGAAGAGTAGACGAAAAGTGTTAAACAAGGAATTTGAAAATTTTCAACAGTATGAAAAAGAAAATATTTCTGCTCTTGTTTCAAGGTTTTCGCATCTGATTAGTGAGATGAAAGTGGTTAAAATTGAAAAGACCGAGGAGGAATTGAAAGAGAAATTGATGGAAGCATTACCGGAAAAGTGGGAAATTTATGTGTTGTTGCTTACTCATGATAAAGAATATTCTGCATTATCATTTCATGATTTAACCGGAAAGCTTCATGCTAGAGAGATGGAAATGATGACCTCAAACAAGTCAACTGCTCAATTCCAAAATCCTGAATTGTATCATGGTCAAAATTCTGCAAGTATCAATGAAAAGTCTAAATCATTTGGTGTTGATTCATCAAATCCACCTCAAACAGCTTTTGTTGTTGGTCAGGGATTAGGAAATTCTGGAAATTCATCAAGAGGATGTAACTTCACTATTGCAAATCATTCAAGTCAGACTTCGTTTTCAGCAAAAACACCGGATGAGCATTTGGCATTAATTTCAGCTTTGTTATCTTCATATTATGGATTGCTGAATGGTGGTTTAACAACATCTAAGTTGATTAAAGAAGATTTTGATCAGATCGATCCAGATAACCTTGAACAAATGGACATTAATTGACAACTTGCGATCTTAGCCCAAAGATTCAAAAGATTCAAGAAAAAGACCGGATATCAAAGTCTAAATCTGAATGGCAAGGTTGGCATAGATAAATCAAAGGTCAAATGCTTCAAATGTTCTAATTTTGGTCATTTTGCTCGTGAGTGTTCAAAATCAAATGATTCTTCATCAAAGTCTCCAACAGCTTTGGTTTCTCAAAACGATAAACAATATAACTGGGGGCAAACTTCTGATGACTCAAAACCAATTGCTTTAACTGCTATTACTTCTGACTCAAAACCCTGGTATGTAGATTAGGATTGGGCTGCTGATGAACTTGATGATGAGTCTGCATTTCGTGCTTTGATTGCTCAAGTTGTTCATAGTGATGATGAACTAGAAGTAAATGATTCTGAATCTGAAATAAGTGGTTCTGGAAATAGTGGCTATGAATCTGTTTGTGAGTTTTGTTCTCAGAAAGACAAGAAGATTCAAGGATTGATAAAGGAAAATGGGTTGTTGATTGAGGAAAATAAAAGAAGGATAGAAGAATTGGCAAATGAACAACAAAAGTTAGAAGATCTAATTCAAGAATTTACTTCTCAGAAAGAAAAGTTTTCAGATTTTCAAGCAGAGGTTGTTGAGAAAGAATCAAAATTTCAAAGTGTTAAACAGGAGTTTGAACAAGAAGTTACAAAGTTATCTGAAGAAAATGTTGCATTAGTTCAAGAAGCGAACAAATGGAAGGATGGTGCTGCAGATACAGCAAATGATTTTCAAAATCTTTTTGACAAATCAAAGTTCAGACTTGATACTCTTACTAAACTTTCTGATGACCAAGCTACTAAGATTCAATCCTATCAACTTGATATGGAAAAAGTTACATGATGAGAAGAGGGAGTTGGTTAGAGTGAACAAGTTGCAAAATGCAAATTTAGATATTCAGAAAAGAAATGAAGATAAGCTGCAGAAGGAATTGTGGGCTGGACTAGATGAGTTAAGATTGCAAAAGTATGAAACTCATAAAGTGGCAAAGAAGCTGATTGCAACCGAAAAGGAGTTGGCTGAAGCTCAATAAAAGATTTCTGATCTGAAAGTAGAAGTCATTGATTCAAAACGTCTTTTGAACAATGTTACTAATTCACAATCTTTTACAAGTTTCTTGGTCAAAGATGACAACTTTGAGAAGATGTTCAATAAAACTGTGTCACCACCAGGATGTCTCAAAGAAGGAATTCATGATTTCAAATACAAGGTTGAGACTGGCGATTATTCTGAGTTTGTTGGTTCCAAATCTGTTGAAGAAAAGAAAGCGAACAAAGGCAAGGATGCTGAAAATTCTGAAGTTACAAAGGTTGCGTCTGGTTCTTCATCTAATGGCAAAGAGAAATCTGCAAGTTCAACAACTGATATTGTTGAAACTATTGTTGATTCTCCCAAGGATATTACCAAGATCAAAGCAGAGTTCTCTCGCCTTGCAAAGACCGGGCATAAAACATCTGGTTCAGAAGAGAAGGTTTTAGGCAAACATACAGGTTTGGGATTTCAAAATAAACAGGTTAAAGTGAATGTTTCTAAGGTCCAACAGCAACAACATTTGAAAAAAGTCAATTTGAAGCAAGTAAAGAAAGATATTTTCAAAGCTGACAAAGTTCTACCGGAGCGATTTTATAAACTCAAAGGCTTAGATCATATATTCTCTGATACGGAGTTTCCACTTCACTGTGTGGATTCTCGGAAAATAGTTGAGGTTTTTATCAAATCTGCTGATGCTCCAAATACCAAGAAGAAACAAACTGCTAAATATTCTTCTGGAGGTTCAAATTCTGCTCCAAAGTGCCCGACATCCAAATGGGTTCATGATCATCGCTATCAGGTATTCGATTCCTTTTATGATCGTTTTGGAGATGTTATGTCACACCCCACCCCGCCGCGCCCTGCCAGACGCGGGGGAGAGGAGAGTGGGACCGGCCGCCCGCATCAGAACTTGCGAAAGCAAACAGGTAGATACAAGAGTAAACAGAGGCTCACAACAACGGACGACCCGTCCAACAAACATAACTAGAGCCATGTCGGCTATAACATAGATTATGTTAAATCTTATATACAAGCTTGAAAAAATAAACTAAGCCCAAGGACACCCTAAGGCTACAAGTACGGTGAGGGCACAAACAAACAACACAAGATAGTCATGACAGTAACAAAAACACCATCTCGTCCCAAAACCACAACATGACTTCCACCATAGCTTTACTTACCTGCACATGAACCAAAAAGACGTCAACAACGAAAAGTTATTGGTGATTCGTAGCGTATCTGACTCATTTTTACAACCAAAACTTGTTTCTAAAAACACTGTGCCTGCTATAAATTCCTATGGTTAAACCAACACGCGAGAGGGGTAAACGGACCAGTGGCCGTCACCGCTCCCCATGACTAGGCATATACACCATCACCCGACCCCTAATGGATCATCAAGAACGGGTATGAGACACCTTGATCTACCTCTACAGCTGTATTGGTGCAATATATGTCTTTGTGGCCCCACACGGACCTAAATTAACCATACTAATCTGTCATGAACGTCACGTAACATGCAGTTAATTTTTAACACGGTAATAAAT
>JBCNJP010000006.1:15247474-15363257 GCA_039602395.1 Deinandra increscens subsp. villosa | reverse complement strand
GTGACCACTGAATTCATGCAATTGGAGCTAAAGGGAGGTACTATCATCAAGGGTAAGCAATCTTTAAATCATTTCCATCATTAACCACATGAATACATGAGGTAAACCTCATTCTAAGCCTTGATCCTCATGAATGCAGCTGTACTTGTGCTATTGGAAGGATCATTGAGGGCAGAAATCAAGTACAAGAGTAATCAAGGTAAGGAAGTCTTGATTATGTTTAATAATGTGGTTTAAGATTACCCTAATGATCATACACTCATAAATTGACTATGGATCATACATGCAACCCCCAATCTGCTCCTGGAAGTTGGATTGAGGCTCAAGAGAAGCAAGAAATTCTCGAAGATTGATTGTACAAGGAGATCTCCACAAGGTACAAACCCTTTATGCATGCATGTTGATTTTTCTATAATTAGAAACTTTTCAAGTAAAGGTCACATGAATTCAGGAATGGTCAAGGTTTCTAATGAGAAAATGGGTTACCTAAACACTGAGAAACTGTCCCTAATGATACTTGTGCACAAACGGGGATTGAAACAACTAAACTTACCATAAATGGAAAGCTCGGGAATTGGGGATTAGGCTTTGATTAAGAAAATGGACCACAAACTAACTGTTAGACAGCCCCAATATGATATACAACTGTTTCCCCAAGTGAACCTGGCCCAAAACATCAATACGTAAAAATTGCACTAAAAGACAAAATAGTCGGGCCAGGCAGGGGCGTACCGCCCACCATCTCTGCATGCAGAGCGGTACGCCCAGGAATGCAAGAATGAACCCGGAGTACCAGTTTCCAGCGTACCGCCCAGAAACATATAAATCAGCGCGGTACGCCCGAAACTGGAAAATCTGGAAATCAGTCACCTGTTTGACGCGTACCGCCCAGAAATGTAAATTTCCAGGCGGTACGCCTTTGAAGGAAAATGACAGAATGTTTGGTCAATTTTAGGTGAACCAAAAACTTAACCGGTTGATCTAGTGACTGTAATTTATTGTATTTTCAACCTGTGATCGTTATGGGACATGTTAGCACTGTATATGACACATATACACATGATAACTTATGATAGGTTGCTAGACACTGAAGATAGGCTATTCTAGCGAATCTTGGATTGCAATCCCTGTTGAAACTTGTTTCTGACTTCATTACTGTGAGTCCTCTGACTTCCCTCATTAGTTAACTGTTTGAGATCGCATTTATGTTCTGATGTATTTGTTATATCTGTTATGATTATCATGTCGAACACTGTGAGTCGGAATGCCCTGTGTGGGTCATTATAGACTTTCTGGTCATTAAGGTTGAGACCACTAGGCATATAAGAGATTATGACGGCCGTTATAGTTGAACGATCCATATTCACCCGGATCCTCTAGTATTAATTTACTAGGGGGAATATGTGCTTATATGTTGAACTTAAAAACTACTCGTAGAGGGTGTTCGGCTACGCGCAACGAGCCCGTAGAGTATATGAGTGTTGACCTTGGGTGCGGTATGATATATTTATAACCTGTATGTGTTGAAAACTGTTAATGTGATGATGGTAGTTACGACTCACCAACAACTATGTTGTTGACTTTGTGTGATTGACTTATGTTGTAGGTAAGCAAGTGTAGGTGTGGACCTAATATGAATATGGATTTTCCATGGTTGTTGTCACTATGAATAGGGCTATGTATGATAAACAAATGACGTTTGTTTTTGAAGACCTGTTATGACTATGTTTCTTTTGATATAATGTATCTTTCGTTTGTTCAGTCCTGTGTCATATCCGGTGGCTATCGATTCTACCAGGTCAGCTGGGAGGTGCTCTGTGCATCCTCATTTAGAGTCGGCCTAGAGTTTCAATGTGAGGACTGGATGTCCGTTATGTATGTGTATTGTTGTTGTTTAGTTGGTGCCTCGGGAACTGATGCGGACAGCCGGTCCCACACCCTCCCCCACACCTGGCAGGGGGCGGCAGAGGGGGGTGTGACATATAACCCTGCGGAATTAAAGTTATATTTCACTCTACTTAAGCAATATTGAGTTCTTGTGTATAATGTAAAAGCTTGATTTGCAGAATTATAGTAACAACTAAGTATCAAATACTCGGCACTATTTGCATTAACTCAAAGCTACACTATTACAAGTTGTTCAAGAACTGTGTACTCGTACATGTATATGAAACTATGAGCTAACTAATGCTATATATAGTGCTAATGAGATCAATGACAGCCATTGATCTCATGCAATCTAATCTAGACCGTAAACTAAAAAGTCAAATATAAACTACCAAAAGAATAAACATCGGCAATTGGAATATCTTGCGTGTTTGCAGCACCATACTACTTTAGGAGAGCGGCTTGAATCGGATATAGAAGCATACGAGAAGCTTTTGCAGGATTGGACTTGCTGAAAAGACATCTCAGGAAAAGTCCGGTTGAACTCATTATCTGGTGGATAATCGAGTTCACCCGGAATATTCACTAAAGGACAAAACTACTTCTTTCCGCTTGAACTGCCAGTTCCGCTTGAAGGGAGAATTCCGCTTCAACTTCAATTTCAGCCGGAACATAGTAAAATTAGCATTCAGCCGGAAATCTTCCAAGCGCAATATTCCTTACAGTACACATGGTGGTTATGAGAAAGTATCCAATGATTCAGGAAAGGGTTGAGAAGCTGGATATAAAGTTTATGGATGATGGTGTTTTGGGTCTGCAAACCCAAGATAGAAAGGGAAAGAGCACTTTTCAAGGAAGACTTGAGTGGGCTAAAAGAGGTGCTTTCCCTGAGGTTGCGAGGGAACAAGAACTAGAAGCAGATCCTCAACCTGAAGAACCTCTAGTCAATGTATCGGTTGCTGAAGATCATGATGTTCCAGTGACTGTTCAGGGGGAACCAGAGAATATACCTTCAGATGAAGAAAATGTGATGGATGATATTTTCCCGGAGAATGAGAATTTGGCAGATGATATTTATGGTGATCTGGAGCCAATCAGCCACAAGAGAACAAGGGATGACTTGAGTTCTTCTTCAAGTGATGGCACAATCCCAGAAGAGTTAAATGTTAATTTTGTTGTTGATGATGTGTTTGCAGAACCTAATTCTGTGCGTGAACCCTCACCGAGGAAGAAATCTGATCCAAGATCTATCCGATTTAAGTTCCAGAAGACAAGCTCAAGCTTGATGGTGTTTAAATCATCTGGTGCAAATGATCAGAATGAAGAGGTGTCTGAGCCTGCAAATGTTGAGGGCACATCTCAGGTTGATGATCAAGCGGATGTCCAAGAGCCAACTCCGACTTAAACTGAAAGTCCTATTCTGAATGAACACAGCCCAGTTCATGAGGAAAGGCAATTCTTTGAAGTTGATAGCTCATTTGTTGAGCCCAGCCCAGTGAGAGTAAATGTTTCTACTGAATCAAGCCAGACTCCAATCATTCCAATTTTTCGCCCATATCCAACACTTATTGGAGAAAGTGTTCAAACTGGTGATCTCCCGGTAGACCTTCGGATAAGTGCTGATCCTTAAATCAACTTTTTGTTATCTCAAAACAGGAAGAGAGGGGGAGAAATAAAAGAGCTTAAGGAAGAAAACAAGAGGTTGAAGGAGAAGGAGAGCAAGAATGAAGCAAGCATTGGATACTTGTATGCTGGGTTCCTTGAATTAAGGAAGAAGTTGGAAGATTTGAAGGGGACTGATACTTCAAATACTCAGAACTCTTCGCAAGGTGCTCAGCTGAAGCAGTGCAAGAAGATGAAGGAGATGACACCATAGAGATGTCTGATTATGTTAGAGGAGGAAGATTCATCTCGAATGCACCAGAAAGTCATGAAAATTGGTTCAAGGATTTCTTCCAGGGACCTCCCCCTAAGCTGTACTCAATTGATGTAGGAGAAAGTGAAATCGACAAAAGGGGGAGTCGTGAACCTATCCTGTGCTGGCAGTATGATGGTGAGAAGCAGTTGTTTGCTGTGATCAGAGATGAGTATAGTCCAGTGGAGTACTACAGAACTCGGGATCAATTTCACTCCTGGACTGAGACAGAGATGAGGAATTTGCTGAGGGCTCCGTTCATTAACAGATGGAGAAATGCACATGGTGACCTTGTTCGTGAAAATCTGATGAGCCATCTTGAGGAAAACTTTGCTAACTTTGACCTCAAGCAAGCAAGATGGGTTCAAACTGGAACTGATTATGTCACGAATGAGCCAGTTGGAGAAGTGAGGTGACCTCCCACCAAAAGAACTCGAGTGATCAACATGTTGGACGAGATTGAAGATGGTACGCTTGTGAGAATTTTTTATAATTGGTTTTATGATCCAACAACTCATGAGGTGGTGGTGGTTTGCAAGAAGATGCGAGAATTCCGCCTCTATGATCCTGTTGATTTGCTGAGGTTTGGAGAACGTGATATCAAACTCCTGGCCACCCAACCTATTCTTGGTGATGAGCTTGATTATGAAAATGTTATAAGGGTGGGAATCTTTCATGGAACAGCAAATAGGATTGTGGAACGTGAATTGTGGTCAAGGAAGGAGTCTCACACATTTCGATTTGATTTGGTTCTTCCTTAGACACTCTAATGGTTCATGCCTAGGGGAAGATTGTTGGGCTATACTTAGTGAGGCTAGAACATTAGAGAAGTGGGCTTGCATTGTCATGGGCTATATGTGTTTCCGATTTGGGCTTCATGGGCCGGTTACTCCTCTTGGGTTTACGATTATGACTAGGGCTTTTGTAAGGGTAGTATAAATACCCAAGTAGTTTATGATTGTAGCTAGTTCTCGATTACGATTTTCTGCATATCACTTGTATTCCCGACCGTGAACTCCTTTTTATAGAAGATTGATTGTTCTCCATTCAAGATTTGATTGTGTTGCTTTATTCTTTATATCATATCAAGTCTATTTCATCATCTTCTTGTCGAATCACTCACAAACAAGGTTTCCGCACTTGTTTGTGTTTACGATATCGTGAACGATTGCTGTTTTGGGACCAACACAAGTGTCTCAAATCTTTTCTTTTATATAATAGTATGATGATATGATGATCCAAACCCGCTCTCAATTCCGCAAGTCCCTTTAATTTTTACCGACTTAAAAGCCGGGTTTCACCGACTTCATTATGCTCCATCATTCGAATCTTAATTTAATCATGATTCAAGTTTCACATAATCACAATTTAGTCCCTCATCTTTCATGCAATGACCATTCAAGCTTCCATATTTTATACTTAATCATTTTAGCCCTCCAACTTAGTTGTAATGTCATACCATCTCCTTGGGCAATTATATCAACCTACAAATAACCATATTAAACCATTTTAAGCATATTTGACATAATAAACATAATTAAAAATAAAAGACTTAAGCTTTACTAAAAACAAGCTAATTAAAACTAATAAAAACTGACTCAATTATACACAAATATATTATTAAATGACTCGGGAGTTAAAGATGTGTTTGCACACATCAATAGTCTCATTTGTAGGAAAAGACTTGATAAAATTTTCATCCTAGATTCAATGTGAGATGAACCAATCCTTATCATTTCGCAAACCAATGGGTAGGTTTGAGATTTTGTTAGACGTAGTCTCATTTATCTCGTTTTATAGAGAAGGAGGAGCTTCATAATTTATCTAAGCATCAATGTGGGGGTAAGATCAACGCAAACTCATCTTGTTTATACTTTATGAACTTGTACATGCGGCTTATTTTGTTATACGCATCTTAAAATTAAGAAATTTTGCATGACCATAATACCATTGACCCAATATGCATTATAAAGTAGTATAGATAAAAATTTTAGTTAAAAGTTGTTGTTAGGTTGATAAAGACTCAACCCCTTCATAGGAAAAGACTTGATAAGATTTTCATCTTACATTCAATGTCGGATGAACCAATCCTTATCATTTCACAAACCAATGGGTGGGTTTGAGATTTTGGTGGATGTAGTCTCATTTATAGGAAAAGACTTGATAAGAATCCTACGTTTAATGTAGGATGAACCAATCCTTATCATTTCACAATCCAATGGGTAGGTTTGAAACTTTGGTGGATGTAGTCTTCTTTATAGGAAAAGACTTGATAAGATTTTCATTCTACATTCAATGTGGGATGAACCAATCCTTATCATTTCATAAATCAATGGGTAGGGTTAAGATTTTGGTGGATGTAGTCTCATTTATGTTATTTTATAGAGAGTGATGATGTTCAAAATTTAATTAAGAATTAATTGGGGATATGAGTAAACTCAGCTAGTTTATACTTTATAAACTTGTACATGTGGCTTATTTACTTGTACGCATCTTAAAATTAAGAAATTTACATAACCAAAATACCCTTATACCAATATGTATTATCTAGTATATATATATATATATATATATATATAGGTGAAAGGTTCAAATGTAGACACTCTTATAAGTTGTGAGAAATTTTGAGACACTACATCTCCACCATTAGATTTCTTGAGCTAATGGTTGTGACCAATTTTCTACAATTCATGGTATGTGTGTATATGTAATTAGATAACTAGTCGCATGTGAAAATGAGCTATTTCACATGCGAAAGTTCTACAATCAACCAATTAGTTCTCATATATGATACCTCTCTATATATATATATATATATATATATATATATATATATATATATATATCAAATCCCACAAAAAAAACAGGGTTTGTATGGGTTGAACTAGATGAGGACAACAATACCTCTCTTTTAAAGGACAAAGAGACACATAAAGTGTGATATATGTGCAATAACAACACCAAATCTATAACATATTCACAAATAACTTATGAAATCCATGAATTTTGGCATGCTAAGTGATTTGACCATTTATCTTCCATTGTTTTATTGCCGAATGGATCCTTGAATCTCTTCCAATCATGAATAACTGTGATCAAATCTGTTACTTTCGCTCGAATACTCCGACAACAATTTGCATGAACAGTTGAAACAATATTAACATCCTTACTGTTCTGACAAAATCCACTGAAATAATTAGTGTCCAAAAATCTAACCCTAATTCTCAACCTTCTAAAAGCTCTTCTCCTCATGAGTTCCACAAGAACATCTTGTTCTTTCTTACCGGTTGAGTTGTTCCTTTGCCCATACCATTCATCAAATAATGCGATTGTCTTGTTGTTGGATTTGATCATGTAGAAACCTGTGTTTATCGGATTCCTTTGCGACCATTGATTGCCATTAAACTGATCCACGCTTATTTGAAGATCGATAGTTTCATTTAGGGTTAGCCTTGAAAATGGATTCCTTAACCATAAAACGTCTGTGTCCTGTAATTGTTTCAACATTAAATCAGTACAAAACCTGTAATGCTCCGACTCAACAAATTTGGACATGATAATTCGAATTTGGATTTGAAAAATAATTTTTACATTTGACTTAATTGTTACTTTACTTATATAAATCAATAAAATTTGATAATCATTAAATATATTGTTTAAATTTTCATCTTACATTTAAAAGAAAATTTTAATTACTTATATAAAAGAATATTATACATCCTATTATTTGAATAGATTATTAAAAATTGTAATACAATATAAATTACTTGATAGCTTACGTCTTTTAATTTATTATTTTAAGTGTCCTACCAGGAATTTTTTTCAGTTTATTTACTTTTATTTAGAATGTTAATGCTAAATATAATATTTTAATTTTTGTAGTATATCAAATTTTATAGTTATCTTGATATGATTGTATATCAAAGAAAACTTAGTCCAATATCTTTAAACCCATCAATAATATTTTTAAACACATCTTTATTGTTAAATTTTAACTTTTATTTATATTTTTATAATTGTATCATGATTTTTATCTTATCTCTTATCTTTATATTCTACTAATCTACTAAATAAATCCTTGTATAAACATAAGGATAAAAAAAATACCTGATGTGTGAGGTTTTATAAAGTGCAAGTTAAATTTAAGAAATATGGTTTTAAAATAAATTATAAGGATAACGATAAAGATTCTGCTATGCTATGAATGCTCTTAGGTGTCATATTTCTTCAAAGTTGTGGATTTAAGGTAAGTGCTTGAGTTATTGTTTTTAATTTTCTTTATGGACTATATAGTTCGTACGCTGTATTAAGTTAAGTTTAATAATATCTAATGAATTAAAATTGATTATAAAGAATAAACTAATCAGTCGGTGTATATTAATATAAAAATGATTAAAAATAAGTCAATGATACAAAACGTAATTTTTGAAACAACGACCCGACAATATATTGTCAAGTTGAAATCTTGAGAAACGTTTGGTGCACTCAAACACTTGGTAATTCATTTTATTAATAAATATATAAAATATAATATAATATATAATATATAAAATATAATATAATATATAATCTATAATATATAATTAGGTCTCTAACTATTATTTTAAAGAGTACTAAAAGAAGCTTTAAAAATCTGGAGTATTTAATATTATATAGAGTTAGTTACACTTGTGTTTTGCCCAAGTCATAAATTTTAATGCAAGTTTTAAAGTTACAAATTTAAGACTTGTGGTTTTAAGTTTGTAGTATTTTGCCGTTCAAAAAAAAAAAAAAAGTTTGTAGTATTTTAGCATGTAGAGAACTTGTAATCAAAATTTGAGAAGTGAATAATGATAATGATTATTGATTGCTAAAAAATGATGTGCTAGGGTCATGTGTTGTGGTTACAACATTGAGAAAGTAAACTATGTAAAGAGGGTCGTATAAAGCTTTTATGACTCCGTTTTAAATACTAAAACGTAAACAAAGGAAACAAGTTGCGATATTAATTAAAATAAAACACTGCTATAAGAATAACCATATCGCAAAGATAAATTTGAAATTTTATAAAATATCATATATATTTTCTAAGATGTAATAGAAAATCCAAAAGATATAAAAAATGAAACCTTGAAAAAGTTTTAAAGGCTTTTATGTTTGTTTTTCGATGACTTGTACAATTTAAACAATCTTTGAATGAAATTTATATCGAATATAAACACATCTGAATGACACATTCAGAAATTCATAAATCGTCATATTTTAAAAATTATTACAAAAAAGAAAAGAAAAACATAAAGAGTAGAAAAGTTTAGGGGCTTGTAGCTCATAAGAGGTCATGACTAAATTTAATAACTCAAATTCTAATAGGTTGTATAGTTAATTAATTATCACTTGTACCTAGTGATTTAACACTACAAATAATGTTTTGGCTGTGACTGGTTAACTTTGTTAATTGTTATTTATATAAAAGTCACTTTTATAAGTCGTAACAATAAATTTGTGATTTAAAAAAGGTCACTTTTATATGTTGTAATAGAAAGCAACAAAATCGTAAGACAAAGAAACCTTAAAGCAGCTTT
The DNA here is from genome assembly GCA_039602395.1 of Deinandra increscens subsp. villosa. Classification (NCBI taxonomy): domain Eukaryota; kingdom Viridiplantae; phylum Streptophyta; class Magnoliopsida; order Asterales; family Asteraceae; genus Deinandra; species Deinandra increscens. The sequence continues at coordinate 15,353,894 of JBCNJP010000006.1, read as the reverse complement.
AACCATAATAAAATAAAACAATTAAAACTTAATTGGAAGCAAAGTAATTAATTTTTTTTTTAAACAAACAATGCAAATATTCATTAGAATCATAAATACAACGGTTGCACCTCAACATGAAGTACAAGGGAGGCGGGCAACAAGCTGCGCCGCCAGCCTCTTTTGAAACGACGAGTTGTTTGATAATATTGTCTTTTAATCCTTTACTTGGTTTTTCTATAGGAATTAAAAAGTTAAGATTCGTTTGAACATTTGGTTGATTAACCATTTTCTCTCAATGTAATTTTTCCTTAACTTTTTTGAAGTTAGTTTGTATATAATATATTTCCGACTTTCAATAAAAAAAAAACTAAAACTAACAAATATGTTAGAAGATGCAAGTACAAGAGATATTTATGTTATTAGCTAAAATAGATCTTTAATATAACTTTTAACATAAATTAGTATTAAACCTTAAATTTATTATAATTTGAGAATCATAAATTTTAAAATTTCACGTGCTATGTGTGAGTAACTCTTAATTAATATTGATAGTAAAATGAAGAAAAGTCACATCGTACGTGGTTGGAACCAATTTATTAAAATTAATTCAATGACTTTTAGTTTTATATGAAAAACATTGATTAAATATTAAAATTGAAGTAATATATACGTCGTTTGGGAAAGATATCATTAGTTATAGAAATATAACTCATACGATGGTTTCTTAGAAAAAATCTATCTATATTTGTAATAAAAGGAAAAAAAGAAGTCACGTCATAGCAGGGTCCAATTTGTTAAGATATTTGCTGACTTTTAATTATCAAAAATAATGGAATGCATGAAAACCGTATTTAATTTTATATGTCGTATTCTACAAGTCTACAACTTATATTGTGCTATACTGCTATTTATTAACGCTGAAAAATTGTTTTAAAAACGAAACATGTAAAATAACCTAACTTATTTAATTTTGCAAAGTTCTAAAAACTAGTTACATGAAAATACAAGCGTATGTATATAGATACTTAAGTTTTATTTCATAATAATAAAATACAAGCGTATGTATATAGATACTTAAGTTTTAATCTTCAAAAGTTAGTTATATAAACAATAAGTTTTATTTCATAATAATAATATACTTCAGGTACACATCCCTAAAAGCTAGAAACGTTAGAACCAATCAAATTAAAAACGACTTATAGGACTTATAGTTATAGTCTAGTAATATATACCTTAGTACGTGATATTCACATGGGCATTATGAAGGTGGTGAACAATAAACTAGATTAAGACCCTAAAATTTAATGGGTATAAAATTTATTGGATATGTATGTTAGCCGTTAAAAAAAAACCGACTTACCGTAAAAACAAAGTTATACCCATGTCGGAGAACATCTCCGAGAAAACGGGTTCTTAGCCACATCATCTTTATGAAATCGTCCGACATGTAAGTCTCCTCGTCAACTAACTTCTCGCCATCCGTTTTTAGTTTGTAACAGTGTAATCTAAGAAACATGCATCGTTCGAATGCGGTCTGGTCAACCGCCACGACCAGAAGATGGTTGGTCAACTTCCGTGTATCTTCTCCTAGCCAGAACCCATCTAAGAAAAGGTCGAGCATCGGTTTATCGCCCTCGGTGTAAGCGCGGTTCACAATGGTGATGATCAAAGTTTTGTTTGCCATCGAAGCTCCTTCCAAAGCTGCCTCTAACTCGTCTTTATACATCAAGCTGGTCTTATGCTGCAATCACACAACACAATAACTCTGTTACATCTTTTGGTTGACTCAAAAGACTATTAGTTCAAGTATAAATGTGCGGTGAAGCTTACAATGGTGGTTATCGATGAGTTTTTTTCTGAGGAAAGATAGATAAAAAGTAAGGATATGAGCAGTAAAGTGCAAAGGGCAAGAGGGGTTCCAGGTTTGATTGATTGATCCATGGTTACTGCCAGTCCTCCACGATCGACGACTAGTTTACTTGGTAATGAATCTTATCAGAGGAATTTGAGTTGTATTTGGAGAGGAATGAATATATGGTGATTTGTAAAGGTTACGTTGGAAGTACGGGAGTTCATATTGGACTTGACTTCATATGTAATAGACTAATAATAGTCTTGAATTGGGGTGGCGTGAATGTTGACAATTTGTAATTTATTTATTTATTTATTTATTTTTATTTTTTTAAGGAAATTTCTAGTGATTCAACCTGTATTTTTGAGTAAATTAGAGGGGAAGTTTATGTGATTTGTCAAACTTTGAAAAATAGTCCTTGAATTTTTGAAATTGCAAAAAAAATCCTTCATCTTAGATTTGATTTACGACATGTCTAAGAATGAATTGAGCACTGGATATGGTTGTTAAACCATCTCCGATATCTACCTACTTGACGATTTTGCAATCGAAGAAGCTACGCGTTGTGATTTGAAGTCGGCTCGTCTCTGCGTTGCTTGCCTATGAACACCTTAGGTGAGAGAAACCTATCTAACCAAATTCCCGATCCGCGGGGAACAAAAATTAAAGCGACAAAAAATGGTGGCCGGTGAAACTTTACCTTTGCCATAAATGGTGGCCAGTGATGTCTCTCTGCCACCACACCTGAAGCGGCCATCCATCCCCTTCAATTGGTTGACCATAAACGGTTCAATTATGTCATGAAAGCTGGTTGATCTCTTTATATTTTCTGGCCCCCATTAATCTTTATATTTTCAATTGGCGATTCAATTTTAATACAAGTTCACCAAGAGACATATTTTTTCAATTGAATCGTTGTGTATAATGGAATCGTGGAAATTACTACAGGATTATACATCGGCATTGGATTTTAATTTGATGTGCTCTTTATATTTCAGGTTCACAGTGGTCAATTGGCTCCATTGGATTCCATGGTAAATGGTAATGGTGATGACGGGAAGGTGAAGGTGGTGATGGGCGACGGAAGTGAGGGTTGAGCACGGGAAGTTATTGTGGTTTGCTACTCTTTAGCTTCCCTTTGACACCGTGTGACACCATCGGGAGTTACTAGAGAAAAGAGAAGAAGATCGGGTTGAGGTGACCTCATCATCAATAAACTGCAATGTCGCCTCCTTGATGTCTTGTTCAAACCACTGGAAGAGAATGGGGCTTCCCCAGCCTCCATCGCAATATTTGAAAGAATTTTGCTGAAGTCGAGCTCGCCAAAGCTCCATGATAGTCGCCGGAATCGAAGATCGGAGGTCTGTTCAAGGACTATTTTTCAAAATTTGGCAAACCACAGTGAATTTCCGTCTGTATTTTTTAGGATTTTCATGTGATTTAGTGATTGGAATGTACTTTGTGCCCCGACTTCCTGAGCTCCAGTGGGCGGTGTTTACATAATAATTTGTGATATAGAGTGATTTAGTATTTCGGTTTGTTTCATCTGACCATTTATATATATATATATATATATATATATATATATATATATATATACATATATATATGGGTAAGGATCATGTAAAAACCACATCTTTTTGCGAAAATCTAAAAACTAATACTAAAACCTTCATAACTTTTTCATACGATCATATTTTTTTAAAAAATTTGCACCAAAAACCTTAAAATTATGAGTTCTTTAATTCTGAAAAAAATTTAAAAAAAACTTTAACGTCTCGTCGTTTTTTTATTAGTGCACAAGTGCACATGTGCACTAATAATAAAACTCATACATATAGTATGCGTTAATGATTTTTTTAGAAAAATCGCATCAAATACCTTATAATTTTGTTAGTTTTTCGTGGTTTTTTATTAGTGCACATGTGCACTAATAAAAAAGCACTTTATATGTGTCGTATACATTAATATTTTAAAAGAGAAAATGCACCATAAATCTTATAATTGTGTTATCTTTAACTCTGAAAATATATTAAACGTTTTAATTTTTTTTAAATTTTATGCTACACATGTGCACTATAACTAATAGTTATAGTGCATATGTAGAATTATCATTAGTTCTATGAATATTTTAGTTTTTTTAAATGTTTTTAACCTAAACAATATGTTTTCGCATGACAATTCTTATTTGTGTAGTACTAATGAAAATGGTCCACATGTGCACTAATAATACACATGTGCACTAATTTTTTTTCCCCAAAATATCAATTTCTTTTCCAGAATCAAAGACAATAGAATTTTAAGATTTTTGGTGCAAGTTTCATAGAAAAATATTAACGTATGTAAAAGTTATGAAGGTTTTAGTGTTAGTTTTTAGGTTTTCGCAAAAAAAAAGAGTTTTCGTAGGATCCTTACCCATATATATACATATATATATATATATATATATATATATATATATATATAAATATATATTTAAGGACAAGGTCAAATTAGGAACAAGCCAACTAGCTTGGTTGTTGACTTTTTGTCTTTTTGCTAAAAACAGTTTAGGTTGTATAATATGTCACACCCTGTAAATATATGTCGGGAACGAAGCAATTGTATCATAGTCAGAGTCAAGAACGTACTCTGGATGGTTTAACAACTAGAGCCATTTGGAATCGTTAAGTTTAATTGGAGTAAATTGGAGTTTTGTAAATCATTACGCAACGAAAATTTAGTAATGAAAAGTACAAATTTGTTAAAGTTAACGAAACATAAGTTTTCAAAAGATTTTAAGACATGACACCATCAAGTGTTATGCCAAGAAATCTCCAACGGCATTCAACCATACTCTAGACTTATGCAAAGAATCCTAAATGAAACAGTCAGACATGCAGGTCCAGGCAGAAACAAGCAAGAAGAATCATATGAAACGATCAACAAATAATTTTGTTGGTGAGTTTCACAGGTTTAAAGTTGCTAGCTGTAAAAGTTAAGTAAATGTCGATGTGAAAACAGTTTATGCTACTCGTTGACAATATCAGTTTAGACTTGTAGAAATATTACCATGAACTTTGAATTCCGAAACTAACTGATTACTCACTCCAAGTATCTTTTGTCCAGTTGATACCGCAAAACAAGATATAATTGTTTGTACTGTTTGACTATTAAAACGGAGTCATGAATGAAGCGATCAAATCAGAGCAAGGGCGTTAATCCAATATATCTATTCAAATAGTTATTGTTCCTCGTGAAAAATTAACCGGATTCAGCTAATAGTGGGATTTGATTATAACATGAATGAACATGATATAACAGGTGTAGACAAATGAAAAACACATGTAACAGATAGGTTTACAAAGTCTGATTTCTAGCATAGCAAAAGTAGTATGAATTCTCCCCCAAATAGTTAAAAATAGCCTAAGAGAAAATGGGTCATGAAAAACTCAGATGTTCAGAAATCAGTAGTGATGATGTAGTTAACCGAGAGTTGATGTCCTAAATAATTATAAGACATTCAGTTTTCAATAAATTGGGTTGACATCTAAGTCACTCTAATTTGGTTGGTCAAGTCTTGACGTCATGGTAGCCTTAGGGTTGATTTATTGTAGAAATCGATTTACACGTGTGCAAATATCTGATTTTACGTTTATTTGGAAATAACATTTTTTTAACTTTTTAAATATTTAAAAATATATAATTATTCCCAAAAGTTAGTTAAAGTTGATAAATATTTGTGGAAATAAACGTTGTACCAACATCCGGAATTTCCATAGAAAATTTAGTCATTTTTACTTAATAGTAAAAAATCGGGCATTGTCATGATAATTGCCGAATACGCGTTATTTATCCGTTTTTGTCAGAAATCATTTCGAATAATAAAATTACAGTTTGTCTAAATTCAGAAATAAAGTTTCCATATGTCGGTTTTCACAGTTTTGTCAATTTTGCCGGTATTGTGACGGTTTTGCCGTTTTGGTCCTGTAAGCCCACTTTATGACACTGTTAGGTTTTCAAATTCACCATAAATGTTTGTAAACACATTTTTATTCCCAAAACACTTTGTTTAACTCATTTTGAACATATTTTCATATATTTACAAAAATCAAGTTTCCCGGCCCGTCGGGTGTCAGTTTTAGTCCCAGTTTTCCCCCAGATTCAAGTATTTTGGTAAGGAATCTTTTGGCAATGTTTTGACATCATTATAACCATCAAATATTTCTGTTTTAATGTTCAAACTTTATGTTCAAAAGGGTTTTTCAATTTAATTAAATTTCCAAGTGTTTTAAGGTGTACTTTTGTGTGTAAAAATTCCCTATGGTGATTTTGAGCACATGTAACCTTCCTAATGTTCAAAGTAACATATTTGGGCTATTTTGAGAGGTTTAAAACGCGTCATAGGATTTAAGAGGTCCAAATCACAATATGGTCACAATACTTGCATTATGTTCAAAGTAAGCTACACATTTTGGTTTCTAAACAAAGATATGTGTAATAACTTCCTTATACTATGTTTTGTACATAATGTGGCAAGATAATCACTAGCATAAGTAGGTAATAACATTCTATACATGAGAACATGGATATAATTACTAGAAAGTAAACTTTTATGAACATAACTTGTGTATAGGCACCAATGTTAGTCAAGACTTATCATGGAGGTGATTTAGATATGAAAAGGAACTAGAAATATGATCTAGAACATGATTTCATCAACAAAATTGTAGGTAACTACTCACAAACTTGAGCTGAGGACCAAAAATGATGATGATGATTCTTGACTTTCCCTGGCTCCTAGTGTTGTGCTATACTTAGTGAGGCATGAACATTAGAGAAGTGGGCTTACATTAGTTTGGGCTTGATGTGTTTACGATGTGAGCTTCATGGGCCGAACTACTTATTGAGTTTACGATTTTTGCTAAGGGCTTTTGTAAGGGTAGTATAAATACCCAAGTAGTTGATGTTTACTACGATTTCTCGATTACGATTTTCAGCATATATCTTGTATTTACGATCGTGAACTCGTGCTAATAGAAGATTGATCAAGTTTCATTCAAGATTTGATTGTGTTGCTTTGTTCTTCATCTCATATCAAGTCTATTTCATCATCTTCTTGTCGAATCACTCACAAACAAGGATTCCGCACTTGTTTGTGTTTACGATATCATGAACAATTATTATTTCGGGACCAACAATTGGTATCAGAGCTAAGAATCATCTGATTCGAGGTTCCACGATATTAGATTCGAGTGTTTGGCTGGAAAAAGTGGAAGCTTGCTGCTATTCTTGGTGTTTATGATAATTTTTGGGCAGTTCTTCGTGTTTACGACTGGTGTTCTTCATTGGTTTGGTGTTTACGACTTCAGACTTCAAGCAGTGATCTTTGAAGGTTTACGGTCGCTAAATTTGAGTTTATGACATCAGGACTCGAACTTTGGACGTTTACGATTGATAAAAGGGGTTTACGACTTCACGATCCGGAAGAGTTTACGACAGGGATTACGATCGGAATCAGGTTCACGATCAAGTTTGCGACCCGGAGGTGTTTGCGATTCTGTTTACGATCTGCAAGCATGTCAATATTGTAAACTGGTGTTTACGATCGGAAACTCATTTAAACCTCTTTTTCATAAGTTTTCATAAGCTTTCGTCATGGATTTTGAACCTAGCATGTACCAAAAACTGGACTTTGAGATTGGATCGACTACCCATCCTCCCAGACTCACATCTGCTGATAACTTCCTTGAATGGAAATATAGATTTCAGAACCATTTGAAAAGTGTTGATCTGAGACTTTGGAGATCGGTTGTCAATGGACCATTCATTCCTACTCACACTGAAGCAGGAAAAGTTGGAGTGGTGAAAACTGAAGCAGAATACTCGGATGATGATTGAGAAAAATGTAACAAGGATGAGAGAGCATATGCTATCATGACAATGGCATTGACTCCAGAGATTGCACAAGGATTTAAGAAGTACAAGACTGCAAAGAAACTCTGGGATGCTCTGGTGGTGGCATATGAAGGAAATCCTGATATCAAGGCAAGCCGCAAACAGATGCTGAAGCAGAAGTTCAACTTGTTCAATCATATTCAAAGAGAGTCCTTTTAAGCTCAAGTTCAAAGATTTGTGTCCTTAATTACTGAGATGTCAAGCTACGACGTTGAACCCGGACTGGAGGATAAAAATCTGAAACTCTTGAACATTTTGCCCAAGTCCTGGAATACCAACATTTCAATAATCAAAGACAACAACAAGCTGGATGAGTTAACTGTTGATGAGCTAATTAACAAACTGAAGTCAAAGATGATTGATGATAAACAGAGAGAGCTAAATCATCTAAGTTCACTTATCATGGCGGGAAAATTGAATCAGGCACTCCTATCTGAATAAGTAGGCCCAAAACAGGCTGGAAGTTCGTCTGAAAATGATTCAAGTTCAAACACAAAGTCAACTGCTTTTGTGGCTCGATCTCAAGCAAATTCTAGTGGAACGGTCAACCCTGATGAGGCAAATGCCACAAATGATCCCAACTTTGCACTTGGAATGGGATTTATGAATAGTTATCATGCCCTTATGGCTGGAACATTGGTGCATTCTGAGATGTTGTCAGGTGAACTGAACCGGATTAATCCTGAGGATGTGAAATGCTTCATGTTTCCTGGCAAATGGCAATGGCAGTTTTCCACGGCAAGAAGTTTATGGCAACAACAAGAAGGAATGTCTGGAAGGATCATGATAAGATAAGAATGGGTTTTGATAAGAGTAAGCTCAGATGCTTCAACTGTGATGAGTACGGGCATTTTGCAAGGGAATGCACTAAGCCAAAGAAGGAGAAACCAGAAGAGAAGAAAGCTGGAGGTGGTAAAGGAAAGGGAGAGACGAAGGCTTTGGTTGTGCAGGATTATGGGGAATATCAATGGGCTTCGCAGGTGAAGGAACTCAGTCTGACTCGTACTATGATTGCTAAGATGGAGAATGATGATGAGGAGGAGCATGCATTTGTGGTCACTGAGGAGAAGTCAGGAGATGAGCAGGGGAACCTGGTTGAAGACAAGGAAGCATTTGCCGCCGAGGTCGACAACACAAAGGTATGTACTAATCCCACTTGTGCACGTTTAATTCCTGGCCTTAGACAACGTTGGAAGAATAGTGAGATAGAATTATTTGATATGCAATGTTCTAGAAGTTCATTTAAGAGAAGATGGGAAAAGAGTGAGGAGAAAGTCAAAGCACAGAAATTAGATATAGAGAAATACCAAGCCCTTGCCACTCAAAAGTCTGTCCTGTATGATAATGCTAAGTTAGAAATAGCTGAGCTTAGGAAGCAGGTAGATGAACTCAAATATCAGAACAATGAGTTACAAGTGAATTTAAATGTAAATCAGATGAGAAACAAAAGAATGGTCGAAGCTGGTAAGGCTTTGTCCACCTGCCTAACTGATGTTCGATTTGGTAAGTGTAGAGGCTAGATTATGAGGCTTGTAATATTAAATAAGTTGGGCTGGGCTTAGAGGGTTTAATTAGATTAGTAGGCTAGTTTATGGTTGGGCTTGGGTTTACTATTGGGTTTATGATCCAGAAGGGGCTCAATAGTAAACCCAATAGGGGACTATATATACCCCAAGAGTTCACCATTTCTAGGTGAGCTTGCCAGTTTACGATTCTAGTGGCTTGATTACGATTTCTAGAGAGAGAAGAGGGTTTACGATTACGGTTTTGTACCCGACAAGTTTACTTGTGTGCAAAGTTCAAGTGTTTATTTGTTTAATCATCGTATTCTTCGGGTTTCTTCTCTTCTCTATCTTGAATCAATCATAAACGAGGATTCCGCACTCGTTAGTGATATCAATATCGTGTTTTGATCAGATTTTCCGGACCTACAATTGGTATCAGAGCCAAGAATCACTGATTCGAGGCTCTCACGGTATTGGATTCAAGCTTTTTCCAAAAAAAAAAAAGATTTGAAGATTTGAAGATTTTTAGATTTGAAGATTTGAAGATTTGAAGATTTGAAGATTTGAAGATTTGAAGATTTGAAGATTTGAAGATTTGAAGGTTTGAAGGTTTGAAGGTTTGAAGGTTTGAAGGTTTGAAGGTTTGAAGGTTTGAAGGTTTGAAGGTTTGAAGGTTTGAAGGTTTGAAGGTTTGACTATCGGAGTTTACTATCGGAGTTTACTATCGGAGTTTACTATCGGAGTTTACTATCGGAGTTTACTATTGGAGTTTACTATTGGAGTCTACGACCCGGAGCGTGTTTGCGATTCCCACTGTGTTTACGATTGGGTTAACGACTCGGGGGTGTTTACGATCGGAAACAGCGTTTACGATTGGAAACTAGTTTGCGACAAAAAGTCACTATTTCACACTTTCACGGAAACGGGCATAACTTTTGACTCGTTTGGAGTTAGAGGCTCAAATTTTAAAACGACGTTCGTGACACCGAGCCCCAGAATTACCCCAGACTAACATCTAGGGAAGCTCGTTTGGACCCCAAAATTCCACTCCGAAGGCCTCCGTTTTTCAGTTTTAAGGTTTTGACACTATTCTTTGAATAGTACTTTTGCCGTTTTTGCCGATTCTTCAAAATCTTCAAAGGCTGCATATCTAAAGAAAGAAAATGAGTTTAGTGGTTGAAGAAAAGAATATAGTTGAGGACAAAGATGATTTCGTAGATGAAGTTGACAAAACTGAGATATGCCCCAATCCCACTTGTGCTCGTATAATTCCTGGACTTAGACAAATCTGTAAAAATTATCAGATAGAACTGTTTGAGATAAAATGTGAAAGGAGTTCTTTTAAGGGTAGATGGCAAAAGAATGAGGAGAAGGTATAAGCTCAGAAACGAGACATTGAGAAATATCAGAAGCTAGCAACGGAGAAGACTATCTTATATGATCGGGCTAGGATTGAGATATCTGAGCTTACACAGAAATTAACTGAACTGCAACAAAAAGTTTGATGAGCTGCAGGTCAAGTATGATTGCAATCAGGAAAGAAATAAGCGAATGCTCGATGCTGGAAAGGAATTGTCACATGCTGTTGTGACTGGTCAAGTTGGGAAAGATAAAACTGGGTTTGGGTCAGAAAAGTCTGATAAGTCTCTGTCTGCAAACAGCATTATTCCTCCACCAGTTCCCAGAGACATTATAGGAATAATTCTTAGTGAGGATCAAGTTGAACGAACCGAGTCTGATTATAAAGAAGCTGCTCCTCCTATTGATAGTGTCTTGGTTGGAACTACACCATTGACTCAAGAAGAAATTGATAATGAAGCAAACATGACTTATGGTGAAGGGAGAGTAAAGGATATATCAGACAATGATGCTAAGTGTCAGAAATATGACAGGTGTCATAACTCTAAGTCTGATGAAGCTGGGATAGAGTTGAAACCATACCCTAAAATTGAAACCCCATGCTTCAAAGTAATTGACGAAGTCAAAAGGGAAAAGGTGATCTTGACGACACGGCCTGAGGGGAAGATCTTCATGACATCTGGATCAATGTTTGACCAAGAACCAGATGTAGGATATGAATTACCATCCTTCTCCTCCAAGTTCAAGGGAATAACTGATGGAGTGATAAGTGAACCTAAAGTTGAGAGGCCAAAGATCACCATCAAGCATCCAAGTATGAAACCAACAGCTGAAGTGAAGAATGAAAAACTAAAGGGAGTAGCTGTGTCTCCCATTTCTTCAGTTGGATCATGCAGTTGCCGTTGTAATTGCAAGAATGGTGCTTCAACGTCAAAGAATCAAGGAAGCACAAAGACAGTAAAGACGGGTTCGACACAGGATTCGACAAACTAGCAGAAAGTCAAATCTGAAGCTGCAGTCAAACCAAAGAAGCATACACAAGGCAAACCAGCTCCATATCAACCACCAAAGACAAATGGGTACACGTCTGACTTCTATCTAAAGAAGCACACTTGCTTTAATTGTGGCATCGCTGGTCATATTGCTAGAAACTGTCTTTATCGCCCCTATGAACCTTATTTTCCGAAAAGTCAAAGGGTTTCATCTCAGGAGTCTGTAAAGTCTAAACCAATGATGGTGCAAACACCTAAGGCAAGGAAGACTGTTGCTCCTAAGGTTAAACCCTCTGATCAACATTGGGGCGCTGCCAAAGCTGAACGAAAATCTATAAACAACAGTCTTCCAAGTTACAAAAATTTTCAAAAACAGGTGAAGAAACCAGTTTCAAAACAACCAAAGCTTGAAAAACCCAAGGTAACTAGAAATGTTTTCAAAAATGATTCTAAAATGCAGAAGGTTGAAATACCTAAAGTCACAACTCAAAAGGTGACGAAAACAAAAACTGTTTTGAAAAGTGAATCTAAAACGAAGAAGGTTGAAATACCTAAGGTCACAACTTCAAAGGTGACTAAAACAAATGTTAAATCACCTGGAACTTGGAAACCAAAGGCTAATGCAGCTACAACCGAATCATCCCAACTTCCTGATTTTTCAAAAGGAATGTTTTTTAAAAGAAATTTCATTCATTGATTCCTCAGGGGTACCCAGAAAAACAATGGCCTGGGTACTATTAGCTAACTAATCTCTCACTCTGTGCAGGAACGATCAAGGAGGATTATCACTAACGTTTTTATTACTAATTTGTTTGTTGATAAGTGATTGTTCCAGGCACAGTTTAGGAGACGTATCTTCATGACATGTCAAGTAATCTATAATTGGAAGGTATGTCTCATTGAGAGGTAAAAGGTCAAAATCAGCATGAAAGGTACTGTTCTTAACTTGGTTGTTTGAATGATGAGGCAACAAAGGGTCTTTTGAGTTAAACCTACTTCATTAAAGTTTCAATTGAGAGTTGATTGATTATGTGTTTGACCTCAAATGCAATGAAGTGTGCATGTCATGAAACCCAATATTCTCAAAATTTTCAAATCAATACTTTGAAAGTTAGCTTTGTCAAATATCTTAAATTTTGTGTTTTGTTCTTTTAAGTGTGTTTGTGTGTTTTATTTTTTATTTAAAAAAAAACTGAAAAATAATATTCACAAAATTGTGAAATTAAAAATCAAAAAGCAAGGGGAAGAAATGTAAAGATGAAGAAAAAGTTGACCCCTCAAAAATAGTGTGCTTTTTAATTTTTAATTGTTTGTGTCTGTTTCTAAGAAGTTTAGGGGAAGTAAAATGAAAGCCCGGGTTGGAGATGGCTGACACGCGTAACGCTGAAGTGAAAGGCAAGCTCCACGGTGATATGCTCGGTAGGCTCGACCTAAACTTATGACCTCCAATGAAAGTGCAGTGAACTTAAAAGATATATATGTTTAGTTTCCCATCTCAGTTTGCATGGTTCAAAAAACTGAGTCCCAGCAAAAACGGGTTGAGAGTGGTAATTATGCCTAGTATTCACTCTCTCACACGCCATGTTTCTGCTGTTATGACTACACCACATGAGAAAAAGAAATGAAAAAAAAATGGAAAAAGAAATGAAAAAGAAAAGAGAATAAATAATCACTCAGTTGGTCTTCTTTGCGTGTTTAGCGGCCGACCTGATCACCAACTGATGGTTAATGAAATAAGTGGTAGTCATAACGGTGTTGCATGGTTCCTCAAGCTGGGGGTTTGTGAATCATCAATAAACTCTGAGGTTGGGTAGGTTTTGCTGTGTACGCTTGAGTGTGGGGACAATTAAACATGATGGTAATATTGTACTATATTAAACATGACGCATTCGGTTGGGATTAAACGGGTTTGAGTTTAAAGCGGACAAACATACCGGCAATCACCTGGACTAGTTGAGTAACTGAAGCTGAAAATGGTTCCTTAGTCAGATTCATACGGTTTGATCCCTTGTAAACTTTCTCATGTTTGGTTTGGTAAGTATTTGTTTAGTTTATATCTTTCGTGTGTGAGTCGTTAATTTCTTTTTGGTGTGTTTTCGTCTTGGCCAGGTCGATTTGAGAAGTCAAAATGTGTTTTTCATGGGTTTTAATGCATGACAATATGCCCCCGACAGATCTTGCCAAATTTTTAGGGGAAGGAGTATGGGATAATAAGTATTATCCGAAGGGAACTCGGGGATGATACTTATTATCTAATGGAAAAGACTTCCTCCGTCAGATCTTGACAAATTTTTAGGGGAAGGAGGGAGGATAATAAGTAATATCCGAAAAGACTTCCATAATACATAGTATCCGAAGGGAACTCGAGGATAATATGTATTATCTCAGGGGAAGTCCTTGGCTGAAGGGAAGTTATCAGCTAAGGGGAAGTCTTTAGAGGTCTTGGGTTCAGGGGAAGTTTTATAGAAAACCCGTAATCTATATTAGGGTTTTTGGTTAAAATTATGTTAATTTGAATCAACTGAACATATGATAATTACCTTCTAACCCAAAGACCAGTCATCAAATGTCTAGTGGAGTATATTTTTTGAAATGTGTGTCAGACAGGTTGATGATAGAAAGATGTTGCTACTGCTCAAGTTAAAGAACCAGCCGGACAAGACTTCCATCTGAATAAGCAACTGTTCAAGGGAAGTTGTTGGTGTCTTTACAAGTTTTTTAAAAGCTTCAAAAGTTTTTCAAAGAAAATGCTCACAAGTTTAGGGGAAGTTGAAGATTTCAAGTCAAATCTTTGAAAAAGAAAATGATACAGAGAGCAGTCAGAGATCATGAAGTTTGAAGATCAACAATCAAGTTCTCCAAAGTTAGGAGGTTTTCAAAATTTACCCTCTAATTTTTGGAGATTCAAGACAGTTACCGAAGATTCAGCAAGAACCAGTTCTTTCAAAAGAAGCAAGTCAATGAGAATCCTCCATCTCATTAACTTGTTCATTTAAAGAAGTTCTAGCTGATGCTGATCTAGAGGAAGTCCCAAGTGCCCGTCATGAAACCCAATGAAGATTTCTGCGGAAAGAATCTTCATCAACATCTTTGCCAGCCAGTCAAGAAGAGGATTTTCAAAGATCGAAGACATTTAATATCACAAGCCTAGGGGAAGATTGTAGAGGCTAGATTATGAGGCTTGTAATATTAAATAAGTTGGGCTGGGCTTAGAGGGTTTAATTAGATTAGTAGGCTAGTTTATGGTTGGGCTTGGGTTTACTATTGGGTTTATGATCCAGAAGGGGCTCAACAGTAAACCCAATAGGGGACTATATATACCCCAAGAGTTCACCATTTCTAGGTGAGCTTGCCAGTTTACGATTCTAGTGGCTTGATTACGATTTCTAGAGAGAGAAGAGGGTTTACGATTACGGTTTTGTACCCGACAAGTTTACTTATGTGCAAAGTTCAAGTGTTTATTTGTTTAATCATCGTATTCTTCGGGTTTCTTCTCTTCTCTATCTTGAATCAATCATAAACGAGGATTTCGCACTCGTTAGTGATATCAATATCGTGTTTTGATCAGATTTTCCGGACCTACAGTAAGGATAAAGGAGGAATAGGAATTAGCTTTTCTGAAAAAATAAGAATAGTGTTCCTCAACCTGTGTCTAGAGATATAATAGGTATGATCTATGAGGAGGATCAGGTAGATAGATCTAAATCAGAAATGCATGAAGCAGGACCTCCCATAGAAAGTGTTCTGGTTGGTGTGAAACCCATGACTGAAGAGGAGTTAGAAAATGAGAAACATATGACCTATGGTTTGGGTAATCAGAATAAATCGGTGATACTCATGTGAACCGGGTCCATCCCAGGAATCATTAAACGATAATGTTAGTCCTTCTGATGTTTTTGTTTCATGTGCAGATGAAGTAGGGATTAAAGATGTTTCTGGGAAGGATGCCGAATGCTTGAGAGTCAAAGAGTGTCATGAGTCTAGTAGTTTAATTTTTGATTTACCTAAGGACGATGTTTTGGCATCTGTGTCTGAACTTAATGCGTCCAAGTCAAAACAATTAATGTTTCCTATGTCTTCATAACATGTTTATAATTCTAATGAAGTAGTTAATGGTTTTAAAATTCGTGTGCCCAATACTAAAGCAGGTCGTGAGTCTAAACCCAAGGAATTCGTTCCTTATCCCCAGGTTGTGTCTACTTTCAACCGAACGAACAAGTCAAAATCAGAACATTTTTGATTAATCACACAACCTAAAAAGGTTACAAAACATTTCATACACAGATGGGATGATAAGCCTGAATGGAAGTCATCATACCCAAGACGTTCGTATGTTTGTAGCCATGTGAATGGGCCAAGATTTATGAATTGTTTTCAGTGTGGAAAACCAGGGCATTTTGCTGTAAATTGTTTAAATAGACCTTATCAACCATACTATCCGCAACACCAAGGACTAGTATGTTGCAGAAAATGATGACAGGTGGAAGTAAAAATCAGAAACAACAAGCTGTGTCTCAGGGGAAGAAAAGTTCAAAACCAATGAAGACTCAACAGTCTAAGGTTTTAAACACTAAAACTCTAGTGACAAAGCTTGTTGAAGAAAAATGGAATGTGGCCAAAACTCCAAAACCAACTTACACACCTAAAGGAGTTTACCGAAGAAAAGATAAAATGAAATCTGAACTTGTTGAAAAACAGCTACCTAAAACAAAAAGGATTTCTCAACCTAAAGGTAAAACAAAGGTTAAGAAACGGGTTTCTAAATCAAAAGATGTTTTGTTAATACCTGATATGTGCGTCGTGTGAAGTATCAAACAAGATCAAGATCATGTCAATCTAGGTTTGGCCGAACTAGGTCCGAACCTGAAGTTCGGACTGGCCGAACCTGAGGTTCGGCCAAAGCTCGGACCAGCTAGTATATATAGATGTTTGGTCTTTGTAATTGGGTGTGCTGAGCGTGCGAGTTCTGTTAAGTGTGTGTATTCTCTGAGTCTATTTCTGAGTGTTTACTGGTTGTAATTGTTCTTCGTTGATCAATAAAAAAATCGGTTAATTACGTTTCGATGTCCAATTAGCTAGATCGAGTAGACAATCCGATGCTCATGCATTTTCAAGTGGTATCAGAGCTATCTGGTTCACTCTACTGATCTTTGGTTGCTATTTTCGGATTTTTAAGCGTTTTTGAAGTTTTCACGAGTTTCAGTACGTATTTTCAATCATTTCCTGACGAGCGTTTTGTGTCAAATTTGCTCTTAAATCGTTCCTCATCATTTTTCTGGTGTGACTGGTACGTTTTTCGTCAAAATCCATAAAAAATCGAACGTTTTTGAAAAATTATGTCGAAGTTCGGAGTTTCCTGATCAGGTTCGGAGTAACTGCTCCGAACTTGAAGTTCGGTCCATCTTCGGTGAGAGTTCGGTGTTAATTCGGTCAAAGTTCGGAGTTTTCTGTGTTCGGTCACTAGTTCGGACAATGTTCGGAGTTAAATCAAGGTTCGGAGGTAGTTCGGTGCTAGATCGGAGTCTTTTAGGAGTTCGGTCTGTTAATTTTGACTCGGAGCAAGTTCGGACGAAGTTCGGAGGTTGGTTTTAGGTTCGGACAAAGTTCGGAGCTTGGTTATAAGTTCGGAGAGAGTTCGGCCGGCAGAATCTTAATTTTTCGAACGATGTCGGAATTTCACGCGTTTGCTGCAATGCAAAGTGCCATGCAAACCATGCTGAATTTTAATAATGAAATTGGAACAAGCCAGAAAGTTCCCAAATTATTGAAGCGGGAAGATTATCAAAATTGGAAGAAACGATTTTCTGCTTATATTAGCACAAATGACATTGAATTATGGATTCCAATTCGAACGTTGTATGAACGACCAATGGAAGATGGAGATCTTAAAGAAATTCAAGATTTCGATGGTGCTGAAAGAAAAAGTTATGAGCTTGAAAAGAAAGTTTATGGTTATCTTACTATGGCTTTACCTACTGAATTGCTTCATCAATTTAGCACTTGCAAGAAATCTAAGCAATTGTGGGATGCTTTATCCGCAAGATGTGAAGGAAATGCTGATTATAAGAAGAGTCGAAAGAAAGTATTGAACAAAGAATTTGATAATTTTCAGAATTATGACAATGAAAACATTACTGCTCTAGTTTCAAGATTTTCACATTTGATTAGTGAATTGAAGGTTGTAGGAATTGAAAAATCTGATGCGGATTTAAAGGAAAAGATCATGGAAGCGTTACCTGAAAAGTGGGAAAATTATGTTTTGCTACTCACTCATGACAAGGATTATTCTATCATGACATTTCACGAGCTTACTGGAAAACTTCATGCTCGAGAAATGGAAATGTTGAATTCCAAGAAATCAACTGCTACTATACAAAATCCAGAATTGTATCATGGTGAGAATACAGCAAGCATGAATGCTAAAGCTAAACCAAGTCTGAGTTCTGCACCTAGTACAGCTTTCTTGACTGGAATGTCTGATAATTCTGATAACAAGTCGTCACGGGGTTGTAGCTTTACAATTCCAAATCTTTCAAATCAGAATACTTTTTTTGCCGAATCAACGGAAGATTGTGCTAAAATGATTTCTGCTTTGATCTCATCATCTTTTGGTTCGATTATTAAGAATGTTGCTGATGCAAAGTTAACCAGCGATGATCTTGATGCACTTGATGATGATCAGCTCACTGAATTGGATATATCTTGGCAATATGCTATGTTATGCCAAAGATCGAAGAGATTCTTCAAGAAACATGGAAGAAATCTTTCTGGTGATAAATTGGGTTTTGACAAGTCTAAGCTAAAATGTTTTAAATGCTCACAGCTAGGACATTTTGCCAAAGATTGTCAACAAGCACATGCAAGCAAGCCTAGTTTTCCTCACTCACCCAAGCCAGGTTTTACTCAACCATCTACGAGTAACACAAGCAAGACAACAGCTTTGACGGCTCAACATGATGGTGTTTATGATTGGGGTCAACATTTTGGATATGATACCTCAGCATTAATTGTCACACATGACCAAGATGATTATTATTCTGATTCAAGTTCATATGATGCTGCTGAGACTGAAAAGTTTGAATCTAAGATTGAAGCTTTGATGAAAGAAAAAGAATTTTTGGTTGAAGAAGTCAAGAAAGTTACTGCTGATTTCAAAATGATTAATTCGGCGTTGGGTATTTCTAAGGAAATGGAGAAAGAATTGGTGTTGAAGAATGAATGTTTGCTTAAAGAGATAAATTTGCTGAATGAAGTTTTAGAAATTTCTAAGCATGATAAAAGGGATGTTGAAGCTGCAAAAGTCAAGATTTGTGAAGAACGGGATGAGTTGGTGAAAGATGTGAAGAAATGGAAGGATGAAGCAGAAGATACGGCTAATGATTTTCAGAATTTGTTTGATAAATTCAAAGTCAAGCTTGATTTACTTACAAAGAATGTTGAAGAATTAACTGCTACAATTGAAGTATATCAAGTTGATAAGGGAAGGTTGTTGGATGAGAAACGGGAGTTAGTCCGTATAAATAAAGTTCAAACTGCAAATTTGGAAATTCAAAAGACAAACGAGGATAAATTGAAAAAGGAGTTACATGTAGGACTTGATAATCTTCACTTGCAAAAGTTTGAAACTCACAAGGTTGCGAAGCGTTTGATTGCTAAAGAGAAGGAATTTGCTGAGGCTCACCAGAAAATTTCTGATCTGAAAATTCAAGTTCTTGATGCTAACCGATTACTCAACAATGTTTCAAATTCTCAAGTTTTCACAAGTTTCTTAGCTAATGATGAAAATTTTGAGAAAATGTTTGATAAGACTGCTTCACCCCCTGCTTATATCAAAGAAGCTGTCAAAGAAGTGAAGGAACAAGCTGATGAATTTGATTATTCAAAGGTTTCATCATCTACTGCTGAGGATGAGAAAGTTGTGCCGAAGAAGAAGAACAGGAAGAATAAGAAAAAGAAGGAAAAGAAATCTGAGGTTTCTCCTGCACCAAAGTTTGTATCTGGATCATCGTCTGCTGATAATGAGAAGTCGGCTGCTTCTAGTGACAAACTTCTGTCTCAACCTGAGTTTGATGAAAAGATTTTTTATGATCAAAAGAATGTCACTGAAGTAAAAGCTGAATTTTCACTATTAGCGAAGCATGGTCATGGTTCACCTGAGGAGAAAATTTCTGGAAAGCATGAAGGATTAGGTTTTCACAGGATGAAAAACAAAGCTGAAAAGGTTCCAGCATCATCATCTCCAGATTTGAAGAAATTAAAGATGAAACAAGTGAAGAAGGAAGTTTTTCAAGCTGATAAAATTCAACCCGAGCGGTTTTACAAACTCAAGGGTTCGGATCAATTATTTTCTGACAAAGAATTTCCACTTCATTGTGTTCATGCTCGGAAGATTGCTGAGGTCTTTGTGAAAGCAACCATTTCTTCTGAAAGTTCTCAATATCTAAGCCCTACATCTAAATGGGTACATGATCACAGGCATCAGGTATATTATTCTCATTCTGATCATGTTAGAGATATTCATGTGTGTTCTTCGCAGGTACATCAAAGATGGGATAAAAAGACAAGAATTTGTTATATTTGCCGTCGCTCAGGGCATATGGCAAAAGATTGTCCCCTCACCTGCTGATTCACCACAAAGATTTCAAACGAAATCAATTTTTGGTAAACCTGCCACAACAAAGTTCTTTGATGAACAAGGCAGAGTTTTTGATGAAGTTGAGCATACATTTTATCATAAACAAAACCGTTTTGTTCCAATGTTTTCAAAAGCTCAAAATGTAGGTTCTCCATCACAGTCACCTTGATTGCTTCATCAAGAACTGACTTACCAAAACAACGGCAATGGAAACCTAAGGTGGTTTCTAAACAAAACAAGGACACTGGTCGACCAGACGCGATTCGCTTCGGGTCATTTTTGGACTAATTAGTTTGACCAGTGTGCAGGTACTTCTAGAAGACCTATCGACGATTGCAATGTTGTTGATGGAGGAGTATTCTGCTTAATTTAAATTTTCATGATAAATCTTTCTAATCTGCAAATTTTCTGAATTCTAAAATTGCATCGTATTCATGTTGATTGATCAATTTTCTTTGCTTACAAGTTTTTCTCAAAAACCCAAAAATAGAGTCTCGTTTTTTGTGTAAAATGAAAATCCAAAAATAGAGTTTTCATTTTAAGGGGGAGAATTGTAAGTAAGGGGAGTAATTGAAAAAATGCATGTCATGGGAGAAAGTGAATACATGCCAAATATATAATGAAGGAAGGTGAATACATGCCAAATATATAAAATTGTGAGAAATTGATCATTGGGAAATGATGGTACATTGGCTTACGTATCTGACTCATGGATAGAGTAGATGAAAGGGCCATAAGATCATTGTTTGGTATGCTTGGTAGGCTCGGCAAATCAGAAAGTATTCAAATGTGATATACACTAAATACTAATGCTTGACCATATGGATAACATCTTGATGCATATTTGTGACAATCTGACTTTTCAGGTCATTTTCTGACATTAACTGAACGTAAATCGTATTAAATGTTGCGTGAACATTTATGTATTGACTTGTTGACTTTAGCAAACTAGGGTTTTGTGTGATCAATCACTACGAGCATGCACGGAAAGTTTAAACGATTGAAATTCTATGATTTTATGTGGATTAAATACTTATGTATATAATATGATTTTATGAGATTTATGATTTTATGTAATTAAAGGGTTTTAATTACAAACTATTTATATAGTTATATGTGACTTAAATATATAAGTTATGAGTTTTAAATCTCTATGTTATGATTTTAAAGGATTTGATTACAACTCACAAATTTATGCACTCTAAATATATAAGTTATAGATCTAAAATCTATGATTTTATCTGGATATAAACGAGATTTATATATTCTTATAAACGTGATACGATCTATATATTTTGACGTCCTTCATATATTTATTGTTAAAAATATTTTATGTTAACTTCGTTAGAGCCGTTAGGCTGTTATAAAATTTCGAGGGGTTATATTGTCATTTCTTAGACCTTTTTATGTCTAGCAAAAACTGTAAGGACTGGTCCTGTCATTTCCAAAACTCAAGATCATCCTTGTAACTTCTGGAGGGACTAAAAGTGTTAATTGATGAAACTTGATTTTAATTATCATTAACACAAAATTGAAACCGAATTCACGACCGTACATCGGTTTCGACCGATTCAATTCAATCGTCGGTTTCTTTTCTTGGCAATCAATTGGGATTCAATGATAAGAGAATACATAGCAATCATCAGTACTCTCACAACCTCTTCTTGTTTCTCTCTCGCTCTCTCTCGTTCTCTGTTTTACCGGCGAAGAAAAACCCACCGCAAAACACCACCGAACCACCACATTTGGTCGCTGTTAATCACCGTTCTACACATTTCTGTGATCGCGAATCTCCCACGAACAACCGGGTGTAATCAGAAGTTCAAACCGCGACCACACTTGGTGTTCGCGTTTACGTTTCGGGTTTAATTTCGGCTTCCAAATCATCTCGTATCTCATCTTCGATCCAAGGTAACGATTCCTTAATGTTAGTCGCACCTTTTTATGTGTTTTATTTGAGTTTCGAGATTTTCGGCGACCGGAACTAGGGTTCCGATCACCGGAATTCTTGTATGAAGAAGATGACTTCAGGCTGGGTCGGGTTATATATTTTCCTTTCCGGATATAAAACAGACGCCAAACTGGCACAAGTGGTAAGTTTGTTGTGTTCGTTCGCTGGAGGCGCGGGTTCGAGTCTTGGCCTCACCATATTTTTAATACTCTATTTTTTTGGACTTGGTTCCTGGTCGCTATCTATACATAAAACAATTCCGGCCCAACTCCTAACACAATCAAGCCTTTGGCCGGGTGGCTAGTGCGCTGTCTCATAACATAGAGGTCACGGGTTCGAACCCGGTGACCTCCATGTTTCTGTTTTTTTTTATTATTTTGTATTTTGAGCATATGATCACTATATTTTGTACCAAAACTTCTCCTTGTCATATCTTAAACCCGTAAAAATTATAATTGAGACATTTAAACATCGTAGATCATATTTTGAGTTATAAAATATGTTTAACTTGTTATCTTTAGTTAAAAAAAAGAGAGATTTCTAATACCTATATATATATATTGATATAAAAATTCTAGTATTACAAAAAGGTAAAAATATATAAATCTTGAATAGATTAATATATAAACTTATGCCGTTGGATTTTTATTGAAATAATCGAATATTTTTATAATATCCTTTCATATATATAAACATAATTTGTCCTCGCAAAATTCGTTATTAATGTCACTTGAACATTTGGTTAAATAAATATTTATTTATTTTCGAAACCCTTGAACCATATAATATATAATATTGGTATATATTTTATTTTCTCACGCATTACGATAATCGCTGGGATTTGGCACACGTGCCCATCCTTGACTTATTTCGGACTTCACGATCTTTCGTTTTTGTCGACTACGTTAGACTTATAGTTTATAGAACACACACTTATACCCGTATGCTCGTTAGGTGATTGATTGCTTGCACAAGACTCGTATTTGCTACTTGACTTAACTGTTTGTCTGGAAACTTTGCTGTGCAACCTAAGGTGAGTTTCACGGCCCCTTTTACCTATTTTAATCCTGTTGGGGGAGATTAACATGCAAACACTTGAACTGTTAGATAATTATATCACCTGAATGATAGTGGCACACTTATGATAAAGCCCTCACTTTATAGTTACTGTCAATGTGACATCAGCGAGAACTTATTTAGTAGATCTACTGGGTTTGACAACCCCACCCGGGTCAGTCGCGCTGACACGATTGGATATCGAATGGGTGTTATAAACTTCTTAGTCTTAACGAGGCACAATTGAACTTGTCGAGCTTCAGTAACTGGATAGCTAGTTGATCTAGTCAAACGTGCACCGATTTCTTGAAAATAGTCTAGCTAACTATTGATATATTATCTGGATTTTACTGAACTGTTAAACTGTTGAACTGATTAAACCTGTGAACTCACCAACCTTTGTGTTGACACTTTAGCATGTTATATCTCAGGTCGCTAAACTGGATTGTCTGCCACGAGCTAGGATGCACCACATAAGGATTACTATTACCATGCATGCATCATAGACTTATTTATTTATCAAACTTATTAACTTTTGGTTTGCGCATGTTTTGGCGCTTGAACAATTATTACAACTTTGTCGATTACGCTTCCGTATTTAAAAACGCATTTACTCTGGTTTTACTTTTACATTGCATATAGACTGTTCGTATGGCTAATGTGTTCGATCCTGGTTTGTCACGCTCCCTGCGGCGCGCTGTCGCGCGTGGGATTTTTAGGGGTGTGACAATATTTCATGACACAAAAAGAAAAATAAGTGTGAAATTCAAAATGAGAAGTCACTGTGTATACATGTGTTCATTTTGCAAAGATTTAAACTTGTTTGATTTTCTTTAATTTGTCAAACGATCGAACTTTCTCTGCGTATCGAAAGATCGACCTGATCGTTGTTCGTTTGACATTCTGCTTTATTTTCTTTGGTGTTTCGTATAACTCATCAGACTTTCTCTGCGTGTACGGAAGTACTGACCTGATTTTTGTTGGGTTATACAATTTCAACTTGTCTTATTTTCTTATTTTGTTAAATCCGAGGCCTTATCTGCGTATCGAAAGATTGACCTTAAGGTAGACGATTTAACGTTCTTATTTCTTTTTGCATGGAACACAGTTGACTGTATCATGAAAAATATTATGCAATGTGAAATATCACATATGCTATCACACAAAAGAAAAAAAAGAAAAACTGAAAAATGTCTGATTATGTCTGATAGTGTGGGATACACTGGTCAAAGCAAATCTAATCAATATCTTAACATATCCAAATGTTATGAGTATGATTCTGCCTGAGTTTAAGTTGGACAAATTATACCAGCAATCAGCATGACTTATGTGCATCAATTAATTGAAATTGAAGTGCAGTTCAGTGCGTTATGTTCAATATGATCCCATATAGTGATCTTTCTCATACCAAAAATAGTGTTTGATTTTGTATTGAGATTTCATTTCATTTCTGAAAAGAACAAAAAGATTTTTGGTGTGTTTTAGCATAAACTTTGAAAAATCAAAAAGATTTTGTTTCTGCTTTATTTTCGATCTGATCAACGCGTGATACAAATCTTTTTCAAAATCATATCTTGGAGTCTCGAAGAGACGTTTTGCGCCAAGGTTATTTAAATGTTTGAGCAGGTTACTATGTGCAAGATATCACGACTTCAAGTCTTCTGAAGCTGTTGATAAAAGACCAGAGATACACTAAATTGTCATCAAGTATTCAAGATCAAGTTACGATTGAGTTGAGGAAGAGTTTGTTTGAAGATTCATTTCATTGAACGAACGGATTCTACACTTGAGGGGGAGCTTGATTGAAGATACAAAGTTGATGATATTGAAGAGATACTGCACACGACGAGGGGGAGTTTGTTGATACCTGATATGTGAGTCGTGTGAAGTATCAAACAAGATCAAGATCATGTCAATCTAGGTCAGGCCGAACTAGGTCCGAACCTGAAGTTCGGACTGGCCGAACCTGAGGTTCGGCCAAAGCTCGGACCAGCTAGTATATATAGATGTTTGGTCTTTGTAATTGGGTGTGCTGAGCGTGCGAGTTCTGTTAAGTGTGTGTTTCTGAGTGTGTATTCTCTGAGTCTATTTCTGAGTGTTTACTGGTTGTAATTGTTCTTCGTTGATCAATAAAACAATCGGTTAATTACGTTTCGATGTCCGATTAGCTAGATCGAGTAGACGATCCGATGCTCACGCATTTTCATGTTTCTCAAACAAAACAATTTGTTCAAACAAAATTGAAACTTTAGTGGACATCTGTCAAGGAACGTGCAGATAAAAGGGTCACATCTCCACAAACGAAACCTGCAACTGTAAAGAAGTCAACCAATGTGTCAAAACCTCAGAAACACACTTTGTGGAAACCAAAAGTCAACACTCAAAGTTTGAGTGTATCTGAATCAAAATCAGGAATATCCCTTAAATTAGTCAACTACATTGACTCCAAGGGTGTGCCCAGATCTGTTATGGCTTGGGTACCCGACTCTAACTAATCTTTGATTCATGTAGGGACAACCAAGAAGAACTGTCAACAATCTCTGGTAAGTTGATAGTGGTTGCTCCCGACATATGACCGGAGATTTATCACTTTTTGAAGAGGTTCAAGATTTCAATGGAGGAGGTGTTTCTTTTGCTGGTGGAGTAGGTGGCAAGATCAGTAAGAAAGGTGTGGTGAAGAATGGTAGCTTGACGTTCTCTGATGTGCATTATGTGGAAGAATTGTCACATAGTCTGCTCAGTGTTTCGCAAATTTGTGACAGAGAATATTCTGTGTTGTTCAATAGCAAGGAATGCATTATTCTCAAACCTGGAGTCAAGATTCCTGAGGAGTGTGTCTTGATGCGTACACCTAGGCGAGGTGTAAGTCCAGAAACAACAACTAATCACGATATTTTAATCACAAACGAGTGCGGAATCCTCGTTTATGATTGATTCAAGATAGAGAAGAGAAGAAACACGAAGAATACGATGATTAAACGTTAAAAACCTGATCTTGCACACAAGATGAACTTGTCGGGTACAAAACAGTAAATCGTAAACTAGCTCCTCTCAAGATTACGATCGTAATCACTTGGCAGCTCTTGGAAATCGTAAACAGCCAACCCCAAACAAGGAGGTCTAGAGGGGTTTATATAGGCACCCCAATGGGTTTACTATTGGGCCTCTTGAGTCATAAACCCAATAGTAAACTCAAGCTCAATCATAAACTAGCCTACATACAATAACGAAACTAGTCTACTAAACTAATGAAACCCTCTAAGCCCAGCCCAACATATTTAATATTGCAAGCCTCATAATCTAGCCTCTACAATCTTCCCCTAGGCTTGTGATATTAAATGTCTTCGATCTTTGAAAATCTTCTTCTTGACTGGCTGGCAAAGACGTTGATGAAGATTATTTCCGTAGAAATCTTCATTGGGTTTCATAAAAGGCACTTGGGACTTCCTCTTAATCAGCATCAGCTCGAACTTCTTGAAATGAACAAGTTAATGAGAGGAGGATTCTCATTGACTTGCTTCTCTTGAAAGAATTGGTTCTTGCTGAATCTTCGGTAACTGTCTTGAATCTTCATAAATTAGAGCTTGGGAACATCTTCTTTGATAATCTTTTAGAAGCTTGTAAAGAAACCAACAACTTCCCCTGAACAGTTGCTTTTCCAGATGGAAGTTTTATCCGGCTGGTTCTTTAACTTTGAGCAGTAGCAGCATCAGCAGCATCTTTCTCTCATCAACCTGTCTGACACACATTTGAAAAAATATACTCCACCAGACATTTGATGACCGATCTTTGGGTTAGGAGGTCATTGTCATCTGTTCAGTTGATTCAAATTAATATAATTTTAACCAAAAACCCTAATATAGATTACGGGTTTTCTATAAAACTTCCCCTGAACCCAAGACCTCTAAAGACTTCCCCTTAGCTGATAACTTCCCCTCAGCTAAGGACTTCCCCTGAAATAATACATATTATCTTCGAGTTCCCTTCAGATACTATGTATTATGGAAGTCTTTTCGGATAATACTTATTATCCTCCCTCCTTCCCCTAAAAATTTGTCAAGATCTGACGGAGGAAGTCTTTTCCATTAGATAATAAGTATCATCCTCGAGTTCCCTTCGGATAATACTTATTATCCCATACTCCTTCCCCTAAAAATTTGTCAAGATCTGTCGGGGGCATATTGTCATGCATTAAAACCCATGAAAAACACATTTTGACTTCTCAAATCAACCTGGCCAAGACGAAAACACACCAAAAAGAACTTAACGACTCACACACGAAAGATATAAATTAAACACATACTTACCAAAACAAACATGAGAAAGTTTATAAGGGATCAAACCGTATGAATCTGACTGAGGAACCCTTTTCAGCTTCAGTTACTCGACTAGTCCAGGTGATTGCCGGTATGTTTGTCCGCTTTAAACTCAAGCCCGTTTAATCCCAACCGAATGCGTCATGTTTAATATAGTACAATATTACCATCATGTTTAATTGTCCCCACACCCAAGCGTACACAGCAAAACCTACCCAACCTCAGAGTTTATTGAGGATTCACAAACCCCCAGCTTGAGGAACCATGCAACACCGTTATGACTACCACGTATTTCCTTAACCATCAGTTGGTGATCAGGTCGGCCGCTAAGCATGCAAAGAAGACCAACTGAGTGATTATTTATTCTCTTTTCTTTTTCATTTCTTTTTCATTTCTTTTTCTTTTCTTTTTCTTTTCTTTTTATTATGTGGTGTAGTCATGACAGCAGAGACATGGCGTGTGAGAGAGTGAATACTAGGTAATTACCACTCTCAACCCATTTTTGCCGGGACTCAGTCTTTTAAACCATGCAACCTGAGATGAGAAACTAAACATATATATCTTTTAAGTTCACTTCACTTTCATTGGAGGTCATAAGTTTAGGTCGAGACTACCGAGCATATCACCGTGGAGCTTGCCTTTCACTTCTGCCTTACGCGTGTCAGCCATCTCCAACCCGA
Organism: Deinandra increscens subsp. villosa; assembly: GCA_039602395.1. Classification (NCBI taxonomy): domain Eukaryota; kingdom Viridiplantae; phylum Streptophyta; class Magnoliopsida; order Asterales; family Asteraceae; genus Deinandra; species Deinandra increscens. Next base: position 15,325,629 of record JBCNJP010000006.1, on the reverse strand, counting down.
ATATTCATTTTACTTCCCCTAAACTTCTCAAAAACAAGACACAAACAATTAAAAAATTGAAAAGCACACTATTTTTGAGGGGTCAACTTTTTCTTCATCTTTACATTTCTTCCCCTTGCTTTTTGATTTTTAATGTCACAATCTTGTGACCATCATTTTTCAGTTTTTTTTTTTTTTTTAAATAAAAAATAAAACACACAAACACACTTAAAAGAACAAAACACAAAATTTTGAAGATATCTGGCCAAGCTAACTTTCAAAGTATTGATTTGAAATTTTTAGAAAATTGGGTTTCATGACATGCACACTTCATTACATTTGAAGTTAAACACATAATCAATCAACAGCTTAATTGAAACTTTAATGAAATAGGTTTGACTTAAAAGACCCTTTGCTGCCTCATCATTCAAACAACCAAGTTAAGAACAGTACCTTTCATGCTGATTTTGACATTTTACCTCTCAATGAGACATACCTTCCATTTATAGATTACTTGACATGACATGAAGATACGTCTCCTAAACTGTGGCTGGAACAATCACTTATCAACAAACAAATTAGTAATAAAAACGTTAGTGATAATCCTCCTTGATCGTTCCTGCACAGAGTGAGAGATTAGTTAGCTAATAGTACCCAGGCCATTGTTTTTCTGGGTACCCCTGAGGAATCAATGAATGAAATTTCTTTTAAAAACATTTAAAAAATCAGGAAGTTGGGATGATTCGGTTGTAGCTGCATTAGCCTTTGGTTTCCAAGTTCCAGGTGATTTAACATTTGTTTTAGTCACCTTTGGAGTTGTGACCTTAGGTATTTCAACCTTCTTCGTTTTAGATTCACTTTTCAAAACAGTTTTTGTTTTAGTCACCTTTTGAGTTGTGACTTTAGGTATTTCAACCTTCTGCATTTTAGAATCATTTTTGAAAACAGTTCTAGTTACCTTGGGTTTTTCAAGCTTTGGTTGTTTTGAAACTGGTTTCTTCACCTGTTTTTGAAAATTTTTGTAACTTGGAAGACTGTTGTTTTGATTTATAGATTTTCTTTCAGCTTTGGCAGCGCCCCAATGTTGATCAGAGGGTTTGACCTTAGGAGCAACAGTCTTCCTTGCCTTAGGTGTTTGCACCATCATTGGCTTAGACTTTACAGACTCCTGAGATGAACCCCTTTGACTTTTCGGAAAATAAGGTTCATAGGGGCGATAAAGACAGTTTCTAGCAATATGACCAGCGATGCCCCAATTAAAGCAAGTCTGCTTCTTTAGATAGAAGTCAGACGTGTACCCATTTTTCTTTGGTGGCTGATATGGAGCTGGTTTGCCTTGTGTGTGCTTCTTTGCTTTGAATGCAGCTTCAGATTTGACTTTCTGCTGGTTTGTCGAAGCCTGTGTCAAACCTGTCTTTACTGTCTTTGTGCTTCCTTGATTCTTTGACGTTGAAGCATCATTCTTGCAATTACAGCGGCAACTGCATGATCCAACTGAAGAAATGGGAAACACAGCTACACCCTTGAGTTTTTCATTCTTCACTCTAGCTGTTGGTTTCATACTCGGATGCTTAATGGTGATCTTTGGCCTCTCAACTTTAGGTTCACTTATCACTCCATCGGTTATTCCCTTAAACTTGGAGGAGAAGGATGGTAATTCATATCCTACATCTGGTTCTTGGTCAAACATTGATCCAGATGTCATAAAGATCTTCCCCTCAGGTCGTGTCGTCAAGATCACCTTTTCCCTTTTGACTTCGTCAATTACTTTGAAGCATGGGGTTTCACTTTTAGGGTATGGTTTCAACTCTATCCCAGCATCATCAGACTTAGAGTTATGACACCTGTCATATTTCTGACACTTAGCATCATTGTCTGATATATCCTTTACTCTCCCTTCACCATAAGTCATGTTTGCTTCATTATCAATTTCTTCTTGAGTCAATGGTGTAGTTCCAACCAAGACACTGTCAATAGGAGGAGCAGCTTCTTTATAATCAGACTCGGTTCGTTCAACTTGATCCTCACTAAGAAGTATTCCTATAATGTCTCTAGGAACAGGTGGAGGAATAATGCTGTTCATTGCCAAAGATTTATCAGTTTTCTCTGACCCAAACCCAGATGTGTCTTTCCCAACTTGACCAGTCACAACAGCATGTGACAATTCCTTTCCAGCATCGAGCATTCTTTTGCTTCTCATTTGATTCATATCTAGTTTCACTTGCAACTCATTGTTCTTATGTGTGAGCTCATCTACCTGCTTCCTAAGCTCAGCTATTTCTAACTTTGCATTGTCATACAGTAGAGTTTTCTCAGTAGCAAGTTTTTGATATTTCACAATGTCTAGTTTCTGAGCTTTTACCTTCTCCTCATTCTTTTCCCATCTACCCTTAAAAGAACTTCTCTCGCATTTTATCTCAAATAATTCTATCTGATAATTTTTACAAATTTGCCTAAGTCCAGGAATTATACGAGCACAAGTGGGATTGGGACATATCTCAGTTTTGTCAACTTCATCTGCGAAATCATCTTTGTCCTTAACTATATTCTTTTCTTCAACCACTGAACTCATTTTCTTTCTTTAGATATGCAGCCTTTGAAGATTTTGAAAAATCGGCAAAACCGGCAAAAGTACTATTCAAAGAATAGTGTCAAAAACTTAAAACTGAAAAAACGGAGGCCTTCGGAGTGGAATTTGGGGGTCCAAACGAGCTCCCCTGGACATTAGTCTGGGGTAATTCTAGGGCTCGGTATCACGAACGTCGTGTAAAAATTTGAGCTTTTAACTCCAAACGAGTCAAAAGTTATGTCCGTTTCCGTAAAGGTGTGAAATAGTGACTTTTTGCCCCAAAACATGTTTCCGATCGTAAACACTGTTCCCGATCGTAATCACCTCCGGGTCGTAAACAACGATCGTAAACGACGATTTCGATAGAGTTTAATCGTAAACTCCGATTCCGATCCGAAATGTCGTAAAATCCGATTACGATGACTGTTTCCGGTAGCGAAATGTCGTAAACACCTGATTCCGACAAAGTACAATCGTAAACAGCCAACTCACCGGATCGTAAACTGATAAAAATCCAATCTTTAAGTCGTGAACGTGTTTCCGATGCAGATCTTCAAGAACACCAGTCGTAAACCTTCAAGCAAACCCAGAAAATAATCGTAAACACTCACGAACAGCAGCAACACCGATCGTAAACCCGAAGAACACCTTCAAATCTTCAAAAATCGAACCTTTTTCCAGAAAAACTCGAATCCAATACCGTGAGAACCTCGAATCTGTGATTCTTGGCTCTGATACCAATTGTAAGTCCAGAAACAACAACTAATCACGATATTTTAATCACAAACGAGTGCGGAATCCTCGTTTATGATTGATTCAAGATAGAGAAGAGAAGAAACACGAAGAATACGCTGATTAAACGTTAAAAACCCGATCTTGCACACAAGATGAACTTGTCGGGTACAAAACAGTAAATCGTAAACTAGCTCCTCTCAAGATTACGATCGTAATCACTTGGCGGCTCTTGGAAATCGTAAACAGCCAACCCCAAACAAGGAGGTCTAGAGGGGTTTATATAGGCACCCCAATGGGTTTACTATTGGGCCTCTTGAGTCATAAACCCAATAGTAAACTCAAGCCCAATCATAAACTAGCCTACATACAATAACCAAACTAGTCTACTAAACTAATGAAACCCTCTAAGCCCAGCCCAACATATTTAATATTGCAAGCCTCATAATCTAGCCTCTACACGAGGAAATTCGTATCTTCTCAACATGGGTAAACCTCCGCCATCTGATGTGGCCTGTCTTATTTCAAAGCAAAATGAAAATTTGGCATTGTTATGGCATCGACGTTTGGGACATACCAACATGAAGAATCTGACCAAGCTCGCAAAGGGAGAGCATGTTAGAAACCTCTCCATCAAGGACTTCACATCAATTGAGAAGTGTGTTGCATGTGCTAAGGGGAAGCAACACAAGTTACCACATCGTTCTAAAATGACAAACTCTATTTCGTCTGTGTTACAACTACTACATATGGATCTCTTCGGCCCAATGCAAGTGCTAAGTATCAGCAAGTTCTCATATTGCCTGGTGATAGTGGATGACTTCTCTCGATTTACTTGGGTGTTCTTTTTGTCAAACAAGCATGAAACTCCAGCGCTTGTGAAACAGTTTCTTACTCTCATAGAGAATCAGATGAGCAAGAAAGTGAAGGCAATAAGATCAGACAATAGAACAGAGTTTAAGAATGCTGAATTGAATATGTTCTGTGGAGAGAAAGGTGTAGAAAGGCAATACAGTGCACCGTACACACCTCAACAGAATGGTGTTGCTGAAAGAAGAAATAGAACACTCATTGAAGCTGCAAGAACTATGTTGTGTGAAGCAAGACTGCCAATTTTCTTTTGGGCCGAAGCAGTCAACACTGCTTGTTATGTACAAAATCGGGTACTTTTGAACAAGCGGCATGAGAAGAAGCCTTATGAGATTATCTATGGAGAAAAACCAAAAGTGGGGTACTTCAAGACTTTCGGGTGTCCTTGCACAGTTTTAGTTCAATCTGATGTGGGGAAGTTCGAAGAAAAGGCTGATGAATGCTACTTTGTTGAGTATTCTGCAAATAGTGCTTATCGAGTCTACAAAAAAACCACCAAAGTGATAATTGAGGCACTCAATGTTGACTGGTTGGAAGACAATCCGACTGATGCTGGAACTGGGCCAGACTGGATCTTCAATTATGGGTCATTGTTTGAAGGTTTCAACCTGTCAAATATGTTTCATAGTCTGGAAGAAGAAGAAGACATTATTGGTCCAGCTCCTGAAGTAAGGCCATCTGTGGAAAATGTTGGTGACAATGTATCTGCAGCAGCTCCTAAGGATGATTATGTGGATGTTCTAGAATCTTCAGGAACTCATGATGATCAGAAGGAGTCAGAAATCCAAGGTATGAATGATAATATTAATGATACTAACCTGCGTGTCTCTGTTTTAGTACCAGATGTTCAAGCCACAAGAATCAACAGAGATCATCCTCTCAGCAATGTGGTCGGACCAGTGTCAGCAGGTGTCACTACTAGAAGCCGCGTGGGTGACATCAACTTCTGCATGTACTCATGTTTTATCTCCCAGATAGTGCCTCCAAATGTGATGGTGGCTCTTAAAGATTCGAGTTGGATGGAGGCTATGCACGATGAATTGAATCAATTTTCGAAATTGGGAGTGTGGCATCTAGTGAAAATGCCTGATAATAAGAAATTTATACCCACAAGATGGTTGTATAAGAACAAGAAAGATGATGGGTGTGATTGTGAGAAACAAAGCCAAGTTGATTGTTCAAGGTCACAGACAGGTTTACGGGGTTGATTATTATGAGGTGTATGCACCAGTGGCCAGATTGGAAGCAATTCGAATATTCCTTGCTGTAGCAACATATCTCAACTTCACTTTGTATCAGATGGATGTGAAGACAGCTTTTCTTTATGCTGAAATGAATGAAGAGGTTTATGTGGCTCAACCGCCAGGGTTTGTGGATGAGGGACATCCAGATCATGTGTATCTTCTGGATAAAGCTTTATATGGTTTGCATCAAGCACCTCGCACGTGGTATGAGACTCTATCAAAGCATTTGGTGGAAAATGGCTATATAAGGGGAGTGGTTGATCAAACCCTGTTCAGAAAGAAGGTGAAAGATGATATCATTATGGTGCAAGTTTATGTGGATGACATCATCTACGTGTCAACGAATGAAGAGTTATGCACTGAATTTGAGGAAATCATGAGAAAGAAATTTGAGATGAGTGATCAAGGGGAGATGAACTTTTTCCTGGCATTACAGGTCAAACAAGATGAATCTGGGATTCTCATTCATCAAGCAAATTATGTGAATCAAATTCTGGAAAACTATAAGATGCAGGACTCCAAGCCCATCTCCACTCCCATGGCATCCCGGCCTCTACGGACAGCAGATGCAGATGGAGAATCAGTGACTGAATTCATGTATCGTTCAATGATCGGTTCACTCATGTATTTGACAGCAAGCAGGCCAGATATCATGCATGCAGTATGTGTGTGTGCACGTTACCAGGCTAATCCTAAACTCTCTCATTTAGCTGCTGTTAAACGTATTTTTAGGTATCTGAAGGGCAGGCCTCGGATTAGACTTTGGTATCCTAAGAATAATGATTTTCAATTATTTGCGTTTACTGACAGTGATTATGGAGGTAGTGATCTTGACAGGAAATCTACAACTGGTGGATGTCAATACTTGGGAGACAGACTCATTTCATGGCAGAGCAAGAAGCAGCATACCGTTTCCAAGTCAACTGCAGAAGCTGAATATGTGGCAGCATCAGCTGGATGCTCGCAGGTAGTATGGACTCAGAATCAGATCACTAACTACGGTATGGAATTTCTTAATACTCCATTTTTTTGTGATAATGCTGCTGCTCTGCAAATTGTCAAGAATCTTGTTCAACATTCCAAAACAAAGCACATAGATATCAAGGTACATTTCATTCGTGATTGCTATGATAGGAAGTTGATTCAGCTCAAAAAGGTAAACTCCGATCAAAACGTTTCTAACCTTTTCACAAAACCCCTTCCTCGTCCAAATTTTGAAATGTGTGTTGAAGGCCTAAGGATGATTGCCTTCGAGAAATGATCTGATCAAAACTGTCTGTACATAGTTTTATTTTTATTTTTTCTTTGGTATTATTTTCAATTACTTTTGGGTTTATTCAATTAAAAAAAATGTGTTTATGTTTTCAAAAGCCTCATAAAAACAGGGGAAGAAATGTTATAGTTTCAGAAAATCTGAAAATCTGTTTGAAGTTTTTATGAAGTCTTTTGTGTTTGTCTTGAGATGGTAGGAAGTGATATAAATGTCCAAGACAATCGGAGACTGACATGCGTAAAGCTGAAGTGAAAGATTGCTCAAAGATGATATGTCGGTAAGCTCAACCCAAAACTATGATCATCAATGTAAGTGCAGTAAAATTGACTTCTATATATGTTTAGTTTCCCGTCCTAGTTTACATGGTTTAAAAAACTGAGTCCCAGCAAAAATGGATTGAGAGTGGTATCTACCTAGTATTCACTCTCTCACACGCCATGTTCTGCTGTTATGACAACACCACAGAAAATGAAAAGAAAAATGAAAACAAAAAGAAAAATGAAAAGAAAAAGAAAGATAATAAAATAATTATTTTGTTTGGTCTTCTCTGCGTGCTTATGCGGCCGACCTGATCACCAACTGATAATTAAGGAAATAAGTGGTAGTCATAACGGTGTTGCATGGTTCCTCAAGTTGGGGGTTTGTGAATCCTCAATAAACTCTGAGGTTGGGTAGGTTTTGCTATGAACAATTGGGTGTGGGGACGGTTAAACATGAAGGTAATATTGTACCATAACTAAGCACTTCAAAAATGTCTGGATGTGAGTTTATGCGGTGAAATATTCTGGCAATCGTCTAGAGCGTCGAGTAACGGAAGCTGAAAAGGGTTCCTCGGTCAAAGATAAGTCTGGTTTGATCCATGAAAATTATCAGCTTCAAGGCACGTATATCTTTTTGTCTCAGTAATAGGTTAACTTTGTTCTATGTTTTTATCATTTTTTAAGTTTTTTTTTACTGTTTAAAATTTCATTTTTTATAATCAAGATCAGGTTCTCGGGGTATTAGTCTGAGGGGAAGTTTTGTAATTCTCAAAATTTTCAAAATTAACAACTTTTCAAGTGATTTATCATTTAAATGAGGTTTGGACGCATTTGATATGTTTTAAAAACTTGAGGGGCCTTTATGAAACTTCTATTCATCAAAACCACCAAACCCCTCATTTCCGATCACATGTTTACGATCCCGGCATCTCTCTCCCCTCTGCGTTTACGATCCACCGGCCGAAACCCTTACCGCCCCATTTTTCACCGGAAAACCACTTTCCTACAATCTTCGACCATCTCCTGTGAAAAACGAGCACACCATCGCTTTTACCTTCTCATTCCGACCACGAAACTCACTAAAATTCGTCAAATCGTCACTGTTTTCTTCCGACTGCTCCTTTTCTCCCTTTTTGAGTTTGTCTTTGATTTCACGAGATTAGAAGTCGTTTCTGTGTTTACGATAGTTAAAAGGTAGTATCTGATGTTTCGCTTACATTTTTGAATGTGTTTAATGTGTTTTCGAAGCTTTGCATGTACAACAATGGAGGAGTTCTGCGTTTACGATCGGCGTGAGGAAGAAGATGACCGTTCGCGTTTATGATGTCGTTTACGATCAGTCTGTGTTCACGATCGATGGTGTTCACGATCGTCAGCGTTTATGATCGGGCTTAATGTTTACGACTGGACTGTACTTGACCCCGATCGTGAACCCAAACTTGGATCGTAAACTCAAATCTCGATCGTAAACCATTTAAAGTTTGATTTAAAATCGTAAACAATTAAATAAACACAAAATGGTTCTTTAAATTCTCTTCAAACTTAATTGTTTTAAGATAAAATTGAACAAGTTAATTTCAAGAATGTGTTTTGTTAAAATTGTGAAATAAAATCCAATTCTTTCTTTTAAAAAGGGTTTCAATTGAGAATTTAGAACTTCAAAGGATAATGTGTTAATCAATTGAACTTGATTGCTCAATGATGTGATTAAACCTGACACATTTGTCTCGGTTTCTCAGATGGCAGAAGAAATGGTTGATGAAGAGATTCACTTTGAAAGAGACCACTGCATACCTGATTATTTGGATGACCCTCTAGAGAAACACATGCAGTTGTTCTACTATCTTGTTGCTGGGATGAACGTGTGCAAAATCAATCATGCTCTCAGGACGCACGTGCTGATAGATGAGCAACTAGTAAGAGAATTCTAGGGATTTGCCAGGGCAAATCTTGATAAAACAAGGATTACTGCAACTATTCAAAACCGCAGAATCGAGATCGTAGAAGAAGATATTCGCCAAGGGTTGAATATTACTGATAGAGCTGAGGATAAAATGGAATATACGAAGAATGAAGTGTTAGAGGGTGCACGTCTCTTGGGGTATGAAGGAAAATTCCCACCGATCTTCAAGAAGCTTTTGCCGCACTACTGGAGGTGTTTGGCACACTACTTGTAGAAATCATTCTTGGGGAAGAGAACGGGCTTTGATCAACTAAACAAGGTGCATGGCACAACATTTGTTGCACTGGAATTGGATTGAGAATTCAATTTTTCAAAGATGATGCTATTGGATTGGGTTGGTAATGCTGATTTGAGTGCAAGAGAACAATTTCTCATGACTCCAAGGTTTGTGCACATGGTAGTAATGAGGAAGTATCTAATGATTTAGGAAAGGGTTGAGAAGCTAGATATAAAATTCATAGATGATGGTGTCTTTGGTCTGCAAACTCAAGATAGAAAGGGAAAGAGCGCGTTTCAAGGAAGACTTGAGTGGGCTAAAAGAGGTGCTTTCCCTGAGGTTGCAAGGGAACGAGATGTAGAATCAGAACCCGAACCTGAAATGCCTCCAGTCAATATATCTGTTGCTGAAGATCATGATGTTCCAGTGACTGTTTAAGAAGAACCAGAAAACATACCATCAGATGAAGAGAATGAGATGGATGATATTTTCCCTGAGAATGAGAATTTGGTAGATGACATATATGGCGACCTAGGGCCAATGAGCTAGAAGAGAAGAAGGGATGACTTGAGTTCTTCTTCAAGTTATGGTGCAATCCCACAAGAGATAAATATTAATGCTGGTGATAATGATGTGTTTATAGAAACTATTCCTGCGCGTGAACCTTCACCGAGAAAGAAATCTGATCCAAGATCTATCAGATTCAAGTTCCAAAGGACAAGCTCAAGCTTGATGGTATTTGAATCATCAAGTGCAAATGTTGAGAGCACATTACAGGATGATGATCAAGTAGATGTACAAGAGACAACTCCAACTCAAACTGAAAGTCCTATTCTGAATGAACACAACCCAGTTCACGAGGAAAGGCAATTCTTCGAAGTTGATAGCTTGTTTGTTGAGCCTAGCCCAGTGAGAGTAAATGTTTCTACTGAATCAAGCCAGGGTCCAATCATTCAAAGCTTTCGTCCATATCCAACACTTATTGGAGAAAGTGTTCAAACAAGTGAACTCCAGGTAGACCTTCGGATAAGTGTTGATCCTCAAATTAACTTTCTGTTATCTCAAAACAGGAAGAGAGAGGGAGAGATAAAAGAGCTGAAAGAAGAAAAGAAGAGGTTGAAGGAGAAGGAGAGCAAGAATGAAGCAAGCATTGGATATTTATATGCTGGATTCCTTGAGTTAAAGAAATAAGTTGGAAGATTTGAAGGGGATTGATAGTTCAAATGCCTAGATGTCACACCCCCAAATCAACCACTAACGGGGTTTATACCGTTAAGGGGTGCGAGCAAACCAGGACCACAACCATTAGTTACAAATACTAAACGAATCAGAATAAAGTCCAAACATTAATAATAAACACCGTTTAACAGTACGCAGCGGAAAACATTGTCCTTAGCACTAACCACGTGCTTTACAAAATTAGGGTTTTAAAATTCTCAATTAAGTTTAACCAACAATAAAATGTCTTCGTGTGCCATGCCAACCCGATCCGGATACTCCTTAGCGATCTGCAAAAGTTTAAACCACGCAAGTGTCAACCTAACGGTTGGTGAGTTCACAGTGGGCTTGTCATGCAGTGGCCCGGTCTCATACATCATAATCGTATAACCATATTCATATGTACAATTTAATTGTGAAAAGCAACGCTTAATGATAACCAAAACCATAGTATAGTGGTTTAGTAACAGTATTTTCCGTAACCTACGTTATCGGGTATGTACTAGTTTTGTATAGTTAAAGTGCTCAACCGATATCGCGGGTAGCTAATCCGTTGTTCCATGCACTAAGGAAGTTTGTACCAAAGCTGACCGATAATTGTAGTGGCAGAGCCTCCAGCTATTTTGTTTTGCGGACATATGTCATCGCGGCTTTGCCTCCCCCGTGTCCTCTCGGGATCACGGTCAGATAGGCTGATATTGTACCTCCGTGCACCTCCAGTGTCACGAGGCGGAGTTTGTCAAACTCCAGTAGATCTACCCAACATCCCCTCGCTTTACAATTAATAGCACAATTAAGTTGAGGACTTTTTCAGTTAAAAGGCAATCCTTAGAAATCATGTGATATCATGTGGTTTAGACTTTAACCTACACTAGCCATATTAAAACGGTTTACTTTGGGGTTCTTATGAATCCCGAAAACATTTTTTCAGTTTCGTTTTAGAATTAGTTGTTTAAGTAATTCACATGTGTTTCCCATAAAACACTTCAAGTTCATCAAGTAGGTGCATAGCACTCTAAGTTTTCAGTTTCATCAAGTAGTGCATAGCACTCATAAAGTTGTCAGCATTGTTTTTCATTAGGTTATTCAGTGTGTCCCAAACGGGCTCACAGTAAACGGGTTAGTGACACTCACCTTGGGTTGCACTGCTACACTTGTTAATAATCCAAGTATTGCTTAACGAAGACCTATGAACACGTTTAGGTCTTAAGTATTAGTTTTGTGTCTAATCTTTAACTTACGTCACTATGGCCCATAACATAGCACGTTGGAACTACGACTCGACATACCGACACACGACACCGATGGTTGATCATAAGCAAGGGTTCACATAAATCAGAAATCAAACATGTTTCATCATAGTATATTCATGTAAGTCGTAGCATAGCATTCAAGTAAGTTGCACAAGTTTAGGTTTAGGTCTGGTCACAGTTTCGCTAGCATAGATTCGCTAGGCAGTTTCGCTGTGTGCACGGGCAGCACTTTCGCTAGGCAATACCCGATAACACAGTTTCGCTAGGCTAGTTTCGCTCGAAATTGTTGGCACAGTTTCGCTAGCCTAGTTTCGCCCGAAACTGGTTTGAACTTTCGTTCAGGGAATTTCGCTCGGTAGTTTCGTTGTGATAGGTCTGGTTGGTTTACCCGGCGACACTACAGTTTCGCTACATAGTGTCGCTGGATGAAGATATACATAATTTCGCTACATAATTTCGCCCAGAGAACACACAGTGTCGCTGGTCGCGAAAAACTCACAAATCAGCCTAAAAATCAATCTAACAGCTTCCATATTTCATGTAATTCAATATCTAGCATGCATAATCATTTACCAACATAAATCAGTAAGCTTTAACACCTTAAACATGGGTTTTCATCATCAAATCACCAAAAAACACATTTTAAACCTAAAATGACTAAAATGGCATAAATCTTCATTATGGATGGATTTCAAACGTAAAGTTACTGACTTTAGGATAGATCTAGCATTCCTAAGCAACATATCAAGAGATCAGGTGATTCCATAGAGGTTTAAGCATGCTTTTTAAGAAAACACATAAAGAACACATAAAAATGGTTTTGGGAGACTCACGATTTGATCTAGGATCCGAATGGATGTTGTCTCGAGGCTGGGATCACGTCGGCTTGTGGTGATTCTTGGCTGACCAGAAGTTCCAGGAGAGTGTGTGTGTGTGTTTTGAGTAAATGGTGCAAAAATGGGATCTCTAGGGTTTTATGTTAATATATAACAGGAGCTAGTTTCGCTGGTTAGTTTCGCTGGCCAAGCGAAACTGGCTCTGTTAGTCAGAGGGTTGGCTAATCCGGGCGACACTATAGTTTCGCCCGGTAGTTTCGCTGGAAACCCCAAAAGTGACCAGTTTACATAATTAATCCAGTAAACACATTGCACATAATTTCACATAGTGGCAATAAAATAAGTAAACACATATGGACGGGTTCGGTGATCAACCAAAGGTCGTGGACGTATTCGGCCTAGTTAAGCATTAGTTACTAAGTTAACACTTATAACGTAACTAACGGAGATTGTCTAACGGAAGTAAACCTTGAAATTCTCGGATGTCACATCATCCCCTTGAAATTGGAATTTTCGTCCCGAAAATTATTCTTGCGTAGTAGCGTTCACAGCTTCAGCTGTCGTCATTGCTGTAGTTGCTGGGGAAAGAAAGCAAAAGTTTTAGGGTTGCCACATCCTCCTCCTGTTAAAGGAATTTTGGTCCCCAAAATTAAATCATACCTTGAGTTTCCGTGGACGTTTGCTCGAACAAGTGAGGATACTTTTTCTTCATTTGATCCTCTCGTTCCCAAGTATATTCAGGTCCACGCTTTGAATTCCATCGGACCTTGACGATCGGAATCTTGCTACGTTTGAGGGCTTTCTCCTCGCGTCCCATGATTTCTACCGGCTGCTCGATAAATCTCAGATGTTCATCAATTTCCAATTCCTCCAAAGGAATTATTTCGGTGTCTTCAGCCAGACATTTCTTTAGGTTAGAAACGTGAAACACGTTGTGAACTCCATCGAGTTCGGCAGGGAGTCGTAATCGATAGGCCACCGGGCCTACTTCCCCAATGATTTCAAATGGACCGATATAGCGAGGATTCAGCTTTCCACGCTTTCCGAAGCGTATCACTCCTTTCCAGGGAGATACCTTCAATAACACCTTGTCGCCTACCTCGAACTTCAAAGGTTTACGGCGTTTGTCGGCATAGCTCTTTTGTCTGTCACGTGCTGCGGCTATCCGCTTCCTGATTTTAATGATCCGTTCAGTTGTATCATGAATGATTTCCGGTCCGGTGAGTCCCTTCTCACCCGTTTCGGCCCAACACACGGGCGATCTGCATTTTCTGCCATAAAGAGTTTCAAAGGGTGCTGCACCAATGCTCGAATGATAACTGTTGTTGTAGGAGAACTCCACCAACGGAAGGTGAGCCTCCCAGTCTTTACCGAAGTCGAGAACGCAAGCTCTGAGCATATCTTCCAAAGTCTGAATAGTTCGTTCCGTCTGACCGTCGGTCTGCGGGTGATAGGCTGTACTCATATCCAGTCTGGTTCCCAGTGCTTCTTGCATAGATTGCCACAATCGGGAAGTAAATCGAGGATCCCTGTCGGAGATAATGGTCTTAGGCACTCCATGACGTGCCACAATTCGGTCAATGTACAGCTTTGTTAACTTGTCCATATTGTCACTTTCTCTCATTGGAATAAAATGTGCAGATTTGGTTAATCGATCAATGACAACCCAAATCGCATCCGGTCGATTCGATCGATGAGGTAATCCTGTTACAAAATCCCTGGAGATATCCTCCCATTTCCATTCTGGGATCTTTGGTTGCTGTAATAGCCCAGAAGGCTTTTGGTACTCAATCTTGACTCTTGAGCACGTTAAACATCTAGCCACATATCGCGCGATGTCGGCTTTCATATTCGGCCACCAATACAAGTTCTTCAAATCCTGGTACATTTTATCCGATCCAGGGTGCACCGAATATCTTGACTTGTGAGCCTCGTCCATCACGAACTCACGAAGATTTCCAAGTAGAGGAACCCAAATGCTATCATTGTAATATCTGAGTCCATCTGACTTAATTTCAGAGTTACCATCCACCCCTCGCAGCGCTTCAGCTGTGAAATTTTCCTCTTTTAAAGCTTCTTGTTGGGCATCGCGGATCCGATCCGGCAATCCTGTGTGAATGGTAAGTTGCAGCGCTCGTACCCGTCGAGGCTTTTCATACTCCTTCCGACTTAAGGCATCAGCCACAACATTGGCTTTTCCCGGATGATACTTAATTGCTAGGTCATAGTCATTTAATAACTCGACCCACCGTCGTTGTCGCATGTTGAGATCCTTCTGATCATAGATGTGTTGTAAGCTCTTGTGGTCGGTAAATATCGTGCACTTTGTTCCGTAGAGGTAATGTCTCCAAATCTTGAGTGCATGAACAACGGCTCCCAATTCCAAATCATGCGTTGTATAATTCTTCTCAGTATCCTTCAGTTGCCTGGACCCGTAGGCAATCACTTTGTCCCGTTGCATCAACACGCAACCGAGTCCTTGGATGGATGCATCACAGTAAACTACAAAGTCGTCAACCCCATCGGGTAACGCGAGAATCGGAGCTGAACATAACATGTCCTTAAGAGTTTGAAACGCGTGTTCTTCTTTTTCACCCCATCTATATTGCACTCCTTTGTGTGTCAAAGCCGTCAAGGGTTGAGCCAATTGCGAGAAACCCTTAATAAATCTTCGGTAATATCCGGCAAGTCCCAAAAATTGTCGGATTTCGGTCGGCGCTCTTGGAGTAGGCCAATTCTTGATAGCTTCCACTTTAGCTAGGTCGACATGAATTCCATTCTGATCAACAATGTGTCCAAGAAACTGGACTTCGCGAATCCAAAAATCGCATTTCGAAAACTTGGCGTAGAGCTGTTCCTTGCAGAGTAATTCCAAGATAAGTCGTAGGTGCTCCTCGTGTTCTTCCTTTGTCTTGGAGTAGATTAAAATATCGTCGATGAAAACTATCACAAACTTATCGAGGTACGGCTTGCACACTCGATTCATCAGATCCATAAATACAGCAGGTGCATTAGTTAGCCCAAACGGCATAACCAGAAATTCGTAATGGCCATAGCGAGTTCTGAAAGCAGTCTTGGGGACATCTTCATCACGAACACGAAGTTGGTGATATCTAGACCGTAGATCAATCTTTGAAAAGTAGCTTGAACCTTGTAGCTGATCGAAGAGATCGTCGATTCGAGGAAGTGGATACCGATTCTTGATCGTGACCTTGTTAAGCTCTCTATAGTCGATACAGATTCGGAACGTTCCATCCTTCTTCTTAACAAACAATACCGGTGCTCCCCACGGAGACGAACTTGGACGAATAAACCCTTTGTCGAGTAACTCTTGAAGTTGTGTGGAGAGTTCGTTGAGTTCGCTTACCGCCAAACGATAAGGTGCGCGTGCAATCGGAGCGGCTCCAGGAGCTAAATCGATTCCAAACTCGACTTGTCGAAATGGGGGCAAACCAGGAAGATCTTCAGGAAATACATCTTGGAAGTCGCGGACTATCGGGTAGTCGTCGATTCTACGTTCGGGAAATGTCGTGTCGGTGACGTTTGCAAGGATCGCGAGATGTCCTTTACGAAGACACTTTTGAGCTTTGAGAAACGAGATAATACCGGTGACCGTTCCACCCTTCTCGCCTTGAACTGTTAACACTTCACCGTCCTTGAGTGGAATACGAACCACTTTTTCTTGGCATAAAATTTCGGCTCGGTTTTCAGATAACCAGTCCATTCCTATTATGACGTCAAAACTACCAATCGGGAAAGGCATGAGATCGATTCCTAATGTATGGCCAGCTAGTTCTAACTTACAGTCCTTAACTATTTGAGTCGTATCATGAAGTTTACCATTTGCTAGCTCTACCACATACTTAGCATCTAAGGCAATTGGTTTAGCATTAATCAACTTAGCGAATTTAGTGGAAATAAAGCTTCTTTCAGCACCAGAATCAAACAATACAGTAGCAAAGAAACCATTAAGGATGAATTTACCGTTAATCACGTTGGCATCGTTGCGAGCTTCACCTTGATCCATAACAAAAGCCCTTCCTCTGCCATTTCCACCATTCCCGTTGTTACCATTCCCGTTGCCATTACCTCCACCATTACCATTCCCACCATTGTTTCCTTGGTTACCGTTTCCCTGTCTTCTCAATTGCGGGCAGTCCCTTTTCATGTGTCCTTAAGCTCCACATTCAAAACAGCCACGGGCTCCACCATTGTTGTTGTTCTGGTTGTTTCCTTGCCCGTTGCGGTTGTTCCCATAGTTGTTGTTGCCATGATTGTTGTTGTTTTATCTTAGGCGGTTTTGTTGCTCGGGAAGAATTGTCCAACAATCCTTCGCCTCATGGCTTTTCTTGCCACACCTATCACAGTTCAAACTTCTTCTGCAAATACCAGTGTGATGCTTCCCACACTTGTTACACTTAGGCAGGTTACCCTTGTAGTTGCTTTGACCATTACCGCCCTGGCGGTTGTTCTCACCGCTGTTCCCAGACCTTTTGCTTTGACCTTGGGAGTTATAGGACCTCCCAGTGCTGTTTCCCACACTCTGATTTTTCATGGAGTTTTCAGGAGCTTCATCATCAGCTTTTCTTTTGCCACTTAAGGCAGTCTTCTCTGAGGCTTTTGCAGGAAGTGTACCCTTCTCAACTTCCTGATCAGTAAGCTTGTGAGCCAAACGGATGGCTTGCTGCACGGTTGCGGGGTTGCTGGCAGTCACTAGTCCCTTGATTTGGGGCGCGAGGCCTTCCAGATAACGCTCGATGCGTTTGAATTCAGCATCAACCATTGTGGGGCACAAGACCGCGTACTCGTGGTAACGCGCAGTATACTGTTCGACTTCGGACCCAATCATTTTCAGATTCAAGAATTCGCCCTCTAACTTCTTCACTTGGTCACGGGGACAGTACTCCTCCATAATCAGTTCTTTGAATGCTTCCCAATCCATGTTATTAGCTGCATTTACCCCAATCATCTGAATTTCGGCATTCCACCAGGAGAGAGCAGCTCCCTCGAAAGTACCAGTAGCATACTTCACTTTGCTCTCAGCAGGGCAGTTACACATAGAGAAGACCTTCTCAGACCTCTCGATCCACCTGAGGAGTCCCACTGCTCCTTCCTCGCCGGAAAATGTCATTGGCTTACAATCCATGAAGGACTTAAACATGCAGTGATGGTGGTGTCCTGATGCAATAATAGTTCGGGTTTTCAGGTTAAACAGGTCAAAATACAATTACTTTGTGCCTTAACCGGCATAATAATTACCCTGAGCGGCGTACGCAACTTGGACGGCTGCCACTGCGGCTTGCACGTGCTCGTTAATCATAGCTTGTAGTTGTGCAGGTGTCATGTTGATGTTGCTCCTTCCGTGTCCCCTTCCAGACATCTTGCTGGACAGTTTAAGTAGCCAGTGTTCAGTCACAGTTATATTCTATACATATCCCATAATATGTATATTAGCCAGTTCCCGTTATCCCACTATTAGTCCAGAAAAATTTTGTGCAAAATCGAGGCGTCGTCGGAGAACGTCGTAAGTCGTAAGTAACTGTCGTCGAAAGTCGGCTTTCCCATAAAAGTCACTGTCGGCGTAGTCATCGTAGTAGAAATCAGTACGTAGCGTGTAGCGTCGTTTCGTTGTCGCTTTCCCCGGAATAGTGTGCGTATTAGCGTTCGCGTTTCGTATTCGTGTGTGAAAATTTTCCCTAAGGTTTTCCGTTAGACTTCCTAGACACGGTCTATATATATATTTATATATATATATATATACATACGTACTAAGCTTTTACTTACACAGCAGAGCGAGTATCCCAGGTTGGCACGTAATTATTTTGGGTTTTTGGGAATTTGTTTGTTCGTTTGTAACTAAGGTTTTCAAGTTGCAGTTTCCAAATCGTTTTCAAAATTGATTCCAGTTCTCTGCAACTTATGGCTCTGATACCAATCTGTCACACCCCCAAATCAACCACTAACGGGGTTTATACCGTTAAGGGGTGCGAGCAAACCAGGACCACAACCATTAGTTACAAATACTAAACGAATCAGAATAAAGTCCAAACATTAATAATAAACACCGTTTAACAGTACGCAGCGGAAAACATTGTCCTTAGCACTAACCACGTGCTTTACAAAATTAGGGTTTTAAAATTCTCAATTAAGTTTAACCAACAATAAAATGTCTTCGTGTGCCATGCCAACCCGATCCGGATACTCCTTAGCGATCTGCAAAAGTTTAAACCACGCAAGTGTCAACCTAACGGTTGGTGAGTTCACAGTGGGCTTGTCATGCAGTGGCCCGGTCTCATACATCATAATCGTATAACCATATTCATATGTACAATTTAATTGTGAAAAGCAACGCTTAATGATAACCAAAACCATAGTATAGTGGTTTAGTAACAGTATTGTCCGTAACCTACCTTATCGGGTATGTACTAGTTTTGTATAGTTAAAGTGCTCAACCGATATCGCGGGTAGCTAATCCGTTGTTCCATGCACTAAGGAAGTTTGTACCAAAGCTGACCGATAATTGTAGTGGCAGAGCCTCCAGCTATTTTGTTTTGCGGACATATTTCATCGCGGCTTTGCCTCCCCCGTGTCCTCTCGGGATCACGGTCAGATAGGCTGATATTGTACCTCCGTGTACCTCCAGTGTCACGAGGCGGAGTTTGTCAAACTCCAGTAGATCTACCCAACATCCCCTCGCTTTACAATTAATGGCACAATTAAGTTGAGGACTTTTTCAGTTAAAAGGCAATCCTTAGAAATCATGTGATATCATGTGGTTTAGACTTTAACCTACACTAGCCATATTAAAACGGTTTACTTTGGGGTTCTTATGAATCCCGAAAACATTTTTTCAGTTTCGCTTTAGAATTAGTTGTTTAAGTAATTCACAAGTGTTTCCCATAAAACACTTCAAGTTCATCAAGTAGGTGCATAGCACTCTAAGTTTTCAGTTTCATCAAGTAGTGCATAGCACTCATAAAGTTGTCAGCATTGTTTTTCATTAGGTTATTCAGTGTGTCCCAAACGGGCTCACAGTAAACGGGTTAGTGACACTCACCTTGGGTTGCACTGCTACACTTGTTAATAATCCAAGTATTGCTTAACGAAGACCTATGAACACGTTTAGGTCTTAAGTATTAGTTTTGTGTCTAATCTTTAACTTACGTCACTATGGCCCATAACATAGCACGTTGGAACTACGACTCGACATACCGACACACGACACCGATGGTTGATCATAAGCAAGGGTTCACATAAATCAGAAATCAAACATGTTTCATCATAGTATATTCATGTAAGTCGTAGCATAGCATTCAAGTAAGTTGCACAAGTTTGGGTTTAGGTCTGGTCACAGTTTTGCTAGCATAGATTCGCTAGGTAGTTTCGCTGTGTGCACGGGCAGCACTTTCGCTAGGCAATACCCGATGACACAGTTTCGCTAGGCTAGTTTCGCTCGAAATTGTTGGCACAGTTTCGCTAGCCTAGTTTCGCCCGAAACTGGTTTGAACTTTCGTTCAGGGAATTTCGCTCGGTAGTTTCGTTGTGATAGGTCTGGTTGGTTTACCCGGCGACACTACAGTTTCGCTACATAGTGTCGCTGGATGAAGATATACATAATTTCGCTACATAATTTCGCCCAGAGAACACACAGTGTCGCTGGTCGCGAAAAACTCACAAATCAGCCTAAAAATCAATCTAACAGCTTCCATATTTCATGTAATTCAATATCTAGCATGCATAATCATTTACCAACATAAATCAGTAAGCTTTAACACCTTAAACATGGGTTTTCATCATCAAATCACCAAAAAACACATTTTAAACCTAAAATGACTAAAATGGCATAAATCTTCATTATGGATGGATTTCAAACGTAAAGTTACTGACTTTAGGATAGATCTAGCATTCCTAAGCAACATATCAAGAGATCAGGTGATTCCATAGAGGTTTAAGCATGCTTTTTAAGAAAACACATAAAGAACACATAAAAATGGTTTTGGGAGACTCACGATTCGATCTAGGATCCGAATGGATGTTGTCTCGAGGCTGGGATCACGTCGGCTTGTGGTGATTCTTGGCTGACCAGAAGTTCCAGGAGAGTGTGTGTGTGTGTTTTGAGTAAATGGTGCAAAAATGGGATCTCTAGGGTTTTATGTTAATATATAACAGGAGCTAGTTTCGCTGGTTAGTTTCGCTGGCCAAGCGAAACTGGCTCTTTTAGTCAGAGGGTTGGCTAATCCGGGCGACACTATAGTTTCGCCCGGTAGTTTCGCTGGAAACCCCAAAAGTGACCAGTTTACATAATTAATCCAGTAAACACATTGCACATAATTTCACATAGTGGCAATAAAATAAGTAAACACATATGGACGGGTTCGGTGATCAACCAAAGGTCGTGGACGTATTCGGCCTAGTTAAGCATTAGTTACTAAGTTAACACTTATAACGTAACTAACGGAGATTGTCTAACGGAAGTAAACCTTGAAATTCTCGGATGTCACACTAGAGTTCTTCACGGGGTGCACAGACTGCTGATGTAGTGCAAGAAGATGAAGGTGATGACTCCATTGAGATCTCAGACTATGTACGAGGAGGAAGATTCATCTCAAAGGCACAAGAAAGCCATGAAAATTGGTTAAAGGATTTCTTCCAAGGACCTCCCCCTAAGCTGTACTCAATTGATGTGGGAGAAAGTGAAATTGACAAAATGGGGAGTCATGAACCTATCCTGTGCTGGCACTATGATGGAGAGAAGAAGCTGTTTGCTGTGATCAGAGATGGCTATAGTCCAGTGGAGTACTACATAACTCGCGATCAATTTCACTCCTGGACTGAGACAGAGATGTGGAATTTGCTGAGGGCTCCATTTATTAACAGATGGATGAATGCACATGGAGACCTTGTTCGTAACAATCTGATGAGCCATCTTGAAGAAAACTTTGCTAACTTTGACCTCAAGAATACAAGATGGGTTCAAACTGGAACTGACCCTGTTACGAATGAGCCTGTTGGAGAAGTGAGGCGACCACCCACCAAAAGAACTCGAGTGATCAACATGTTGGACGAGATTGAAGATGGTATGCTTGTGAGAAACTTCGATAATTGGTTTTATGATCCAACAACTCATGAGGTGGTGGTGGTTTGCAAGAAGATGCGAGAATTTCGCTTCTATGATCCAGTTGATTTTATGAGGTTTGGAGAACGTGACATCAAACTCCTAGCCACCCAACCTATCCTAGGTGATGAACTTGATTTTGAAAATGCTATAAGGGTGGGAATCTTTCATGGAACAGCAAACAAGATTGTAGAACGTGAATGGTGGTCAAGGAAGGAGTCTCACACCTTCCGATTTGATTTGCTTCTTCCGTAGACACTCTAATGGTTCATGCCTAGGGGAAGATTGTTGGGCTATACTTAGTGAGGCATGAACATTAGAGAAGTGGGCTTACATTGGTTTGGGCTTGATGTGTTTACGATACGAGCTTCATGGGCCAAACTACTTATTGAGTTTATGATTTTTGCTAGGGCATTGTCTTGATCGTCGGATATCATTGAGAAAGAAATAGGAAGAAGTGTTATCGCCTGCAATTCTTCCCAGCATTAGAATGAGCAGTGGGACTAGGGGAAGGATACATATATTGAATGAACGGAAAGGCTCGTTGATACCTCCTTTTAGGATGTAGTCGGAATCACTGTGGAGCTTGAGAAGCTTATGAAAGTTAGGTCACTTACTTTCTTCTTACGTTCCATTCACTACCAATTCACTACCAACGATGAACATCAATCGTACACCCCTTTTCTTTAACGATGAACAGAGCATACACAGAGCAGAATCAACAGTATTCTACACCCCTTTTTTTCTTTTCTTCGACGGAATCAGTCACCCCTTTTCGCCATCCTTCCTTTTGGTTGCAAAATCGTACACATAGCAGAGATTTGATAGATTGAAATGGGCGGTCAATTTGAACTTGAAATTCAAATTTGGAATCTGAAATCACAGACCCATATAAATACACACGCTCATCTTCTTTTCAAATCACAAATTCATCTTAATCTTCTGTTGTGCCGAGGTAATTGTGTATTCTTATAGCAATTGTTCTCATAAGTTTATCATGAGTTCATCTTCATCTGTTACTGAAATAGCAATTGTGTTTTCTTGTAGCTAGCCCATGTTCATCGCCAGCTCATCGCCCTTTTAATGTTAGCCAATTATTTTGAGATAATCTGAGATGTATTAAAGCAGAATCCTTTGCTACTGAGCTTGTTATATGAGATAATCTTCCTGGCATATAACATGGCAGTGACAACCTTTTATATGAAGTTATATGAGATAATTTGCAAATATTGATGTCATCTCTGCTGTTTGGTTAAAAGATTAAAAGGATTGCATATTATAGGTTCTCAAAAAAGTATTTTTGTGTCAAGAACTTCCACAAACCAACAGATTCTATTGCTCCTACATATTTTTCTTCCACAACAACATTGTTGTGGCTACAAAGCAGATACTTCAATCCTTATTATAGCTTTATATAGCTTTTGATTTGATAATGATTGCTAGCTTTTACAAATAGGTTTTATTGATTTGGTAATAGATATGTTGTTGCTTAAGGGGTATAACTTCATTACTTGATTGCTAAAATGGTCTAAACCTTATGGTTCTCATTTTTAGCACTATTAATCCTCAAATGAGCTCTTTTGTTGTATAAGGGTACCAAAATATAATAAATGTACAGGTTGAGTTTTAAGCTCATAAACAACTTCACACTTTTACTTTTACAAATTTTCATTAAGAATCCAAGACTATTTATCCCTTTTTACTTTTACATCAGAATGGTTATTGTTTTGGTTGTTCTAAATTAGAACTATTTATCCCTTTTCACTTTTTACAATGGCTATTACTTTTACATAAAAAAATAGGACTATTTATCCTTTTTTTTACTGTCTTGGTTGTTCCAAAAATTAGAATGGCTATTGAGACTAATTTTACATCAGAAAGTTGGGACTATTTATCCCTTTTTAAGACGTTAAAAAAAAATAATTTACCCCTTTTTAAATCACACATATACATAAGACTCTTTTTGTTGTAGGGCATTGTGACAACCTTCCTTAAAATGTAACACTTGTTTATCATTATTTATAAGTTCTTTAATCTTTAATAGTTCATTCCTCATAATTTATGCATATTTTTATTATTTGCAAGTTTGTTATTATTGTCTATTATGAATCTGTTTTTATTATTTTTAAGTTATTATTTCTTTTTATTATTGAAATTGAAATTGTGTTTTAAAGCAAATATTTGTTTGTAGCTCATTGCAACCCATCGATTCAAGCTCCATCAATGATTCAAGTTCATCGCAAGTTCACTCCTTTCAAGGTTAGTCAATTTTTATGTATGGTTTGTACACATAAATCAATACCAATTCCTTTTGTGGTCATGTGGAAAGAATGAGAATTCATAATTATAAATTTGTAACTTAGGACATTGTCCTTGATTGTTTTTGAACTTGATTTTTTGAACTTAGGAGATCTAGCCATTGTCCATGATGACAATTTTTTGATGAACTGTCCTTGACTGTTTTTTTTTATGACTGTGTTCTAGAGGTGTTCTTTGATGACTGTTTTTTGAACTTGATGTTCAAGAAAAGTACAAACAGTGGCTATTTTCGTTTCTTGTGTATTTGATAAAGGAGTCCAAACAGTGGCTGTTTTTCTTTAATAAAGGAGTCCAAACTTCGGTTCATTTATGTTTATGATGGTTAATGTAGTAGTAAAGATATACATGGTGGATATAGTTAGCTAAATTTGTGTGTTTTATGATGTTTCATTCTGTTGTAACATAGGCTAAAACTCTACATGTTGGATAGTTTTAAGCTCTGCATTCAAACATACAACATTATAAAAAACAGCAGCAAAAACTTGTTAGAGCAAGTTTTGGTGTCTAATGCCTAGGTCTAGGTGTGTGTGTTGTTCGTATTGAATTGTATATATTCTGGTTCCAGCGTACCATGGGGCGGACCAGTTGGTACGCTGCTTCGTACCAACTAGTACATTGATTAAGTTGGTACACTGGCCAGTAGACTATAAATAGGTTAAGTCATTTTGTTCAGAGTAGAAGAGTGAGCACAGTGAGTTTATGTGTGTGAAATCATATGCGTTGTCTCTCTAGTTTCTCTCTGTAACCTTGCCTATTGAATCAATCATAGAAACCATTATTTACATCGTTTTTCATCGTATCGATTAGATCATGCAGTAGTAAGATCGGCTCGTGTCTTTACAAGTGGTATCAGAGCAATCCAGGTTGCTCTGCTATTGTGATTTGATCGATTTTGCAGTTTCTAGAGAAAGAAAGTAGGTTTTTGGATCATTTTTCTTCATTCTTCTCAATTCCAAGTGTTATGATATCAAAAACGATTCCAAAATGTTCCTAGAGTGTGTTAGGTGATTCCTGTGTCAAATTCCAGTTCAAAAAGTCCAAAAATCAAAAAATCAATCGATTTGATCATGGTACGCTGTTGGTACGCCGATTAAATATTCCGGTATGCAAGGCTATCTTCAAAGATCTGCTGGTACGCTAAGCCTTGGTACGCAAGGCAATCTTCATCGGTGGTACGCAACGGTTACTGGTTGGTACGCAAGCGGTTACGCCGTACCAAATTGGTACGCTGTATATCTTGGTACGCTGAGTTGGTGGTCCGTTTGTTGTTACGTGAGAATCTACTGGTACGCCGTTGGTCTGGTTCAAGCAGTTGGTACGAAGATCAATTGCTGATACGGGGATCGATAGTTTTGGTACGTCGAATCAGTTTTCAACAATTTTCGTCATGGATCTGTTTCAAGCATTCGATGCTATGTCCACATCTGTTCAAGCACTGCTCATTTATGATAACAAAATTAGAACTACGAGCAAGGTTCCCAAGTTGATGAAATTTGAAGATTTTCACAATTAGAAAACACGTTACGAATCTTACATCGGGGTTACGGATATAAGTGTTTGGGGGCCAATGTTAGATGGTTATATGATACCGAAGATGAATGGTGAAGATAAACTGTAAGAGCAAGATGAATGTAGAAGAAAAGGAAGATTTCAAATTGGAAAGGAAGGCTTATGCTACTTTGTCTATGGCTTTGCCAAAAGACATTCCCCATCAATTAAAAATGCATACAACTTCAAAAGCCTTGTGGGATGCTCTATGCAACAAGTGTGAAGGAATGCTCAGTATAAGAAGAGCAAGGAGAAAGTGCTATTGAGAGAATATGACAATTTCTGTCATGTTCAAAATGAAACGATTAATGATTTGATTTCAAAACTTTCACATCTGGTTAGCGAGCTTGAAATAGTTGGAATAAAGAAAGAACCCCAATGAGTTAAAGGAAAAGTTGCTAGATGTTTTACCTTCTAAATGTGAGGGCTATATTTTGTTGTTAACTCATGACAAAGGTTTTGATACTTTATCATATGATGAATTGACACGGAATCTATTAGCAAGAGAATTGGATATGCTGAGGGTTAACTTTACCAGCACAAGTACAAAACCCAGACATCTACTTTGGAGAAAATGCTTCTACACTTCATGCTAAGATGAAATCAAGTTCAAATCCTGCTCCCACTGCTTTGTATGTGGAAAACTCTTCAAGTGGGTATTCAAATGTATCTAGACCATCCATGGGAACTTACACTCAAAATGTTGCAGTTACATACCCAGTTCATTCGGGTAAATCTGCGTTTATATCAAGTCAAAATCAATTTTCTATAAAAACAACAAATGAGTTTATGGCATTGTTCTCTGCCATGGTATCTTCATATGATGGTGTAGTTGTGGGAAAATTGACAAGTGCTGAGTTGACCGATGAGGATTATGAGCAAATTGATGCCGATGATCTTGAATTAATGGATATTAAATGGTCGATGGCAATGTTGGTCCGAAGAGGAAAGAAATTCATGCAAAGAACATGAAGGAAAGATCTGAATATTGAAGGGAAGCTTGGGTTTGATAAAGCCAAAGTTCGGTGGTACAATTGTCAGAATTATGGTCACTTTGCAAAGGAGTGTAGCAATGGCAAAAAGAAAGAAACTTCTAAGTTGTATCAGAAATATGCTGCTAAGAATTCAGGGAATAACTCTAATCCTTCTACTTCCAATGCAAATGCTAATGCTTCAAGTTCAGAAACTAAGGTTTTAGTTTCTTAAACTTGTGAAGGTTATGATTGGGGTGCTGCTTTTCCTGATGAATCTGCTTTTCTGTGTAGCTCTACAACTGAAAATATGGTAATTGAAGACAATTCAGAACTTCCTGGAGATGATTTTCTTGGCGATGCTCATCAAGTTTTCATGGACGATATTCAGGTTGATTTTAAACTTTGTGATCATTGTGCTTCAACTGCTAACCAATTGAAAGAACTTCCTAATGAGAAAGTGGAGTATAATGACAAATACTTGTTAGCAGAGGAAAATACCAAAATTTCAAACAAAGGTGGAAGGCTGTTAAAGCGGAACTGATGAACATGCTTTGACTCTGAACACTAAAGTTGAATTGAATAACAAAACTGAAGAATTTATCTTTTCAGAGAAAAAGCTTGCAGAAGCTACAGCTAAAATTTCAGAATTAGACATTCAAATTTAGATCTTAAAAGACAAATTGAAAATTTCAAAAATTCAACTTTCTTTGCAAGCTATTTGTGCAAAGATGAAACATTAAAAGAGGTGTTCAAAAGTCTGGGTGTAATTCAGTTCCACCACCAATTTCACATGGTTTGGGACCAACTGAGACCGAAAGCAAGCCAGCTATTGTGTTTGATTATTCTAAGTTCACCGAGAACTTGCTTGGGTCGTCTGATCGACACAAGGGCACATATAAGAAGAAGCCTGAGAAACATGAATCAAAACTAAATCATGTTGCTTCCAAACAATCAGAATCCAGTGACTCTGTGGTTGAAGAACCTGTCACTGAGATTAAACCTAAAAGTGGTGTTAAACCAACACCTTTAGAGGCAGCCATGAAGATTGTTGAAACTGAAAAGAAAATGAAAGAATTAAAAGAGGAAATTTTGGAAAAGGTGTTGATTTGTTTTATGAGAAAAATAACATAAATGAAAGCAATCAAACTAGTCCTGATATTAACACGATTCCAGTTCCTGTTTCTAAATCTGCTAAGTTTAGTGGGATCGGGTTCGGATCAAACAATGCTGAAAGTTCTGAGGGTCAATCAAAAGAAATCTCAGAAATTTCAGAAGCCTGATAAGAAAGGTGTCAATTTATTTGACACTAAATCTGAGAAAGTTAATGAAAAACTGAAAGGCAAATCTGAGATTATTGAATCCTTTACCAGTCAGAAAATGCATTGCTTAAAGGGAAGTAATACTATTTTCTCTGATGAAATGTTTCCAATGTGTTGTGTTGATCCAACACGCATTGCAAAAGTTTTTAATGTTGAACCGAGAGTGAAAGTTGTATCTGATTCTAAAAATACTTCTTTACCCATGTCACAATTTAAATCAAATGATCAGAGATCTTTGACTAGATCATAATCACCTACTGATCAAAGATCCCAATCCAGATCAAAATCACCAAATGATAAGAGATCTAAGTCCAAATCTAAGCCACCAAAGTACTCACCAAAGAATTTTTATAATTCTGATGGTCGTTTTTCTTCAAAATGAAATTAATTTGAGTATGAGGCATATGGTTTTGGCGTTGATTACAACTTTTATGATGACTTTGGTGAAGGCTCTTCTTATGGGGCAGTTCTGACAAATCAAAACCACTAAACCAAAACGTTATTCTAAAAACTGTGGTTTTGATGATTATAGATTCTATAATGAATTTGGGTATATTGGTCCAATGTTTAAACCTCATCCTAAGTTTCAATCTATGACGTTTAAGACCAATAAACCTAAGGAATTTACTCAATCCATGTCTGCTGGTAGTTCATCAGAAGAATTTTAAAATACTGTTGACATGATCATTACTGATCGTCGAAGGTATTATCACTGTTATAAACGTGGTCACTTATGTAATAAATGTCCAATTCTTGCTAAAAAGAGAGCTTCAGCTTTTCACAATAACAAGTCCACAAATTCAAATTTTGATTCTGATACACCACCTATTTCAAAAGACAAGATGGTAGATGAGAAGTTGGTTACCAAAAATTATTTCAAACATGATTTTTTTTTCAAACATAATGTTTTGGTAATTCATCGAACTATGGTTCCACATCTGACTCATCTATTCCATCATTGAACCAAAAGTGGCTTCCAAAGTTGTCTTTGAAAGCCACTGAAGATTATTCTGAGGACACCGGTCGACCCAAAGCTGCAAGCTTAGGTCTAGATGCAAATTAATTGTCTACTGAATTGTGCATGGAGCTCGAAAAAAGGCTGTAAAAAACTTTTGGGTGGTAGATAGTGGAGCTTCCCGGCACATGACGGGTAATATTTCTCTGCTATCCGATGTCAAACCTGTCAATGGGGGAAATGTTACTTTTGCTGAAAATAAGGGCGGCAGAATAACCGGTGAATGAAAAATTGTGACAATCCGTCTTTTTAGGTCATTTTCTGACATTAACTGAACGTAAACCGTATTAAATGTTATGTGAACATTTATGTGTTGACTTGTTGACTTTAGCAAATTAGGGTTTTGTGTGATCATAAGTACGAGCATGCACTTAAGTTTAAACGTTTGATATTCTATGATTACATCCTATGATTTTATGTGATATATTTACATATTTTCACACGATTTATTCTGTGATTTTATGTGACGACGTGTCGTAAAATTATACGTATCATTTTTATGATTTTATGAGGGTTAATCTATGGTTTTATGTGAAACAAAAATAAATTATTTCGAGTTTTATTTATTTATTTATTTATAATTCTAGGTGATTATATAAGAATTATATTTTTATAAACGTCATGTATTAATCATACGTTGATATATAATTGTATATTCATCGTTAAGATTATCTCCGTTAACTCCGTTAAAAGGGTTCGTTAGCATTTTTAAACATGGAGGGACAAACCTTGTAATTTCCTAAACTTAATAACTTATTATGATAGATGGGAGGGACCAATCCTGTCACATTGGTAAACTTGATTTGAAGCTCAAGAATTACAAATTATCAATGTTCTTCACGATTGGTAACCGACAACTCTTAAAGCCGAATTCAATGCGGTTGTTACGAATTCTCTTCCAGCGGATCGTTTTTTTTAGCTACAATCATTGGGAGGTTTCAACCTCATTTGATCACTCCCACCACCCTACCGAACTCCCTTTTTCTTCTCTCGTCTCTGGTTCCCATCAATCAACCGTCACAGAGCAAACTCCGGCTACCACAATTTTATAACCAAATCATCACTGTAGCAGGACCGAGAGACCTAGAAACGGTTTCTGGGATCACACACGAGTCGTCACGTAACCTGTGGGACATCACAGTTCATTCCGGAATCGGGTTCGAGTTCGTTCGGGTTCGGTCTCGACGTCAAAACATATCAAAATCTCATCTTCGACACAAGGTAAACTTTCCTTACTGTTAGTCGCATAATTTTATGGGTTTAATTCGTATTTCGCGATTTTCCGGTGACCGGAGCTAGGGCTCCGATCACCGGAGTTGTTGGTTGAAGAAGATGATGACGGGCGGTCACGGGTTATATATTTTCCGTATCAGATCCTAACCAGACGCCAATCTGGCTCGGATGGTTTGGGCGCTGGTCTGGTATGCGAGAGACGCGGGTTCGAGTCCCGGTCTCACCCTTTCTTTTTCAATCCTTTATTTTCCTAAAAACTGATTGTTGTTCGCTGCTACTGGATATAACCATTTCGGCTGATTTCTGAACCAACACAGAAGGTCGGCCCAGCGGTTAGGGTGTGGGGCTGATAATGTTGTGGTCGCGAGTTCGAACTTGGGCGACCACGCTTTTTTTGAAATTTTTGTATATTACGAATTCGAAACAAATGGTGAACCAAAATTGGGTTAAAACCATTTCTCGGGAAGGATTAAACCCATAAAATGTAGCACGGACTATTAAACCCGTAAACTTGACGCTTTGAACCAAACTATGGTTTTAATAGATCCGTATATATATATATATATATATATATATATATATATATATATATATATATATTTAAAACTCAAGAATCATGGTGTTACGTTAAAGGGTAAAATAAATATATTTCGTGAAATTTGATATATATAAGTATATCGTTGGTTTATTGAAACGATAAGATACTTTTGGAGGAAATTTATATATATATCTCGTTTTGTAACCTGTTATTAACATCACGCACCCGTTTAATTTAATAGATATATATTTTATATATTTAACTTTGAAATCTTTGAACTTGGAAAATAAATAATATTGATAAATATTGTATTTTCTCACGTATTTCAATAATCGCTTGGATTAGGCACACGTGCCATCCTCGACTTGTTTTGAATTCCACGATCACTCGTTTTTCTCGTCTACGTTAGACTTAATAGTTTATAGAACACACACTTATACATTTATGCTCGTTAGGTGATTGATTATTTTCGCAAGACCCGTTCTTGCTACATAATTAACTGTTTATCTGGAAGCCTTTGCTATGCAACCTAAGGTGAGTTTCACGGCCCCATTTTACTGTTCTAAATCCTGTTGGGGGAGATTAACATGCATGATTTACACAATTGAGATAATTAGACTTTTATATATCACTTGAAGCACTTGTAGCACACTGATACAACAAAGTCCTTCTTATGGTACCGTTAGTATTAATGACGATAGCGGGAAATATATTGTAGTACAACTGGGTCTGACAAACCCCACCCGGGTCAGTCGCTCTGGCACGATTGGATATCGAACAGGTGTTATATTCGTCCTAAACATAACAAGGCAAACTATAAACAACTGTTAGCTTCGGTGACCATCAACGTGCGAAGTTTCATGTATATAGCCTAGCTAGCTATTTGATATATATTAGTGATTATGCTCTTACAACTTGACGTTATTGAACGGTCAATCTTAAACTGAACTTGAAATGTTACTGAACCGTTAAACCTGTGAACTCACCAACCTTTGTGTTGACACTTTTTAGCATGTTATTCTCATGTTGCAGATGTTCGGGTATCACGAGTATGCATGCATGAGTCTTGAAACACTTTTAATGTCTTTGAACAAGCCACGTCACCTTGGGTGACAAAGATTTTACATAAGTACTTTTATTGTATTTACGCTTCCGCATTTGTAAAACTCTAATTTTATATTTTAATGAAATATGAAACGTTTTTATAAATTATGGGTCGTTTGGTGTAACTAATGGACGGCGATCCTGGTTTGTCACGCTCCCTGCGGCGCGTTATCGCGCGTGGGATTTTTGGGGGTGTGACAGATTGGTATCAGAGCCATTGGTTGCAGCGAACTAAGATTCGTCTTAGACTATAACTGTTTTGCATTAGTTGCACTTAAACATTTCTCTCATGCATCATGATACTCACTCCTACGCGCACCTGGTTTACGATTTGTTGTTTACATAATCCAATCCCCTTATACTCACGGCGAGGAGCCGGTTAGTCTTGAGTCATTTTTCTTAACTTCTCTAAGTTGTGTACCTCTTGGTTAACATTCATGTACAACGAGACATCGAATCAGATCGAAGGATCACGTTTATACTTTTGACGAGCTGATTGCTACTCGGGATTATTCCTGATTGAATAACTGGGCTTAGTGCCCATACTATGGATGTATGCTGCATATGGAAGGTGGTGTAATACCTCTTCTTGTCCTTAAACCACTATCTTAGCTTAGGAGGTTCTTGGTATACCAGCCTTACGTATATCTCCAAAACTCATTCGTTGAGGGAACGTTATCTCGATGTGCTAGTAGCGCGATTATTTAGCTTCACTAAAGTTAGCAGGGTATGAATTCAAGTGGTTGCCTATGGGGCACTTATATCAACTTTCGTTATCCTAATCGTCTTCACATTTGCTGTGATCTCTTAAGATGTTTCCCTTCTCGATTTTATCGCGTTGTGCGTTGAAATAATACAACTGGAGTACAATTCTTATAACCCCATTGAAACCTGATGCAGGTCGACTGAAATTCCCTCTTTGTGTATAGGATTGCGATCACGCTAGTATGTCTGATAATTATTCTCTAACTTCGAGCTAAGCTAGGGTCATTGTGATAAACCCTACTCAGATCTTATTGAGCTAAATTTTTTGCTGACTCGCTTCGGGTGGGTCATTCCAATCTGAGTGAGCATTCTATTCTCGAAAACTTGTCTCATTAACAAATTCTGGTCAAGATAACCATGGGTTAGTGACCACACCATACCTGGTAGCTGAAGTAAGAGGAACTAGGGTGATCATATAAAGTAAATCACAGTTACGGGTGCACACGTAAATGTAATTTGCAGTATATGGAAATCCTGGAGAATTCTACTAGGCAAGCCAATGGTTGTATTGGGTTCAAATGCCTGTATTTTTTTTTCTTTTCTTCTCTCGTGGTATTAAATGCTGAACATGTTGAACTCAACTGAATAATCGAAGTCATCTATCTTTGAAAACGCTATCGCAACTGACTTTGCCCTTTTACTATTGGATTCTAATCCATACGTGAACCCTTTTGAAGCATATTATGAAAAGTTGGTCCTGGTAGGACACTGTCACACTCGTGTATTTCAATGACCAGTCTTCCTTAACTACGAAAACTCTCGACGAAACCCTTGACAGGTTTGAACTCATCCTGAATCATAGTTCTATTTTTACGATCTTACCGACCATATAAATCCCTGGAACTTTACGATCGTGAGATAACTTGGACATACATTCACCGGACGGATACCTAGACAATGTTAGATGAACGAATTGGATAAATCATATACCGTGAGCATTGGTGCATATTTTTTTTGGCTAAAAACTCTTGTGAACTTTCCCTCTGAATATTCATATTTCCTTATTTTCTTGTGCGAACCAAAACTTGTTGCCAGCAACATCGACATGGTTGTACAAACTGCCTACCACACCGCAAGCATAATTATCTCTAATGGAGCTAATGTTAGTGAGAATCCTTTCTGACTTTCAACTTAATGACTTCCAGTTTTAACGTAAGCACTGTTCCGATTGATCTCCTGAGCCTGAACTATCGATTTTTGTTTGCATAATTCAACCTTTCATGATTTAGCAACCGGCAATTTCTGATTCTCGTGCTTGGTAATCCTTTATGTCCTGGATAAGCTTCTAAGCTTTGAACCGAAGGGTGTTACACTTTTGGTTAGTTTTTAGTTGACACCATTGCTGATAAGAAGACCTTGTACTTCAATCGCAGTAACAATACCAAGCTTTATATGGAAACTCTATTTGCACCCATCGAGCGTGAACTTCTTGTTATTGATAACTAACTGTGCGATCAAACTATACTTACCCTTCTTACACATTAAGTACACCAAGTTATCCGTACGTTTCGTACATTAGTAACGCTCCTATCATAACAACTACCAACAAGTTTCTAGTATACGGATCCTCAACATCCATTCAGGAAACTTTCATTGATGAACCCAGCTTGAACTTAAACCTTGTTGCCTACTTAAATCTTGATCTTCTTGAAATCTGAAGCTTTATGATATTCGTCCTGCACGCGCCAACCTCTCGACGACCTTCACTAGAATAACAAACCTTACGTATTTTTCTGGTATTGTGAATGAAAACTCTTACACCTTTTGTTTACATAACGTATTGAGGTTTTACTCTCTCACCCCCTTTACCTTCAAGCGTAGGAAAAAAAAAACTTGACATCCTCTACTTCCGATAAAAATAACCAGTGTGGTTTGACTAATAGCTAGTAATGGTAAGTTGCTGGTACGCCTTCAAGGTGCCAGTAGTGTGGTGGGTTAGCTGCGGTACACCCTATATATAAATATTGGTGGCACGTTGAATGTGGGACCAGTACCGGACTAATGATTGACTTTAGAGTCATACATAAGAGCCTCGTCATGAGAAATTCCATCTAACGGGACTGGATCATCAACAAAACTGTATAATGCTACTTTCTTCGAGATTACGGATATCCCTTACGTATTCCTACCAAAAGAGACATACCCAAAATAATCAAACTTCATGCTTTCAATTGTCCGAGTCTAGAAGAAAACTTTTCTGAAGCGAATTTTCTTACCATGATTTAGAAGCGAGTTCTGACTCAGGTGAACATCAGCGTTCTGAAAACCAGAGATTTTCCCTTAGGAATGACAAACTACCTAATCGAATGATCACCTCCAATTTTTTTGAAACATGTGAAAAGAAGTAGATCGACTTTCGTTTAAGGGACACTGCTTTTGGGTCAACTGCCTTGTTTTTATGAACTCTCTGGCATTCACTTAGGTGATAGGCCTGATCCTTTTCTATGGAACACCCGATTTGATCTTTTGACCCACAGTAAACCTGCACTGAACCCTAGCAAAGATGCACATATACAGGCAACCCGAGCCAAAGCCACTTTTGAACATCCCGATGTTTTTGTTTCGCATGCACCCTATTATAACACCTTTGTGCTTTATCTTACTTTTGAAAACCATTTGAATTGATGATTTGACAAGAAAGGAATCAAGACGCATAAAGCGAAAGGACATCAGGGATACTGGGCATGCCGGTGAGCTTAAACAATGAAGATTTCCCTAACGAGACGTTTACTCTATTGGATTGTATAACCGTTGACACATTCATTTCGATATCTATTTACAAAAAAATTCTTGCTAAATCCTGTCAAGCACATATATACCTCTCTTTGAATTTTATACTATCCATTACGTTATTTGCATCCTCCTACGGGTATCTTTACCAGTGCAACTTTAAACTCACATGTCATTCTTGGAATGTATAGCTTCGGCTATCATAAGCTGGCTATTTGATTGCTTACTAGAATTCACGAACTAAGCCGTTGGCGCTCTTCTTATTATATTTACTATTCTCATGCTTGATGAGCACCTTTCAATATTCAGTACCTCATAGTTTACACTTTGTTTTGTTGAACTTTCACCCTTATTTTTGGATTCTTTAGCAAGGTAATATGCATGATGATATGTTGTACTAAACTCCAACTTGAATTTGAACCTAATTGTCTATGTTAATTCATGAAAAGTTCTTAACAGAATTTAGTAATTCTTTTCTTAAACA
This sequence comes from Deinandra increscens subsp. villosa, assembly GCA_039602395.1. NCBI lineage: Eukaryota > Viridiplantae > Streptophyta > Magnoliopsida > Asterales > Asteraceae > Deinandra > Deinandra increscens. Next base: position 15,290,071 of record JBCNJP010000006.1, on the reverse strand, counting down.
AACTGCTACGTGTTACTTTTAAATGGCAGTGGGCTCTTGATTGGATTTCTCTTTAGACCGCAATACTTTCTTCACAAAATCAGTGTGTTACCAGTTATATTTTAGCATGTTAGCAAAAGTTGAACCATGTAACCCTGATAAATAGTTTGTTTGCTTCTGATATTCTCATGAGAAATGCTTATAAAACATACGTGTTTATGCATGCTAAAAATTGAGAATCTTAACCTATGTTTAAGGTATATAAATTGACCAATCATTGTAGTGCTGGCTTAAACACAAGTTGCGTAAAATTGCATGATTAGTTATGTGTAGGAAACGTGTTAGGAACCAGAAAATGACATGTTGTGAATATATTAATTTGATTGGGTATGAAAACCATACACCATACAAGGTCCTATGTCTCCTACCTCGGTGGGAATGACAAGACTGTGTGAAGTTGCCCCGTCAACTTTGCACCGTGAGGGTTGTGTTGGTTAGTTTATGAACTTACATGCTATAGATATGCCATGTTAGGGTCGTATGCTAGTACATAAGGTATTGTGACAATTGTATGCGTTGTATGGTAAAATCTTCATTATAGATTGCATGCTAGTACACTTTGACCATATAAACCTTTAAAAGAAACCTTCGTAGAGACTCGTATGCTATTTGAACCGTTATTGCATGAAATGTGAATTTCAATATTATTATGAATCATGCGAAACTTAATTGGTCATAGAAGTACTAAAACAATCAATGGGTCTTCATGTTAACTTGATCAGTCTTGTGTAATTCTATGCTAATTGTTAATTGGTAGGTAAGATCAGATGTTTACGTTTTTTGTTCGACATTGGGTTTATTAAACGCTAATTGACTTGATCCACACACAATTTTCTCACATACTCAAATTCTCTTCTCTCCGATTCACCTGGGTTATAGGTAAATGTGAACCCCCTAACTGAAAGCAGACACGAAATGGAAATCTCACTCCCAGCGTTGGGTACAATAGTTGGAGGTTACTCAGACATGTTATGGTTCTTCTTCATATTGAAATTTTGATTCCGGTTACTTATGTATCATGTTACTCTATTCGGCCTTGCCACTCAACACGATCCCCATAATACAGTTGTTCGACTCTTCTCATTGGAGAACGTTTGATAGGAAATCACTTTCTATACTTTCGAGTTGAACTTCTTTTGAAATCTACTAAAATTGTAACATCTTCTCAACATCGGGCAAGCATTCTTGATCATAACATTCTTGACTCCTTTTGGGTAAGAACCCTGGATTATTTCGATACGTTACCATCAATCTGACTCTTCAAACCACTGATTTAAATTTCGGGACGAAATCCTTTCAACAAGGGGATGATGTGACGACTGAAAATTTCTCTTTTCTTTTTCTTGTGTCCAGATCATTAACTTTTACCGCATTACGCAATTTTCAAGGACAAAAATTCTTCAACAAGGGGATACTGTGACAATCCGTCTTTTTAGGTCATTTTCTGACATTAACTGAACGTAAACCGTATTAAATGTTATGTGAACATTTATGTGTTGACTTGTTGACTTTAGCAAATTAGGGTTTTGTGTGATCATAAGTACGAGCATGCACTTAAGTTTAAACGTTTGATATTCTATGATTACATCCTATGATTTTATGTGATATATTTATATATTTTCACACGATTTATTCTGTGATTTTATGTGACGACGTGTCGTAAAATTATACGTATCATTTTTATGATTTTATGAGGGTTAATCTCTGGTTTTATGTGAAACAAAAATAAATTATTTCAAGTTTTATTTATTTATTTATTTATAAATCTAGGTGATTATATAAGTTTTATATTTTTATAAACGTCACGTATTAATCATACGTTGAAATATACTCGTATATTCATCGTTAAGATTATCTCCGTTAACTCCGTTAAAGGGGTCCGTTAGCATTTTTAAACATGGAGGGACAAATCTTGTAATTTCCTAAACTTAATAACTTATTATGATAGATGGGAGGGACCAATCCTGTCACATTGGTAAACTTGATTTGAAGCTCAAGAATTACAAATTGTCGATGTTCTTCACAATTGGTAACCGACATCTCTTAAAGCCGAATTCAATGCGGTTTTTACGAATTCTCTTCCAGCATATCGTTTTTTTTAGCTACAATCATTGGGAGGTTTCAACCTCATTTGATCACTCCCACCATCCTACCGAACTCCCTTTTTCTTCTCTCGTCTCTGGTTCCCATCAATCAACCGTCACAGAGCAAACTCCGGCCACCACAATTTCATAGCCAAATCATCACTGTAGTAGGACCGAGAGACCTAGAAACGGTTTCTGGGATCACATACGAGTCGTCACGTAACCTGTGGGACATCACAGTTCATTCCGGAATCGGGTTCGAGTTCGTTCGGGTTCGGTCTCGACGTCAAAACATATCAAAATCTCATCTTCGACACAAGGTAAACTTTCCTTACTGTTAGTCGCATAATTTTATGGGTTTAATTCGTATTTCGCGATTTTCCGGCGACCGGAGCTAGGGCTCCGATCAACGGAGTTGTTGGTTGAAGAAGATGATGACGGGCGGTTACGGGTTATATATTTTCCGTATCAGATCCTAACCAGACGCCAATCTGGCTTGGATGGTTTGGGCGCTGGTCTGGTACGCGAGAGACGTGGGTTCGAGTCCCGGTCTCACCCTTTCTTTTTCAATCCTTTATTTTCCTAAAAACTGATTCCTGTTCGCTGTTACTGGATATAACCATTTCGGCTGATTTCTGAACCAACACAGAAGGTCGGCCCAACGGTTAGGGTGTGGGGCTGATAATGTTGTGGTCGCGAGTTTGAACTTGGGCGACCACACTTTTTTTGAAATTTTTGTATATTACGAATTCAAAACAAATGGTGAACCAAAATTGGGTTAAAACCATTTCTCGGGAAGGTTTAAACCCATAAAATGTAGCACGGACTATTAAACCCGTACACTCGACGCTTTGAACCAAACTATGGTTTTAATAGATCCGTATGTATATATATATATATTTAAAACTCAAGAATCATGGTGTTACGTAAAAGGGTAAAATAAATATATTTCGTGAAATTTAATATATATACGTATATCGTTGGTTTTATTGAAACGATTAGATACTTTTGGAGGAAATTTATATATATATCTCGTTTTGTAACCTGTTATTAACGTCACGCACCCGTTTAGTTTAATAAATATATATATTTTATATATTTAACTTTGAAATCTTTGAACTTGGAAAATAAATAATATTGATAAATATTGTATTTTCTCACGTATTTCGATAATCGCTCGGATTTGGCACACGTGCCATCCTCGACTTGTTTTGAATTCCACGATCACTCGTTTTTCTCGTCTACGTTAGACTTAATAGTTTATAGAACACACACTTATAAATTTATGCTCGTTAGGTGATTGATTATTTTCGCAAGACCCGTTCTTGCTACGTGATTAACTGTTTATCTGGAAACCTTTGCTGTGCAACCTAAGGTGAGTTTCACGGCCCCATTTTACTGTTTTAAATCCTGTTGGGGGAGATTAACATGCATGATTTACACAACTGAGATAATTAGACTTTTATATATCACTTGAAGCACTTGTAGCACACTGATACAACAAAGTCCTTCTTATGGTACCGTTAGTATTAATGACGATAGCGGGAAATATATTGTAGTACAACTGGGTCTGACAAACCCCACCCGGGTCAGTCGCTCTGGCACGATTGGATATCGAACAGGTGTTATATTCGTCCTAAACATAACAAGGCAAACTATAAACAACTGTTAGCTTCGGTGACCATCAACGTGCGAAGTTTCATGTATATAGCCTAGCTAGCTATTTGATATATATTAGTGATTATGCTCTTACAACTTGACGTTATTGAACGGTCAATCTTAAACTGAACTTGAAATGTTACTGAACCGTTAAACCTGTGAACTCACCAACCTTTGTGTTGACACTTTTTAGCATGTTATTCTCATGTTGCAGATGTTCGGGTATCACGAGTATGCATGCATGAGTCTTAGAAACACTTTTAATGTCTTTGAACAAGCCACGTCACCTTGGGTGACAAAGATTTTACATAAGTACTTTTATTGTATTTACGCTTCCGCATTTGTAAAACTCTAATTTTATATTTTAATGAAATATGAAACGTTTTTATAAATTATTGGTCGTTTGGTGTAACTAATGGACGGCGATCCTGGTTTGTCACGCTCCCTGCGGCGCGTTATCGCGCGTGGGATTTTTGGGGGTGTGACAGATTGGTATCAGAGCCATTGGTTGCAGCGAACTAAGATTCGTCTTAGACTATAACTGTTTTGCATTAGTTGCACTTAAACATTTCTCTCATGCATCATGATACTCACTCCTACGCGCACCTGGTTTACGATTTGTTGTTTACATAATCCAATCCCCTTATACTCACGGCGAGGAGCCGGTTAGTCTTGAGTCATTTTTCTTAACTTCTCTAAGTTGTGTACCTCTTGGTTAACATTCATGTACAACGAGACATCGAATCAGATCGAAGGATCACGTTTATACTTTTGACGAGCTGATTGCTACTCGGGATTATTCCTGATTGAATAACTGGGCTTAGTGCCCATACTATGGATGTATGCTGCATATGGAAGGTGGTGTAATACCTCTTCTTGTCCTTAAACCACTATCTTAGCTTAGGAGGTTCTTGGTATACCAGCCTTACGTATATCTCCAAAACTCATTCGTTGAGGGAACGTTATCTCGATGTGCTAGTAGCGCGATTATTTAGCTTCACTAAAGTTAGCAGGGTATGAATTCAAGTGGTTGCCTATGGGGCACTTATATCAACTTTCGTTATCCTAATCGTCTTCACATTTGCTGTGATCTCTTAAGATGTTTCCCTTCTCGATTTTATCGCGTTGTGCGTTGAAATAATACAACTGGAGTACAATTCTTATAACCCCATTGAAACCTGATGCAGGTCGACTGAAATTCCCTCTTTGTGTATAGGATTGCGATCACGCTAGTATGTCTGATAATTATTCTCTAACTTCGAGCTAAGCTAGGGTCATTGTGATAAACCCTACTCAGATCTTATTGAGCTAAATTTTTTGCTGACTCGCTTCGGGTGGGTCATTCCAATCTGAGTGAGCATTCTATTCTCGAAAACTTGTCTCATTAACAAATTCTGGTCAAGATAACCATGGGTTAGTGACCACACCATACCTGGTAGCTGAAGTAAGAGGAACTAGGGTGATCATATAAAGTAAATCACAGTTACGGGTGCACACGTAAATGTAATTTGCAGTATATGGAAATCCTGGAGAATTCTACTAGGCAAGCCAATGGTTGTATTGGGTTCAAATGCCTGTATTTTTTTTTCTTTTCTTCTCTCGTGGTATTAAATGCTGAACATGTTGAACTCAACTGAATAATCGAAGTCATCTATCTTTGAAAACGCTATCGCAACTGACTTTGCCCTTTTACTATTGGATTCTAATCCATACGTGAACCCTTTTGAAGCATATTATGAAAAGTTGGTCCTGGTAGGACACTGTCACACTCGTGTATTTCAATGACCAGTCTTCCTTAACTACGAAAACTCTCGACGAAACCCTTGACTGGTTTGAACTCATCCTGAATCATAGTTCTATTTTTACGATCTTACCGACCATATAAATCCCTGGAACTTTACGATCGTGAGATAACTTGGACATACATTCACCGGACGGATACCTAGACAATGTTAGATGAACGAATTGGATAAATCATATACCGTGAGCATTGGTGCATATTTTTTTTGGCTAAAAACTCTTGTGAACTTTCCCTCTGAATATTCATATTTCCTTATTTTCTTGTGCGAACCAAAACTTGTTGCCAGCAACATCGACATGGTTGTACAAACTGCCTACCACACCGCAAGCATAATTATCTCTAATGGAGCTAATGTTAGTGAGAATCCTTTCTGACTTTCAACTTAATGACTTCCAGTTTTAACGTAAGCACTGTTCCGATTGATCTCCTGAGCCTGAACTATCGATTTTTGTTTGCATAATTCAACCTTTCATGATTTAGCAACCGGCAATTTCTGATTCTCGTGCTTGGTAATCCTTTATGTCCTGGATAAGCTTCTAAGCTTTGAACCGAAGGGTGTTACACTTTTGGTTAGTTTTTAGTTGACACCATTGCTGATAAGAAGACCTTGTACTTCAATCGCAGTAACAATACCAAGCTTTATATGGAAACTCTATTTGCACCCATCGAGCGTGAACTTCTTGTTATTGATAACTAACTGTGCGATCAAACTATACTTACCCTTCTTACACATTAAGTACACCAAGTTATCCGTACATTTCGTACATTAGTAACGCTCCTATCATAACAACTACCAACAAACTTCTAGTATACGGATCCTCAACATCCATTCAGGAAACTTTCATTGATGAACCCAGCTTGAACTTAAACCTTGTTGCTTACTTAAATCTTGATCTTCTTGAAATCTGAAGCTTTATGATATTCGTCCTGCACGCGCCAACCTCTCGACGACCTTCACTAGAATAACAAACCTTACGTATTTTTCTGGTATTGTGAATGAAAACTCTTACACCTTTTGTTTACATAACGTATTGAGGTTTTACTCTCTCACCCCCTTTACCTTCAAGCGTAGGAAAAAAAAACTTGACATCCTCTACTTAAAACTCAAGAATCATGGTGTTACGTTAAAGGGTAAAATAAATATATTTCGTGAAATTTAATATATATAAGTATATCGTTGGTTTATTGAAACGATAAGATACTTTTGGAGGAAATTTATATATATATCTCGTTTTGTAACCTGTTATTAACATCACGCACCCGTTTAATTTAATAAATATATATATTTTATATATTTAACTTTGAAATCTTTGAACTTGGAAAATAAATAATATTGATAAATATTGTATTTTCTCACGTATTTCAATAATCGCTCGGATTAGGCACACGTGCCATCCTCGACTTGTTTTGAATTCCACGATCACTCGTTTTTCTCGTCTACGTTAGACTTAATAGTTTATAGAACACACACTTATACATTTATGCTCGTTAGGTGATTGATTATTTTCGCAAGACCCGTTCTTGCTACATAATTAACTGTTTATCTGGAAGCCTTTGCTATGCAACCTAAGGTGAGTTTCACGGCCCCATTTTACTGTTCTAAATCCTGTTGGGGGAGATTAACATGCATGATTTACACAATTGAGATAATTAGACTTTTATATATCACTTGAAGCACTTGTAGCACACTGATACAACAAAGTCCTTCTTATGGTACCGTTAGTATTAATGACGATAGCGGGAAATATATTGTAGTACAACTGGGTCTGACAAACCCCACCCGGGTCAGTCGCTCTGGCACGATTGGATATCGAACAGGTGTTATATTCGTCCTAAACATAACAAGGCAAACTATAAACAACTGTTAGCTTCGGTGACCATCAACGTGCGAAGTTTCATGTATATAGCCTAGCTAGCTATTTGATATATATTAGTGATTATGCTCTTACAACTTGACGTTATTGAACGGTCAATCTTAAACTGAACTTGAAATGTTACTGAACCGTTAAACCTGTGAACTCACCAACCTTTGTGTTGACACTTTTTAGCATGTTATTCTCATGTTGCAGATGTTCGGGTATCACGAGTATGCATGCATGAGTCTTGAAACACTTTTAATGTCTTTGAACAAGCCACGTCACCTTGGGTGACAAAGATTTTACATAAGTACTTTTATTGTATTTACGCTTCCGCATTTGTAAAACTCTAATTTTATATTTTAATGAAATATGAAACGTTTTTATAAATTATTGGTCGTTTGGTGTAACTAATGGACGGCGATCCTGGTTTGTCACGCTCCCTGCGGCGCGTTATCGCGCGTGGGATTTTTGGGGGTGTGACAGATTGGTATCAGAGCCATTGGTTGCAGCGAACTAAGATTCGTCTTAGACTATAACTGTTTTGCATTAGTTGCACTTAAACATTTCTCTCATGCATCATGATACTCACTCCTACGCGCACCTGGTTTACGATTTGTTGTTTACATAATCCAATCCCCTTATACTCACGGCGAGGAGCCGGTTAGTCTTGAGTCATTTTTCTTAACTTCTCTAAGTTGTGTACCTCTTGGTTAACATTCATGTACAACGAGACATCGAATCAGATCGAAGGATCACGTTTATACTTTTGACGAGCTGATTGCTACTCGGGATTATTCCTGATTGAATAACTGGGCTTAGTGCCCATACTATGGATGTATGCTGCATATGGAAGGTGGTGTAATACCTCTTCTTGTCCTTAAACCACTATCTTAGCTTAGGAGGTTCTTGGTATACCAGCCTTACGTATATCTCCAAAACTCATTCGTTGAGGGAACGTTATCTCGATGTGCTAGTAGCGCGATTATTTAGCTTCACTAAAGTTAGCAGGGTATGAATTCAAGTGGTTGCCTATGGGGCACTTATATCAACTTTCGTTATCCTAATCGTCTTCACATTTGCTGTGATCTCTTAAGATGTTTCCCTTCTCGATTTTATCGCGTTGTGCGTTGAAATAATACAACTGGAGTACAATTCTTATAACCCCATTGAAACCTGATGCAGGTCGACTGAAATTCCCTCTTTGTGTATAGGATTGCGATCACGCTAGTATGTCTGATAATTATTCTCTAACTTCGAGCTAAGCTAGGGTCATTGTGATAAACCCTACTCAGATCTTATTGAGCTAAATTTTTTGCTGACTCGCTTCGGGTGGGTCATTCCAATCTGAGTGAGCATTCTATTCTCGAAAACTTGTCTCATTAACAAATTCTGGTCAAGATAACCATGGGTTAGTGACCACACCATACCTGGTAGCTGAAGTAAGAGGAACTAGGGTGATCATATAAAGTAAATCACAGTTACGGGTGCACACGTAAATGTAATTTGCAGTATATGGAAATCCTGGAGAATTCTACTAGGCAAGCCAATGGTTCTATTGGGTTCAAATGCCTGTATTTTTTTTTCTTTTCTTCTCTCGTGGTATTAAATGCTGAACATGTTGAACTCAACTGAATAATCGAAGTCATCTATCTTTGAAAACGCTATCGCAACTGACTTTGCCCTTTTACTATTGGATTCTAATCCATACGTGAACCCTTTTGAAGCATATTATGAAAAGTTGGTCCTGGTAGGACACTGTCACACTCGTGTATTTCAATGACCAGTCTTCCTTAACTACGAAAACTCTCGACGAAACCCTTGACAGGTTTGAACTCATCCTGAATCATAGTTCTATTTTTACGATCTTACCGACCATATAAATCCCTGGAACTTTACGATCGTGAGATAACTTGGACATACATTCACCGGACGGATACCTAGACAATGTTGGATGAACGAATTGGATAAATCATATACCGTGAGCATTGGTGCATATTTTTTTTGGCTAAAAACTCTTGTGAACTTTCCCTCTGAATATTCATATTTCCTTATTTTCTTGTGCGAACCAAAACTTGTTGCCAGCAACATCGACATGGTTGTACAAACTGCCTACCACACCGCAAGCATAATTATCTCTAATGGAGCTAATGTTAGTGAGAATCCTTTCTGACTTTCAACTTAATGACTTCCAGTTTTAACGTAAGCACTGTTCCGATTGATCTCCTGAGCCTGAACTATCGATTTTTGTTTGCATAATTCAACCTTTCATGATTTAGCAACCGGCAATTTCTGATTCTCGTGCTTGGTAATCCTTTATGTCCTGGATAAGCTTCTAAGCTTTGAACCGAAGGGTGTTACACTTTTGGTTAGTTTTTAGTTGACACCATTGCTGATAAGAAGACCTTGTACTTCAATCGCAGTAACAATACCAAGCTTTATATGGAAACTCTATTTGCACCCATCGAGCGTGAACTTCTTGTTATTGATAACTAACTGTGCGATCAAACTATACTTACCCTTCTTACACATTAAGTACACCAAGTTATCCGTACATTTCGTACATTAGTAACGCTCCTATCATAACAACTACCAACAAATTTCTAGTATACTGATCCTCAACATCCATTCAGGAAACTTTCATTGATGAACCCAGCTTGAACTTAAACCTTGTTGCCTACTTAAATCTTGATCTTCTTGAAATCTGAAGCTTTATGATATTCGTCCTGCACGCGCCAACCTCTCGACGACCTTCACTAGAATAACAAACCTTACGTATTTTTCTGGTATTGTGAATGAAAACTCTTACACCTTTTGTTTACATAACGTATTGAGGTTTTACTCTCTCACCCCCTTTACCTTCAAGCGTAGGAAAAAAAAAACTTGACATCCTCTACTTCCGATAAAAATAACCAGTGTAGTTTGACTAATAGCTAGTAATGGTAAGTTGCTGGTACGCCTTCAAGGTGCCAGTAGTGTGGTGGGTTAGCTGCGGTACACCCTATATATAAATATTGGTGGCACGTTGAATGTGGGACCAGTACCGGACTAATGATTGACTTTAGAGTCATACATAAGAGCCTCGTCATGAGAAATTCCATCTAACGGGACTGGATCATCAACAAAACTGTATAATGCTACTTTCTTCGAGATTACGGATATCCCTTACGTATTCCTACCAAAAGAGACATACCCAAAATAATCAAACTTCATGCTTTCAATTGTCCGAGTCTAGAAGAAAACTTTTCTGAAGCGAATTTTCTTACCATGATTTAGAAGCGAGTTCTGACTCAGGTGAACATCAGCGTTCTGAAAACCAGAGATTTTCCCTTAGGAATGACAAACTACCTAATCGAATGATCACCTCCAATTTTTTTGAAACATGTGAAAAGAAGTAGATCGACTTTCGTTTAAGGGACACTGCTTTTGGGTCAACTGCCTTGTTTTTATGAACTCTCTGGCATTCACTTAGGTGATAGGCCTGATCCTTTTCTATGGAACACCCGATTTGATCTTTTGACCCACAGTAAACCTGCACTGAACCCTAGCAAAGATGCACATATACAGGCAACCCGAGCCAAAGCCACTTTTGAACATCCCGATGTTTTTGTTTCGCATGCACCCTATTATAACACATTTGTGCTTTATCTTACTTTTGAAAACCATTTGAATTGATGATTTGACAAGAAAGGAATCAAGACGCATAAAGCGAAAGGACATCAGGGATACTGGGCATGCCGGTGAGCTTAAACAATGAAGATTTCCCTAACGAGGCGTTTACTCTATTGGATTGTATAACCGTTGACACATTCATTTCGATATCTGTTTACAAAAAAATTCTTGCTAAATCCTGTCAAGCACATATATACCTCTCTTTGAATTTTATACTATCCATTACGTTATTTGCATCCTCCTACGGGTATCTTTACCAGTGCAACTTTAAACTCACATGTCATTCTTGGAATGTATAGCTTCGGCTATCATAAGCTGGCTATTTGATTGCTTACTAGAATTCACGAACTAAGCCGTTGGCGCTCTTCTTATTATATTTACTATTCTCATGCTTGATGAGCACCTTTCAATATTCAGTACCTCATAGTTTACACTTTGTTTTGTTGAACTTTCACCCTTATTTTTGGATTCTTTAGCAAGGTAATATGCATGATGATATGTTGTACTAAACTCCAACTTGAATTTGAACCTAATTGTCTATGTTAATTCATGAAAAGTTCTTAACAGAATTTAGTAATTCTTTTCTTAAACAAACTGCTACGTGTTACTTTTAAATGGCAGTGGGCTCTTGATTGGATTTCTCTTTAGACCGCAATACTTTCTTCACAAAATCAGTGTGTTACCAGTTATATTTTAGCATGTTAGCAAAAGTTGAACCATGTAACCCTGATAAATAGTTTGTTTGCTTCTGATATTCTCATGAGAAATGCTTATAAAACATACGTGTTTATGCATGCTAAAAATTGAGAATCTTAACCTATGTTTAAGGTATATAAATTGACCAATCATTGTAGTGCTGGCTTAAACACAAGTTGCGTAAAATTGCATGATTAGTTATGTGTAGGAAACGTGTTAGGAACCAGAAAATGACATGTTGTGAATATATTAATTTGATTGGGTATGAAAACCATACACCATACAAGGTCCTATGTCTCCTACCTCGGTGGGAATGACAAGACTGTGTGAAGTTGCCCCGTCAACTTTGCACCGTGAGGGTTGTGTTGGTTAGTTTATGAACTTACATGCTATAGATATGCCATGTTAGGGTCGTATGCTAGTACATAAGGTATTGTGACAATTGTATGCGTTGTATGGTAAAATCTTCATTATAGATTGCATGCTAGTACACTTTGACCATATAAACCTTTAAAAGAAACCTTCGTAGAGACTCGTATGCTATTTGAACCGTTATTGCATGAAATGTGAATTTCAATATTATTATGAATCATGCGAAACTTAATTGGTCATAGAAGTACTAAAACAATCAATGGGTCTTCATGTTAACTTGATCAGTCTTGTGTAATTCTATGCTAATTGTTAATTGGTAGGTAAGATCAGATGTTTACGTTTTTTGTTCGACATTGGGTTTATTAAATGCTAATTGACTTGATCCACACACAATTTTCTCACATACTCAAATTCTCTTCTCTCCGATTCACCTGGGTTATAGGTAAATGTGAATCCCCTAACTGAAAGCAGACACGAAATGGAAATCTCACTCCCAGCGTTGGGTACAATAGTTGGAGGTTACTCAGACATGTTATGGTTCTTCTTCATATTGAAATTTTGATTCCGGTTACTTATGTATCATGTTACTCTATTCGGCCTTGCCACTCAACACGATCCCCATAATACAGTTGTTCGACTCTTCTCATTGGAGAACGTTTGATAGGAAATCACTTTCTATACTTTCGAGTTGAACTTCTTTTGAAATCTACTAAAATTGTAACATCTTCTCAACATCGGGCAAGCATTCTTGATCATAACATTCTTGACTCCTTTTGGGTAAGAACCCTGGATTATTTCGATACGTTACCATCAATCTGACTCTTCAAACCACTGATTTAAATTTCGGGACGAAATCCTTTCAACAAGGGGATGATGTGACGACTGAAAGTTTCTCTTTTCTTTTTCTTGTGTCCAGATCATTAACTTTTACCGCATTACGCAATTTTCAAGGACAAAAATTCTTCAACAAGGGGATACTGTGACAATCCGTCTTTTTAGGTCATTTTCTGACATTAACTGAACGTAAACCGTATTAAATGTTATGTGAACATTTATGTGTTGACTTGTTGACTTTAGCAAATTAGGGTTTTGTGTGATCATAAGTACGAGCATGCACTTAAGTTTAAACGTTTGATATTCTATGATTACATCCTATGATTTTATGTGATATATTTATATATTTTCACACGATTTATTCTGTGATTTTATGTGACGACGTGTCGTAAAATTATACGTATCATTTTTATGATTTTATGAGGGTTAATCTATGGTTTTATGTGAAACAAAAATAAATTATTTCAAGTTTTATTTATTTATTTATTTATAAATCTAGGTGATTATATAAGTTTTATATTTTTATAAACGTCACGTATTAATCATACGTTGAAATATACTCGTATATTCATCGTTAAGATCATATCCGTTAACTCCGTTAAAGGGGTCCGTTAGCATTTTTAAACATGGAGGGACAAATCTTGTAATTTCCTAAACTTAATAACTTATTATGATAGATGGGAGGGACCAATCCTGTCACATTGGTAAACTTGATTTGAAGCTCAAGAATTACAAATTGTCGATGTTCTTCACAATTGGTAACCGACATCTCTTAAAGCCGAATTCAATGCGGTTGTTACGAATTCTCTTCCAGCAGATCGTTTTTTTTAGCTACAATCATTGGGAGGTTTCAACCTCATTTGATCACTCCCACGATCCTACCGAACTCCCTTTTTCTTCTCTCGTCTCTGGTTCCCATCAATCAACTGTCACAGAGCAAACTCCGGCCACCACAATTTCATAGCCAAATCATCACTGTAGTAGGACCGAGAGACCTAGAAACGGTTTCTGGGATCACATACGAGTCGTCACGTAACCTGTGGGACATCACAGTTCATTCCGGAATCGGGTTCGAGTTCGTTCGGGTTCGGTCTCGACGTCAAAACATATCAAAATCTCATCTTCGACACAAGGTAAACTTTCCTTACTGTTAGTCGCATAATTTTATGGGTTTAATTCGTATTTCGCAATTTTCCGGCGACCGGAGCTAGGGCTCCGATCACCGGAGTTGTTGGTTGAAGAAGATGACGACGGGCGGTTACGGGTTATATATTTTCCGTATCAGATCCTAACCAGACGCCAATCTGGCTTGGATGGTTTGGGCGCTGGTCTGGTACGCGAGAGACGTGGGTTCGAGTCCCGGTCTCACCCTTTCTTTTTCAATCCTTTATTTTCCTAAAAACTGATTTCTGTTCGCTGCTACTAGATATAACCATTTCGGCTGATTTCTGAACCAACACAGAAGGTCGGCCCAACGGTTAGGGTGTGGGGCTGATAATGTTGTGGTCACGAGTTCGAACTTGGGCGACCACACTTTTTTTGAAATTTTTGTATATTACGAATTCAAAACAAATGGTGAACCAAAATTGGGTTAAAACCATTTCTCGGGAAGGTTTAAACCCGTAAAATGTAGCACGGACTATTAAACCCGTAAACTCGACGCTTTGAACCAAACTATGGTTTTAATAGATCCGTATGTATATATATATATATTTAAAACTCAAGAATCATGGTGTTACGTAAAAGGGTAAAATAAATATATTTCGTGAAATTTAATATATATACGTATATCGTTGGTTTTATTGAAACGATTAGATACTTTTGGAGGAAATTTATATATATATCTTGTTTTGTAACCTGTTATTAACGTCACGCACCCGTTTAGTTTAATAAATATATATTTTATATATTTAACTTTGAAATCTTTGAACTTGGAAAATAAATAATATTGATAAATATTGTATTTTCTCACGTATTTCGATAATCGCTCGGATTTGGCACACGTGCCATCCTCGACTTGTTTTGAATTCCACGATCACTCGTTTTTCTCGTCTACGTTAGACTTAATAGTTTATAGAACACACACTTATACATTTATGCTCGTTAGGTGATTGATTGTTTTCGCAAGACCCGTTCTTGCTACGTGATTAACTGTTTATCTGGAAACCTTTGCTGTGCAACCTAAGGTGAGTTTCACGGCCCCATTTTACTGTTTTAAATCCTGTTGGGGGAGATTAACATGCATGATTTACACAACTGAGATAATTAGACTTTTATATATCACTTGAAGTACTTGTAGCACACTGATACAACAAAGTCCTTCTTATGGTACTGTTAGTATTAATGACGATAGCGGGAAATATATTGTAGTACTACTGGGTCTGACAAACCCCACCCGGGTCAGTCGCTCTGGCACGATTGGATATCGAACGGGTGTTATATTCGTCCTAAACACAACAAGGAAAACTATAAACAACTGTTAGCTTCGGTGACCATCAACGTGCGAAGTTTCATGTATATAGCCTAGCTAGCTATTTGATATATATCAGTGATTATGCTCTTACAACTTGACGTTATTGAACGGTCAATCTTAAACTGAACTTGAAATGTTACTGAACTGTTAAACCTGTGAACTCACCAACCTTTGTGTTGACACTTTTTAGCATGTTATTCCTCAGGTTGCAGATGTTCGGGTATCACGATTATGCATGCATGAGTCTTGAAACACTTTTAATGTATTTGAACAAGCCACGTCACCTTGGGTGACACAAATTTTACATAAGTACTTTTATTGTATTTACGCTTCCGCATTTGTAAAACTCTAGTTTTATATTTTAATGAAATATGAAACGTTTTTATAAATTATTGGTCGTTTGGTGTAACTAATGGACGGCGATCCTGGTTTGTCACGCTCCCTGCGGCGCGTTATCGCGCGTGGGATTTTTGGGGGTGTGACAAAAATGGGGAATGAGAATGTCACATTCGATCGTGTAGAATATGTGGAAGAATTGTAACACAACTTGCTGAGTGTGTCTCAGATCTGTGACAAACAATTTACAACTGCGTTCACAAGTTCTGAGTGCTTGATCTTGAAGCTTGGAATCAAAATCCCAGAGGACTGGATAGTGATGCGTGCACCATGGTTCAGAAATCTTTATGTCTTGAATATGAATTCTAAGTCTTCGTCTGCGGTTCCTACAACGTGTTTTATTTCAAAATCCACGGAAAAAGAGTCTATTTTGTGGCATCATCGTATGGGACACATTAATTACCGGAAGATGAATTAATTAGGTAAATCATAATCTTGTTGAAGGCGTTTCGAAGAATCGATTTACATTTCATGATATGTGCGCTTCCTGCAAAAGGGGAAAGCAGTGGAAGAAATCGCATCCTGCCAAACGTGTCAATACAATTGTTACCCCATTGGAGCTACTTCATATGATCTCTTTGGTCCGGTTAATGATTGTAGCATTGATGGTAAATACTACTGTTTGGTGATCACATATGATTTCTCTCGTTTCTCATGGGTGGCGTTTATGACTACGAAAGATGAGACTCCTGGTATACTTCAAAAGTTTTTGTCAACATTTAAATCTGGATACAAGAAAAGAATTTGTCGCATTTGGAGTGATAATGGAACCGAATTCAAAAATGCACGTATGACATAATTTTGTGAGTCAAAGGGTATTATTCAAGAATTTAGTGCTCCGTATACTCCTCAACAAAATGGAGTGGCTGAGAGAAAGAACTGAATGATAATCGAAACAGCACGAACAATGTTAGCCGATGCACAATTACCAATTAATTTTTGGACTGAAGCGGTTGCTATGGCTTGCTATGTGGTTAATCGTGTTTCTATTGTCAACGGTTGGATAAGTCAAGTTATCATTTGCTTAAAGGTCATAAACCAAATTTGAGCTATATGGAACCGTTTGGGTGTCGGTGTACTGTTCTCAAAGAATCTGGAAAGTTTGATGAAAAAGAGTTTGAAGGTATTTTTGTTGGATATAAACATCCAATGAAAAGAGTTTATAATCCTGCTTCCAAGTTGATTGAGAATTTTCTACATGTTGATTGTCAACGACATTCATTTACACCAACCAAACAGGGTTTACATCGAGGATTTGATTATGATGCTTTTTCTAAGTCTTTCTCTACAGCAAGCACTGTGTCTGATGATGAAACTTCACAAGAAGATATAGTTGTTGCTATGTATTATACAATGTATCAACAAGGATCTAATGTTTCGAAGCTTCCTAATGTTCTTGCTGCTACTTCATCTAGTTAGAATGTTTCTAATTTGGAAACTGTTAGTTCGTCTGATGATGATGAAAGTGATTTTCATGAAGCTGAGTCGGGACTGATTGATGATCCGATTACATTACTGAGCACTAGTGCTTCTGTTCCGAATACTTTATCAATTGATGATCCTTCTAGTTCGACGATTGCAGATGATGTTGCAGATGAGAAGTTCACTAATCTTGGAGACAATGTGGTGGTTCATGATACTACTACTCTTAGAAATTATACCGTACATCCACAAGACAATATTATCGGTGATCCTACTTCTAGTGTTCGCACACGAAATCAATTATCCAATACAGTTGATGCACTCATTGCTGAGATTCATGATTCGGGGATTCAAGATGAGGGTTTGCAATCATGCTTCCTATCTTAAGTTGAGCCTGACACTGTTGACCAAGAATTGCAAGATTCTTCTTAGGTGGAGGCAATGCAGGAAGAGTTGCAACAATTTTAGAAATTAGGTGTATGGCATCTCGTTGATTTACCCAAGAATTCAAAAGAACCATGCGGAACACGCTGGGTGTTTAAATGTAAAAAGGACGATCGATGCATCATTGTTAGAAACAAATCTCGAATAGTGGTTCAAGGCTTTTCTCAAATCGAAGGGATATACTTCAATGAAGTTTATGCTCCTGTTGCCAGAACTGAGGCCATTAGAATTTTTTGGCGTTTGCAGCTTACAAAGGTTTCAAAGTGTATCAGATAGATGTTAAAAGTGCTTTTCTGAATGGAGAAATTCATGAAGAGGTGTATGTTAAGCAGCCACCTGGTTTTTATGATCCTGACTTTCCTGAGCGTGTGTACAATTTAGATAATGCTTTATATGGTCTTCATCAAGCTCCACGGGCTTGGTATGAGACGTTATCCACACACCTGCTTGACAACGGTTTCAAATGAGGGCAATTTGATTGTACTTTATTTTCAAAGAAGATTGGGGAAGATCTGCTGATGGTCCAAGTCTATGTTGATGACATTATCTTTGGTAGCACAAACGACAAGCTTTGAAAAGATTTTGAGCTTGTAATGAAAACTAAATTTGAAATGAGCTCAATGGGAGAGATGAATTTCTTTTTGGGACTCCAAGTGAAGCAGTCGACGAAAGGCATTCTCCTGCATTAGACCAAATATGTTCATGATGTTCTGGCCAGATTCAAATTTGGAGATGTCTGAATCCCAAATACTCCCATACAGATTAATCATCGGCTTGCACCAGATGAATCTGGTGACAGTGTTAATCCAACATTGTATCGAGCCATTATTGGGTCGCTTATGTATCTTACAGCTTCTAGACCTGATATTATGTTTGCGGTTTACATGTGTGCTAAGTACCAGGCAACTCCCAAAGCTTCTCACTTGCTAGCAGTTAAGAGGATCATGGCTTATTTGAAGGGTTGTCCAGATCTTGGCATCTGGTGTCCTAATGATAATAAGTTCGAGTTATCAGCCTACTCAGATTCGGATTACGGCGGGTGTAAAATCAATTTCAAATCCACTACTGCCGGTTGTCAATTTCTGGGGGAGAGGCTAATTTCATGGTAGTGCAACAAATAGACTTTAGTCGCGACGTCTACTGCGGAGGCAGAGTATGTTGCTGCTTCCAGTTGCTATTCATAGGTTTTGTGGATTCAACAGCAGTTGCGCAATTACGGTTTGAATTTTCTGACCACTCTTATCTTTATTGATAACTCAGCTGCTATTTGCATCACGAAAAACCCCCTTCAACATTAAAAAACTAAGCACATCGACATTCGATAACATTTTGTTCGTAACTGCTTTGAGAAAAAGCTAATTGATTTGCAGAAAATCCACACTGATTTTCAAAGGGCTGATTTGTTTACAAAAGCGTTTGATAAAACACGCTTTCAATTTCTATTGTAAATCAATGGTGTTACTTGTTTCAAAGCCAAGTAATTTGTTTCGGTTGATCATTTTTGCTTTTGTTTTTATTTTCAATTCTGTTTTTGCTTTTTAGGGGAGAATTATGGAAAAAGACAAATAGATTGTGATTTCTTGTATTCAAAATGAAAAAGCATAAGAAATTAAAAAATTCAAAGCATAAAAAATTGAAAAATGCAAAAATTGAGAAAAGTGATCCAACCTCTGTGAGAAATGATAGTACATCAGACTATGATACTGACCATGGATAAATAGGAAGAAAGGTTGTAGGTACTTGTCTGTGTCATTGAATGTGCTAGTCAAATTTGATATATGCAAGTATGATATAAATATAATGCTAGCCTGAAATCTGTGGTGAAACATTATTCTTTTTTGTGTAATTCTGATCTTACCTGAAAATCCAAAAATAGAATAAGAGAATGTTCTAGTGTATGCATGCTTTCTTTTGAAAGATTTAAATTTGTTTGATTTTCTTTATTTTGTCAAACGATCAGACTTTCTTTGCGTATCGAAAGATTGACCTGATTGTTGTTCGTTTGACGTTCTACTTTATGTTTCTTGGTGTTTCGTATAATTCATCGGGCTTTCTGTGTATACAGGAGTATCAACATGATTGCTGTTGAATTATACAATTTCAACTTGTATTCTCTTTCTTATTTTGTTAAATCCGAGGCCTTATCTGTGTACTGAAAGGTCGACCTTAAGGTAGACGATTTAACGTCCAGATTTCTTTTTGCATGACACACTATGAACTGATTGTCTTTATATATAAATTCTGTGAAGAATAAGAGAAAAATCAAAAAATATAATAAGTCAGATTATCAATTACTTGAATATGTGGGTACCATGATTTCCGTGCTTGATCAATACTTACCTAATGCATATTAGAAAGCTATAAAATTGACTTAATTTAGCTGAAACAAACATAAAATTGTTGTATTCGTGCACAACTTGACTTGCATGATAAGTATTCTGAAATTGAAATGAGTGTGGTACATATGTCTGATATGATCTCACGTTGCGATCTTTCTCACAAAAATATAACTTATCGCATTTAATTTTGTTTTTGTTGATTTGTTCCACTTTTAGAAAAATTGCAAAAAGATTTTAGGTGTGTTTTAGCATAAATTTGAAAAATTAAAAAGATTTTGGTGTGTTTTGATATAAAATTGCTAAAATTCAAAAATATTTTGTTTCTGCATTATTTTCGATCAACTAATTACGAAAAGTGGCAAATTTCTGTTTTCTGAACCACAATCGAAGCGTAAATCAGCTCATCATCATTAAAATGCTTAAAAATTGGGAAACTTATGATTTTTTAGTGAAAAATGACAAAACTAAAAAATTTGGGGTTAAAAGTGTAATACTTCATTGGTATGCCCGTACCAACTGATGCGCTGTATGGTACGCCCGTACCAAATGGTACGCTGGGCCGGACCATCGTGAGTATAAAAGGGTTCCACTGGTACGCCAACCTCATAACCACCATACCCTTCAAAACTGTCCAGAGAGAAAACCCTAAGCCCCGTATCAATTTTTCTTAATTTCTTCCTCGTTACTGAACCTTTGATCTTAATTCTTGTAGCTACAGGTAGAGATTCAAATTGCGCACACATTGGTGGTCATGATTTAGTATGTGGTTCGCTAAATCATTTGATTTTTAGGATTTAAGACCCGATTTTTCGCAAACTTGAACATGTGTTGGTTAATTCGGTTCTAGAACATGTAAATGTGTTTTGAATACACCGATAGACTCGGTTTTGGTTATAGATTCAAAATGTGGAGACCGATTTCGCGTATCGAGTTATTTTTGGACTTAATGGTTGTAAAACTGTTCGGTGACTGTTCTACCGCCGTACCAGTTGGTACGCTGGCCCGTACCAACATGGTACGCGTACCCTTTGTGGTACGGCAGATGGCACGTACCAATAATTTGGTACGTTTGACCAATCTTGGTACGGTCAACGATCTTTAATCGAATGGTACGCCCGTACCACCGTGTTACGGATGACCATTTGGTACGATCATTGGTACGCTGACTAGGTTTTTCACAAAGTTAAAAGTTTAAGCGTTTCGAGTCAAATTTGAGTTAATCGCTAGCGTTTTTAATTATTCTAACAAATTTAACATGACTTGCTTTTGTGAATTTTCAGAAATGGATGTGGTATTACCTTCTAATGAAGATCATAACATTTGTGCCTATCTCGGCGTGTCTGCCAAGTGGAGATCTCAATTTGGAGATATTTTTGAGTTCATGCCACGATCAAGAATATATTATGCAGCTACTCATGTCAATACACCATACAAAGATGTTCTGAATACTTTTTAAAATGCGGCTCAAGTAGACTGTACTATTGCTCCACCGGTTATCCGATCGAGAGTTAATGAGACGCATATTGTGATTTCTGAAGACGATGTTCTTCGGGTCCTTCAATTCAATGATAGTGCTGATTATCCTATGGAATTTAATGATGCAGACCTGATCGGGATTTTAAGAAGAATCAAGTATGATGGAAATCTGTTGGTGAAATGGTTTACAAAGTCAAATCTATGTCCTCCATACAAGTACTTGCTACATGTAATCATTAGATGTTTTGGAAACAAACTGAGAGGGCATGAAGAGTTCGACATGAAGATTTTATCTTTCTTTACCGCCTTGGTGATGAGCAGAAATTTCAACTTCTCTGGTTGGGTGTTTGCGTATATGAAGGAAAACATCCTGGTGAAGCAAAAGAAAAGCCTAATGTATCCAAGATTTATCCAAATGATTCTTTATGCTTCGTACCCGAACCTTCCAAAGAATGCAGAATTTGCTATGAAATTGAAGCACATGAATCAGACAGCTGTTAGAAAATTACCGGTATATCAGAAGCGGAAAGGTGCAAACATTCCTCCACCGGTAAATAAGCTGATTGGACACCTTGCAAAGCCAGACTATGTGGCTCCTGTAAATGGTGCTCCACGTCATGATGATAGTTCTAACAATGAATTAAAGTATTATGCTAACGGTGATCCGAGGGAAGTTGTAGAAAATCAAGATGCGAATCAAGAACCACAGAATCAAGAACCAATCATGCAAGAACAAGCAATTCAAGAACCTGTCCAGCAACAACAAGAGCCAATAGTTCAAGAACCAATTATTTAAGATGAGAGGATCCTGTAGCTGTTAATGCTCAGGATGATGAGTTAATGGATGATGCTGATGTTTCTGATAAAGATGATGATGATGACTCGAGTTTGTTTGATACAGATTCTGATTCTGGTGATTATGTGAGAATTTTGCATACTACCAGAGGTGTTCAAGTGAAGAAGGGTTCAAAGCAACATATTGCCTATCTGAAGTTCTAGAACAAAGATACTTCAAAGTATGAACAATCAAGAATTCAGCCTGAGGATTTTAAAACCGACACTGATCCATTATAGACTCCTACTATGGAAGAATCCGGTTCAAGAGCTGATGTTACTGGGAAAGGAAAAGCTCCAATGCAAGCTACCGGTAAACGTCAAAAGATCATGTCGAGGCCAAAGATGGTTATTAAACGCGGTAAATTTCTTGCTAATTCGAGGAGAGCTTATATGGGCACATCACCTAGTAAGAAGCAGAAGACATCTGGAACACAGTCTCCAGTTTCGAAACCAACCACGACAACCACTGCTGCTAGTACTCCAAGTTCAACAAATCCACCTGCTCCAATAAGAAAAATAACATTCAAAGCTCCAGCAGTTACTACTCCTGCTGCTTCAACAACTTTTTCTGAAAGTATTTCGGTTGACCAATAACTTGCATTATTGAAGAACCAAGTTACTTTGCTACAAGAGTCAGACCCTCAACGATTTATAGAAATTCAAGACTTAAGAGAAACTGTCAAAGTATTAAAAGACAGAGATATTACTAAAGATCGGGAAATTGGGCGGTTATTGCAAATTTCAAGAACTCTGGGTGAGCATTTAAGCCTTGTGCTAAAGTCTTTGCCTGCTCAGGGGGAGAATACTGACGATACTTGCAAGGTAGATGGGTTAGAATTTCTGGATGATGATGAAGAGGACCCGGAATGAGGTGTAGGTGGTTCCGATACTAGTAATTATGGTACATCTGGTACTTCCACTGCAGCTGGTAATTCTACAGCTGATACATCTCAGGGGGAGAAGGTTGCAGGAGGAGACGAATACGATGTTCTCCAGATATCCAGAAGTGTGATTGAAGAGGGAGAGTTCATTCATGAGTATTCAAAAGAACAACTTGTTACGATCTATGCTTTGAACGTTGAAGAAGTTGATGATGTTCCTTTGGCTGAACCATATAAGGCAATGATTCAAATGATGATTTGGAGTTTGAGGAGGAACATGTTGATGTAGAAGATATGACGGCTGAAGAATATCCAAATGATCCAAAGATGTATGGAAATTTCACCGACGATGATACTTCTACTGGATTTAACTTCTTTGGGAAAGATGATGAGGAGGAGATTAATGAGGAATTGAAAAAGAAAGAGGTTTAGAAACCAACTGAAAAGAATGAGTCTGAAAGTTCCTCGGAAGAACAAGAGAAAATAAGATTGTTTGATGAGTGGATGAAGGAGCAAAGAGCAATCAAAGTACCTTCAGTGAAACCTGCCAATCAAAAGCGTTATTTTGACAACAAAGGTGAAGCTGCTGAGAAGATTATCAGTTGGATGTATTCTCAGCTTAAATGCTATGCTATCAACAAAGAGTTTGTGATTATCTACCTAAGGGGTGCTAAGAGGTTTGATACTCTGCCAGTTTGTGATGTAAGGGAGTTAACCAGGAAACCGTTCTTGAATTATGGTCAAAACACCCTTGTTGAATTCTTCAAAGAAAGATTATACAAAGAATGTCAAGGAAGGTTTAGATTTGTGAAGCCTTAGAGGCCAAAGTATAAAAAGCATCCTACAAAAGTTCATTCAAAGACTGGCAAGGCACTAATTGTGTTAAAGTACAAGAAGCCAATACAGCTTAAGAAGATTCCTCTGAAGAAGTTAGAGCATAATTTTATCAAGACATTGAAATGGTGGTACTATGATGAACGAACTGGAGAAGCACTGATAGTGATAAAAGAGAATAACAAGGTTGTGAGGATCTTTGATCCGATGTGGTTGATTAATTTGTCCGAAGCTGACATCGACAAGCTCTATCACAACAATATCTTGTATCATGCTGAAGATGCTGATCAAGCGCTACAATTCCAGAAAGTTATACGAGTTTGTTATGCGTTCGGAATTCATTCAGGGAACAACAGACACAAGTTTAGAAGAAGACTGCTAAAAAAGTTTCTGAAGACTAGAATGAGACAAGGGGGAGTTTGTTAGAGCAAGTTTTGGTGTATAATGCTAGGTCTAGGTGTGTGTGTTGTTCGTATTGAATTTTATGTATTCTGGTTCCAGCGTACCTTGGGGCGGACCAGTTGGTATGCCGCTCCGTACCAACTGGTACGTTGATTAAGTTGGTACGCTGGCCAGTAGACTATAAATAGGTTAAGTCGTTTTGTTCAGAGTCGAAGAGTGAGTATTGTGAGTTTATGTGTGTGAAATCATCTGTGTTGTCTCTCTAGTTTCTCTCTGTAACCCTGCCTATTGAATCAATCATAGAAACCGTTATTTACATTTTTGTTCATCGTATCGATTAGATCATACAATAGTAAGATCAGCTCGTGTCATTACAAAACTAGTGTTCCATAAAATATATATAGTCGCAATCAGTTAAAGACTATAACATGAGGTTTATTTTTTATTTTGATTACATACAGTCAAAGTTGTATATTATATGTTGACCTTGATTACAAATAGTAATCGTGGTTTGTTTGTTTTGGTTTATTCATTTTAGATTGACTCATGACGACGATGGAAGATGAAAATATGGATGTTATTGAAAGCCACTACTCATTTCACCGACATGGGAGCATGATATGTCACCAATATTCAATATGGATGCTTTTGAAAACTACTCATTTAAGTGTAAGATAAAGTTGACCGATATATAGGTGGATTTTGTTGGAATCAAAATTATAAAAAAACAAGCTTTTCAATTGGCGCGTTGCGGCCGAAATAACCGAGGGTTAGTGGTTTTGACACACGTAACGAAACAATA
Organism: Deinandra increscens subsp. villosa; assembly: GCA_039602395.1. NCBI lineage: Eukaryota > Viridiplantae > Streptophyta > Magnoliopsida > Asterales > Asteraceae > Deinandra > Deinandra increscens. Next base: position 15,264,752 of record JBCNJP010000006.1, on the reverse strand, counting down.
CCTCAAAGATCTTGAAGCAACGACGTTGCTGCAACCATTACACGTTCCTAAGCTTAACGTCGGATACATAGAAACACTATACCAAAAGAAACGCCATGTTGACAATATACCAAAAGAAACGCCATGTTGACATTACACCAAAAGAAACGCATGTTAACGTTCCTAAGCTTTTCAATTAACGAAAGTCATGTCGACACAGGCAATATATGCATATGGTATGATTTCATAAAATTTTTACCCTCTGAGGACTTAAAATTTAAGTATGTTGTCATACCAAGTTATGTGTCAAATATAATCAATATCTTTGTGATCTCATAAACAAATAACAACAAAAATTCAATGGCGCACCTTTTTGTCAATAAGTATGCAGCAAGAGAGATCTTATTGTTAGTATGGCTTCCATTTGCATAATACTCACACCTGAATTGGTATTGCTACTGTTGTCGCTCTTATATCTTAGAAATTCCCTTCTGCTCAGTTATTTGTTCCCTATATAAGTGATTGGCTTTAAGAGAGGCTAGTGTATGAGCAGATTAGTTACTGATTGTCTCCATTTTTATTTCAACTTTAAACAATCGTATTTGATATAAAGTATTTAATGGGCAACCAAATTGGGTTTGAGAGAAATAAGAGTACATACAATAACTAATTCATTGTGAATGAGAGAATTAATAACACCCTTAATGAGCATATCGAATCAAAATTCAATTGTTAAGAATAACGCTTTGTTGTCATTATGTTATACCTACTTTCATTACCGTACTTAGAAGATGAGTTCAACCAATTGCACATAATATAAGTAATATAAGGTTTAATAAACCACTATAACAGAGTATACATGAAGTCAAAACTTGTAACATAATACTATGCCACAGTAATCAAGAAATAAACAATAAAACCTCACCAAAATGTAGCTAATATGCTGCTGAATTCACTAAGAATTTATGCTGAATCAAGATTCAAATCTTTACAACATCAGATTGTATATAATAATTTTATATTTACAAAAAATAAAAAACATATAATTATATAGTTCAATAGAAATAGAGTAAATATGAGCTTACAAAGGAGAGAATGAAGCCATTAACATAGTAGAGAAAGAACCTGGAAAAATAACAAAATTATCGCACCTAAAGATCAATCTTGATTTCACATGATAATAAGCAAAATAGAAGACAAAACTTAAATAAAACAAATCTACATACCACATCGGTCATAAAAACCATCATAGAAAATCAAAATAACAATATGAATCAGAGATGATAAAAGACACAAATTTAGAAAAAAATATAATTGATAGGTGCCGAAACTTGAGGAAAAAACAAAATTTAAATTTTAAATACCTTGTTTCACACATATTAGTAATGATTAAAACAAATGGGGTTCTAAAAAGGAGGTGCTTACCAATGACACATGAACAATTGCAAGCATGAATCCTTAAACTCAATCCTGCAAACTGTCTTTTAGGACATCAATCAACAAAATATTAGCATTTACTAGAAGAAAACCCCACCACCATTTTGAACATACCAACATAAACATAATTGGGTCTTGTTTACCAACATATAAAGGGTTGATTCAACATTTGAAAGCACGTCCCTTATGGCCTATCATGTAGCATTCTTCAATGTTGTCCTACAATTACACTTGCAATCATGGCCCATGCTAATTATTACAGGATTTACCAAGACACTGAGACACACAGCCATAAAAACAAAGAAATTGAGTTAGAGAATGAAAAACATGATATTTTAGGATAACCCTTAGATGGCTAACAATTAGATATAAATGTTATTTGGAAGCTTGGAAGTCAGAGTGATACCTATCAATAGATGGGTATAATCTTTCCACCCGTTTTTTCTTCTGCCATTTAAGATGCAAGGCTTTGAGAAATACGTTCCAATTATTTTTTATCCATATTGTGAAAAAATCAAAATGATTAAACCATAAGCTTCATCAATCTGATGATTAAGTTATCAAAGAAATTGATTATCAACCACCAAATACTCAAATGTTGTCCTCAAAATTTCAAATCCAATCTACCGAAGGCAACGATAGTTTAATAAATCCATATTATTGTGTACATCAAACCCTGACAAATTGATCAATCAAAGTACAATTAACAGATTATAAGCCCTAAATAAAGAGAATTACTTGATGATTAAGTTAGCAGACATACTCCGAACATAAAGAACATGCCGAAAAGGGATGCTTCTGAAACCCTAGAGAGAGATGGGATAGAAGACTGGAAGTTCAAATGCATATCTGTCTCTATTATATTAGCGGTTGCACAATCGGAATTCTTGAGAAGTAAAGAAAAACCCATCAAAAGAAAACGTCCAAAAACCCAAACCGATTCATCAGTTGAAAACCCTAAACACGCTGATTTCAGATCTGTGTTTTATAAAACTCAAAATCAACTAAAGGTGCTGTCTTTAGAGAAGGAAGCAGATTGCTGTTCAAGCCTTCAATGATGATGAATCGGTATCATGATGAATCGGTATCATGAAGAGCCTTCAATGATGATGAATCGGTACCATGAAAAAGAAGAAGCATGGAAGCGAATCGGTTTTCTGTCTTTCTATTTTCTTGAAAATGAAAAAAAAAGCAAACCAATAAGATCTATTATGGGAGAAGAGAGAGAGCAGTCGAACATTAAAGAAGGTGGGGGTTGCAGGTATGAAGCATGGCATGATGTGAGGGAGGATGAGCTGCTCGACATTGCGGAGATGGAGGAAAGCCAGATCACGTGTAAAGGTAGATGCATCCATAAATCACATCAACTTGTACACACCGCAGCGTCTGTTTTAAACTCAGCAAGAGCATCAACAACTTGTACAGACTGCTCGAATGCTTGTAAACTGTGCTTCATGATAGTAACTTATGCACCATGAGTTGTACAATAAGTTCATAAATGTTATATAGGTTAATACACTCTTTCTATCCTAAAGAATAAAGCTCCTTAAACATTTATATATCTTTCTAAAAAACTATTTTCTTAATGAACTTTTTTATATACTAATTATTTAATATTTGCTTTTTCTTATTATGTTTCATTAAATTTCGAAATTAACTATCTTTATGACTTATAATATGGATAGACTACACCAATGCTACAAATAAGAAAAGTAATAGATGTACAATATTTCATGAAGGGATTTATATATTCACATAAAACGAAAATAATTATTGTGATGGTTCATTTTCGCCGTCGGAGCATTGCGTGAATTTCCTACTTGCATAACTATCTCGAGATGATTGATAAAATAATAGAAACCAAGCACCACGTTGGTTAATTGTCGCTGCCAGCTCATCGTGCTAACAGAAACGAATATCGTCTCCTAAATTATCATCGCCGGCGAACGCGCGAACATAAGATAAATAACACACTATAAATTGTCGCCGCCGCAATGCGCGGACACCATACTATAATACAATATATAAATCACTTATTGAGAAAAAGATAAGTAAAATACTAGTTATATATTTTTAAACACACAAGGAGTTTAGATAATTCAAAAAATATATCCCACAATAGGGAGCTGAGCGGGGAAAATTCCAACATAATTTAATAATTAAAGATTTGACAACTATTAGATTTCGGCTTTGATTGTTTAGTACTTATATTATTGAAACATACATGACCCTTTTAAAAGAAAATTTTAACTACCCCCCCCCCCCCCTAGTTTTTGGGTTAAGTACATTTTTCGTCCTTTAGATTTAAATCAGTTTTTATGTTTTATCTTTAAACTAAAAAATTGACAATAATCATCCTTTTATATAAAATGTTTGTAACAATGTACGTCATTTAGGGTGGGCGGTATGGGGGGTCAAAAAAATCGGCAAGTGGGGGTTTTCGGCAAAGTGGGTAAGTGGTATACCATTGCCTTTCGGCAAGTGGGTTTTCGGCAAATTGGAGAAATATTCGGCAACTTTATGCCGAGCCATACCGAATTTTGTTTTTTAAAATCTAACCGTTGAACGGTTAAATGACCGTTTCAACCTTTTTTTTCCTACTCTTTCTCTATATATACACACAATTTTTATAAACACTCTTCACACTACCTCACTTTATCATTCTACTCTTTTATTCAACATGCCTCCATTCTTTCCTCCCGAGTTAATGACTTCGTCTAGTAGTTCTAGTGACTCGGACACGGAGGCGCTGATGTTTATGAAAACTTGTTATCAAGCCATAATTTTACAAGAAGAAGGGGATACGGCACGTTCGAAGAGAAGGAGACGTATACGTCGAGATCGTGAGGCAGGGCATGAACGTTTGGTGGAACTCTATTTTGCCGATCATCCTCGTTTCAACGAAGGTATTTTTAAAGACCGTTTTCGAATGTCTAAAAGGTTGTTTTTAAAAATTGTTAGCGACATTGAACAAAATTTTGAATGGTTTCAATTACGTCAAGACGCAAGGGGGAGGACAAGCTTCTCCCCTTTACAAAAGTGTACGGTAGCTATTCACCAACTGGCGACCGGTAACGTATACGACGAGTACGATGAAACCTTTTCGATGTCGGAAAGAACAACGCGTGAATGTTTGATAAATTTTTGTGATGCTATACTTAAGCTTTATAAAGATGAGTTTCTTCGTTCTCCTACCTCCCATGATATCGAGCGTTTATATGAGGCGCATGGGCAATATCATGGTCTTCCTGGCATGATCGGTAGCATCGATTGTACTCACTGGGAGTGGAGGAACTGTCCACGAGAGTATCATGGGCAATATCATCGAGGTGATCACGCAAATCCAACGATCATTCTCGAGGCAGTGGCATCACAGGACATGTGGTTTTGGCATGCTTTCTTCGGTGTACCGGGTGCTAACAATGACATAAATGTTCTTAACCAATCACCATTGTTTGCGAACGAGTTACATAGTGTTGCTCCGAGATGTCCTTTTGTTGTGAACGGTCGACAATATAAACGTGGTTATTATCTGGTTGATGGCATCTACCCTACTTGGTCAGTCTTTTTGAAAGCCTTTCGTCATCCATACGAGATCAAAGAGAAGAAAATGAAGAAAATACAGGAGAGTGCAAGAAAAGACGTTCAAAGAGCGTTTCGCATGTTAAAATCAAAGTGGGCGATTACTAATCGCAAAGGGCGTCCGGTTTCTAAAGATCTAATGGAGAACATCATTTACACTTGCATGATATTTCAGAACATGATACTTAAAGACGAAGGCAGGGCAATATCACCGATACACATTCGTGATCCTCCGGTACAAGCGCATATCGACGAAACTGTGTTGTATGAGTTACGCGACGCTGAGACACATTTTAGGCTACGACAAGACATAACGGAGCACATCGAGCAAAATGTGGAGGTCGTATTAACTGAGCAAGAAATAAACCAACAGTTCTAGCTTTGAAATAAAAATGTTGTCGTTTGTTTTAAGTAATGTAATCGTCATGTTTTATTTAATAAATTGTTGTTTGATTTATAAATATAATATAATATAAAAGCAAAAAGAAAAAAAACATTCAACTTATCCTACCCAACTTATCCCACCCATACCACTTCAAAAAACAAAAAAGACATATACTTTTTTCTCTCTCCTGTGTCACTCTCCTATTGGTCCATCAACTTATCCCATTTTACTCATCCTAAAAAATTTATCCCCCATACCGCCCACCCTTAGACTAACAGACGTTAATTTTTCTAATATTGTTAGAAAAATAGATTTATTCTTACGAAAATAAATATTTATTCATGTCACGATCTCAGAAAATATAAATCTACATGTTTGGATTTGAAAGATGACGGTTTTGCCGGTAAGGACCCGGTTTTACCGGTTTTGCACCGGTGACGCGTTTTATGTCGTTTTTGGTTTCCAAAACACTTTTGTAATAATATTTAAGTCATTTTAGGTATAAAGTTTCTAAGTTCAGTTCTAACCACTCGGAATGTATCTCTCTAAAATTAGGGTTTTCGGGGTCCGAATACGTCCGTTTTAAGCCGATTTTTCCCTATTTGTATCTTTTTTTTCTAGGGGGAGATTTTTATTTTAGGCTCAAAGTTCACTGTTTGGGGGGGGGGGGTTCTAAGAACATGTCAAAGTTTAAAGTAAATTCGAGATGTCGATTTAGGGTTTTCCACATGATATTTTGGGGGTTTTAAGGCTCCTAAACCCATTTCTAGCCAAAGTGCCTTAAAAAAAGTTGTATTAAACATGTCCAAAATAGTCTTCATAGTCCAAGATATGTCAAATTCGGAGAGATACACATTTTACCCAGAAACTAGTTTGTTAAAAAATTGAACAAATTAGATATTACATCATCTAAACCAAGAGGTCACAAGATTTACACATTAACTCATTTTTAAGAACAACCAAGCAACCTAAATCACCAGCTCATCCATGGATCATGAAAGTATAAGAATAAGATGATGTTTAGACTAGTTTAACCATTTTTAGAGTTCTTAGGTTTTTATCACCATGGATCATCATAGATTACCAAGACATGTTATAGGAAGTGAATGGATCATAAAAAGAAACAATATATGATGATCTAACATATTTCTCATAAGCGAAAGTTAGTGGAACTCATAATTTCTTGAAAGAACACCGAAATGGAGGATGAGGAGGTGTTGTGGTTGCTTCGTGTGGCCTTGATCTTCAAGAGAGTGCCTAATATGGTGAGTTTTCTAGAGAGAGAGATAGGGGGTAGGAGGCTCTTCATGTGGCCTAAATAAATAGAAAAGGAGACAGTAGCTGATAGATTACAAATTCACAACGGAGATCGGAAGCTAGTTTGGGAATGGAACAAGGCTACCTTAACTCTGTCAGAAAATGCCCTGGTGGATCAAATTACGTATCGCATCAGCCAATACAACTTCGTAAATGGATCGGACAGATGGATTTGGTTTGGCAACAAAAACAAAGAATTCTCCACCTCCTCCGTACGTCGTATAATCGAGGTAAATTCTGCTGAATATGATTACAAACATAAATGGTTGAAGTGGGCTCCAAAGAAAACAAGCATATTTACGTGGAAAGCGGCTCTACATCGGATACCTGTCAAGATAGAACTAATGAAAAGATCAGTCAATGTTCAAAGCTCTCAATGTTCTTGGTGTCACATTCATGATGAAACAGTATCACATGCCCTTTTACAGTGTGAAAGAGCCGCTAGAACCTGGGACCTAGTATCCGGATGGGGCAAAACATCATTACCAGCCCTGGGATCAATCAAACAATTATTAGAATGGGCAAGCAGTCCTGGACAGAACAGTAATCGGAGAGATTTTATGCACCTTATCATCACCGCCGGTCTATGGAACATTTGGAAAGGAAGAAATGCTAAGGAGTTCGAGGATCGAAACATGCATCCGGGTAGCCTACTTGAAAACATCAAAACAGAGACGTTTATTTGGTTGAAGCACAAGGCTAAAGTGCATGAGCTAGAATGGGAACAATTTAACACTTTTGGCCTGTACATGACATGAGATCTGTAAAGAAACACTTGTAGTTGTACTTTGCCTTAAGCATCTTGCTTAGGCTGTTTCTTAATAAAACGTTTTGCTGTTAAAAAAAACTTAATTTCCTAGGTTTGTTGCATGTGAGGGCTAGGAGAAATGGAAAAAATTTCAACAATTATTGATGTCTCGGACGTGAATACAAGGGAAGAAATTTCAAATTTGAAATTGTTGTTTGTGGAGCATCTAGTGAGGGTGATGGTAGTGATTGGAGATCTAATAGTTGGTTGCTGACATAGTGAACTATGGGTGCAGATCTTAGAGGGTGGATATGTATAAAAGAAATGTATCATGATTAGCTCTCTAGATTCTTCCCAGAATCTCGAAAGTTCCAATGCATAAAGGCTTAGTCGTTCCTCATTTCCTAGATTTGATTATGCCTTTCCAAGGTGAGAGTTATTATAAGGTTTTGAACCTCCTTATAGGTTCCATGGGTTCGCGTCAGCATAACTCTTATGAAGATTGCGTTTGTTTGTAAGCATGTTATGGATGTTTCAGGAGTGTACCTAGGACCACTAGGTTGGTTACCTCCAACTTTGGCCCAAAAGATAGGCGGCTGACACTTTTATACAGACAGTGCCTCAAAAGGTACGGTTTCGATACTTGTCTAGTGGCAAATGGTTTTCCTAACCATTTCCAAACTTGATGACACAAGTACGTGACATATTCTCTAATGTTTAAATTTTTCACTTGCTCTAGCCATCATCCTGGGGGATGGTCGGCAGTACTCAGGTCAAGTTGAGTACCCAAAGTTTCTTGTAGTGATTGCCATAATCTCGTCTTAAACGGCTATCTATATCCGATATGGCTGGAATTGCCAGGTTGTGTCGTGAGACAACCTCTTTGAGGTAGATTCCATTAAGTCATTCTAATTCATTAGTCTAGACTCGTCAGTCTCTTGATTGGCGGGAAATATGCAGGTTTCGTTAGAAGATCAACTGTATCCCATATAGCATCAAAAGTAGATGGCGTTCTTAGTAACTTTGCTTCGAAGTTCATGGCGGTTTTGTTCTTGATTCCATTGGGGTATCTCCGGTTATTGCTACGATCATGAGAGCTCCTGGTATTGGCCTTTATCCCACCAGTACAACCCTCTAAGACATGTGATACCTCTTGTCAGTTCTAAGGGTGAACAGGGTATCTTGATTTATATGCCTTGTCTATAACTAAGTCCTTCAGACTTTCAAAGTTAGGTATGTAAAGACATGGAGCGACGGATCGTTTGCTAATCTAGTGATATCGAGATTAAGACGAGATCAAAAGTAAATACAAATATGATTTGTATTGATTGAAAGCTTGAGAGCACACACACAGCTTACACATACAAAATATAGATGAATGACCAAGAGTTCTGGTAGTCTAAACTAGTCAACCTATTTATATGTGAAATTAAACTGACATGCGTACCATTGGTACGTTGGTCAGCGTACCATCATGGTGTAGACCATGGTACGCTGCCCTAGACTCATACATATGCTCTCACATAGATACAATACACGAGACACACTATAGCATAGGAATATGCTCTAACAAACTTCCCATTAACATGTAGTGTATCTATTCTAAGTAAATCTCTAGTCTTCAATCTTCAACATTGCTGCATCCGATCTTCAACTTGAAATCTTGTCAGAAATAGAGCTTGCACGGCTGGATGAAGACTTGAACAATCTTTAAAGTTCAAGATCTACTTGTGAAAGATACTTCAATAACTCCTCCTTTCACCATGCTTGAGTCTTGTCACACACAAACCTGCAACTTTAGAAGATAAAAGTGCGGTTTTTCCAAATTCATTAATCAAAAATTAATTTAATTTAAGGCGCAAAACTTCTCTTTGAGAATCCAAGATATTGATTTTCAAAATTTGTCTTTGTACCAAGTGTCGATCGATCGAAAACAAATAAGAAATAAAATAATTTTGGCTTTCAAATTTCAGATCAAAACACACCTAAAATCTTTTCGATTTTTCAAATTAATGCTAAAACACATCGAAAATCATTTTGAATTTTTTGAAATTTAAATATAAATGCAATACTGAATCACTATCTATTTTTGATTTGAGAAAGATCACTATCTGGGATCATATTGGTCACAACGTGTTGGACTACACTTCAATTTCAATTATTGTAGCACATACACCATGTCGATTGCAGATATAATTTGTCCAACTTTAAACTTTGGCAGAATCATACTCATAAAATCTGAATATGTTAAGGTATTGATTAGATTTGCTTTGACCAGTATACGCCACACTATTAGACATATTCAGATATGCATTTGCTTATACACTTTGTGATTTCACATGTGATTTAACACATAGTGATTGAATTCATAATATCGGAAACTGTGTTTCATGCAAAAAGAAATAAGAATGTTAAATCGTCTACCTTAAGGTCGATCTTTCGATACGCAGATAAGGCCTCAGATTTAACAAAATAAGAGAATAAAAACAAGTTGAAATTGTATAACCCAACAACAATCAAGTCGGTACTCCTGTACACGCAGAGAAAGTCCGGTGAGTTATACGAAATACCAAAGAAAATAAAGCAGAACCTCAAACGAACAACAATCAGGTCGATCTATCGATACACAAAGAAAGTCCGATCGTTTGAGAAAATAAAGAAAAGGAAAATTGGATTTTAATAATCCAGGTTATTACCAATTGGCCAATATTAATCTCAATTTCAAAATTGGCCTACATTAATCCCAATTATTAAGGTGTTGGATTTCATTGGACCACCGTTAAGTTTTCCTTAACTCCGTTAGTTGTTTGCTAACGTGGCATCCTACGTGGCTTTTATTAATCAGTGCCACATTAGGAAAAAACTAACGGAGTTAAGGAAAACTTAACGGGGTTCCAATGAAATCCAACACCTTAATAATTGGGATTAATGTAGGCCAATTTTGAAATTGGGATTAATATTGGCCAATTGGTAATAACTTGGATTATTAAAATCCAATTTTCCTAAAGAAAATTAAACAACTTTAAATCTTTGCAAAATTGAACACATGTATACACAGTGACTTCTCATTTTATTTTCACATATATTTTTCTTGATATCTTGAAATACGCAACAAGATGTTGCCCACTAGATCAAGCGTCAGATTTAGTGTATATCACATTTGAATACTTACTGATTTGCCGAGCCTACCAAGCACATCGAACAATGATCTTATGGCTTTTTTAGTTACTCTATCCGCGAGTCAGAGCCAATGTACCATCATTTCGCAATGATCAATTTCTCAATATTGATCTTTTTCATTTTTTTTATCTTTTGCTTTTTCCTTTTTCTCCCCCTAAAAGGAAAAACTCTATTTTTGGATTTTTCATTTTAACAAAACAAGACACTATTTTTGGTTTTTGTCAATTTTCTCCCCCTAAACATATGTACAACTATCAATTGTAAAAGTACGTAAAAGAAAGAAAATTGATCGACTAAACACTGACACTGTTCAGTTTTAGTTTTGAAAAAATACCTTTTCTTCAAAAATTCTTTTGAAAGACTTGTTAAAAATGATAAAGCATTGTAACTCTAAATTATGCAAGTTCTTCACTATCAGAATCACACGCATGATAGGTATTCTTGAAGAAACATGTAGACCCCCAGATAATTCATTAGCAGTTTTGGGACCAACCCGAGTCAACAGCCTCGGGTCACCCGGTGTCTTCAACATGGTCTTTGATAATCTTGGAAACAACTCGGGGTTTCCAGATCATGGGCAATTGAAAACTTTTCAATGAATCCACAAAATTATTAACTTGTGTCTTTGCCCAAGATGGCTTACTTGTTGAATTGAACATGGAAGGTTGTGGTTCATAAAAAAATATGACATTTAAATCCACATATTTAGCAGTTGTGTTCACGTAGGAGTGAGTGCTCGCATTCGTTGGACATTGAGCAGCAAGATGTCCTGGTTTATGACATGCATAACACTTCCTGTGAAATACATTAAGAGAACTGCTACCCAAATTTGTTGCAAAAATTTGTTTGTTACCAGAAAAATTCTTTGGTTTCTACATGCTTGCTTAAGAAACACATCATGATACCAAAAGAATTTCTAGAACCAAATGAATGAAAGAAACCATCAGATGAATCATACCTTGGAGGTGAACTTCGTGAAGAATAACATGAACCATTTGAAGAACCTCCAGAATAATAATGATCAATGATTTATCCGTTTTAGTAAATTTAGATTTGATGTCCTTCAACTTGTTTTCAACAATCAATGATTTATCCGCTTCTGCTTCAGATGAAGTACTAGCAGACTTTTCAACCTTAACAAAGATCTTCTCATCTTCCAAGAATGATGATTAAGAAGTAAACTTTGTAACTTGTCTAGCTTCAACTTTATTCTTACCAGACTTTGATCTCTTCTTCTTTTCTTGAACAGGAGTTGCAAACTTTGAGTAATCATTTCATCATTTGATGACCGGAGCTGGTGAGAAATTTGATATGTCAACCAGTGCAGGAACTTTGTGTAAATGTGTTTCTTTCACACTATCCTAACTCTTCTCTTGTCTGTATATGTAATTCAGAAATGTAGGAGATAAATTGCAATTTTTCACCTATTTTTGCAAATCAAGAATCTCAACTTTCAACTCTGAAATCTTGATCACCTGAGCATCCAACAATTCTTTTTGAGTAGCAATGAATTGATCAGAAAGACCGTTGTATTCAGATTAATGTCTTCTTTTCAAGTCACACACTTCCAATAATTCTTCGGTAACTTTCTCCCATTTCTTCTTAATATAAGCAACATCTATTGTTAAAATTTCGTTCTTTTCTTGGAAAAGAACATTGTTATCTCGAAGTTTTGAAAGGTCTTCCTGAAGACTTATCACTTTCTCAGCAGCTTCAACAACAATTTGATTAGTTTTCTCGTATTTCCGTTAAACATGATAACTTCTCTTAAACAAAGCTTCAAAGTCTTCAGCAGCATCTTTACTTTAGCTTTAGCTTTTTCACATTCTTCCAACAATTCTTTCTTCTCTTTCTATAAAACCTCAATGAGTTTTTCTTAATTAGCAGACTATTGTTGTGAAAACTCCAAATCAGCTTTCACAACTTTGAGTTCTTCAGTTATTAAACTGTTATCCCTCATCAAAGATTCAATTATTCTGTTTGCAACAGCACAAGCTTGACACTTAACACACTCTCCGTTTTGCTCTTTTGTAACTGCTTCAGTAACAGCTTCCACAATTATTTCACATCAACTTGTGTCAGAATCAGAACCAGCCACTTCATCATCACTATGTATAATTTTGGCAATAAAAGCAGATTCATCAGGATACATCGTATAATACTGATTTAGTTCAGAATCATAAAGTGAAGTGGGTAAAGTTGTATAGATAGAATTGGAAGATTGTGCTTTCTTCTCCGAATTGGAACTTTCTGAATTTTGAATCGCAGTTAATGCAACATGATCACTATTACCAGCCTGTGATTCATTTGGAAATACTGCATCCCAATCATAACCTGTTACATCAGCATTGGATTCTTGTGCTTTCTTCTTAGAAGCAAAAGTTACTAAACTCCGAATGGCAGTTAATGCAATTTGATTACCACTACTACCATGTCCCCAATCATATCCGTTACCAACTTGAGAAACCAAGGCTGTTGGAGTAGAAGTATGAGCTTCCTTTTGGTTAATACATTCTCGAGAAAAATGTCCAAATTTTGAACACTTGAAACACTTAACCTTTGATTTATCCAAGCCAAGTCTTCCATTTGGATTAATTTCCTTTTTACTAGTTTTGCGAAAGAATCTTCTAGCACTTTCAGATAACATAGCTATCTCTCATCCCATATCTAATTCATTTAGATGATCCTCATCTAACGGTTTCAAACCATCTTTGAACAACTCATCATTCCCAATGTTTCCAATTATGAAACCATAAGATGATTCTATTAAAGCAGATATTAATGTAGCATGTTCATCAACTGTTTTAGCAGAAAATGTAGTCTGGGATGATTGATATGGAATTGTAAAATTGCACCCTGAAGAATAACCATATTTCTCTGACTGTCCAGCAAGAAAAGTAGTAGTAGGACCTTCACTGAAAATGTTTGACTTTTTAGCATGCATGGTTGAATCATTTTCACCATGATATGCTGCTAGATTCTGTACGTGTGCTGACATGGACCTGTTTTCTTTTAATTCCATATCTCTTGCTTGTATCTGTTCAATTAAACTATTGAATGACAACCCTGAATATTCTTTATCATGAGTAATCATCATTACATAATTTTCCCATTTTTTCAGGTAATGCCTCTAGTAACTTCTCTTTCAACTCAGCTTCTTCCTTTTTGATGCTTACTAAAGTCATTTCTCAACAAATGTGAAAACCTAGTAATGAGCTTTGAAATATCTTAATTTGGATAATGCTTGAAATTGTCGAATTCTTTCTTCAGAACCTTTTGCTTACTTTTCTTAAACTGATCATTACCCTCACATCGTTTATGTATTGCATCTCATAATTCTTTCTATGTAGTATAAGCAGAACACTGATGTAATAGATCTTTGGGTAATGCCATGGTTAATGTTTCGTAAGCTTTTTGTCTAGCTTGATATGCCTTCTATTGTTCTGTAGTCAGACTTCTATGCACAATTGGCCTTCCAGTACTACAACAAAAGTAGCTTGATAGGACACCCAAAAAGGTCCTAAAATGTTATTTTATAGGACGCATTAGATAATAGGACCACTAATAAAAGTGTCCTTTATAAAGGGGTCCTATAAACTTAGAGCGTCCTAATAAACCACAAAATAGGACACCTTAGAGTGTCCTAATAAACCACAAAATAGGACACGTTATAGTGTCCTAATAAACCACAAAATAGGACACTTTATAAGGTTTTAAGATGCATACATTTTATGACACATATTAGCGTCCTAAAAAGTGGATAGATCAAATAGTAACTCATCATTATATTAGTACCACAAAAAGGGTCCTAACATGTCAAATGATGATGAGACGTTTTATTCATTTGTAAAGCATATGAACATACTTATTTTAAGGTCGATTACCAACATCCTTAAAATTGTTCTCATTAAACATGATTCATAAATACAAATAAGATACCATCAACTTATCGATAGATGAACTTCAACTAATGGAATAAATAAAGTTTAATTATCATTGAAATAAGTCATTTCGATAACAAAAGCATTAAACAAAAAATAAGTTATAATATTATTATAGAAGATCCTAACATTAAACATGAAACTTAAAGTAATGAAAGACACTAGAAGAATATAGTCTTCAGTCATCATGCATCCTTCTCACTCGATAACAAGCCACCTACAAATTAATCATCCATATATAAGCTTAAAGTTTGTTATAAACTTAATAATATATTACAGGTTTAACAATGACATACCGAAATGAAAGAACATGGCCATGTTATAGATGCACCAATAGCACCTTGGATTATGTCCAATGACCCATATGGTCTAACTAAATTTTCATCTCTTTTCACAGCTACTTGAATATTTACCTCATATCAAAAAGTATGATACTTAGTGATGAGAAATAGCCATGTCTACAACCAAAATCTCATACCTCAAATGGTGCTCCAGCCATCATCTTACTGCATATTCACACCATCACATTCAATTCAAAGTTGTGGCTGCAAGTATAAAATAATGCCTCGGAATCACATGTGGAAAACATTTAGGAACTTGATTACTGTGTATACAAATTGAAATAGTCAAATCCACTAAAATGGGTAGAGTTCGGTTATTGCAACTTAAAATCATCATAAAATATTTAAACAACCCCAGGTTCATATGTTGATAAACTGCTATATATTAAAAAATATATGCAAAAGTGCTTTTAAAAATTAGAGATTGAAAGAGTGGGTATAACTGTTTCATTGTTTGACTTTTAAATCAAGGTAAGATGTAAAGTAAGAAGGATATCAAGTCGGGTCGTCATCAACAAACTATAGTTAGATTCTTCTTACTTTGTATGCCTCTGGTTTTAAACCAAATGAAAGTACAAATAAGTTGTCTTTTTCTTGTATAAGAACACATAAAGTATGTTATTGGTTCTCTTTGGTCAAATGACCCATTAGGATGTGTTTTTGTTTCTGTGGCCAAATTCATGTGTATTTTGGGTTACGACATAAATAAGAACCTACAGTATGGCTCAGTAAGAATTCTATCATCTAACTTTTGTTGAATAAGAATTATGACCAATAACATAAATGTAGAAATTAAAAACCTAAACTCACAATTTAACAAATTCATACCAAACAATCACTGCATGTGATTTCTTCAATTAGATCAATAGCCTATACATGTTTATGATCAACCAAACATGTTAGTCCAATTTGCATATTGCAATTACATTTGCTTCCATCTCATGAATTTAAACATTTGGGTGTGAATTATGGATCTATAGAATTGGTCTACTACATCAAATCAATAAAATATAAAGTTTAAAACCAATAACATAAGTAAAATTGTAATAATGTAATTGTGAATTACGAATGCATACCAGTAACAAAAAGCAGCTTTCCAAATATAAAATGGAGCTAGGTATTGTTCAGAACTTTTGCCTCTGCTTCTTTGCTATCCACAACTTCATTGTTTACACAAACTATCCATATACAAAATGGAGCTATAGCATAACGTAAGTAGCACTCTGTGGATGTTATGGGTTATGTTAGGAGTTAATAAATCAAACGGATAAAGAACAGCAAATACATGAGATGACACCTGCAAATGGATAAATAATTCAAGTTCAAACAATAGATATACAGATTTCACATAGAAAACAACAAAAAATTAACAACAATGTTTTTAGACCTCTAATGTAGGTATAATCAGTTTACAAATTGAGAGCTCACTAAAAGATAAATGGTAAAAATCAAAAGGTAAAATGTAAATGGTATAAATTAAAAACAACATAGGCTGTGTTCTGTAATTGTTGTTGCATCAAAGTTTTTAATTTTAGATGTTATGTAAATAGTTTAATTCGTGTTTTCTATTCTTCTAAGATTTACATATAAAGACCCAAGCAAGAAAAAAGTTATATAAAGAATTTCAATATTTAAACTTTCTTTGATGAATACTTGGTATGAACCTTACACTCAAATTACATAGAAAACAATAAAAAATTGACAATCATTTTTCGTGTAAACTGCAGTTTAGTCATGAATGCTATATAGATTACATCAAGTTCAGTACTACATTCTTTTTACATGATCAATATCAGAAAGTCTATGAGTGACCTTTGTATGATATAATTTTTGTATTAACTAACTAATGTAATCTCATCCTATGAAACAAAACCACATTCATGGTATAATGGAGACTGAAATATACTAAAAAAGTGTCAAAAATGATAATCTACTTCATAGAAGAAAACCAAATCACACTGTGAGCACCAGTTCAATAATCCCACATAAAAAATTCTAAGCAACCAAAAAATAGGTAACTCGGCCGACATGCAACCCACAAAGAATAATCAACAGTAATAAACCCAAAATAACAAACAAATATGACAAAAAAAAGGTAAAAATATTAGACATTTCGTCCAACAATAAGCAACACAAATACTATCAGCAAAGCATATTTAATCTTTTGGAACCCATTTCAGTGATATCCACTAAAATTATAAAAAAAAAGTCCAATTATGCAAACTAAATGCAATACTGAATATCTAACCACAATGAATGCAAATAACAAACCAAATAAAAAAAAGACGAGACAACATCGAACAACTTATCCAAAGATACGTACATACCTTTTATGTTCTCCAATATACATACAGGGACACCAAAAATA